>JAFBJR010000484.1:378395-1069914 GCA_016785285.1 Brachirus orientalis | reverse complement strand
GGGGGGGGGGGGGGGACTGGAGCACTCAGAGAAAAACAGCATGAAGACTGTCTTGCTGTGAGGCAGCAGTGCTAACCAGTGGACCACCATGTTTTTAGTACCCGAGAGAAGGTCTATAACAAATATGATTTTCCAGTGGGGAAAAAAAAGGCCATGTAATGGCTAGATAAAGTGACAAACATGTTCTTAAATGAGCTTAGACTGACATAGATTTTAAACTAGATTATACTTGGTGTCCACACTGGCAGACATGACTTCACTAAGAACCAGCCTCACTGTCTCGAGCAGGTTTGAGATAGACCGCCTGATTTTTGGCCTTTTTTAACAATCAGCATTATTATTTATTTATTGGATAATCACTGACCAAGAATTGAAGATAGGCAGAATAGAATAGACAGGATTACATTAATGTTTTTGAAGTGTTTGGACAAACACAAAAAGGGTTTGGGTCATTTATATTTTACTTTGAGGCAAAATTAGTAATCTCTCAAGTGTTTTTCCATCAGGTTTCACCGATGATTTCATGCGTGTAGTTTTGGTGTTATGGCGACTATCAAAAATGACGTGATGTCTCTCTTTTCAGTCTGAAATAGCTGTTCGGAGGTGTTAACAAGACGGCTGCCAAGTGGCAAGACTTCCCACATTGTTCTCAGTCTAATCAAAGAAATATTTATCCTTATTTATCACTATTGTCTCACCAAAGTTTGTTATACCTAGTTCTTTCTGAAAATAAGCAAACGTTTGCAGAGGAGGAAAAACTAGACCCATTAATCATTTGGGCTGATTAATGTGCCAGTTTTAATGATCGAAAATGGCCACTTATTATTTATTTTTGGTGTCTAATAAAGCCAAGCAGGTTGGGTGCTTTTGTGTTGGACATGTAAATATAGAAACATGCAGATAACACAGTTTGTTAAGGGACAGACGCTGACCTCCTCTCAGGGCTGAGGACAGCCTCCCTCTCCTGCCTGTCTGGGCTCCTGAACCTGCTCCTCCTCTCGGCCTTTCTGGCCTCGGCCTCCAGCCGTCTGGATCGCGGCGTGTCGTGGTGGCTGTAGGCGTGGCCTCCCCTCTGGGAGGTCGGGTGACTGTCGGTGCTGGTCACCGTGCTGCCGCTGGCGTCCGAGTCCAGAGAGCTGACCGAACCGCTGATGTGGGAGCCGTTGGAGAGCAGGGAGCTGCCGGAGGGGAAGGGGTCGCTGGGGGCCGGGGAGAGGCAGCGCGGGACTCCTCCCAGGCTGGAGCAGGAGCCTGTCGGGGAGAGCAGGTCGCTGGGCGGCGGCGGCTGCTGCTGCTGCTGCTGTGGCGCCGAGCTGTGGAGCATCAGGCCTCCCTGGTCCACCTCATCACCGTTCACCGAGCCGCCATCTGAACCCAGGCCAACAGACGCACGGTCGCCTTCACAAGTAGAGCAACCGTTTCTTTTTTTAAAGCACTTTATGAACACTTTACAATCTTCCCCTCGTTTCCAAATGCCCACGCGAGCATCGCATTAACATGTTCAGGGCTGCAACAATTAATCAATTACCAAATTTATCACCACATGCACTGATACTCAATAAATAGGCTTGAGGTTTTTCTGAATAATGATTACAAGCTTTTTGATTGTTCAGCTTCTTAAATGTAAATATTTTCTGGTTTCTTTGCACCATATAAACAAAAAAATCACTTGTAATAAAAAATTGTGGTTTGCAAACAAAACAAGACATTTAAGAACATCATCCTTTTAAGATTTGGGGAATATTGACCAACATTTTACAATCTTTTTTGACATTTTAAGGCGCAAAGAATTACCTAATTAAGAAAGTAATCGACTGATTAATCAACCGCAAAAACTATAGTTAGTTGCAGCCCTAAACATATTTTAATTGTGACAATTATCTTATTTCAAATGCCTGCAGATTAAATTTATAGTTATGTCACTGCATTTTAATATAGGTGATAATAGTGGTGTTTGAAGAGCTCAATATTTTCTCGTTCAAGTTTAAGAAAACAGCGTTTGAACGATTAAGCTGTTTTTCCTCCTTACCTGTGGAGGGCAGCGGTGATCCTGGGGTTACGTCGGCAGTGGCCCAAACTGCAGCGCCCTCAGCCTCCCTCTGGTTCAGCTCCTCCTGCCAGATGATGGAGCTGGAGTCTGGAACTTTCTCTGCCTCTGGGATTCCAGATCCTGTCACTGCGACCTTGGCTGGACCTGGTTCCTGGACATGAGCACATAAATCATCAAAAACTATGGAATAATAAAGGCAGGAAAAGCTACGAAGCTACATTCAATGGTAGGAGGATTACCTGGGAGGTCGTAGGCTCCACCTTGCGTTTCTTTTTTTGGTTTTGTTTGTTGGTGCGGGGGTAAACCACCAGCTGCTCACTCCACCTGGAAACGGACGGACGTTAAGTGTTTCTGACAATTTTCTCACCCAAACCATCAATGGACAGGACAGGAAAACTCACCCATTGATGATTTCTTTATTCTCTCCTCTGATGAAGTACTCCTGGTCTGGAGTGATAATGCACAGGGAGTTTTTCTGGCCCGTCTTGGGCTCAGCGTCGATGACGTCCGTGCAGAGGTTCATGTTCACGGTGCCCTGAGGCAGCGTGCTGGGCTACAGAAGAAACAAAAGAAACAGATACAGCTTATTTTACATCTAATACATCGTCCCAAATCATAATAAGGGAATAATAGCAAAAGATGAATGGTAACTAGTGAAGGTAGAATCACCACCCATTGCCATAAAATCGTAAAAATTCAGCTGGCCAAACACTTTCAGTCCAGACAATTTATTTTCCCAGACTCAAATATCTGATGCCTTGATTTTGATCATGTTAATCTAGACAATAAACACACAAGTATATGTAGTCGAAAAGGAAAAGTTTGCCATTTATCAACCTTAGCTATGGTCATGAGCTGTTGGTAACGACCAAAAGAGTGAGATCGCAGATACAAGCAGCTAGAATTAGTTTCTGTAGAGTATGTGGGTTTATTTTTGGAGATAGGGCGGCCTGTTGAGGTGTTTCATCAGGGTTCCTTCTAAGCACCACCCAAGAGAGGTTTTCCAAGCGTTGTTGGCTGGGAAGAGACCTTGGGGCCGAACCCGTAACCTCTGGAGAACCTACATATAGAGTGTGAAAAGCAATGCAGATGAGAAGAATGTCTGGAACACCTTGTTCAGATTGTTGCTGCTAAGACCTGACACTGGGTAAGCAGGAGATTATGGAAGGTTGTGTAGAAGGTCCAATGTTCCAAATGTATAAGGTTCTCACAAACGGTGCATTCACAAGGCAAAAAAAAAGGTTTGAGGTTTGAGGGTTCACAATGATCGAGTCCGTTAAAAGGTTAGCGCCAAATAAGAAACAATCCCATCAAGGCATTCTTGGGATATCGCATCTAAAAGAATGGCACAGTCAGATAAATCGGACAGATAATGTGTCCTGCCGCTGTCATTGGTGCAGAGGCATAAAAACATTCCCAGTGTTTAAATACTGGGAATGTTTTAAAAGCAATTCTAAGAGTGAAACATAAAAGAACAAATGTGGAAACAAAGTAAACAGGATGCCTGAGTCACTGGTTTATTTCCATACTGGATGAGAGACAAAGCAAGTAAACACTGATATGATTGGTTTCACGTTTCAAATAGTTAAACTAGAACGTAAAAAAGGACTAAATCGAAGGGAAAGAGTGGCGTTTTCCACAGCAAGTCTCATTCCTCATCTGTCCCTCTTTTCATAGGGAGATCTCAGGCCTGTACTGTACAGACACTCGGCTGTGATCACCAGCTCACCATGGTAACTGGGCAAATCCTTTCAGTTGTAGCACACAGTGAAAGAAAAGGGGAGATGACAGCAATGGGATGCCGGACTAAAGCGGCTTTGTGTATGTGATCGGTGGAGAACGTGGGGCTTTTGTCTGCTTTGTAAACCAGGGATGACAGTGAAACGCTCAAACATATCTCAATATCTCGTGGTCTTTCCTGGATGTCTTTGTGCGACTGAAGAAATCCCCTAAACTTCCTGGTCCTCTCCAACCTGTTCTCCGTCTGCTCTGAATCCTGAGGCTTGTTATCAGACTTCGCTCAGCTATGTCTTCCTACAGATGTAAAACAGGTGCCGAGTCGCTTTCCAGCTCCTTTTAAGGCCACTGAACACAGATCCAGCTTTATTAAGATCTGTCTTTGAACCCCCGTGAGTTGCCAAATATGGCAATTACATGGCGTCGCACTTTGGATGAAGAATTTCCTCCAGGAGAAATAAATAGATCAGGTTTGAGAATAAGTGGCAGTGGCAAATGACTTTTAGTGTAGGTCACTTTGATACATCAAGAGATAAGTATGGTAGCATACTCCATGTATACATACATATACATATACATAGGTAAGGCTGAGAAAACATTACATATTGCAGTTACAAATTACCCTCTTCTTGACCCAACAGTTCCTGGAACCATGGACTTTAAACTAACAGGGTTCGAGTGAATAATTGGTGAAATTACATTAAAGACCTTTTAAGATGTAAACAAAGAGAAAATTATACAAATTCCAAAGCAAAATAAACACACATTTAAAATCGAGTTAAGTTTGAAGTGGAGAAGCCAATTCCCACCAGTATAAAGAAAGAAAACAGAGTGAAAACACAACAATAAAAGCCAATAAAATAACTAAATTTTAACTACAAGTTATAATTGTGTAAAAACATGCAATTAAAAAGTAAATCTTACAAGAAAAAGTTTAAATTATGACACAAAAAACCAAGATTATAAGATGTTAAAATGCTAAACAATCATAGAGAATCGGTTATCAAATTCATAATTATGAGATGTTAAGTTTAAATTACAATACAAAAACTCAAAATTTGGAGGAAAAAAAAACTTGATTATCAAACAAAACATTTGGTATCACAAATCAAGACTTCTCACAAGTAATAAAGTGCAGACAATGTTCAGAAAATTCCCAAGTTAAGTTCCTGTGTTAGAAAGGAACAGGATAAATAAAACTTGACTTAAATGTGGGCGGTTTTGGCACCATTGGAAAACATTTTCAAACTGTATTTGTTGCAGTAAAGTTAGATCTAATAAATACTAAACACCTGAGGACCCCCCCCACACACACACACAGGAAACATATGGAGAGGTGGGGGAGGTGCTCACAAGGTCTGGATTATTTGTTGCTCTTTAGGTGGAGCCTGGATTTGTAAAGCCAAGCTGATCCCAGGGCTGAGACTATGAAAGCAACTTGTTGCTTAGAAACTGCAACTGGCAGCAAAACAAAGGCCATGTATCTGCCAACAAGGCTGCCATTCGAAACGCAAAACAAATCGTTTTGAGTTGTGGGGTTTGATTTCAACACAACTGGGCTAATTCCATATCCTCCAATTGTGTGCGTCTTCTATGAGGTCGGATATTTTTAGCTTTGCTGTGAGATATTATTAAAAACTCCTCTTGAGATTTCAGACACTCTCCCTGACATGGCAAAAGAGGCTATAAAACACCAGAGGAGTATGTAATGTGTATAAGTTTATCACCCCGTGCTTAATGTTTTACTTTTTTTACTGCAGCAGAGGCCCAACAGTAAAAATTTTCAAAAAATAAAAAAAGCAGCATGAAAACACAAAGCGGTGGATTTAAACACCCACTCCATGTATGATAAATCCTCTTCCAGGCTGAGCCAAAGGCAAGTCCACCTAACCCTAACCCTAACCCAGTGCAGAGAGGAGACCAAACACAGGGCCCTCCATCAAACCTCTGCACACACAGGAACAGCCAAGTGGAGCTTCTCCAAACACTGTCCATGAAAAACCTTTAGAAATTACAAGCTGTGATGTCATACTGCACATTAGCTTATTCTCAAACCAAGGAACCGTGTGTTGAATTCCAATTCCATGCAACGCTGTGTTCGCACCAGACGTGGTGCAGGTTTATATTTAAAAAAGTCCATGCAAAAATTCATCTTGTACATTGAGATTCTCCAGTGTTGGGTGGCCAGTCACAATGAGTTGGCTCACGATGGAGAAACTAACCCTTATCTACACGTGTTCACACCCGGACAAAACGGCAGACAGATGCCGTATTTTCCCCTTGTACTTATTTATTCGTTTTTTCGCATCGTGCTTGATGTGAATGAGAGGCTGCGTCATAATTCATAATCTGATCATTGGCACTTTTGACCCGTCGTTTGACGAGTCTCACAGAGTCTCTAATGACACCAGTAGATTTGCTAGTGGTGTCTGGATACTCACTAAATATAGCGTCAAACTGGCTAAGTTGGCGACACTGGTTGGGTCTAACCCGGGCAGGAGTGTGCTGGTTGCAGTTTTTGTCTGTATCATCACAACATCCATTTCGGCCGCATTGTTTTTTTCGGATGCATATTTTGGCCATTTCCGGTGCATCCCATTTCAGCACATAGTCATGTATAATGCAAAAAGGATTAAACAGTGTTTTTTCTCTCTGTTTTTTGGCCTAGCAGCATTAAAGTGCCACTCACAGGCCTGGCATATGTACTAGAGAGTTTAGAGTCATTTTGTTCGCACGGGTGAAGAGATTTCGTGAAATTGTGACATGTTTACACCCGTCTTAAAACAACGATGACGGAAAACATCATCCAGGGAATGTCCTGTTTCCGTGTGGATGAAACATGAATGATGACAAAGACCTGAACGACTGAGAGCACAGTGTTTCTGTTGATGGATCCTCAAATTGGACGTTTCCCACATCGATGACAGGACTGTTTCTCATTTTCTGAAAGCTGATGAGGCAGATGCGGAGTGAAGCGATCCCCTCCTGTGCCTCCTCCAGCCCGTTCTCATGGTCATTGATCTTTTGACCCTCCCGCTCTCAGGGTGGCCTCCCAATTTTACAGCTTTTTTTTTTTTACTTAAATTTTCCGTCCGATCACTCGTCTCACTGTACATCAACATCCAGTGTGCGTCTAAATTTGGCGAGCCGTGCTTGCAGCGGTGATGTAGCCGCCCAACTATTCATCTGACAGTTCCGAGTATGGAGGCCGAGTGCTTTGCTGTGGCAGGCCGTGTGAGGAATGTCTGGGTCTGGGGCAGATCTGACGTTTCCTCTGTGGTTTTTTTAGGGGCTATAGCTCCGTCTTCTCCTGCGCTCTGTGATCCCGCGGCTGCAAGCTCACTGCAGTTCACCAAATAAGGGCATTGGAGGAGGAATGCTGCTTCAGACGGGAGAGAGAGAGAGAGAGAGAGCGAGCATCTTTCCCTGCACTCGCGGTGGAAATACTTCAGCTTTAAGAGGCCACTGCTGCAGATAGCACCCTGCTGTCTACTGAGCAGAAAATAGAAGACAAGATCATCCCCAATGCCTGGACCCTTGTTCTTCAAGAGGAATTTCATTTTTAGACCAACAAAGTACAAAATAAAGCACCACATTTTTGCTTTATGATTTAGTGATGAAGCAACTAATCTAAACCTCTTTTCCCTGAAACTCCAACCGTTCCAGAGATCAAGGAAACTGTACTTAAAAAAATAATCTTCTGGGTTTAAAAAGAGACAATAGTTTTCTTTTAGTTTGGGAATAAATATTTACATTTGTTGAAAACAAGTGTTGCATTATGGGTTATGACCAGACATTTATCCACCTGGAACCACTATAGTCTCTTTAAATGATGGGCAACTAAAGATGGGCAAGAGCACGACTGGGTCAAAGTATCAGTTTGGTGATATATTGTTGTCCTTTCCTCGTACAATAATCAATACACCATTGCAAATCATGATATTTTCATTAACAAATTAAGGTGCTTCAAAGTAAACGGTCCCTGTCAGTTTCATTCGCCACGCGACGCTACTTGTCCCCTCCCGGTGGCGCTACTCAAATAAATGAGGGAAACTTGGCTAAAGAAAAGCTAGTACAGAGCGGGATAATGGCAAAGAAAGCTACGTTAAGAGATGCTCCATCCATGTTCAATAAATACATTTTATGTACTTTACTTTATGATATAAATAAATAGAAAAGTCCTGCACGTTTAACCTTACGGACATTTTTTTTCTTCACTTTGACTGATATTTTAATGTATTTCTATATGATTATCTTGCAATATATTGATTATCACAGAACCAGTGTATCGTGATATTACTGGTATCACAAATCGTATTGTGAGGTTCCCTGTGATTTCAACCCCGAGGCAAGATTCTTTGATTATTTGCATGATTATAAAAATGTTTTATCACTGATTGCATTTATAAAAAAATCTGTTTAATACAATGACTAAGTAATTTGTAACGCATGGTGGTGAGGAGGGCACGATGTGTGAGAGAAGGCAAAAATGGCTCTTTTCATGATATACCTGTTGCATTTCTACCAGTATCTCTTGCATTTCAAGGTTGGCACTGTACACACTGGTGCCCTTAGTGAGTCACTTGCCAAGTTTGAACCCTTGGATAGTTATGCGATTAACAGATTTTAAATTAAGTATAAATATGGGTTTTAAAGCGGGAACTGGCAGGATTCATAAACCTTTTCCATGGTCAAATTCAGGCACTTTCAAGGTCAGTCTCCACACTTTTCCAGCACTGTACATATCTATTTATCACAATAAAAGATGGTATTATAACATCCAAAATTGTTTTAATTATAGTTATGATCACACACTCAAGCGGGGCCCAGACAGAGCAGTTTTCATTTAGACTCTGAAATATATTCTAAACCGTTACATAATATGCAAACTATTCAGTTAATAAGCTATTTGTTGTGAAAGAAATACAGTCAATATTTCAAACGTTTTCAACTGCTTGATCTGGAATTCAAGCTCTTTAAAAAGAACATAAAAATGCAAGCATTTTCAAGGATTTCAAGCACCCGTATGAGCCTTGAAATGAACGCTAGCAGCATGCAAGATCTTCTCTGTAATTCTGTGTGTGAAACCCTGCTATTTTATACAGAGCTGAGAAAACTGTGCAAGTTTTCTGTGCATGTACTGTTAGGCCTAGCTGTTCTTGCAACGAAAGCAGCAAGAGATTAGATAATGTGATCAAAACAGCAACAAGACAAAGGGTGGGTGGGGGTTTCTTGCTTAGATCTCTCCATTTATGTAAAAACCACTGGAAGGGAATGGGATTTAGGAAACGTAGGCTTTAGCCCAGACCTCAAACAAATCATATCTGTCCTCCATTGGGTAAACAACGAAGACCTTGATGTGATAAAGACCCATAAATGTGTCTTTATCGGCTCTGATGTTTGAGGGAGCTCCTCTCCTCAGGGTCCCGACCACAAAGCGGCCATTTCCCTGACCCACTTTTCCTGCCGTGTGGAGCAGATGAAAAGACCGCAGGACAATGAGGCAGACAGTTTTGGAATCACTGTTACAATGAGAGGAAAACGCCAGTGCACACCAGCCTGGGTGTCACTGGAAACACATGACACAGTGGAAACATGCACGCGCAACAACAGAGCCACGTTTCCGCCCATTGTCATCACTGGCAACACAGAGGGATTCACCACATGTGACTTTTAAAACGCCTGGCGAGGACACAGAGGCCCAGGCAGGACCGGTTTCCAGTCTCTTTTCCACTCATTGTCAGACACACCTGCTGAAAATGTCTCTGTAACAGTTAAATTAACAGATATCTAAATATAAATTCAAGGAACCTCTGTGTGTTTAACAGTTCCCTTGACAGGTTTCAAACTTGGCAGGTGACTTATTACGGCCACCAGTTTGTGCAGTGCCGACTTTGGTCGTGTTCGGACAAGAATTGCGACAGATATATAAACAAGCTGTTCGCACAAACTCTTGTCGGTGAAAAGCAAGAGTCCTTTGATGAATTTGAACAAAGAAAAAGTGGTAGTGAAACATTAACAGTTTCCACTGCCATAAAAAACAGGGTTCGTAGACCGTTTCCAAGGTCAAATTCATGCTCTTTTAAAAATATTTTTTTATGCTTTTCCAGCACATTGCAGCTGTGGTAAATATTTTCATACTCAAAATTATTATTTCACTCTTCCAATCAAAATTTATGGATGGAATTTTGTGTTTTATAGAGGTCACTGTCATGCTATAACATAAATATATATAATACACAAAAAGAAGCAAACTAATCAGCCAATAAGAATTTTTTTTTTTAAAGAAATACAGTCAGTATTTCAAGTATTTTTAAGCTTTTTAACCACAGTTGAATCACTTTTCAAACCTTTCGAAAACAACATTAAAATTTAAGCATTTTCAAGGACGAACCCTGAAAACAGTGTGATTGGCTGTAGAGAACAGAAAAGACAGTCGAGCCAATTGAGAGAGAATACGCAAGGCTATGTGTCGTGATGCCGAGTCAGTCCAAGCCCGAGATGTGGATACTGCTCTAGTCTATATATAAATGCAAGGAAAGACAGTCTGTTTATCACATAACTGTCCCACACATTTACTTGACAGGCTTTAAACTTGGAAGGTGACTCACAAAAACCAGTGTGTGCAGTTCTGACTGACTTTGTCGAGGGACATCACTAAAGGAGCTGCTAAGAGAGAGGTTGTGCAATAGTAAGGATTCAAACACACTAAAAATACACACACAAATATGAAAATATACACAACAGGTACATCATTTTAGTTGAAAACAGTGTGTCAGTGTGTGTGTGTGTGTTGGCCAGATGGTAGAATGTGGCCCCGCATGTTTACACACAAGCAGTCAGATCTCCAGCCTGATCAGCAGGTATGGGTTCACTGAGCAGTGTCACATCGTCCTGGCGACAAACGTAGAATTACAGCGACAGTGCCTTTTAAAACTCTTTATCCTGATGGTTATCAAAGAAACCCGACCGAAAAACCACACTGGAGTTGCACCCATGAGACCAAGACCACATGCAAAAGTTGAAACAAAAGCATCACGACGATGCAAAGAGGGGATTTAAGTGACTTTGGCGTTGGTGTTGGTGCGAGTATTTCAGAGAGTGACGATCTCACGGGGGTTTTCACAAACAAAGCATCTGTAGAGTTTATGGGAAATGGTCAGAAAACTACAGCAGAACCAGAGAGAGACAGTTCTCTGGTCAGAAGAGAATAATCTGAAGATTAAACTAAACTGGAAAATCCCAAACACACTAACTGACAACACATGACTGCGTCCGCAACACAAAAAGACTCTACGAATGTGTGACATGAAGAAAGTGTTGTGCAATGTATTTAAAAATCCACATATACAATCTTTTTCCTTATTCCTTTTCAAAAGGTTTTCTGTAAACATGGCAATCCTTTCATACGCTCCTTCAAACTCTCCCAAAATGACTCCAAACTTTGCAGTATGTATGTCGGGCCTGTAGGTGACGCTGTAACACAGCCACAGAAACACTCTGGAAGTCGTTTCCCAAAACGACAGTTTCTGTGTGGATAAAAAGCCCGTACGATGCAAAACTTTCGCTCAATCTCCCGACGGTCTTCCTCATGTGTACAGTCCCCTAAAAAGTCTTTTTCGCCCAAACAACTTTTTCCTCAGCTATGCTCCAACGAGAACGCTCGCAGCATCAACATCATCATATTCAATGCAGATCTGGAGAAAACTGAGAAAACATTTTATTTCCATTTCTCACACAAAACAAAAAAAAAAAGTTTGAAGCAAGAAATGAACTATAAGGTTATAGTTCAGACCTGAACCAAAGACAAATGCTTTCCTGAATATGGAGCAGGATGTGAGGACACAAATCAAATGTAAAAGCTGCTATGGACATTTTACGGAGCTTCTTCCTCCATGTCAATAGTCAGATTTCCAGAATATATCAGAGGGAGGACACAGCAGGGAACTCCTACTGCTGTGAATGTAACACTGCATCCATCATACAGTATGCAAAACCCAGAAAATATCCAAACCCAACATGTTCATGTCTGAAAAGGACTAATGCGAGACCCGCCCTACTGCCTACAGCAGCCACGAGAAATATTAACATAATATTCAGAGATTCTTACATAAATTAAAACTTTCTAATGCGTCTTTTCAAAAGAATTCAGCACTATTCATCTGCAGAGAAGAACTTACCGATTCGTCCAGTGCGAAGCGTAGACAGCCATGTTCGTACAGCACAAAGAATCTCCTTTGCCATTTCTGTCAGGAGAGACACTTATGATCAGAAAAGCTTTATTATTAAAACAGTTGGCATTTTTATGAGCCATTACTAGGGCTAGATGGTGTTAGGTTTTGGATATCGTCATATCATAAAGGTATCTGTGATGACTTTCCCAGGTTTTACAACTAAATATTATAGATGAATTATTATCTATTTACATATTTATTATATATTTGACAAAATTAGATTTAAAAAAGTTACTTTAATATCACTTCTTTTATTTTTAAGCCTAATTTTTTTGTGTTATAGCAGAATTTGTATTTATAGCCAATTTCATTGTTTATGACACACGTAAATATGCTTCGTTTAACATTAAAAAAGCCACACAAATAAACCAGGTATCATCTGAACTGAAATTTAAGAACATGTAATACAGATCATAAACAATAGATATTTTATTTTAGCGTGTTTTTACAGTGTGTTGTCGCTCTCAATCTTTGAGAAGCACAGACAACAAGTGTGCAGCTTTATATCCACAAATATCTTGTAAATAATCAGATATTATTAACAAACCGCATCGTCAAGCCTTATAGAAATACTGATTTGATTTTTAACCTGATACAAAACTGATATGCTGCCCTTTTTATACAAACAATAAAATTATTTCCTTGGTGAGAAAGACAGACAAGTGACTTGTTACTCCTGAAAAGAACAAAAGCTTAACTTTGTGCTTATCGTACTGTATATGCAGAGGACGTTGGTGGAGTAAATGAGGCTTTGGATATATCCAAGGACGTGCACATACATGTACAGTATGTACAATATGTGTAAATCCCCCCCCTTTACTGCACAAATAAGCAGCTCTATACGGAATACAAGCACTTACTCGGGATCTTTGCATAGGATTGTCGAAGTCGGTTCCCTCGGGGGCCAAACATAACCATCCACCATAAATAGGTTTCGCCTGTTAAAAAGAAGAAGAAGAAGGGGAGGGTGAAAAAAGGACCAATTTAGGTAATCATTAAAAGTGGAAATGTGTGAGCGGAGCTGAGGGGGATGGTGTAAATATGAGGGAGTGAAGCCTTTTGGCCTCCAGATGTTGCCTCTGTTCTCAGTGAGTCTTCTGCTGTGATCGGCTCAGTTTGACGATACGCTGGACTGACACACTTTCCCCGTTTCCCCCCACAGCAGCGCGGCGTTTTTCGGGTTTAACACTAGTCTCCGTCCAGATGTGGACCGTCTTTTTCTCCGAATCAGAAGTAAAATGTGTCCATTATACAACCGTCACGTGACCATTCATGCGCGCGAGTGTCGGTGGAAACAGAGTAGACGTCGACCAATGTGGGAGGATTTTATGCCCAATGCCGAATTTTAGAAATTTGATTTTTGTTTTTCCTCTGTCAGATAAAATGCATAAAAACTGTTTAATGATAACAAATACAAAGGAATCTACAATAAAATAGTCATTTTTACTACAAAATAAAAAAAAAAAACTAATATTAATACATAACAAAGGTCATCAAATTAACCAATAAATAACTAAATAATTAATTAACAAAATAACCTTCTGAAAACCTTTGCAAAAATACAGCTTTAGTTACTTAACATTTATCAGGTCTTTGAGAATACAATGCAATTTTTTTTCTTATTAACCCTAAGCAATAAATAAATACTTAATAACAAATAATAATACTTCATCATAAATACTTCTTCCTGTAGGCCAAAACGGATTTGCTAGTTATTATCTCCAATAATAACTAGCAAATGTGGATTACTAATAAAACATAAAAAAAAAACAATGAATTGGTCTAGCTTTAAAACAGGGAGCAGATTTTCTCTGCTGCTAATGTTTGCCTATTTTTAGGAACAAGAAACTGTGGTGAAATAATGGTGAAAACCAACACAAATAACTATTTTATTAGTTATCTGACAGAGTGGAAGTGAAAGTCCTTCTAGTCCCTCGGCAGTCCTTAACCCTTTGTTTTACCAGTTCAAAACTATCACTCGTGACAGAAATGACCATAAATTGGTTGCTACACTGTGGACAAACTTGCTCTTGTCCCAGTTGATAAACACCGATTTCCCCTCCAATTCCTGGACCAGGTATCTGACAAATAAAGATGTTAAATCCGATACTATCCAGAAATCCTACATGTCGCATTCTTCATGATGCACGCATAGTAAAGATGTAAATTAAAATCAGCAACAGCATGTTAGCCGAGTCATTTATTTCTTCTTTATGGGAGTAAAATATTTGTTACACTGTTGGAGAGTTATGTCTTTGAGATAGTTTGAAATGGCACAAATGTTTATTTAATAGTTATAGTTTAATTTTTTTTATAGAAATTTGGTATATATTGATTTAGGGATTGAGTTACTGTTGTTGAATTGTTTGTTCTTGTACTGTTATAAGAAGCCACTCGATACTTGTGATTTGGGGTCACCATTGTTTGCGGATGGGTCCTTATATAGAGAGAATTTGGTAAACGTTTTAAAATTGAAACGTTCCGGTGTGGGATGCTGCACACACGGCGTGTAACTTGTGAACTACCTCACCCGGGAAGCAGTTTGAGAACATTTCAGAAGCCATGGAAACCCATAAACACGGTGCGCGCGCTCCCACGGGGCAGCATCAACACTCGGGCTCTTTAAAAAACCTGCTGCTCTTTGCTCTCCATTAATACCCACAGCCGCTCTGCTCTAAGTGTTAACCATTAGCGAGCAGCTCTCATTCCAGCACGTACTCTTTCGCGCCCCCCACCTCCCCCTGGAGCCTACGTCGTCCCTGCTGGAAGGTGGAAGGATCTGACGATTAGTCTGCTGCTCTAATACAGGACCTGTTAGTGCTCCGTGTCACTGCATGCCTGTCATAAATCCATACGTGCCTTGTTGGAACCTGTATGGACGCGTCTATGAAGGCAGTTTTGGTGAGATGAAACCAGTAAAAAAAAAAAAAAAAAAAAAGTGGTTTTATTGGACGGACACTGTGTGGTGACACCGGGTAGATCAAATTAAACCGACTCGCTCGTACCTCGATGAGACAAAAAAGCCTGAATAGAGGCAGAGACTCTGAAGAGACTGTGGTGGAGGGGAAAACAAACAAGGAACAGCTGTTTCAGAGAGAGAGAGAGCACATCCCTGCTCACGCACTTACAATAACACAGTGAACTTCCTCCGAGCCGATCCTCGACGCTATCCAACCTGGAGATACACTGCTGTTCCCAATCCCATCATTAAAATAATTTCTTTCAATGATGCAGAACTAGGATGGCAACAGTTGTGAATCGACTACAAAGTGAATCGTCAAATATTTTGATAGTTGGTTAACGATTTTAAGTGTTAAAAAAATGTTTTTCTGGTTCCTTTGCCCCATGTAACAAAAAAATACACGGGGTGTGCATGTCTGTCGGTAGTCAATGATTAAACACGAAATCATCATCGCGTTTTCAGCAAATAAAAGAAGAAGCTAGTGATGTTCACAACATCTATTTATTTAAATAAGGCAAGTGGTAGGGTAAGAGTAGCACTAACATTAGTTTGCAACTTCCTGCTTTTCTTCTCCCTCGTTTTGCTTATCGAATACGTGTTCCCCTATGGAGTGCGCCCTACATTGGACAGATAGCCGATTGCGATAATCTAAACTGGTAACCCAAAAGTGTCAGGACTCAAAATAGTAAAATAAAAAACTGAAATTAAAACTGAATAATTTTGGTTTTCATTCTCTTAAACCAAACCCCATAGAGAAAACCAGCGATTTTATATCACAGCACAGTGGAGTGGCTGATTCACTGCTCCTTCCATCAGTAAGTTCTTATTTGTTATTTTGTGACTTCAGTGTTTGAAATCCTGTGTCTGAATTTACCTCAGTGACACAAACTTATCAAATAATGCAGCAGTAGACCAGCAACTATGGTGTTCTCGCAAGCGAAAAATGTTTTTCCCATGGACTTTGGTGCGGGAGAGAGAGCCGTTTACATATTTCAATTTCCAGGCATAAAAGTTGGTCCAACTGCAAGATAAAGCAACAATATTTTACAACTGACATGTTTGTTTGATGGCATGTTAAAGATGTGCATTTTAACCATTTCCCTTTTTTTTGCACAAATCCAACACACACACACACAGCGCGACTGAAGCACCTGCGATGCACAACATTGATATGCACATTTTAACGGCTGTGTTTTATCATTTACAGCTGTGGAATGTAACCCACAAACGCTTTAACGGATACCCAACCAATTTGAACAGAAATGGAACGCAGACAGAAACATCAGCTCTCTGCTGTACCTGCACCTTTTCACTCTTTTCTGACAGCATGTTAGCCTAAGCAAACAAAGCAAACTCATGTTTCAAACAGAGCAGCTGTCACAAGCAGTGATGCAACTCAGATTTTACTGTCCTTATTAATCCACAAATGTAGCCTGGGGGAACCCTACCGAGTCTTCCAGCAATTTGCAAATTGGACAGCGTTTTCGCCAGAAGAGGGAACCAATCACACACGTGTTATTTCCCAATGTCCGAGCTAAAGTTGGGGCTTAACATGACATAACAAGTCAGAGAAGCAATGTCTAGTAGCTTTTGTATACATCCAACATGGCGACCACCGAAGAGCAGCTGCCTTACAATTCGGCAAAGTTGTTAGATGCCATTACTAGAAGCCACTGTTCTTAGAAAACTACAAGCATATTTGTTGACACATTTTCTGTCGCTCCACTAACGTCATCCGAAACATTGGTCTGATTGGTTGTAGGCCTATCCACTTGTGTGCAGAGTAGTTACAGGGTACGCTACCACCTTTTCGTGTCCGATACCAATGTCACCACTTCCAGTACCTGCCGCTACCGATATCAGTCCGATACGGCCTTTCGAGCAATTTCAACGACATAATTCTCAAACTGTGCAACAAACACACAGAAGAAGAAGAAAGACACAGTTAAAATGCTGTTGCTGATTTTTATTTACATTATTACAGTGTGTGTATAGTGAAGCATGCAATACATAGGATTCGTGGATGGTATCAGATTTTGCATTCTAAATTAGTCCAGTAGTCGAACCAATACTGAATATTGTATCGGCTAATCCTTACTACAGAGGCATAATGTCCATGGTCACGCCTCTTGGAGGTGGGAGGTGACTACACCCTTCCCAGACTAAGTGAGATGCGGTCTGCCACCGTAAACATGCATATTTTTATACATTTAATTATCACAGTGAATGCGTATAACTCTTGCCACATATACTCTATAATATTACTGACCACTACATGTTAAAACAAGCACACAACTGATGTGCTTCTCATGCTAACAGCTTTTGTTTACACATGGTGTTTGATACAGGACATAAAAACTAAAATACTATTAAAGGATTTACAAATCCCTTTGTGTTAAGTTGAAGCGGCTGCACGTCACATTTCTCGCTACACTTGAAAACCGTTGTTCTCAATGACATTTAATTATGTTGCCACATTTATTATTACACCCCATTACAAACAAAGGCTGCTGTTCCTGAACAAACCTTCAATGAGCGCAAACTCTACAATCATGTCTGCACTTGAGAGCGTTTAATGTAATTATGTCAATGACTACATGGTGTAATATAAACTCAGATATCATATCAAGGAGGCAGAAAGTTGGCTTCTTTCATCTGATGGTTTATCATGTCTTAAACAATAGTATGTCTGAAGTGTGGTTACCTCTGCTTTTAATGGCATCAACCAAATTACACTGATACAAAAGAGCAACACTTCAAGTTCAATCCATCCATAAGCTGTTTTTTTCAAGCTTATCTCAGTAAAACTTCTCTCTTTGGAGTTGAGAGTAGAGTAGACTTCAAAAATGAAGTTACATTTTTGGTATTAGAGAGTAAAAAAAATGGAGAACAGGCACGGTCCGGTACCAACACTGAATTCAAAGTACCAGTATCGACGCAAAGGTGAATGATGCCAGTGAGGAGGTGGGGCTTTTATTCAGAAACGATCTTAATTGAAATAAAAAGCTGATAATCCAACCATCATGGTTAATTTAGGGTTTTGTGGAAGTGTGCGTTGTGTTCGCTGTCCTGTCGTAAATGGAAACCACGGCTTCAAAAACAGAAAAACAAGGTCAACAACTCATCAATTATAATGTATTTTTACTTGTTATATGCGTATTTATTGGGGCAGCCAAAGGCCTAGTGGGAAGGAATTGGGCTTATAACTGAACGGTTCAAATCCCCACCAGAGGTAGCCCTGAGCAATGGAACCCAAATCCCCAGGGCTCATTGTTAAGTGAAATTCTAAATTCTAAACTGAATTTAATTCATGTTGTATGTTTCACATGAAGAACTTGACATTACCATGTCCATTGACATGACCGACCTGACCTGATCCTGACACATCAATCAAACTCGGCACAATGGGCTCGGGTTAGGTATCCAAGCTTTAATTATTCAGCACAGAGCTGTAAATACAGGAGTTGTTGTCTCTTTTGCATGGCGTGATAAACTGCCTGCAGTCTTTTATTGCATTGGAACATTTGGTAGAAGCTGGACTGCCGTCTTAGTGGGATGTTGAGCAGGAGCCTCTGGGAGCCTCGACTCCTATTTCCCAACCCACACTTCCTTTCTCTCTCCATGACTCCTGCTCCTGCTCCCACTCCTCAAGTCCCATCACATCCCTGCCTGTCTTCCCTTGTTCCCCTCCCACGTACATATAAAACCTCAGCCTGCCTGCGTCCTCCATCACTGTCCTGCCTCCCACCACCTCTAACGGATGGCGTGATCACTTTTCTACAGTGGAGAGAAGCCTGACAAACGTCTAAAATCTCTGGGGGCGAACAATTCATGTGGTTGAGTGAAAAAAAAAATGGACAGCGGGTCAGGAACTTGAGTGGAGATTAAAAAAAAAAACTTGACATGCTCCAAAAGGGAGCATGGGACCACTGGAATAAAAGATTTCATGCAAGCTCTAGCCACAACAGCTCATTCCATCCCGGTCCACCTTTTAAACAGACTATGTTGAATAAAAGCATCGTTTATGTTGGATACTGTCCTTTTGAAATTCAGTTCTGGTCCTTTTGAACAACTTTTCCACGTGGGCTACTTGTTTCAAGATTGCATTCTCAAACTCCAGCTCCCTTTAAGTTCAGAATAATACTAATTTAATTAGGGGTTCAAATTCATTGAACAAAATCACCTATTTATGGCATTTCTTTGGTTCACTGGTGAGTTTTTTTTCCAGGGTTTTGCAGCTTAGCTCCTTTAAATCAGCCTGAACCTGTTTCTGGGAACATTTTAAGAGGAGTTTATCTTCACCTTGGGCCTAATGGACAAGCCCCAGAGGTTTAACACTGTTTATATGGTGTTGTGTAATACAGCTTTAGATCAACAATGGACTGGTGTGTGGCGCTAACTAGTGTGATGGCTGTCCATGCAAACCTGCTTGTGCAACTGAGCTCCCTGCTAACTATTTGGATAGCTGACAGACTGCAGATAGAGTCTGCGGGCGACTGAAACAACAGAGATGAGCAAAGCATGGACTGACGGTGGATCAATCTCGAAGGCCGGGGCAGTAAAGCCTCTCTGTTCCTGGCTGTCGCCGCTCAGACTGTGGGAGAGAGTTTCCGCCAGGTCACAGGGAGATTAACGGAAGTGATGTAACCCATAATCAGTCTTTCCTGACTCAGGAGTACTGCATTGGAAAGGGTTAACCCGCAACAATCTCACTGTAGCAAGCGATACACACACACACACTTGTGAAAAAGAAAGCAAGTGCCCTCACACACTCGCAGAGCAGGAGAGGATGCTGACGTTGCTGTTTGGCTCTTGGGCCGTGTTCAAGGGCCCATCTGGGCCTCATCGTCTGGGATCAATTACAGGATACAACAAAGACTAAACTAATGATCTGAGAGAGAGAGAAAGAGTTGCTTATATTATGATCTCTACAGCTGAGCGGTGCAGTGGTTTATCTTTGCACCAACTCCTCTTTGCTTATTCATCAATCAGACTCCCATTTTGGCATGAGATTATATCTCTTGCTTTTCTTATCCAAATGACGACAAAGTCGGCACCGCACACACTTGTGCCCTTAGTAAGCCACCTGCCAATTTTAAAAACCGTCAAGCGAACTGGTAGACAAATATGGGGAACAGAGTTACGTTCCCACCATTTATAGATGATATTAAACTGTTCCGTCACAAACACTCTCACTCACTCATTTTCTACCGCTTTATCCACTAGGGGTCGCGGGGGGCGCTGGTGCCTAACTCCAGCTGACATAGGGCGAGAGGCAGGGTACACCCTGGACAGGTCGCCAGTCCATCACAGGGCCACATAGAGACAGACAACCATTCACTCTCACATTCATACCTACGGGCAATTTAGAGTGTCCAGTTAACCTAGTCCCCAAATCTGCATGTTTTTGGACTGTGGGAGGAAGCCGGAGTACCCGGTGAGAACCCATGCACCACGGGGAGAACATGCAAACTCTTTGCAGAAGGCCCCTTGTTCTTGGTCTATGCACAGACTGTAACCAGCAACATCATTTTAGCTGAATCACATTAATGGCTGTTCATTTCTTCTTCATAGGAACAGAACATGTTGCACAGTTGGACGATTGTGTCGTTGAAGTTGCTTGAAATGGGTGGCACAAATGTTTTGTTAACAGCTTCACAGTTGACACTGGTATCAGTATCGGACATGAAAAAGTGATATTGTGCCAGCCCTTTACTCAAACTTCTTTTGGTTCAAATCCGTAAGCTTTCCAATGTGCACAAATACAAGGGAACATGCTGAAGACGTGTTAAATAATGTTACTATTGTTACAAAAAAAGGTTAAAGCTACAAAAACATTACTTACGTTACCAAAAATGTTACTAATTTTTATAAAGTTACAAATTTAAAAAAAAAATCCTGACCAAAATACGCATCATTGTTGCAATAACTGTAAAAAAATGATTTAATTGTTTGTTCTACTTTTACATGATTAAGTCCTGAAATTAAACTACACCTGAAGATAGACAGCATTTTCAAGTTAGGCATGGTAAATATTAACAATTTTCACCGATCACTATTATCCCTATCATGGAAAATCACCACAGTCAACTTAGTGGGAGTGGTTTTTAAATCACACAAGGCAGAACAATATGGCATATTGTCCAGTTTCTATTGGATTAACCCCCCGCATAGTGGTCACCACCAGTCTGCCAGGAGGAGCACACAGTAAAAACAAACAATTGCAGGTAAACAACAGCTGAGGGTTATACAATCAATCACAGAGGCCAAACTGCCAGGCAAATGAAACCACAGTAGGTAAGAGAAATCCACAGGAATTCACTTTCTCCAAAACTTTCTGGACGGACTGAGAGCTGCACAAGGAATTAGTGAAGTTGAGTATATTTATGTGCAGTTTTAGCCAAAATAAACAGACAAACTTTCCCTCCCTCTTGGCATTGATTGCACTGTTGCTCAACAGGAGCTTTTAGACTGATTGTTTTACATGCACACACTGTCTTGCGTTTCCTATGGACACCTTGCTTTGTCCTGACAAGTCAACTGTGTTATCTGTCCAATTACAGAGGCTGCAACTGACACATAGACTGTTACTACTCTATCTCGTAGGCCTGACAAGGTGTTTACATATGGGGTTGGGCTACAAAACTCTGTTCCACTATGACACCGGTGCCTATAAAAGCTGTACCTATCATTTATGATCATTCACACTGTAACAAGTTTGGTAGCAAAGACAGTGCAGTTTAAAATATCAATTTAAAAGGGACGTGAAACTATTGAAGAGACAAAGGATCTCTATGTTAGTTTGATAATATAGTATAGGTGCTTTGGACTGCAGTTTAGATATGTATATAGTGCGTGTTGTTATCACACTGACATATTGATATTAGAGGTGGACCGATATAGGCTTTTCTATGGCCAATGCCAAATTTTTAGAAATTAGGGCAGCTGGTGGACGCTAATTTCAGCAAATTTTTTGGACCATATTTTAGCCAATTTTCTTATTTCCCTCAAACCGATTAAATATATCTGTACTATTAACTATTAAACCACACTAACAGTTTGTCTCTCCAATCTATGTCTGCAATGTAGTGCAATTATGTAATGTACTTTCAGTAAATAAGTGTATAAACTCAATACTAAACACATGAAACAGGTCTTAAGCAGAACTACAAAAAAATAAATAAATGTTTTAGTGATTTGGCAACATTTATCAAGCTTCTGAAAATGCTAACTTTGTAATTAGAAGACGTTAATAATACAGTAAACATTGGCAATGAGAGCTTCAGAAACCCACCTTTTAAAGAACACAAAGGGCCATCGCGCTAAATATCATACCGTTTACTTGTTATCCCGGTACTATCGTATCGTGGTTTTTTTTTTAAACTTATATATAATTGTGATATTTTCCTCTTACCTGGGTCAAATCCTGGTCCGTCAGCAGATGTAGCTCCCGAGGTTTGAAGCAGTTCTGACATTTACTTTTGTTGAAGAAGTTCGCCTGGAACTTCCTGCAGGGGTTTTCTTTAGCGGTAGACATTATATAAACGAGTGGAGGAGTTATTATAATCCCGTGTTTTCTATCTCAAGTGCGAATAAACTTGCAATTCAAGTTTCAAGTAAAAAAAAAAGAAAAGAATAGCACACACACACACACATTCATAGGAGTTCAGCTCAAATGAAACTCCGCTTTTAATCCGTTTAGTTGAGTCCGAATATCGTTGCATCCCAATAAATAATGAGCTGCCATCCAGCCAACCTTGCCACCACCATCATCGTCATCATCATCATCAACCAGTCAACTGATGAAGGCTTTTCTCAGTCCATGGCCTGCGACCACAAAGCGGAGAAAGGTAGCTAATGTCCTGTTAGCTTCGGGATTCCCCCCCCCCGGATCAATAACGCGGTGGCGTTCGCCGCAGAAACCACATTAGCACACGGGGTTGGGGTTCGCCTTCGCGCTCCGCGGCTGTGGCAGCGTCCATGAAAGCACCGACGAGACTCCCATACGAATCTGAGAGAAAGCCGTAACAGCCGGGCAGCAGCAGCGGCAGGAGGAGGAGGCTACTTTCCCATTCGAAGTTCCTGCAGGCTACAGTTAGCACGGCTAGCACGGCTAAAGAAAGCCTCCCCTCGCTGGTTGATTTTTTATTTTTTTTTTTTAATTAACGAAGAGGTCCGAAAACACCCGAGTGGTCGCTGGGGCTGTTGTCCCACACAGAGACGCCGCATGCGGGGTGGAGGAGGAAAGAAACGCACCTCACAGCCAGTGTTCAGGGTTCGGTTCCATAACTAGCCTGGTTGTTAGCAGCAGCAGTGGGTTTATTTTCTTCTCCCGACACCAAACCAACGGAGCAAAGGGAGCAAACGCAGCCGCACGCACGCACACACACATACACAAGCCCCTGGAATTCCGAGGGGGTCTCGCGATAACTGCTCGCTGTCGCCGCCCACAGAGAGAACACGGTCACTGAGCTGTTTCAACACAAATGTAAACATGTGTCAATCATTTCAGAAGTAAGGCAGTCAGTCAGTCAGTCAGTAAGTAAACATTTGTTTCTAAAGGACTTTTCACAAGTATAATCACAAAGTGCTCTAACAATAAAAGTGCACAGTGGCATAAGACGATTAAAATAACACAGCGAGTAAAAATAATACATTAAAGCATTCTATTAAAATAATAAAAACTGACATACCAGACTTGGCCAAAGAGGCAGCATAAGAAAGTACCAACGTAAAAGGCAAATAGACAATTCTACACCATATCATTAACATTTACAATAAATACAGACACATATATTAAATAAAATTACAAAAATAGAGGCAAAAACCGTTTAACAATAGTTTCAGAATCTGCATCTGTTTTATTGGCGTGAAGCTTTTATTTTTACATTGAGGGCATTTGTCTTGGTGTTGTGGTGCATGAAAACATATAGAATTATCACATGAGTAGACAAGAATAAGAGCAGAAATAAATACATTATGGACAACATTTCAAGATGAAATATTACCTAATTATTTAAATTTTATGTTGACTATGTTCCTTTGTTTACGTCTTGTTTTATATTTTTTCTTATATTTTGTATTTTATCACTTGTGCTTTTCTATATTTTAAGGTTATGTGTCTGATACTGTGCTGCTGTAAAACTAAAATTTCCACATTTCAACGATCAATAATCCATGTATTTATTGTATAAGATGAAAACAAATGTATTTTTTTTAATGAAACCTTATTTATATGGCTATAATGTGTGGCTAATTTTTTTGTTGAATAAAGGAGTAAATGTTTTATATTTACCTATATAATTACAGCATTATAAAGTATAATACGGAAATATCTCAATATATTGAAAGGACAAAAAAAATGGCCTAATCACTAAGATAAACGTACTGTATTGAATTTCCTTCCCCAAAGTGACAGTGAGGCTCATGCCTCAGATACTGCTTTGGACCATGTGTGAGGATTAATGGCTGACTCAGGCAGAGGCTATTAAAAGCAGCAGGTTCCACAGGACAGGAGTGGGTGGGAGACACACAGACAGACAGACAGACAGACAGAGGACGAGGGCAGTGTGAATGGACGAGGGACACAGAGGGAGGAGAAGAGCCCCTGTTACCTAACCAAACCCACAAGAGATCAACATCAGTCCTGCTGAGGGATTAGCTCCTTGTCTGTGCTGTAAGTGAACCAGGAATAACACAGATTACCACGTGTGTGTGTGTGTGTGTGTTGTTTGGTTGCTGTAGTTGTGTGCTCACAAACTGACGTCTGCAGTGTCAACCCAAATATTGTCATAATAAATTGTAGTTTTAATGCAAATTTAATCTAAGTTTTCTCAGTGTGGGACAAATAGGGTCATCAAATGCTTATAAATGTCTCCCTCCTCGTTTGCCTCCCCCCTTGGGGTGTCCAATGACAATATCCTGGTGGTGACATAGTGGTGGCAACAAGGCCGAAATATATTTAGCAGTTCTTCTCAAACTCCCTTTACATCAGGGTTCTCAAACTGACGGCACGAAAATCAATTTTATGCAGCCCGCCCCTTAATATCACGTTATAATGAGAGCTGGCGCGTTACCTCCTCAACCTGACAGAATATAATACAAAATATTATTGTTAGCTACTATTTATGTAATAATAATAATACCTAAGGTTATATGAATCACGTGAGCGCGTTCAGAGTCAACACTTTGACTCTGAAATTCTGTAAAATATCATCATGAATTGGTATAAAATTGGTAGATTACTGTGGTGTCATTTTAAGCTAATTTTCCCGCATGGTTGAATTAATTCATTGTGTTGTGTTAAAGCTCCAGAGCTTAACTTCTCTCAACCCTTTGAGGAATTTGACGTATTTACCAAAATATATGCTGCGTTCCATTTATATTGGAAGTTGGAACTTGGGGTTGGTCTAGCCCTCGTCAGCCACTGTTAGCAATTTAGTAAAGTCTTCAGTGGGCCATTGTTGTTGACCTGACATTAAGCTAACATAATTTAAGATTTTAAAACTAAAATATAAATAAAAGTGAATAGTATTTTGTGAATAGAGAAGTAGGAAAAAGGAGGTATAAGCTATCTTAGAACAAACGCTTGAAGCAGTGTGAAAATGCTAGCTTGATGCTTTACAAAGGTCAGTAATCCAGCGAGTGACACCTCTAACGCTAACTGATAAACAGGTTGCCTGTACAACTCTATATTTTACATCAATATAAGTCAAAATTAGGTGTAAAACAATTCTAAGTTTTCTGTTTGAAAAGGATAAATAGGCTTGATTGCACTTGCTTTTGCTAGCTGTCTTTCAAAGCTCAAGTAAGCTAAGTGGCTGGTAGCTCTCATCTAACCTTTGGTGATAAATTAAATAAACTATTTCCAAAAGTCAAACCATTATTTTAAGTGGATCCAGACTTTGAAAGTTGACCTAGATATTTTGTTTGTTTAAACAGGAGTCACATGACACAGAGAAGTGCCGTCTCATAGCCTGAAGCTAACACTCAGGAAGATACCGACTTACACGTGATTGCATCTGACAGATAATTTTAATTTACACATCATTAAATTTCTTAACCACACCGGTGAGCAAATAAATTAGAAATGACTGTGTCAATACTGAACAAAAAGAGTTACAGGTTGTGAAAACAAACATGGAAAACACAATTTCTCCCTTTAGAAAACCGCGATAAGTTGTGTATTTACTTTTGCACCCATGCACTTCTTGTTACTCTCCGCTTACAGCACAAATGAGCCACAACTTTAATGAGCTAAAACCTGATCTGAGCCATCCTGACAGCACAGACAGCTGACTCGTCCGATGCAGGTCGGTCGGCCTTTATCGTGACTCCGACTGTGTTCCCTCTGTTCCCTGTGCAGACCATGTCCCTGCCCTCTGTGGTCATGTTGCCCCTGCTCATCGTTGTGGCAGCGGGGGTGTACTACATCTACAACGAGGTCATGCGGCTCATGTCCAAGTCCCTGGTGCGAAACAAAGTGGTGGTCATCACGGACGCCGTGTCCGGGGCGGGGACCGGTAAATGATCCCGACATGTGTAATTCTTAATATTATGAAATTTATTTTCATCACCGTTTCTCCATTAGTTTCTTCTGTCAGCAGGATGTCCGAAAGGAGTATTCCATGAAATCTCAGCAGGATTGTAGCTTTGTATGGTCAGGAACTCGAGATCTTGGATTCCTGTCATTTAAAGGTTATTGTATAAAAGCCAAAACAAATCACTGAAATCAAAAAAGGACGGACAAGGTTCAGAAAATGCTTTGAATAATTTTTTTTAAGATTGACGACACTCAAATTATTGTATGATAAAGAGCTTTATTGATTCCTTATGGACAGATTGGAAGGTTATAGCCGTTTTACGTCTGACATTTAGCAGGATTACACCAAAACTACATGGCTCATTTTTGTGAAATTTGGTGGAGCTGTAGGGAATTAACCAATGAGGAACCCATTACCTTTTGGATTAAATCAGATTAACAGGGTTAAAACAGGACAGTTTTATTTCCTGCTTTCTTTGAGATGGTTTACAGTTACATTTTTTTCATTTACAGTTACATTTTTGATTAACTTAAATCTTTAAGTTTTCTTAAAGATTTTTTAAAGTTCTTATGATTGGTTTGAGCATAGTGTAAACATCATGCATTATTTAGTGAAGATACCTGGTAAGGGACCAGAATGCACCTGGGTAGGCCTTTTTTTTTCACCAAAGCACGAGAGGCAGACAAGAATTACTTTTTGTTCTTTTGCTGGATTTGTTGAAACCACGCAAAACAACAATAATCTGCTTCAGAAATTACCATTCTTCACCTGCATACAATTGTAGTCTTTTGATTTAGTTTTGGTTGAGTTTGGCCACTACTCTGGGAAACCCTTAGTATTACAACAGAGTGGGTCCTCTTCCATGGAGTTCACCATGATTTTTAGTAAAAGGTATTCTGTTGTTTGCAATATGCAACTTCATCCCTAGATACACATAAATCCTACACACTGGTCCTTGAAAGTTGGTTTACGTTACATCTACTTGTTGTTTACTTAAGATTTAGTTACATTTACTTTTTGTTCTGTTAAAATAGCAAGTGGTATCAACATGTTCTGGACTTTCTTGACTCAAGCTAGTCCACTTAAGATGACTATGGCCTGGATGACTGAAAACCTATAAGACTATAAGTATGTTCTTTGTAATTTTTGTGAAAAACAACTCCGGAAAACAATTCCTCAGTACTGTCATTATACAGTTTGTTGGCTATTGACTGCAGCAATCTTTAAATGAACACATATTCCTTTTAACAAAATCACTAATATGCTTCATTTCTGGTTGGTCTGTTTAGAGTGTGCCCACCTCTTCCATAAGGGTGGTGCCAGACTGATCCTGTGTGGGACGAGCTGGGACAAACTGGAGTCTCTGTTTGATTCGCTCACGAGTGATGCCGACCCAAGGGAGGTGAGGAAATTCAATCAACAGCAGGATTAGATTCATTACAAACATCCCAGACTCTGAGAAAACCTCATACGTCACTCGTTTTTGTGATGGTGAGTCGTCTTTTTGGCAAATTACCCTGCTTATAAACAAAACCTTTACTATGGCAGCTCCTCTAAACATGATGTCATCACTGGAAACTGGGCAGCACAGTGATAGTTCTCATTAGAGAGTAAAGTACACATAAATCACACAACTAGTCCATTAAAGGTGAACATTTGACACAGACATTAGGCCAGAATTTGGTTTAAAGTTAGAGCAAAAAAAAAAAACAAATCACAGGTTCTGTCCTTGTATTTATCATAACCTCGTGGTCTGTTACCACCTCCCATATCAACACTTCCTCCATTGAGCATCACAATAGCAGGATATCCTCTCTGACAATGCACTGTCCTCCATGAATCTTCTGTACCATGTTCTGTCCAGAACAGATGTGTCTTCATGAGAAGAAAACAATGTCATACAGTTTGCTCAGATGTCGACTCACAGCTGTTGATGTTTAGTTGCTAGCAACACAAACATAATTGATTTCTGTTTTCCATCAAGGTTATTTTCCCTCGTGATTTTCATGACCTGAAGGTCACAGCTCATTCATTTTTGTAGATTGTGTCTTCATCATCATCCAAAACATCCAATCCAATTTATTTATGAAGCACATTTATACAACAACAGTTGACCAAAATGATGTATAGCAGTAAAAAGTAAACAACTAAAAATAAGCAAAAGACAGAAAAAGTGCAGAACAACTCAAGCTTGGAGAACAAGTGAGTTTGTAAGCGAGATTTAAAACCAACTGCGAAAGCCCTATTCACCAAGAACAACCGAGAGCAGCTGATCAGCTGACATTTGTAAACAAACAAGAGGATTTTAAAGTCAAAATGGGCAGGATTGGGGACATGTGCTCACATCTGTGCATCCCTGTTACCCGTCCTTGCAGCAGCATTCTGGACAAGCTGAAGGTGAGATAGGGAGGCCTGGCTAACCCAACAGAAAGGCCATTACAATAGTCCAGACCAGAAGTTCTAAGTCTTGCCTTGACAGAATATACTTTATCTTCTAGCCAATTGCGTCAGTTGAAAAAGGACTGAGTTGATCTGAGAAATAAGCTTTCATACTGTGCAAATGCACTCATGACCACTTTATTATGTACAGAGGACACCTTATTCAGTAACACCAGGAGCACCTGGTAAGGTCTGCTGTTGTAGCCCTTCTGGTTTAACGATTGATGTGTGTTCAAGAATGGTCTATGTTATGATTAAAATCAATTTTCTACCTCATTCACTTAAATTTGAACCTCAACGGGTCGTCTTCACCAGGTCTTCATGCCCAAATGTGCTGAGCTGCTGCCATGTTTGTTTAAACAAGCAGTTGAACAGGTATACCCAATAAAGTGGCACCATTTCAAGAAACTACAGTCTTGATGGCAACCGTTCACTTCATAAATGGTGGGTGTTGTGGTAATACCTATTTGTGTCTTTTAAGACGTTTGCCCCCAAACTGGTGATCTTGGACTTCAGTGATATGGACAGCATGGAGGACGTGGTGGCTGAGGTGTTGGAGTGTTACGGCTGCGTGGACGTGTTGATCTGCAACAGCAGCATGAAGCTGAAGGCGCCCATACAGAACATCTCCCTGGAAGTGGACAGGAACATCATGGACATCAACTACTTTGGACCAAGCTTTTTGGCCAAAGGTGGGTGAGACAGTTCCTGAGGATATCACCTCCTTAACACATGAGCAGAACTTTTTACGATGTTATGACTGATCCCTCTTCTTTCATAATGTGTCAGGGGTTCTTCCAACAATGATCTCAAGGAGGTCGGGCCACATCGTGCTGGTGAACAGCATCCAGGGTCGACTGGCTATTCCATTCAGAAGTTCATGTGAGTTGTCAAGATAAAGTCTCTCAAAGCTTGTAGGGGATGATTGATTCAGCCACATCTGGTGACTTCATTGGGTGGATGTGGTATTGCAAGTTGTTTTCCAAATTCATGGGTGAAGGTTCAATGCCAGGCTTTGGTGCAGGTCTACTTTAGTTCTGCTGCATAAGTGAAAAAGCCTCTTGGAATGAAAATTAAGAATCTTTAAACTTTACTCAAGCAAGTCCAGCTAACTATTGAAGATGACTATGACCTGGATGTCCAAGAACCTTCACTGACATTATTGTCAAAATTGGCAGATACAAAAATAGTGAGACTCCAAATCTGTCCAGAATGTTCTGGATATTTCACAATCAAAGAATAAATCACAGATAGTTTCACTGCTGGAAGGTTCAGGAAACACTAATGTCATTAAACGTGGTAATGAGAGAGTTAGAGGGTTAAAGGTTGTTACTATAGTGTGACAGACAGGTAACATTCCAGTGACACAACACAAACTGTATTTCCTCTGTAATGTATGGAATGTGACTCTTTTACAACCAAGTTCACGCCTCTGCTGTGTTGTTACACATGAGATTGACACTGTTGTGCGTGTGACTGTGCGTCAGACGCCGCGTCCAAGCACGCGGCTCAGGCCTTCTTCGACTGCCTGCGGGCTGAAGTGGAGGAGTACGGGATCGTCGTCAGCACCATCAGTCATACCTTCATCAACGCCTCCGAACCGCCGCCTGTGGAGGAGCCGGCACCTAAACCCAACGCCCTGGCTGCATGTGAGTTATGGAATACGTGACTTCAGTTGTGACAATGCAGATTTAATGAGCAGGGTGAGCAGGGGCGTTTCCACAGACTGAAGGACTGAACATTGTACTGAACCAAAGCTTGTGGCACTGGGCCTTTTTAAATGGTTTCCAGTTATTCAGTTACTGCAGGGACACAAAAGGAAATGCTTGACAAGCTTCAATAAATTATTTAAATCTGTAACACCTACATTTATTAGGCTCAGTCCAACAAAAGTAGCCAAGTTATATAAAGACAACTAACTTCTGCTAACTGTTTTTAAGTTTGTCAACCATTGTCTGTCAGGTATATAGAAAATTAATTGATGTATTCTCTGTAACATTTCTAAATTAAATTGTCTAAAAACTGTGATTCAAATGTTAGATTTCTTCATGTAGTGTACTTATATTAGCCAAAATTTTACCAAAACTCAACTTTTGGTCGACTTTTAATGGCATCATCGTCTTTCTTGAGCAGCTGCTATGTTTTAGAAAGGGTTTGTCTTTAAATTTTTGCCATAAATAATACAAAATATAAATGCTTTAAAACTTCCTTTTCACTCGATAAAATACTAGGGCTATATCTGTAAATACTTCACAATAAAAGCCTTGTTGTAAAGGAAAAAAAATGGGAGCTGTTTCACTTAGATACGTATAACAACACCTTTTAACTTTGATTTCACATTTTGAATGAATTAAATGTTCAAACTGCCGGATAAATTATTCCATGAAAAGGGCAATTGAAGAGAAGGCATATGTGCCCAGTTTAGTATAAACCAAAAAACAATCATAAAATGAAGGGGTTTCTCACAAAAATTTTGTTGTAAATTGTTGTTTTTTGGGGGCCTCTGCCAGCTCAGGGCCCCAAGCACTGCTTGCTTCCCCCCACCCTGTTGCTCCGCCCCTGGGGAGATGAAAGTTTCGTAGCTAAGAATGAACTGTTGCCAATGTTTCCCTCCTTTTTTTTTTTTTTTTTTTTAAAAAAATGTAATCTATTAAATGTTTATTTTATCTGTTCCTCCACAGATATTGCGAGCCAGATGACCCACGGCGTGCGTCCATCAGTCTTGGCCAATGAGATTATGCAGACGGTAAACAGAAAGAGGAAGGAGGTTGTGCTGGCGCACCCCATCCCCAGGGTGGCGCTCTACCTTCGCTCCCTCTTCCCCCCCTTCCTCTTCGCGGTGCTGGCTGCCGGAGTGAAAGACTCAGTGTTGGCTGAGTAGATCTGAGAGAAAGTCTGGAAGTGAAATGGATTCAGAGAAATGAGGAACGAAGTCGAAGCATGAGTTTGTTTGGAAACTGTGGAGCTGTGATGGAAGACCCAGAGAGAACACTTTAGGTTCACTGTTTATTAACTAAATAAATAAAACTAATAATAAATAAACACCAAAGTCAACGATAAATACCTTTAAACAGCAGCTTTGTCTTTATTAATTATTACAGCAGCAAAAGGGTCAGAGGCAAGTGAGTGTTAAAGGTGCAAAATAAGGGAAGAATAAGCAAGAAAGTGTGAGATAAATGTAAAATGTCAAGACACAAATGTAAAATATGAGTAGAAAAAGCAGTTAAGTCAAAGCTAAAGGTGAAATATCAAAATTCAAATATAAAATATAATTAGAAAAAGCAGTAAAGTATAAGATAAATGTAAAATGTCAAGATACAAACATAAAATATGAGTAGAAAAAGCAATAAAGTAAAAGATAAATGTAAAATATAAAAAATACAGTCGCAAAATAGGAGTAGAATAAGCAATAATGTGTACAATACATGAAGAAAACATAAAATACAAATAAAAAGGGACAGAATAAGCCATGCAATAAGATTTAGGAATATAAAAGTATGTCAGAAAGTTATGTAAATATTATTTAAAAAACATATAAAATATATTATTTCAAAAAACTTAGTTAGGGATTAATTATTAATTATTTAAGGCTGCAGAAACAAATATGCATTACTGACAGATGTGCTTGCTTTACTATTCTATTCTCCTGTATGGAGGCCAAGAAGGGCCAAAAAGATTTTTTTTTTAGCAGCTTAATCCAACATATTAAAATATTGTTGGATTAATTGTTTTTAAAATATACATATATTTTAGGAGTTATGTTTATTTTCAGGGTTATATTTTAAAGACGGAAAACTTAATTATGTGAATTTGTGTCAGTAAAACACCCTGACCATGAATTGTAATATATTTTTAAAAAACAGAATTATTTAAAATTGGTAAATTACTACAATGTAGCCTGCTGCAACATTAATGAATGTTAATTCTAATACATCAGCAAAAATAAAAACATTTTACATTTTATACCTTAGTAAATGCAGAGTTTTAATATGTAGTTTTTTTGTTTTGTTTTTTTTATTGCTTTTACTTTAGTAAAATGTGTCTTCTACCAATGCTGCGCTGAATAAAGCTGTGAATGTCTTTCTCTGCATGTCCTCTAGGTGGCAGCAACACATAGTTATTATGACAGAATAGGCCTATGGTGCCTAAAGACACACACACACTCCTGTTTCCGTGACTTCAGAGGACATTGCATTGACTTCCATTCATTTCCTGGAGACTTACTCTAACCTTAACCATAATTACTAGTGCCCTAACCCTGACCCTGACCTTAACCTTAACCTAACCTCAGCCTAACTTTAAAACATGTCTTCACCTTAAAATGGAGTCATTTACATTATGAGGCCTTGATTTTTGTCCCCATAAGGAAGACAAGTCCCCATAATGTGACTGTGGAGACAGATAATTAACACTGACCTAAGCTTAACCTTAACTTAACTCTAACCTCAGCCTAACTTTAAAACATGTCTTCACCTTAAAATGTAATAATGTATGTTATGGGAATTTGATTTTTGTCCCCATATGGAAGAAAAGTCCTCATAGTGTGAGTGTGTATTCACATTTAGGTCCCCACATCATGAGTAATAACTGGAACACACACACACATACACGTTTGTGCTTCTATCAAAGTGAGGACCCTCATAGACGTAATGCATTCTCTAGCCCCTTACCCTAACCTTAACTATCACAACTAGATACCTAACCCTAACCCTTAGTCTAACCCTAACCCTGACACCAGTTCTTAACCCTAAAAAGCCCTTTTAAGGGGTAAAAAAAGTGAGGACCAGCCAAAATGTCCTCACTTTGTCAAAATGTCCTCACTTAGGGTTTATACAATTTTTTGGTCCTCACTCCGCAGCAAGTACAAGAACACACACACACACACACACACACACTTCCTCTCCTCATGAATTGTTCATCAGGGCCAGAAAGTTCCAGTGTTTCCTCTGTTAAAATATGAATCCACTTATCTATTTAGTGAATTATTAATCAACTTTGTGATGAAAAAAAAAAAAAAAAATGAAACCCCCCCAATTTTTTTTTTTTTTTGTCACGGCTTCACTTTTCCCCGTGAACTGCCGTGATCAACTTGAACGTAAACACATGAAAACAATAAAGAAATTAAATCTGGGGCTAATTTATTCTTTGTCACAGTGGATACTGCACATTAACACATAGTGAGGATTACACTGGTGGGATCAACGTGAGGCACAGCACATCTTATTTGTGGATTCAATAACACTTTTAATACTTAATATGTAGGAAAATAAAGAAGTAATGTGGAACGTATGAAGTTTTAGGGACAGCTTGATGTTTAAAAAAAAATCACCTTTTTGAGGGTTAATAATTTATAGGAAGATTTTTAGTGGCCCAGCTCCTTTTTAAATGTATTCAACTGTCCTTCTTCTACATTAAACTGATTTATTAAAAAGCCGATTAAGAGCTTTAACCCTAAGCCTAATAAGGAAACAAAGCTAGAAGGTAATCCAGAATTTCCAGCTCTTGCAATTATGTTTTGAGGACATTTTTCGCTCCTTCTCATCAACTTCTTTTAATTTTTTTATTGCTTATAGCTTGAAATTAATTAACCGAGGACAGAAAGTGTTAAAATGACACTTTATTTAAAAAGGTTAATAAAGGAGGAAAAGCTTTCTTTTAAAGCATCCAATGATCTTTCAAGCTCAAAAGACTCCTCAGACTTACTTTTCCTGTCTAGTCACTGATATGATGATTTTGAATGGTTCAGCTCCTTTTAAAATCCTCTATTTTAAACCAATTACTTGAAGAGCCTGTTAAAAAAGGTTTAACCCTAACCCTAATAAAGAAACATAAATTAAAAGGTAATCCAGAATTTCCAGCTCTTACCTCATGTTTTAAGGACATTTTAGCTTCTTCTCATCACCTTTTCTTTACTGTTAATACTAAGTCAGTGTTACAAAGACTTTAAATGATCCAGCTCTTTTTAAATGTATGTCCTTTATCTACTTTAAACCACTTAAAGCCTCTTAAAAACAGTGATTCCCAAAAACTGTTTGGGAAAACACATCCTGCATTTTCCTGAATTTCTAGTCAAGATTTATATGTATATGTTTAAAATAACATGAAAAAATATATATATATAAATATATAAATAAATAAATAAATAAATAAATAAATAAATAAATAAATAAATAAAATAAAATAAAATAAAATAAAATAAAATAAAATAAAATAAAATAACATGAATAAAATGAAAAATTGAATTTACCAAACAGCTCTTCTATAATTTAGGTCAGGACAATTTATCATCTATTAAAAAGTGGATTCTTAAAAACGCAGATTTGGGAAACAGGGAATTAAATATGAATTGAATATTTGGGCTAAAATAAATGTGAGACAATTAGAAGCCGGTGTGACAGGTAATCAAAGGGGCAGGAAACAGGAAGGAGGGCAGGAAGTACAGATGCCTGAAATAAGACGTGAATTTCAAAAATAAAACCAGAAATACAAAATTGAACACAAATAATAATAATATACAAACTAAAATCGAATTTAACTCAACAGAAACGTGAAAAAATTGTACCATTATGAAAATATAAAACTTAAAAAGTGGTGTAAAAAAGGGACCTGGTGGAGCAGTGGGAGACAGGGTCAGATTAGGGTTAGGGTTTGGTCCTTAGTTGAGATGGTAAAGGGAATAATAGTCCTCACAACAATAGAAAGACACGCATGTGTGTGAGACGTCCAGTCCAGCTGGTATGCGTGCGTTTGTCCTCCAGGTCACTGTCCTCTGGGGAGTTCGGCGTCTTTTGTCTCGGGACAGAAACGTCCGTCCAACGTTGACACGAATAAATGTGACTGTGTGACGTTCTGCTCGAGTCAAAACGGGAGGATTTCTCTTTAAATTGGCTCTTTGGTATCACACATTTACATATATGTCACACGTTTCACGGCCTCAGTGTGACTGAATAATTATTTAACAACTTCATGTCCAGCAAATCAGTGATGAGGTCAACAAGTGTGTTCCTGCTCCGAGGCACAGACACATTTATTCCTACATTTGTTTGAATAGTTAATAACTGACTTTCCAACTCCATTTTCAAAGTTATAAATATTTTGATGGGTTTTTTTTTCTTAAAACTGTCCAAATGAAAACTCAAATGAATACAGTAGGTCAAAATGTATGTCAAATATGTAATTCATCTGCAATTATGTCCCATTGGAACGAATGGAGGGAGATAACAGTTATAAGGCAGGATATCAATTTTTCCTTATGCTTTTTCCTTTATTTGTCTAAATGAAATTTCATTAATTCATCCATTCATTTATTCACCCCCCCCCCCTCTGGTGAGTAAATTGATTTTGAAATATTTAATCTTTACCTGCAACTTTTCTCCCACTGGAAATGAATAGAGAGAGAGAGACCAGATAATAAGCAGGCTATCATTTTTTTTTTCCTAATGCTTTTTATTCAAATTTCTCCAAATGAAAGTGCATTCATTCATTCATTCATTCATTCATATGGATGTCCGTTTTTGTCTAGTAATTTAGTTTTCCGTTCAAATGGACATTGAGTCTGGCAATAAATGGAATTCATTCATTCATTCATTCATTCATTCATTCATTCATTCAAATAGACCTTCAGCCTGGCAATAAAGTGAATTCATTCATTCATTCATTCATATTGTCATATTTGTCTAGTAATTTAGTTTTCCGTTCAAATGGACATTGAGTCTGGCAATAAATGGAATTCATTCATTCATTCATTCATTCATTCATTCATTCATTCATTCATTCATTCATTCAAATGTAAGTCCCATTTTTTGTTTGGGAACTCTCTTTTTCATTCAAATGGACCTTTAGTCTGGGAATAAAGTAAATTCATTCATTCATTCCTAGGGTCCTATTTTAGTCTGGTAATTTTCTTTTCTTTTCTTTTCTTTTCTTTTCTTTTCTTTTCTTTTCTTTTCTTTTCTTTTCTTTTCTTTTCTTTTTATTCAAACAGACCTTGAGTCTGATAATAAATGGAATGAAATAACCCATTCATTCACTCACTCACTCACTCACTCACTCACTCATTGTGTTTTTCATTCAAATGGACATTTAGTTTGGCAACAAAGTGACTTCATTCATCCATTCACTCACCCATTCATTCATTCATTCATTCAGATCTGACTCCTCCTCTCAGCGTCGTGTGTGAACTCTGTGGTGAATAAAAGGTTTTAAAGGGCCAGAAAACCCGTCATGTGATTTTCTTATCACAGTGATCTGGACGGTCTTTCCATGAGCGAGGTGATCACCTTATCCATTTTTAAAGGCCCGGTTATCGACGCTAACGTGACTTATGGAGGTTATGCAGGGGCCACGGTAATGATCCCCCCCCCCCCCCCCCCCCCCCCCCCCCCCCCCACACACACACAGGGCACCAGAGGGGCCTCCTCCTCCTCCTCCTCCTCCTCCTCCTCTAAAACACTGGCTGACAGCAGATGTGTTACAGTGTTACAGCTTGACAGTAACTCACGTGTGCAGCACTGTTTCTTTGGGTCCACGTGTCATTTCACCGCTTGTTCCTGTAAAACATCCTGTCTTGGTCCTTTTTCTTAAAAATAAAAATCCATCATTTTCTTCCTGAGCCCCAACAACATTAACGTTTAAAAAAAAAAATCACATGTTTAATGTTTGAACTCATCCATTCACTCAAAAAGACATTGAGCCTGGCAGTAAAGGGAATTCATTCATTCATTCAAATAGACCTTGAGCCTGGCAATGAAGTGAATTCATTCATTCATTCAAATAGACATTGAGCCTGGCAATGAAGTGAATTCATTCATTCAAAAGTAGTCTGGTAATTGTCTTTGTTTTTATTCAAACAGACATTGAGTCTGATAATAAATGGAATTAAATAACCCATTCATTCATTCATTCATTCATTCATTCATTCATTCATTCATTCATTCAAATTTAAGTCCCATTTTTTGTTTGGTAACTCTGTTTCTCATTCAAATGGACCTTTAATCTGGGAATAAAGTGAATTCATTCATTCATTCATTCATTCAAATAGACCTTGAGCCTGGCAATGAAGTGAATTCATTCATTCAAAAGTAGGTCCCATTTAAGTCTGGTAATTGTCTTTGTTTTTTTTTCAAACAGACATTGAGTCTGATAATAAATGGAATTAAATATCCCATTCATTCATTCATTCATTCATTCAAATAGACATTGAGCCTGTGCAATAAAGTGAATTCATTCATTCATTCATTCAAATGGACCTTTAGTCTGGCAATAAAGTGAATTTATTCATTCATTCAAAAGTAGGTCCCATTTAAGTCTGGTAATTGTCTTTGTTTTTATTCAAACAGACATTGAGTCTGATAATAAATTGAATTAAATAACCCATTCATTCATTCATTCATTCATTAAAGTGAATTCATTCCGTGATAAATTGGTCTTGTAACCACGACCGACCCGAGGCGTGAGTCGTCACAGTGTCGCGGGTCGACCCAAAAGAAACATATTAGGTGCATGTTTTTCATTTATATTCTACATGTCGGTGTAACACGACTCTTTATTGAGTCATTTCATCTCTTGGACGACGTAAATGTCAAACACGCCAAGTGTTTTAAGGCAAATTTAACCCAGAGCTGCACCGGGTCACGAGATGTCTGCCAAAGTCAGGTGCTCATTAAAGATAAGAGAGTAATAACCTGATCAATATTCACACTAACGACTGTTCTTTAACACTTCAATTACACAGGGATTCTGTAACTTACAAATCCTAACTGTAACTGTTGATCCAGCCTCATGCTGCTGACATTGCAACTTTTCTCCCATTGGAAATGAACGGAGAGCGGAGAGCAGATAAAAGGTAGATTGTTTTCTTTTAATTTGTCCAAATGAGAACAAATTTATTCATTCAATTCAATGTCTAATATTTTTATTCAAATGGACCTTGTAGCAATAAAGGGCAGGAACAAAAACCTGATCAATATTCACAGTAATTACCTTTTTTTTACCATTCAAATTACACTGGAATTCGGTGACCTCTGACCCACGAAATACACCAGTGTATAAAAACTTCAGTGGACTAAGCAAAAAAATGCAGCAAAAGTATAAATGAAATTAGTAGTTGAAGTAGAGGCCAATATTTTCCAGTTTTAAATTAAAACCGGCATTGGCTGATTATTATTCGTTATTTGGCCAATTATTACAAATTCTACATTTTTGTCCTCCAGAATCTTTTCTTAATTTTAGTTTTTAATAATTTGTATGTATTTAATATTTAGTTTATATGTAACTTTTATTTATAATATTGTCTTTAATGTCACTATAGAGCACATGTTAAGTGTAAGTTGGACAGACAGACCATTAGTGTTGTTCAATAACTGAAGTGACTGAAGTTGAGCCATTTTTGTGTTATTCATTATCATTAAATGTTATATTTTATCAGGCGGAAGGAAAAAATATATGGACCAAAAATATTGGCATCAATATCGGCAATTCCTAAAATTTAGCACTGGGCAAAGAAAAACCCATTTGGTCGACCTTTAAAATGAAATGGTCAAAAATGACCATTATGGCTGAGAACTTTTCTGTATTTTGTAATTTTAATAAAATAACAATTTATTTTACATACATTTAAGGGAAAGTTTTTAAAGAAAAAGAAAAAAGAAATAAGAAAATCCTGCAAAATGTTGAAATACAATTTGTATGTTGAACATACAAATTTCTTTTTAATTCACGTATATCTTCAGTTTAAAACAGCACAATTTAAAATATGTTTAGTTTGTCCAAAAACAGAATGGCCACCCCCGGATATAAATATAAGAAGCTCATTATGGGGTTATATAGTTAAAAACAATAATTACAATAAGAAAGAGAAAGTAGAATTATTTTATCTCCAATTTCTATCAATTTTACACACAAAACCTTTGGTCTTTGGTCTAATATGACCAATTTTACAACTTTCATAACTCACTAAATATGATGTTTTTTGTCCCCCAGATAGTTTAGTTTTAGTTTAAAAGGGTATAAACAACATAAACAACCCATAATATGACAAATTATGGTTTTTGTTTGAATATAAGAGCAGTTCAAGGTCGCATTAGAGCGTAACCACTGAAATAAAGGAGGATTAAATCCTAAACTCAGCATCACATGTCATCTTGAGAAGGGATTTTGTCTGACTCATGGAAGTCTTTCTAATCCTTCTTTCTTGTTTGCTTTAAAGATTACGCATGTATATGTAATCTTTAAGAGAATGCTTGCCTTAAAAATCTCAAATAAATCCCAGAATGCACCGGTTTACTTTCTCATAACGGTTTCTCAGCGAGGGTAAGAGAGACGTGATGTCAACGAGAGATTTCAAGCTGTTCAAACTACGCGGAATAATCTTTTATGAGCAAACGAAAGATTAGGATTAACTCGATAACAGAAGAGTTTTCGGCAACAGCTTTGTGTGAATGTCAGCGTGTCAGCGGACGTATTGATCAGACTGAGTCGAAGTGGAGGTGTTAATAAAGTTGGAGTCGCATTATTGATCGTCTGTTATTGTCAGCTGATGTAACGGCTGCTCGGTCAATCTTTAATGTCAGGCCTTTTGTCGCTGCTGCTGCTGCTGTAAATACTCACAAACAACTTTTATTTTTAAACTGGCCCTGTGTGCTACTGATAGATTAGTGTAAAAAACAAAAAAAAAAGTAAACAGCATCTTGTGTATTTATTTTAGAATTCTGAGAAAATCTGTAAATCAGATTAATTTAGCAGTAGGAGGATTAGGGCCACTTGTTAAATATTTTTGAAAATTAAATGAAAATAAATAAATAATCCTTTTTTTTTTTAGATTACATTAGATTTTTTAGCTTGAACAGTCAGAATTATGAGATTTAGAAAATACTCTATATTCTATTATTTTTTAAAAAGTGAGAATAAGTCAGAACTCTAAGATTAAAGTCAGAATTTTGAGACTTTTAAATATAATCAGAATAATGAAATTTTAAAATGTCCGAATTCTAAGATATGAAAAAAAGTCATAATTCTGGGATTTAAAAGAAATTATTCTGAGATTAAAGATAGAATTTTGAGACTTTTTAAAAAAAACTTAAAAATTAAAGTCAGAGTTCAGAGATTTTTTTTTTAGACTGAAAAATGTCAGAATTCTGAGATTTTAAAAGTCAGAATTTTGAGACTTTTAAATATAATCAGAATAATGAAATTTTAAAATGTCCAAATTCTAAGATTTGAAAAAAAAAAAGTCATCATTCTGGGACTTAAAAGAAATTATTTTGAGATTAAAGTCAGAATTTCGTGACTTTTAAAAAAACTAAAATTAAAGTCAGAGTTCAGAGATTTTGTTTAGACTGAAAAATGTCAGAATTCTGAGATTTTAAAAGTCAGAATTTGGAGACTTTATATGTATTAACACACACACACATTCATATAAATACTATGAGAGTTAATGGACAGACTCCACATACACAGCAGACATGCTGCAGTGAAGAAGTGAGATTTGACACGGTGCACGTGCAGAGAGTGTGGAATAATCCAAACTGTGACAGAATGTAATCTGACACCGGTGTTTATGAGGCCAGACCGAGTCCTATCAGGTTCTGATGAGCCGTCCCTGTGTGTGCATATTACATGAGGGCTATGGGAATCTAAATGCAACAATATTGACACCGTGCAATTAGAGCGGGGTCGTTAGGTCTGCTGCCACTTCACAGGGAGACACACACACATAGTGGTTTTCATGGTTTATGGGGACCAACGTTTTATCATCACTTGTGGGGACCAACTTTTCCAAGTGTTATAGAGGTGTGGGGAAAAAAAAATCAGGCTAACTCACCTTAGCATTGTTAGCTTTCACATCTGAAATATGTTTCAGGTGAAATAATATCTTGAACGTGTCATGTGGGGACCGCAGACAAATCGGGTGAACATGTCTGACGGGGAACATAATATTTGCATATTTTAAACACATTTTCATGTGATTTGTGGGGAACAACAACAACAACAACAACAACAACAACAACAACAACAACACTATTATTAATGACATAAGGCATGTATCTATACCAAATACTGATTGTAGCTTTTGTTTATTAAAGAAAGAAAAAATTGTTCTACATCTTTAATGGTTCGGTTGTTTTTAGTTTACTTGTCTAATAAAAGGAAACCATCTGGACCACATAGCAAAATCCACTGTGCATTTCAATTCTGGACAGAAATACTGTATCAGTATTATGAAAGGGAATATCAATAGATGAAACGGTGACAGTAACATTTTGGATATAGTGCTTAAAGACATTCAACTCATTTAAATTGGAAAATAAAATTAATAAGTGCACCTGTACAAATGAATCTCCGAGAACCAAACTCTTTCCTTAAGTTATAATAGAGGATTTCTTGAGTAAGGAAATAAAACAAAAAAGGAAAGAAAATTAAAAAAAAATCCAGTGCTAAATGCTCCACTGCTTTATACCATGTGGGAAATTATTCCAACCATCCATCTACTGTTTTATTATCGATACAGTCCTGCACAAATGAGCCTCAAAATAACTACAAATGGACCTCAGAATAAACCCACAGTTAGAAAACAGGATTTTTATCTAAGAAAATGTTAAACATTTCTTCTCAAATGCTCTCTTTAAAGTTATAACCATTTTTCTAACCCACACACACACAGGCTGAATACATACTATGTCATTTTTGCTTAAAATGGAATTTCTGCTCTTTATACGCCTGTCGTTCAAACTAACCCGGTGTTTTGAAAAACAAAAAAATTTAAACATTTGAAAACACTACTGGGTCAAATTTAGTTTGAAATATCTGGACTGGATTTGGAAAAAAAATGTATCTCAGACTATAGCTAGCTAGTCTACAGTATGTAGATGAGTCCCAAAGTGTGGGTTGGGACCCACAGATGGATCATGGGAGATTCTCTTTGGGTCCCCCACACACATTAGCAGGAATCTTTAGTTAAGATTCACTTTTAAATTTGTTAAATAACCTACAGAAAGTTACGTTTTAATTCATTTACCAACCCTAACCCTGATTTACATTCATTTCCTGGAGACTTACTCTAACCTTAACCATGTCTTCACCTTAAAATGTAATTTTTAGTAATTTACATTATGGGGACTTGATTTTTTGTCCCCATAAGGAAGACAAGTCCCTATAATGTGACTGTGGAGACAGATTTAGGTCCCCACAACATAAGGAATACCACACACACACACACACACACACACAGGTTTGGACAACCTAAAAAAGTCTCAGCCCTAAACTAAACCAGTTCCTCAGAAATGAGCTTCAGTCTCATTAGGACCAGGTTTTGGTCTCATTAGGATCAGGTTTTGGTCTCCATGACAATGTCAGTGTTTATGGCAGTACTAAAGAGGTAACAAAACCAGGACAACACACACTTACACCTATTCTGATTCAGCATCCTTGATGAAGACCCTCAGACTGTTTAGCCTAACGTTAACCATCAAGTAAATGCCTGACCCTAATCTAAGCCTAATTCTAATCCTAAAATCCGGTTTTTACCCACAAACAACCATTTAAGGTGTGACAGAACTCACTCTCACAAAATGTCCTCACTTCCTGTGGTTTGTACTATTTATGGTCCTCACAAAGATGCATGTACAAGTACACACACATATGTAGGCTCACGCTGCTATCCTTTAAAGGAGTCAGAATAGAATAGAATAGAATAGAATAGAATAGAATAGAATAGAACAGAATAGAATAGAATGAGCTTTATTGACATACACATGTACAATGAAATTCTGTGTAGCTTTCTCTCAATAACACTAGAAAAATCTACATATTTACAAATAGAAAATAGAAATATATATATAACAATTGCACTGCCTGATAAGAGAATAATAATAATAATAATAATAATAATAAAAGTAAAATTGCACACTGTATAAAAATACACTATAAAAATTGCATGTATTGTACAAAAATGCTTAATGTTGTTGTGTGGGAAATTGTATCTAAAAATATAGAAATGTTGTTCAGAGGTATATAAGAAAAAACATACCTTCCATTTGGTGGGACAGACTTAACAAACCCTTATACCTAACCTTAACCATAACCAGCTAATAACTAATCCTAACCGTGATCAAAAATCTTAGTCCTAAACTTAACCAGCTCCTCGGAAATGAGGTTCTGCCTCATCAGGATCAGGCTCTGGTCTCCATGAGGACTACTGGTCCTGACGAGATCAGTGTTCATGACAGAGAAGGTCCTAACGAGGCGACAAATACAAGAACACGCACACTCAGCTCCTCTTCTACATTAGACGGGCTGATAATGGGACGAGGTTCTGTAATGAAACAGAAGGGGCTCCACTTCTGCGGGGATTCATTTCTAAAGCCTTCCCGTCACTGGATGCCTTGACCCCGGCTCAGATTCTTGGCCTCCTCGGGCCGACACATCCTGACCCAGCGAGGACTGAGGAGATTGGATTTTTGTCCATGAATGAGGAATAATAATAATAATAATAATGATAATAATGAAGATCCTCATCAAAGTGAGGGAACGTGCTCCTCAGATGGGAGCTTGAACGCGTGCTTCAGCGTGGCTGCTGGTTCCTAAAGGATCGTATCATCGGAACGAGCCGCAGTTTTTACACACTTGTGCACACACGCGCTCACTTCACATTTACATATGTGCTGCTCAGGCACATCTCATAGATCTGCTTTAATCCCAGGCAAGACGGTTTTTACATAATTACAACGAGCAAGGTGACGGTCCGAGATTACACCATGATAGTCTGTCAGATGATGCAACGGTCGTCCCCGAAAACAGGGTTTATATGGGATTAAACATTAAAACGCTGCATCTGCCACAGGTTGATTCTTACGTGACGTCGCCCATTTGTGTCTTTTTCGCAGTTTTGACCATCTTGGTTTTCGGTGGTCAAAACTGACCCATCAGCATTAATATTTGTCTGTAGATGCGTTCAAAAATCTGATTTTAAAAAAAGCTTAGCTTTTCTTCACAATAAATAAATAAATAAAATAATTAAGAGCCTTTATTCTGAAAAACTGAGTCAAAGCGCAGCTTTAAGTCTGTGGAAAATTCAAGTTGTAATTTTCTAAATCAGCGCGCCCCTTAAATTTGCCAATTTGTACAATATTGAATAGTTTAGATTCGTAGAAAAAGAGGTGAGCAGAAAATTTTAGCCAAATTTACTTGCCAATTGGTTTGGATGAGAGGGCAGAGCCTATTGTGACGATGAAGAGCAGCTGCACGTTTGACGTAATTATTCCAGTTTGCAAAATGAAGACAACCAGGAAGTAAAGATATATTTAACAGCCCCCAGGGGGCGACTCCAGTAGTTGCAAAAAAAAAAAAAAAAAAAATTGAATGGAGGTAAATGGGAAAATGAGCGGCTATTAAACAGTTGTCTTTTGTTTTGTTTGTTGTTAGCATTAGCAGCATTAGCAGCATTTTTTAGCGAGTCTCACTTGACTTAAGAGTCAGTAAACATTTTCCTGAGCAGTTCATAAGTAGGTAGATACTGGATTGTCATTGCATGTTCCTCTACAATGAAATTCTGTTTGGCAACACTCACCAATAAAGCAGGCATTTTAAATCATTATTTTATTTTGAAATGATGATGTCAAAATATCAGGATGAAATGCCTTTAGGCCGGTAAATAATCGTTATTTAAGGAGGGACTTTATAAAGGGCTATTTACTGACCTAAGGGAATTTTATCCAAGTATTTATGATGTCAGTTTTGTAAATTATGGTCCAATTTAGAGGGGAAACGACGCTAACGTTTGTTTGATTGATTTTTTTTTTGTCATTCAAACTTGGGAACTCGGTGGTTTGTCACACATTTTTCTCTCGGGTGAGAAAGTCAGACAAGATTTTTTTTTTTTTTAAATCATTTGAAACATTTGAAACTAAAATGTTGAAGTAGCCTGAATGCCATCACCCTGTCATATGTTTCAACAAATGTTTCAGGTACTAGATCATCTTAGGACGTCTTTATGCTCCATTTGAAATGAACAGAAGTCTTCATCATAACATCTCAAGGCGCAGATTAGACGGTTGTCATGGACACCGTTGCTTGGTTACAGTTGTTGTTTTGTTTTTGGGGGGCCTTTGCAAAAACCTCAGCTGTTGTTATTCTTCTGCTCTGCTGCTCGTGGATTCATTTGTCTTGGTGTTCTGTTCGTGTCAGACTCGCTCTCTTTGGCGATCGCAGGAAGTGACAGAGCAAACAGGCTTGAACGGAAAGTTTCGGGGGGGATGAGAGTGGGAATGGGATGAGGAGGAATTAAGGCATGCATGGATTTAGACCAGGACAGAAGCAGGAATCCTCATTGCCTGTTAAGACGACGTTTGTTCTGTTGCACAGGACTGACAGCATGTCTCTTTATTTTTCCACTGTCTGTAGCTGGTCTTCCTTATGTTGTGGGGACCTAAATCTGTCTCCACACTCACATTATGGGGACTTGTCTTCCTTATGGGGACAAAAATCAAGTCCCCGTAACGTAAATGACTCTATTTTAAGGTGAAGACATGTTTTAATGTTAGGCCGAGGTTAGGGACAATGCAATGTCCTGTGAAGTCATGGAAACCAGTGTGTGTGTGTGTTTTACACGGCCACTAACAGGTCTCGGATCGCTGGTTATGAAAAGAACGGCTGGTAACCGTTGTGTTCATGCTGGTGGAACTCCGGCCTCTGATTGGTCGGCTGGAGTTGTCGGGTTATTTTGGATTTTGTGAATGGAGGTCATGTGGGCTGTTGGGTAATCTTTGTACATACTTACTGCATGGGGCCCAACTGTACTGTATAATGAAGCCAAGAATGTGTACATGTGCTCCCATTCACAGAGCTGCTATTCATTTACAGGAGTGTCGATGCGTTGTGATACACTTAAGGCATGTGTTCGAAGGGATCAACACAATTTAATTTCATAAAATCCACTCCTGCTTATGTCCACAATATCTTAAGAACATGTTTTGCCACTTTCTTTATCTTTACTGGGCTGTTTTTAACTGTAAACTGCAGTTTCTGTACACCCTGACTGGCCCACACCAAATTCCATTGAAAAAATTGACGATTTTACATCACGGCACACAGGAGTTTGTTGAGCCACCGCTGCTCCAATCAGCGAGTCCATGTGTGTTATTTTGTTACTTTGGTAGTTGAAATGCCAAATTTGTATTTATTTGGGTGACACAAACATGCCACACGAGGCAGCGGTAGACCCGCAGCTCCTGTGTCCCCACAAGCTAAAATCGTTGATTTTTTCTATGGACTTTGGTGTGCGAGAGTGAGTGGTTTCCTAACTTCAGTTTCAGTCTGTCAAACATTGAGATGAAGCAGAAAACATCTTATTAAGATGTCACAGACTGAAGCAGGAATACATTTTATTTATTGTTTTTACATTATGTATTATGTAACACTTTAAAATCTCATGTATCAGCCTTTTTACCGTGTGACAAATTTGGGGTTTTATTACCCCTGATGGAGACACGGCCGTGGGGTCATCTGCAGAAGCGGTGCTGGACTCGGGGGGACGCGGGGGGTCGATGGAGGAACTGCTGGCTGTGATCTCCTCTGCTCATCTGAAATAATGGCAAACAGCTCCGGTCTCAGTGGGAGTATTAGAGTATGTAGATAATGGCAGGGCAGACTTCCAGTAGCTTTGATTTGGCGACAGCACAGAAACAAAGGACATGGCGACATTTAGTCAATATAACTCCAATAACTTCTTTAAAATAAAGGACACATTTTTTTTTCCTCGATAATTAAATATACTTTAAAAAAAAAGTATGCATATTGAACACGTGCAGGGAATATCTTTATTAAATTCATGTGGTTATTTGCTCTCGACTCAACAAGGCAAAGATGGGCAGATTGAGAGCTCAGCTCTGCAAACATCTCTCAGACACAAAGCTGCGTTTGGAGCAGAAAACACTTTGGTTTGTTGGTTCATATATAATTTTGGTTTCATCCACATTTCCTCAGAAAATCCCAAGGAAGTGCAGATTTCAGCTGTGATGCAACGAGGCTGTCGCCACCCGGGGGCTCATGAAAAACCCCAATCAATAACAGAAATGTTCGAGTCCTTCCTCCACAAAAAGGGTCATTTTGAAACGAGTCAAAATTCTCAGTTTGGCATCACTGTGGGAATAAACCATATGTCCCGAGTTGATGAGGAGGGGGTTTTGTTGTGTTTGTGTTTTTACGACCACTTAATCAATAGAAACCAGAAGAACCACTGATCATTCTTCTCATTGTTCCCTCCTGTTTTGACTTGTTAAATGCAATAAAATCAGCAATAATTTTAATTTAAAGATGAGATAGTGTCAAACTCAGTGATCAGATCCTCCATATTTAAGATTTAAAACTCGATTTAGCTGCCAATAATTGAATACATATATAAATCACTTTATCCCAAATTATCCTGTTTTTATGACACAAAAGAGTCGACACAACCATAGTGTCGTCCTCCATAGCCTTTACTATAAGTTCATTTAATTTATTAAGAGAACAGTGTGTGTAAATGACATCACTCCCCCCCCCCCCCCCCCACACACACACACACACACACACACATACACACACACACACACACACACATATGCTGATTAGGATTAGTGTGTGTGTGCACATGTGTGTTTCACTGCGACCACAAATGAACAGTGTCTCAGTGTGTGAGTGTCCATTAGGGTGAGAGCAGCATATGTCACAGCTCAGTCAGTCAGTGGACACACACACACACACACACACACACGCGTTTGTGCTTCTATCCTAGTGAGGACCCTCATGGACATAACACATTCCCTAGCCCCTTAACCTAACCTTATCCATCACAACTAGATGCCTAACCTAAACCTAAACCCAATTCTAATCCTAAAACCAGGTCTTAACCCCGAAAAAGCCCTTTTAAGGGGTGAAAAAAGTGAGGACCAGCCAAAATGTCCTCACTTTGTCAAAATGTCCTCACTTTGTAGGTGTTTATACGATGTATGGTCCTCACTCAAGTACAAGAACACACACACATGCTTGTCTTGCTATCTTTATGTGGACACCCCATAGACATAATACATTCTCTAGCCCCTTCCACTAACCTTAACCATCACAACTAGATGCCTAACCCTAACCCTAACCCTGACCCTAACCTTAACCTAACCCTAACCTCAGCCTAACATTAAAACATGTCTTCACCATCATTTACGTTATGGGGGCTTGATTTTTGCCCCCATAAGGAAGACAATGTCCCCATAATGTGACTTTTTCTTGGAGCCAAATCTGACTATGAATTATGAATTTCCGTAACAGTGAGGACATGGCCATGACCGATTATCAATAATCTGTTACAATGTCAGTGTCGTCTTAGAAAAGCCTTTTAAATGAACCTGGATTTCAGGTTATTTGCTCGGAAACATCCAAAAATCCTGCTTAGCTCTGAAAAGAAATATATAATCCAGTATCATCTGCCATTAGGTGTGGATTTCAATAGGTCCTTCTATAATAAGACGGCTGAATTTGATTTAAATAAAAAGAATCGTATAAATATGTAATCGTATTTAAGATTAGGGGTCAAAGGGGGTGCTAATCTAGTTTTATCGAGGAGATGGAGAGGAAAAACGCCTAATCCCCTATTGTGCTTAAGCTATGCTTGATATATTCTGATTAAAGGTACGCCATTTGTCCGTAATCTGACACATAACTGTGAGCTAATATTTAACATGCAGGGAAAACACTGTGAATAAATGAAAATATCCTTGAACAAAAGTCCTGTTGTTTAAATAAGCGTTTCAAAAAAAAAAGCTGATTTAATCGTAATCAAATGAAAAAGCCTGGAGACAGACAGAGCGAATAATTATCATCAGCAAATCCATATAAGCGCTGGCTGTGTAGGATTCAATTTTCTTATTGTAAACCGGCGTAGAATGAGAAAAATGAACAGCGGTTCACTGCGTTGATACACTGATGAGGCGTGAAACAATCATCGTGAACCTTTGGAGACATTCTCTCACGAGTCACAGTTTCCACTGAGAAGAGGTTTTTTGGAAATGGTGAAACAGGAAACAGGGATGGGATTATTCCTATATTACTATGCTCTCCCTGTCTGTTTTAATCCCCTGGCAGAGAAACATCCCTGTACAAAGGCAGGATAACAGATTTAAATCTGGGATAATGTCCGTGTCGTGACACGGGCTCCCCTCGTCTCACAGGACGCAATAATCCGCACCTTGTTTTTTTACAATGAGGATGTGAAACAATGCGACCAGCTGTGTCTGGGAGTAGAAATGAGGACAGGCTCTTCAGCAGGTAATCTCTGTTCTCCCAATCTGTCCTCCCCCATCCTCTCCCCCCGCCGACCCTCCCCCTCTTACTCACTCACACTTTATCTTTCCCTAACCTGTGGACCTGTTGTCTCAGCGGTTAGAGGTCGGTGGTGAGGCTCAGACTCCAGACCCGTTCAGACTAAGGGAGGATTGATGGTGGACATTTTGTCAATGTCCTATATGCCAATATGGCAGAAGTGGTTGGGCCGAGAGTCTATACAGATACATATATATATATATACAGTACTGTGCATAAGTCTTGGGCCACCATTAGATTTGTTGTTTTAGCAATGCTATGATGACCATACTGTACAATTATTTCACAATCACTTTATTGGAACACATCCTTTCAACAAAAATGCTTCTATAATATCAAATATTTAGCGTGACCTACATTTCCACTTGAACAATAACACAACCATGGCTCTTTAAAACCTGGAATGGAACCCTAATGTTATTGGTCAAACCTGTGTTTCTCCTACTATTTCATGCCAACAAATAGCTGCTGTGAAAAAGGTCTATTATACCTGGTTTACTCCAGACATGTTGGAGCATTACATACACATGTTGCACAAGTTCAACTCACTGACAGGTTGATCATATAGTAGAAGACTGACTTTTAGTCACATCTTTTCAATCTGAACGCCAACGATCACAAAAGTGACATTAAAACAACAAAGCTGCTGGTGGACTAAGACTTATGCACAGGACTGTACATAGTATTTAGGCTTTTCACCCTACTGTTTTAGTACCATGTTTGCTGATATTCGATAATACATTTTAAAGCCAGTTTCACCAATATTAGCAAATACCGATATCAGGCCGATAGTATCATGTATCCACAGTCCAAGAACTTTTGGAAGTTCTTAAGGTCCATTCTCCTCAGACCTCTGGCAACAACAAGGCATTCTGTTCCTGTCACTTGATATTTTCTCTTTTTTGGACCGTCCTCTGTAAACACCGGAGTCTTAAGCAGCTTGTCTGTATTTTTACAGTAAATGCAGTGAATTCAGCCAAACTGGTGTACCTAATAAACTGGCTAGCGATTGTACGTACAATTACTCTTGTCTGGGTGTAAGGATACATTTGGACGGCAGGAAGAAAAAACAAATCAATATGAATTTTGAGGTGTTCATGCTTCAGCTGACTGCAGACGGGTCAATACCAAAAATGCATCGAGCTCGAAGAGGCTTTTTTGCAATTACCATTCATTATTTTTCCATTAGCCTCTGCAGAGAAAACACTCCGCACACAGGCTCTGGACAAACTGTAGATGTGTTCATGCTGTAAGCCCACATCCCTTCAACTGTGCTAATCTCGGAACTTAGAGGGGTTTAGAGGCCGTGTCTCGGCTGATTAGCCCGGCTCTGCTGCACCGCGGAGATGAAGCCGCGTTGACGGTGGCGCTGGCACCGACAGAAGGGCATTAAGGGCAGATTAGGGTCGGCCGAGCAAAGAACTTCCTTAACTGTCTCTGAGTTGTTGGAGACATGCAACAAACTGCTACGTCAGAACAAAGGCACGGAAAATCAGAATGTGCTGAGGTTGACGGACCACACAGCAAGACTGTGTTTCTGACAAGCGGTACCAATGCACTTCATCTGTGACAGTGCAGTGTGGAACAGTGGATCCTGATCCTGACATTGTCCAAAACAGCTGTTTTACTTGACACAGTAAAAGACTTTTTTTTCAAAAAGAAGAACAAATAGCCTTGAATTCTCTCTCTCTCTGTTTTAATGCCCGATATTTTTTAAATGCATAATATACTTAAAAAATGGCATAAAGACCACTGAGCCACGTATCTCAACAGAAGAGGGACAAAATTTGGAATGGTAGGGATTGGTACCCCTCCAGACTTTTGGCCGTAGAAATGCAAATAACTGCAAACTGATAAGGGTCGAACTCAAAGACTTTGTGAAAACAATGTAGGTCACAGTTGCAGGAGTAAAGGACCAGGCCTCAAAGTCCCCCCCCCCCCCCCCCCCCCCCCCCGGCCCCAAACCCCCCCCCCCCCCCCCGTATATGATTTTAGTCTTTTTTGTTCTGGAAAAGTTTTCAATATTCCCTGCACTGTTTCAAGACATGTCTTCATACACACAAAACCCCCTAAAACAACTTTACATTCTGTAGTACATATGCCAGACCTGTATATGGCACTGTAAACTGTGAAGGAAAATAAAATAAGACCAGACCACCTCCAAACTCCAAATGCAAGAAGAAAAAGAAAATGTAGAGGAAGACAGCCACGGTAAATGCAAGAGCAAGAAAGGAAAGCTATGACATCATTGTTTTCTCAAAGTCATGTATTGGCTGTATACATGAAAATGCAAAGGTTGCACTGTTGTTTTGTTGTTCCATGTGGATAAAAAGCCAAATACGAAACAAAACTTTTGTGGTTTTTTCCCCAAACTCGTTCTTAGCTGAAACCTTCAAATCCTGCCTTTGCTCACACCTTTCTGAAGGTTAAAAACGACAGAGGCTGTAACTCACGATGATGGCCGATAATAAGACGTTCACACCTACTTCACGCTAACACTGGCCGACAGCGCAGAGGCGAGGAAAGCACCAGGGGTTGGAACTTCTGTCCCGCATCTTTGCACGACTATTTCCGTCTCAGTTCACACATGAAACTGAACACACGCAGAGCGAACGAGGCAAAGCAAAGGACCCACAGTGAAACTCACCAAAGCATGACGTGGACGTGGCCACGACCATTTATACATGTGAGCACAGCGTTGAACGGCCTGTTCAAGACCACAGTGTTCCCAATACAACAACAGCTTTGAACCAAAACTGACTATAAGCACGGCCTCTTCATGATTTTTAATAAAACAGCCCGACTATTTCGGGTAAGCTGTCTGTCAAAGATGCAGAGATGTTCTACAGTCGGTGCGTGAAGAATTTATCGAGTGTTCAGCAATAAATGATAGGATTTAGAGGGGACTGCCCTCAGTGTCCTGCTGGAATTTCAGGAACCCTTGGAACCCCTCAGGTCTAACTACTAAATCAACGACTGAAAGACAATGTAAAGATCATATGTGAAATCGGAATCACTGTTAAACTTAAAAAGTCCACGTTTCCCCTTAATGACAACCAGAAGTAAACCAAAACTTTAACTAAAAACCAAAAAGTCCTCACTTCCACAAAATGTCCCTTAAATCCTCTGGTTTTTAGTTTCTGGTCCTCAGAAAGATGTACGTACCAGTACAAACACACACTCTTGTCTGTGCACCATTCAAACTGAGGAGCCTCATTGACATAGTGTGTTCCCTAGCCCTTTACCCTAACCTTAACTATCACAAGTAAATACCTAACCATATCGTAAACTCAATTCTAACCCTAATCCCAAAATCAGGTCTTAACCCCCCAAAAAGATGTGAGGACCGGCCAAAATGTCCTCACTTTGTATTGTTTAAATGGTTTTTGGTCTTCACAAAGCTACAAATGCAAGAACTGACACACACACTGGTTTCCATGACTTCAGAGGACATTGCATTGACTTCCATTCATTTCCTGGACACTTACTTTAACCTTAACCTAACCCTAACCTCAGCCTAACTTTAAAACATGTCTTCACCTTAAAATGGAGTCATTTATGGACTGAATTTTGTCCCCATAAGGAAGACAAGTCCCCATAATGTGAGTGTGGAGACAGATTCAGGTCCCCACAACATAAGGAAGACCAGGTACACACACAAAGTGAGGACCCTCATAGAAATAATGCATTCCATAGCCTCTTACCCTAACCTTAACCATCACAACTAGATGCCCAACCCTAACCCTAACCCTAAAACCAGGTCTTAACCCTGCAAAAAGCCCTTTAAAGAATTGAGGACCAGACAAAATGTCCTCACACGGCAGCAAATACAAGTGTACACACACACACGCATACACACACAGTGGTTTTCGTGACTTCAGAGGACATTGCATTGACTTACATTCATTTCCTGCAGACTTACTCTAACCTTATGTGACTGTGTAAACAGATTCAGGTCCCCACAACATGAGGAATACCAGGCACACACACATGCTGGTTTTACATTCTTTATGTAAAACCAGCATAGACATAATGCCTTCCCTCGCTCCTTACCCTCACCTTAACCATCACAACTAGGTGCCCAACCCTAACTCTAAAACCAGGTCTTAACCAGGTCTAATGAGGACCAGCCAAAATGTCCTCGCTCTGTAGGGTTTATACGACTTTTGGTCCTCACGTGGCAACAAATACGAGAACACTTGGCCAGTGTGTGGATGAGTGGCAGGTGGAGAAGGTGCTGAGGGAACAGGAGGTGCAGGCCTCTGATCTGGGTGCGGCCCTGGCTCGACTCAGTGAACCTGCAGGCATCAGAGCCATGCACACACACACGCACACGTGTGACCCTCATGGACATAACACATTCCCTAGCCCCTTACTCTAACCTTAACCATCACAACTAGATGCCTAACCCTAACCTAAACCCAATTCTAACCCTAAACCTAAAACCAGGTCTTAACCCTTTAAAGAAGTGAGGACCAGCCAAAATGTCCTCACTTTGTCAAAATGTCTTCACTTTGTAGGAATTATACAAATTTTGGTCCTCACTCTGCAGCAAGTACAAGAACACACACGCACACACACGCACACAGGAAGTTGGAGACTGTAATTAGGCCACTGCTGCATTACCTACTGCTTCTTGATCTAGTTCAAGTGAAACTCAGGTGAACTCACCGGCGCCCTCTTTCTCTCTCTCAACTGTCCTGTGATTGGTCAAAGTCTGTCCTCAAGTCTGGAAACAGAGTCTGAAATAGGAGTCAAGTTCTCTCTCAGGTCACTTGATTTATTATTATGTCATTCATAAATAATGTCAAAAACATTCTCCCTAAACACTTAAATTGAACATATATACATATATATATATATATATATATATATATACATAGTTTTTACTGCGATACCCAATATTTACTCAGTGTTACGCTGTTTTCCTGCACGTCCACAGACAAAGCTGTCCAACTGTCTGTTTGACTTGCATAAACACTGAACCTGTTTGGTGAATTTCCACGTGTCAACAAAAGCGCGTCTGCTCCAGAGAAACACGATTCTCTGCTGAATTGTCACGCGATGACAGGAGGCAACAATAACAGGCTGGAAAAAAGCAACTGAATACGTAGAAAATCCATCAGCGCTGTGTTTTTGAGGGCCGTACTGAGGATTTGTTTTCAGCTTGGGCAACGCTCGCCATTTACGACCCGCAGCTGTGACGAGCTTTGTTATTGGGTGGATGGTGTTGGTGGGCGGAGCAACAAACAAAAACGTTAAGCGTGTCCAGCGAATGATTATGTAAATTGTGAATTAACCGGCTTTCGCTGTATTTCTATTTAAAGCTGCAGTATGTAAAACTTGTTGAAAGAATTTTCACTTTAGTAAGAAAGATGAAATGTTACACTGTAAAATAATGCAATTTTTAAACGTGTATAATTGTATAAAAGTGATTGTATGAATTGTTTTGAGCCTTTTATGTTTCTATCAGAGTCCTCAATGAGGCGGCCATTTTGGACAAGCTAAACGCAATCTGTTTTTTTTGAGTTTTGATGCAAAATGTAAAGTAAACAGTTTCTCCAACACACTTAAAAATAAATAAAAAGGAGTGAGGTGAGAGACACTCAGCTGCGACATCACCAAAATTCACCAATAACTGTTGCTAAATTTTACACACCGTACCTTTAACATGTTAGCTTAAGCTGGTAATTTTATGACTTAATAAAGTATATTTTTTTACATTTTGAATTTACCTCAAATCCAGATCTTTATGGATGAAAATCTGTTAAAAAATATCTAAAATTAAACAAATTATTCTTAATTTAAGTTAAAAAAAAATGTTCCCTTGTAACTGATGAGATATTTAAATTCAAGAATGAAATTAATAATCCAATACGAGGTGGACCAGTTTTAAAGGGTCAGTTCAGTCAAATCCCAAACCCGTCTCACTCACAAACATGGACATGCATGTTCGTGTGTCTCCAGGGTAAAAACATGTCTTTTGTAATTTGGGTGAGGTGACCCTGTGAGGACTTCACCGTGGCCACCGGGTCCTTATGTTTCAGATGGATGGCGAGGTCAGAGGTCAGCCAGAGCCGTTCATTAGTTTGTGCCCGCAATTGGCTCGCAGGTACGAGTCTCAGCCACTCGCTGCGTGACTTATGGCCGTAATTTAGCCTTGATTACATACACCATTACTTTAACTCTAATTAGACTGTCACTCAGGGCAGCGACGAAGGATGCAGACACTCTGGCCGACAAAAACGTTGATGTTAAGAGACGACCGCATGACGTCGTCACAGAAAAGCCGATGACGTTGGACCGAGAATCAAAAAACCGGTCAATCGCTGAGTGCATGTTTTAAAATAAAAGCATCTAAAAACCTCCGGATTTCATGCATTGTGATGTAGGAGCGCATTAATCAGCAGGCTCCGCTCCCGCACGTCGGATCATGAGTCAGTGCCTGAGCTGCGGCCCTGACCTCCAGGTCACGCTTTTGCGGACGACCACTTCATCACGGAACAATCTGCCGGGCGACTGCAGACAAAAGATGCACAACCCGGTGTGATGACCTTGTCTCGTGATCCGCGGACGGAGGCTGGAGAAGAAAGTAAACAGGAAGTCGTGGGGGGGGGGGGGGGGGGGGGGGAGGGGGGGGGGCGGGGGTGGGGGGGGGGGGGGGGGGGGGGGGCTGAAAGAGAGACATCACATTTTAACGTAGATGACGTCACCGTGTCTGCGTGTGCATTTGGTTTTTCATCCTCACCTCGGGAATGTTTTGCCATGTCAGAGTTTCTGCTACTGAGTAATAGTATGTAAAAGAGTAGAATCAGAATTTCCAACCAGGAAGCTCTGAAACTTCTGTCGTATTTGATTCGCAGTAAAAAAGTCGCACACATAGTACTGATTCATTTTTTAACCATAAACATGTAGCCACAAAATGTTTTTGTGCACAAAATACCACGTAGAGCGTTGTTATCGACGGGTATTGCTAACAATGCAAGTCTGAGAAACAGTTCGCTTGACAGGTTTCAACTTTATGATGCTTTTTCCACTACACACTGCCAGCGCGGCTCGGCTTGGCTCAACTCTACTCAGTTTGTCATCAGGCATGTCATTTTCCACGCCTTCATAGTTCTTCCTCAACACGGGCGGGGTCGTCACAGCACGGCTGCACCAAACTGCCGTGACGCGGTTTCATACGCGACACAGACACAAAAACTAGTGACGTCAAAGCAGCTCTTTCCTTTATAGTGAATCATTTTCCTCAGTTTTATAAACAGATGAGTTCACTGAATGGTTCAGTACTTCCTGACTCCGTCTGACACAGTCACTGAAGTGAAATACGGCTGAACGGCTTGTGATTGGGCTCACCATCTCCGTCTTTCAGCAGCGCTGTCGCTAAATACACCAGACTCCTCTGTTAAATATGGACATTTTACAAATGTCCTTGTTAAATGTTGCAGATTAACGCATGTTTTCAGGACTTTTAAGTCTTTTTAACTGATCTACAGTTCGGCATCGTTCGCTTTGATTCTTGTGTAGGACGTCGCGGCTTGTGACTCTTCCAGTGACGACCACTCTCTGACCAATCAGTGGCCGGCAGTCTGTCCACGTCACATTTTAGTATTGGCTCAGTTTCGACTGGAACCTCGACAGAGCAGGTGCTAAAGGACTAAAGACCGGGTACTATAGCTAATGGAAAAGCAAAAAAAAAACCCAATAGAGTTGAGTCAAGTTGAGCTGAGCCGAGCCGTGCTAGAACTGTATAGGCACCAATACAGACTTTGGTATTGTTTGGATAACAAATGCAAAAGATATTGGTAGAAATGCTGATCCAGTTTATTATTATTTGCCTAAATATTATTACATTATTATTCAACTATCTGGGGTTCAGTGGTACAGTGAGTTGTCTGGACTGTTGTGGGTCCAATTCCCAAATCCTTGGGCAAGGCACTTAACCCCATGTTGCTCCTAAATAGCATTTAATAGCTTTTGGGTGCTTAATAGCAACAGTGACAGAACAAAAACACACCAAAAGTACACCAAAAACAGGCACACGAATGGAAATGGTTAATGATAATCAGGATGAAATACGAACATATACAGTTATTTTTATTCATGACATGTGTTGTTCATGACAAAATGTTAACCACAGCTTATTCTGTCAGATTTCTCACAGTATTTTTAAAAATAATCATGGAATCATCATTCAGTGTAGAGCACGTTATCGTCGGCGTACAGTGGAGATGTTAAATGTGCGATGGTTTATTTTGGCCTGTGGACGACATGGACAATAAGACAATAAGTTTGGACGGCAGATCTTTTCACTCTGTCACTGCAGGACAATGCAGCGGGTTTTATGGCCGAGGTCACATCTGCTGTGGGATAATGACAGAGCTAAGCCAAATGGAACATGAAGTGTGTGTGTGTGTGTGTGTGTGTGTGGTTGGGGGGGGGCACTAATGAGTCTCCTATGAGCTATTATCCGTACCTTAGCTCTGCACTCTCCAATAATAAAAGCCAACATTTCAACGCTCCCTAACCACAGACTGCAGCACAACTTGCTCGGCTGCTAATGCAGGCGATTCCACTTCCACTCGTCATGTGCGAAAAAACTTCTCTGTGGATCCAAAAACACTAAATCAGCTGACTGTTTCTGTAATTCTGTAATTCCCGCGTGACGCTTCCTCGCCTGTGATTCTTCAGACTTTTAAAACGGTCCAGTGTGTAACATTTACACGGCTTTATTGGCAGAAATTGGATGAACTATGCATAAGCGTGTGTCTCTACATGTATAATCACTTTAAATTAACAAGGATTTGGTTCTTGTTGTTTGGGTGATGGTGGATGAGTGGTGTAGTGAGTCTGCCTTCAAATGGAAGCCAAGACACTAAACTCTAAACTCCTACATTGTTTTCTGACCAATCACCAATGGGTGTGAATGGTAAAACTGTAATGTAAAGCAGTTTTGAATGGTCAAGACTAGAAAAACACTATAAATACAAACTGTACCATTATTCTGTACATAAGCATAAATTGGCAAACTACCCAGAGCATCTGTTTTGTATGTGAGGGCCACCGTAGTTCCCTGATAGGATCAGGGAAGGGGAGGTGTTTTTGCAATCTGCTGTGTCACCACTAGATGTCACTGATTATTACATGCTGGACCTTTAAAACCTGAACTCTGCTCAGACAGTCCTGTGAGGTCAGGTGGAGGTTTTATCTTTTGGCAGCTGCAGCGTTTACTCCAATCCTCCGTCAGCCACTAAGCTAATTACGTGACTGGTCTTAGAGCAGAGAGTCAGCTGAGTCTGATCCACCGGATACAAACAACACCAACTTCTCCCGGTTTATCAGTTTTACATTTACTTTGGTGAAAAATGCTTCCGTATCTGTTCGGCCTTTAACTGTGTAACTGTCCGACAGCTCGTATGACCGGATTCAAACTTGGCAGGTGACTCGCTCGGGTCACCAGTGTGTGCAGCGCCGACGTTGGTGGTGTTTGGACGGGAAATACAAGCGACATCAGTCGAAATGTGACAGATACAGATCGCTCTGTGTGCGACTTACCGTGGAAACAATTCCACAGTGTCTTGGTTAAAAGTCCACGCGGGTGTGTTCAGGGGCGGGGATAAAAAGTGCAAGGGAACGGTGCTGTTTTACTAGTATTATTGGATGTCCTGCGTCATTACAGAGGGTAATATGCAGCTGATTTGACAACAACTGCCACTTTATTAGGCACACCTGCTCAACTGCTCGTTAGCACAAATATCTAATCAGCCAGTCACGCGGCAGCAACTCAGTGCATTTAGTCAGTTAGACATCGACAAAACGAGCTGCTGAAGTTCTGACTGAGCTACAGAACGAGGAAGAAAAGAGATTTAGATGACTTTGAACGTGGCGCGGTTGACTGACTGCTCTGGGTTTTGCAGAAAATGCTGACCAAGAGGTGCAGTATAACGTTCCCATCCGTTTTATGCTTTGCTGTTTTACTGATGAGGCTCTGTGCATCACTTTGGTCACACTTTGTTGGTTTTTTTAAACTTGATCCATCAATAAAGTTCGTGTTGGATAGCAGTCCCTCCATATGTGCACACTGTTCCTCAAAGAACTAAAAGCCACTATTCACTCTTTGTTCTTGTGAAGCTCTGCATGGAACACTCTCCGGACTGAAGTGAAACTGCAAGAACTGATTTCACTTGGAACTTTAAATGCCAAGCAAACTTTATACACTATTATTGGTTTTATCAAAATTATTGTTTGTAACTTGTCTCCTAAAATCTCTAATATTTATATTATATTATATTATATTATATTATATTATATTATATTATATTATATTATATTATATTATATTATATTTATGAGTGTGTTGCTGCTTACCACTTGGAAAAGAGATTTCAATCTCTATAAATAAATAAATCAACAAATAAGAGGTCAGAGGAGAAGGACCAGACTGGATTAAGATGATTAAAAAAGAACTCTATACTAACTAGTATGAAGATCATCAGATGACCACACCTGGTGTCACTCCGGACACTTTAAGGGTGTGTCCCATGTACCTAATAAAGCGGTCACTGAATGTGTGTCACCGTATGAGTCATCTGTTGTCACACACATATGTGGGGGGTACATATGTGGATCCAGTTTGCCCAGTAAATAAAACTGGAATTAAAAGCGCCTCAGGCCGTGACCCTCCAATCAGAGAGGGAGGGAGGATGGGGGAGAAAGTGCAGAGTAATCCAGCACAAAGAGGCGCAGGCGGATGTTAGAGAGTCATTCTTGTCCCCACGTCGTCAGGGTGGGAGAGTAAGTGGACGCACATCCTGGATGTCACGCAAAAACTAGAGTTGTAGTGATTCATTTGCGGCTGTCTGATTGGCTGCACTGATGCGCTCTGAGCGCACAGCGTGAAGCTGCAGGGGGAGGAGGAGGAGGAGGAGGAGGAGGAAGAAGAAACACTGACACACGGAGAGTAAGAAGATCAGGCGGGATCAGTCAGGATGTGAGCTGAACTTGTGGTAGAATGGCACCTCATCTCACGTGGCTCTGTGAGGGATGGCAGCTTTTCACCACCACCACCACCATCATCATCATCACCACCACCACCATCCGAGCGCGGACCCGCGGCGGCTCTTCCACCGCCTCGCCGTCGCCTCCTCTCTGAGCATCCTCTGCTTCTCCCTGGTGTATCTCCTCACTGGATGCTGCGAGTCAGAACTGGTGGAAAACTCTGAGGTCAAAGCGCCCACGCGTGAGTTTGCCGCGTCGGGGTCGGGATGGCCCTACGAGCGGAACGGAACCAGCCTTACCCATGAGGGTTTCCCGGGCGTCAGTGGCGAGGGTCGCGCCGGGCTGGAGGCGAACAGCTCGGGGAAAGAATGGACAGCTACTCGGCGGTTGCCCCAGGCTCTGATCATCGGGGTTAAGAAGGGAGGGACCCGGGCTCTGCTGGAGTTTCTGCGGCTTCACCCGGACATCCGCGCCCTGGGCTCAGAGCCGCACTTCTTCGACAGGCATTACGCGCGAGGACTGGACTGGTACAGGTACGCACTCGTTACGCAGCGCAGCAAAGTTACCGAATGCTCCAAAGTATCGTTTTTATAAGCTTTTATTAAAATATTCGTTATTATTCTGTCTGAAACAACAAATATTTTCACTTAAATTCCCGATTTTTGACTTTTATTTTACAAAACCTTGTTCAGAAACATTTTATTATATTATGTAATTTTATTATTTCAGTGATGCAGCTTTGCTTGAGTCCTACTCTGTGTGATTGTGCAAAAAAATAAATAAATAAAATAAATAAATGAATAAATTAGAAAAAAATATTTCTATCTAAATGCAGTGTAAGTGTCAGTCAGAAGAATCCTGTGAAGAAATGAATTCATCTGCAGTGTTTGCATACCCCAACATATCCACAGCTATTCAGCTGAGGTTTAGGTGACAGTCAAAGAGACTGTGCCATCTGGCTATGCCAATCTGTGCACGTGTGTGTGTGTGTGTGTGTGTGTGTGTGCACAATAAAGAGAGAGATAGAGATGGGGGAGGTGGGGGGGGCGGACTTACAGGATGAGTCCTCATAATCATCTCTGGGTTTGTTGCTGCCAGATGTTACTGTTGTGATGTGGTTCTGTTCTCAGTTAAAACTTGGAAATACCCATAACACGATAAAACACACACACACACACACACACACACACTAGTTTCCATGACTTCAGAGGACATTACATTGACTTCCATTCATTTCCTGGAGACTTACTCTTACCTTATCTATAATTACTAGTGCCCTAATCCTAACCTCAACCTAACTTTAAAACATGTCTTACCCTTAAATATAGTAATTCATGTTATGGGGACTTGGTGTTTGTCCTCATAAGGAAGACAAGTCCCCATAATGTGACTGTGGAAACAGATTTAGGTCCTCACAACATAAGGAATACGACATCCATTTATATGGACGGCCTATAAGCAAAGCCTTATCCCTAACCTTAACCTTAACCTTAACCACAATCCAAATCTTCACCCTAAACTTAACCAGTTCCCGAAAAGTTATGTCCTGCATCATTAGGACCAGGTTTTGGTCTCCATGAGGACTACTGGTCCTGACAAGGTCAGTGTTTATGACAGAAAAGGTCCTGAGGAGGCAACCAGTACAAGAACACACACACACACACACACAAACACAGACAGAGTCACTTGTCCACGGTTAAGAATGCCTTTGTCAGGTGACTCGACTTCATGCTCCTTTTGTTCATTGTAAGTGGATGCACCGACAAATGGAATAACAGTTCCAAAAGAACAAAGTTCCAAAAGTGGCAGATTTTAAATACGTCCAGATCTGGATTGGTTGTCGTGCTGTTTGCCAGTTTACGCTGTGGCCCAGTAGCTGCATCGTCTCAGGAGCCTGTTTGGCAACCATTTATTCTACTGATGCAGTGATGGAGATAAAATGACAGGATGGATTTCTGCTCGATTCTAACATGTTTGTGACACTTTGGAAACTGCTCAGTAACCTTAACTAAAGGAGACAGGCAGGCACAGAGTGAGTGAAAACATGAAAATAGATTTTAGCAGTTGTTTTCTTTGTGTTTTCAGGCTTCTTACAGAGTCTTTTTTGTTTAGAAAAACTTAAGTTTGTGTCACTTTGCGAGCTGCTCACTCTCCCACACCAAATTCCATTGAGAAAACCAGTGATTTTACATCACAGCACACAGGAGTTTCTTGATTCACTGCTGCCTCCATCAGTAGATTCACATGTGTCACCTTGTGACTGACGTGTTTGAAATTGTTTTTAAAGCTCTGCTCAGACTCACATCTTTGACAGAGGCTTACTCAGTGAGGCAGCAATAGACCTGCAGTACCTGTTTCCCCGTGAGCTAAAAACGCTGATTTTCTCTATGGACTTTGGTGCAGAAGAGTTAGTGGTTTTCAAACTGAGGTTTCTAGTCAGAAAAGACTAATGGGATAAAACAAAAAGCACATTTTTGACCAAAGTCTTTTTGTTAAGTGGCATAAATCAGTTTATTTTCCTGGCAGTCATGTACCTGCCTGTTTCCTGGTGATTCTCAGAACAAGGAGGACATGGATTGGAATCAGCTGTATTTAAAATGCTGCCTGCCCTTAAGTACTTCATGCAACCTCAACTCTCCCCTTAATGTGGCCACACATTGACAGAGGAACCACATCCTGCCGACACTAAGGGATTTAAATCGTGAGCCGTGGGTGTCACAGGTTTATCGGGAAAATCCCGCGCAGCCTGGCTCCATGTGTCCAACCAGGTGACGTGACTGTGACACCAGATTGTCACGTCGTCCCTGCAGGACAGATGGGGCTCGCTGCACGTTAAGCCACTTGACATCACTGTCAGCTCTGTCAATTGACCTCTGACTCCAGGTCACTTTACGCAGGCAGTTAATGATGTGTTTGCACCACTTCATAACAAACAGAACACACCCAGAGTGCACACACACACACACACACACACACACACACACAAAGGTCTTTGTCTTGCCCCACAAAATTGCCTCATGAAATTTAAATGTGTTTCATTTGTTCCGAATATTTTCTTGTAACTTGGACTTAGATGGGACTTTAAGTGAATTACGTACATTTGCTGAAGTTCTAATTGAGATCAAGATACACTTTTTGCAAGTTATGTAATGTCCTAATCTGGTAAAATTAAAACACATGCACTCAAAATGTTAATTATACTAAACCTTTGAAATCTACTGGCTGCGGAAAGTAACGGTCAAGCTGAACCACAAATTAGTTTTTTAACTGTGACAACCAGCGAGCTATAGTTAGCCCCAGTGCCAGTGAGCTAATCCGCTAGCGTGTTTTTTTGTAGCTAACTCCACTTTCTTTTTAATGACTAAAAACATTATGATTATAAAACATTTCTGCCTGACTTCTGAAAGTTAAGTATGTGAGAGAGTGAAAAGTCGAGCTGAAACTTGTGTGATAATTGATAATTTGCATAATCCTATATTGGATAATTAACATATGTTAATTAGATTGGCGGAATTCACAGAACCTCAATTACATCTTGTTAAATTAAAAAATAATTAAAATAAAAATGATAACAGAAGAAAAGAAACACTTCAAAAGAATTGTGCTAATATGCTAACAAGGCTTCTAGCATAGCTGTCTATAGTCCAGTCACTTGACACTTGCATTATTAAGTATTGCAAAAAAAGATATTTTCCCAAAAAATAAAATTCCGTGTTTGTGTTTACCATGTATTAACCTACGTACACTTTATTCCTACGTACATTTAATTCTTGGCTTTTATTGATGTGAACAGTGACATTAGTCCAAGTGACAGATGCTAACAGTTTAGCGAGCTCGCAGGCGCGTAATAAAGCACAGGAAATGTGTTGTTACGGTGGAGAATATGAACCATTTTCTCAGTCGTACAAATCGAATAAAAATAATTGACAATCGTTATTGATCAAAGAAAAATAACTTTTATGGAGTCTTTTAATTTCTGACAGATGTTCGCCGACGTTAGCAAGCAACACAAACTGAGCTTTATACAGAAAACTCTGGTACGAAATCTTAGAAGACGTGGTTTTAAAATGGACTCAAAATGTCCTCAGGCATTAAGAATCTGACTTTTATGGACGTGAGCAGTGATATTTGTTTTGTCCTCAGATGCTAACAATTTAGCGAGCTAGCTGGCTTGTAATAAAACACAAGAAATACGCTAATGCAGTAGAGAATATCAACTGTTTTCTGTAAAATCCTGTTAAGAAATTACATTTTGTAAACTTTCCGTCAAAAAAAAATCTACCGATTTTTAAAAGATGCTAGCAAACATTAGCAAACAACATGTGAACTCTGTGCTTACTTTAGTATATATGTGTGTGTATATGGTGCTGTTCTGCCCTCTGTCCAAAGGCCTGCAGGTGGTAGTATGCATCTACTATATGTATGTATGTATGTATGTATGTATGTATGTATGTATGTATGTATGTATGTATGTATGTATGTATGTATTTATGTGTATACATATATATATATATATATACATATATATAATAAAGCCTGAGCTTCATTAAATTGTGAGTGTAAATATGTGAGTGCCTTGACTCACATATGATCAGAAACACTGCTAAAACATGTCAAAATGTCTTTTGTACAAGAGCCCATTTACGACCAAATAGGGAGAATTTTATTTTTTTGTCTACTATAAAGAAAATCCTTCAACAATAAAGGGAGGAAAAAACAATTATTCCACTTTTTAAAAAGCAGATTATTCCACTTTTATTATTCCACTTTTTAAACAGCAGATTTATTCCGTGTTAAAAGCGTGTGTTTTAATTTCACTCAGGCTCAGCTACGCTTTCACCACGGTGGTGCGGCTATAGCAGCTTTATTTTCCATCACAGTCAAAGAGAATGAGACGTATGGTCCTCAGAATCACTCTGCCTCTGTAAACGTAAAACAACATTTGGCATCAGCGAGGAGATTGAGATCAGAGCCTCTGACAAAGATCCACTAATGGTGTTTGGAGCGGAGATTGGATCTGGAAAAGCGCTGCAATGAGCCCCGAGATGGACTGGAAGTTTCCTCCTGACTGTGCAGCCTGCGATCGATAGCTCTATCTCCTCGCTCTGACCTTGGGTTGACTCCAACATTAGAGCGGTTAGTGTTGGTCAGCTCGGCTTCGGTTACAATTACCAAGAAGCTTTATCCTACGTTGGCATATTCCCTTTGCTCGGGAACACAGGGGTCACGTTACACACAGTTTATCTCCCCCGCCTCGCCACCTTGTGCAGCTCTGGAGGAATCCATTAAAGCTGAAAATTCACATCTGACTAGTGACGGCGGCGCCGCCGAAAGACGGCACGACGGGTGGACAGTGACGAATAAAGTGGGCAAAGAGATAAGACGCGACGGGTGAGCTCGAGGTCAAAGGGTGAAGTCGGTGTCGCCGCGGCCTCACACTTCTCTGCTGACCTTTGCTTCAACTCTGGGGACTGACACCAGAGCCGGGCTCCTGTGTGTGCTGATGCTCATGCTGATGCTGATGCTGATGCTGACTTCTTCAGACTCTGTCCCCGTCTGGGGACGTCCTGTCCTCCAGACGGTGCGGCCGGTCGTATTTTGTTCTGGAGGTACAATCGAGAAGTATCGATAAAACACTATTACTGACTCTGATTTACTGGCACAGCTTTGACCTGACAGGTCACCATGTTACTGTTTGCACTCGCCGTTCATTTCCAAGAAGTCGCGTTCAAAATAACACCAGAGAACGATCGGGAACTGCTTGTTATTTTGGTAGTACTGCGCTAAGTACTTGTCTTTTATGTGAAGGGGACCTTACAGAAGCTATCGGCTACTGTAACTGTTTGTAGCGGCTAACATTTACAGTAGCATTTAGTAATAATTAAGGTAGTTTTGTTCTAGCTATTAAGAACTTAGAATTGTGGAGGACAGCAGTAGCAATTACTGTGTGATATGGAAGCTAATAGCAGTTAGCAATTACAGTACCCGGTAGATGTAACACCTAGCATTTATGGTAGAAATTGGCACTTAGCTGTAGCTGGTAGTTTGTAACAGCTAGCATTTTCAGAGGCAGCTATAGCTACTGAAGCTGCTATTTGACTTTATTCTAAGCATTTAGCTGCTTAACTCAAATGGCACTTTTAAATGTATTGGTAGCTAATGCTAATGCTAACCCCAGGATTATCTTAGCTTTTCTTAAAAGAAAATCAAGCAATTAAAAAAAAAAAAAAACAGCATTATTGTCAGCTTACTGTCAAATTCAGGAACTTTAAACAGCAACAAACAAACCCACAGTATTATTTCTAGTTTTATTTTTAGCAGTTGTGATATCGAGTTTGATGGCTGAGCTAAAAACCTGCCTAAGATAAAAAATAAAATGAGCCATAGTTAAAATGTTCGCTGCTTTATATCCGCTCTAAATGTGTTTGCTTGTAAACTTTTAACACGGTTTATTACACCAGCTGTTAGCTACAAGCTAACAGCAAGATAAAATCTGTTTCCACGTTTGAGAAAGCGATAAATGATTTCATGGTTACAATATAAGTACAACTTTTTAAATTAAAAGTTTAAATTAATTTTTGAGACTAAACGTTTAATGGCAAAACCTGATGTAGGCGAAAATAACTCCATCTTTCCTTCAATGGGTCATTTGCAATTCATATTGAACTCATTAAGGGAGGCTTCTTTACGTTCATACCCATGCATTGGTGCCTTTGTGCTGAACTGACGCAGCACATGGTGCTACTTGAGTTTTTGTGTTTGTACAAAAGAAAATAATTGCCATGCAAATCACAAAAGAATAGCTGCCAAAACATCCGAGGTTCAGCAGGATTCGGTGGGCGGATTTTAGTGGCACAAACATGAAGGGCGGATTTCCTGATCATTCAGATTAGATAATCTGCAGGAGGGATTGTCAGTGATATGGAATATTTTATCTTTTTTTTGCATGTTTGCACGCTTAAGCGATTAAAGCCTTAAGAGGGGGCTTGATTTGGGTGCGATGTTAGTTTTAGTTTTTGGGGTTCAGGTGTCGTCCGTCCTGTCCCTGGACGGCACTGGGGCACCACCGGGCCCAGACGGGTGGGGCGATCCGGCCCTCATTAAGAGCCTCCCCTGGGGCTAGGAACGCAAAGGGATTGGGGGGAGGGAGGTTGTGGGGGACCTCTATGATGGATGTCTCCTGGAAGTGGACAGGGCACAATCACAATGGACTGACTCCTTAATATTACCCCATATTGAGAAAGCAGATGAGTGGGTAACACACTCAAGCATGCATGTGGACACAGTACACACTCCAATTTCATATCTGATTAATGAATAATGCGTATAATGAACACAGCAGATTACACTGCAAAAATGGATTTTCAAGAAAAGAAAATAAGCCAAATTTCTGGGAAATTCTGGGAAAAATTTGTTGTTTTTTTTTTGTTTTTTTTTTTTTTGCCTAAATGCGATTTTCGTTTTAGAAAAAAGAATGCAATTTTTAAAAAACAAAATCTAACTTTGTCTTAACGGGATATCATTGTTTTTAATTTACTTTGTATTAGTTTTTTTCTTAGTAACATACAACGTATGTCCCCGTTGGGCACAAAAAACATACAACATAACATAAAAAATAACATAGCGAGGGGAGGATTGTGCAATAAGTGAAACAGCAGAGCTAACATAGGCACATCCTGCATAAAAATATAAGGATGCTGCTCGAAAATAGGGAAAAATTAAAAATAAAATATAGATCTTATCTTTGTGATCTATATGAAATCAGGTTTTACAGTTGACACATAGCTGAGCCATTTTGACCAGTTCTCTTCAAAAATATGAGTGTGATTTCTTAGTTTAAATGTAATTCTCTCCATAACATATATATTGTAGATTATATCAATCCACTCTTCACTCACCCACTAACAACACTCTCAAAATGTATTTGTCCCTCTTTGCATATTCAAGTCCATCCAGATCACATAAGTTTAGAAACATTTTCCTTTTAAAAACAGTCTCCAGGAAAATCCACTATCACAGATGGGTGTATGAGCAAATATAAGAAATTCTAGGGTGTAAATTCTTAAAGTCAGCTTAATTAAGTAAAGGAACATGACAGTTACATGACAGACTTTGTCAAAGTTTGGCCAAGATTTTCTAGATTTTTGGCCCTTTTTTCCCCCTGGTTTTAAAGGACCTTTACCATCTGAAAGTAACTAGACTTGCAAGTTAGTTTTAAGAACTACAGCCAAGCAAATTGGCAGATCATTTTTACTCAGAACAAGAAAATTTAAAGCAATATTAGAATATTTGGCCTTTTCTGTTTTGCAGTGTAGCTCCTTGGATCAAACATCAAAGATAAACAGACCCGGTTTTTTCCGTCTTTGATCCACCCCTCGCATGTTTCCTGCTCTACATTCCAACAACACACACACTCTCTCACACACACACACACATGCACGCACGCACACGCACACACACACTGATGGGACTCCAGAGGGTCCTGGCTCCTCCACTCTCCACCTGCCACTCTCAGTCCCAGCTGAGACCCAACACTGCATTTCCATTCACCCCCGGCCGGTGCCTTGTTACATTTATACAAACACCTTCTTACTTCATACATCCCAATCCGCATAATCTCTACTGTTCCTGTGTGTAGTTAGGCCACGCCCCCACAGGATCAATAAGCCAGTGGCCTCGGTGGATCTGAGGTAATTCACAGAGGAGGTCGCCTGAAAATATTGGGGGCTGGACGACAGGAGATCGAGGTCCCTCAGAGGCAAACACGGGATTATTGTAAGCTGCGGGATAATCCCTGTGTTCATCATACTGGATGTTTGATCGTGCCCTCAGTGGTAAATGAGCATGTGTACAAGGATGTTGGTAAAACGGGATTTTTAAATGAGCAATTATTCAGCCGGAGGGATTTTTCCTCCAGTCACTTCTGTTCACCTGCCACTGAGAGGCGCTAATCCTGGAAGGCCACGCTTTAGTAAAACGATTTAATGTATTTGCTGTGAAAAAAAGTATTGTGTTATTACATGTACTTTAATGTTCCATATACTACGTTACTGCACGTCACAAGTTACTTTATTTATATTTCTAGCATCTTTTACTTTTACTCCAACACATTTTTGTTACTCATTACTACCAAATAAAATCGGAAAGTTGGTAAATAGTCTGTAGTCATGAAGCTCAAACTACAGTTTGGCCACTCACCCATTCACTAACCCATTCACTCCCCCATTCACTCAGCCCGTCGTACAGCACAATTTCTGTCACTCATCTTTCATACCCATTCACGCAGTGCCAGCACAGTTGTCAGGAGCAACGCGGTGGTTAAGTGCCTTGCCCAAGGACACACTGGCATGTAGACTAATGTAACCCGGGATTCAAACCCACAACCTGCCCCTGAGCCACCGTTGCTCAAATCTAACTCCTCACTTTTTTTTTTTTTTTTAATACTTTTACTTCTAAAACTTAAATAAATTTAAAAAATTAAAATTAATTTCATACTTTAAGACTTTCACTTAAGTCATTGTAAGAGTCATGTCCTGGTAAGTACATATAAAACCCTTTTTCTTAAACCACGAAAACCAAAGAATGTGAGAGTATTTTCAATTTTTGTCACTAAAATCTCCTAAATGATCATTAATTGGCATTTGAAGATGCATAGGCAGGGTTTTTGTTGTTGTTATTTATCAAAAATAATTCCATAATAACAATGTTATCAAGTTATTTAGGTGATGTAGTGGAGTAAAAGAAAAAAAATGTTAGAAACATGAAAAGAGTAAAGTACTAATGGTCCCCAAAATACCTTAATAAAGCATTATTATTTTATGACATCACCCACATGGACCCACTTGTTTTGGTGTAAATCGGGTTCCAGTGCCTTTAACCGTCTCCATTCATGATATTTTATTCATTCTAACATCAGTGGCTCCCACTTTGTGACTTTGTTCCATCTAAAAATCTCATTTGGGGATGAATCCGGAGCGAAGTTCCAGACGAAACACAAAGCGTTCTGTGCCTTAAATAGGACGAGGGCATATTTAGTTATCAGGAAAAAAAACTAACAGCTATTTTGTCTGTCAATTAGTGCGTCTCATCATAGCAGAAGCATATTTATAAAAAGGAGCTTTTTCCTTTTTGATGGTGCTCTTAGTGGCAGTAATGATGGCATGAGGCTCTTGGCTCTGAGGCTGTTCACGGACAGATTGCTAATGGAGGCGCGCTTGCACCGTCCACTCTGACATTCCTGTCATGTGCAAGCGTCTTCGCGAGGACACTCATAGACCTCGTACCCTAACCTCAAAACCTCGCAACCGACTGCCTAACCCCTAACTTAATCCTCATCCTAAACCAAACCTTAATCCATAAAAAAACCCTTTAAAGTTGCGATGAACGGCTTAAATTTCCAAACTTCCTGTGATTTATATGTTTTGGTTCTCATAAAGAGAGACACACAAATTGGATGTCCAACCCGAACCTTAACTATAACCACAGTCCTGCCTCATTAGGACCAGGTTTTGGTCTCCGTGAGGACGACTGGTCCTGACAAGGTCAGTGTTTATGACAGAAAAGGTCCCAAAGAGGTAACAAAGTGTGTGTGTGTGTACCTGGTATTCCTTATGTTATAGGGACTTGTCTTCCTTATGGGGACAAAAATCAAGGCCCCATAACGTAAATGACTCCATTTTAAGGTGAAGACATGTTTTAAAGTTAGGCTGAGGTTAGGGTTAGGTTAAGGTTAAGGTCAGGGTTAGGGCACTAGTAATTATGGTTAAGGTTAGAGTAAGTGTCCGGAAAATGAATGGAAGTCAATGTAATGTCCTCTGAAGTCATGGAAACCAGTGTGTGTGTGTGTGTGTGTATAAGACTAAAAGAGGGGGCCCATTGGGAGACCATGATAGCAATAGCTAGACTAATGAGTGAATGACGACGGTATGCTCTTGTGTGTGTGTGTGTGTGTGTGTTCTTGTACTTGTTGCAGAGTGAGGACATTTCGTCTGGTCCTCACTTCTTTAAGTGACTTTTTTCAGGGTTAAGACCTGGTTTTAGGGTTAGGGTTAGATTTGGGTTTAGGCTAGGGTTAGAGTAAGGGGCTAGGGAATGCATTATGCCTATGAGGGTCCTCACTTTGATAGAAGCACAAACGTGTGTGTGCGTGTGTGTGTGTGTGTCACAGACTGAGCGGCTCCTCCTGCTCCAGGTTATTGGAGTTAAAATGGAAGTTTTTAGGCTAAGTGGTGGCGAGCGCTGCCTCAAGCTGATCTGATCAAATGAAATCACCCTGTGTGTGTGTGTAGCTGGTATTCCTTATGTTGTGGGGACCTAAATCTGTTTCCACAGTCACATTATGGGGACAAAAAAATCGAGTCCCATGATGAAAATGATTATATTTTAAGGTGAAGACATGTTTAAAGTCAGGGTTCGGGCTCTAGCAATTATGGTTAAGGTTAGAGTCAGTGTCCGGGAAATGAATGGAAGTCAATGTAACGTCCTCTGAAGTCATGGAAACCCGTGCGTGTGTGTGTTTGTACCGACAGGAGCTTGTGTTGCTGCTGCATCTGTAACCTGATAACCTGAGGACACTCAGAGCAGCCTGTCCTCACCGCAGCGGCTCTGTGTCCTCTCTCGTCTCCATCTGTGTTTCTGTCTTTGATTAACGCCCCCATTCATTACTCTACCTTTTTTATCGACTCTGTTTCGCTTCGCCCATCATTATTGACCAAATCAAAGCTCGGTACTCAGCTGTGTCTCCTTTAAATATGAAGACATAAACGTTTGAAACTGTGAAAACTTTATTTTTACATAAAGGTTTTATTTTTTCTCAAATTGCGTTATTTTTGGCGAAATATTTTACCCTCAGATCCATAGATAGAAAGCTTGGGTCTTACTTACAAGAAAATAGACAACCTTATCTTCTGCCAAGTGAATTTGATCTAAAAGAACCATTTTTTTTCTGTTTTGTTATATATATAAAATATAGAAAAAACAATAATAATTGAGTGTATGTGATACACTAGAAGTTGGGAACAAATTGTAAAATATTTAATCTAATCTTTATTCTCTTTATCTTTGTGATTCAGAAAGTTTGAGGAGTAAAACTCACTTTATTGGTTTTGATTTCTTTCCTCCAGCCGTTTCAGACAAACATTGATTTCTCTTCATAATGTATCTAAGTAAAATGAACAGAAGTGAAAGGCTGAACAGAAAGCGTGTGATTCTGTTAAGAAACTTTAGAAACGCACTTCAATTATTAATTCCATCAGAGTAAACCCCTTCACTTAGTTTAAACAAGTAGAGATGCTGATTCATACATGTGTTTGATGCTGCTGAGGTGTGTGTGTGTGTGTGTGTGTGTGTGTGGACAGACGTCCCACAATCCCCAGCTGGTCCTTCAGGGCCATTGGAGTCATTTATATCTAAATTAGTTCTGTTGGACGTCTGGTGCCGAGGTAGACAGAGACAGAGAGAGAGAGACAGTGAAGGATGGTGAAAGTCAACTTTATTTCTGTCGCACATTAAAGACAACCGGGATTGACCAAAGGTACAACAAGAAGGAAAAAAAAAAAACACAGTAAATCATGACAAAACGTAAAATAGCAAATTATCAAAGTATCAAAAATATCAAAAATGGGTCAAAAAAAAAACCAAAAAAACAACCCCAAAACAGAATAACTGGCAAAAAACACTGGAGAGCTTGGTGTATTTTACACATTAGAGTGTGTCAGTGTTAAAGTGAACGTGTCCCATTATATAAAGTGAGAGAGTAATCACCCAAATGAAGAGCAGGTGAGAAGAAGTTGGGAGAAACACCAGGTGAGGGGAACGAGTCCTGGTCTGAGTGAAAAGCAGCATCTGCAATATCGTAAGAGTTGGTGCTTTTGCCATGGAATTGAAAAAAATAATAATGGGGGGGAAAAAAATGTAAAAAAGTAAATGTGAGATTAAATGTCAACAAAAGAGTTTCTTGTTGATGTAAAGGTACAGGAGACTGTACACGGCCAGTTAATCGACTTTTTCCCTGGCAAGTTGTCCGATTACCTGTCTTAGTCGGACTAAAAGTCCGGTTAAATTGTGCATGTAAGCGTACTGAGTAATGAGTGAAGCTGGAACGGGTCAATACGGGTCAAGATGTCCTGTGCTGTCCGTGCAGTAATCTGCTCTTCCGGGAACAACCTTGAACAGAGCATAGTTTCTGCATTTTATCGTCCCTCTTCAATTGAGAGTTGCCAAAAATTAAAATGTCCCTCACATACGCTGTATATATACAATTCAGTCCATACTAATGACCGTCTTTGTCTCCGCTCTGTCACTGGTTCTTTCCAGGACTATGATGCCCAAAGCCCTGGATGGCCAGATTGTGATGGAGAAGACGCCGCGATACTTTGTCACCGTGGAAACGCCAGAGCGAGTCCACTCCATGTCGCGGGACGCGAAGCTGATCGTGGTCGTCCGTGACCCCGTGACCCGAGCCATATCGGACTACACGCAGATCATCTCCAAGGCGCCCAACATCCCTCCGTTTGAGAGCCTCGCCTTCAAGAACCGCAGCACAGGTGGACGAGGGTCTGGCGTTTGGGTTCAGGGTTTTTAATCGAGTGATCGATGGAAGTGTGGTTGCATGAAACATTGACAAAGTCAGTGTCGGCTGCAACTGAGGCTCTGTGTTAGTGAAAACATTATATTATATCAATATAATATAATATAATATAATATAATATAATATAATATAATATAATATAATATAATATAATAGTAGCTTTCCCCATTTGGCAACCTATTCTGGCTGGAAATGGAAAGCACTCACTCTGTTGCACCAAAGTCCATAGAATAAATTCACAATTTTAGCTCACAGCAACACAGGAGCTGCCACTGCTCTGGTCCACTGCTGCCTTATTTGGTAAGCTCCTGTCACTTAGCTAAATCCAAGTGAAGAGCTTCAAATACAGATGTCACAAAATAACAGTTTTGTACTTACTGATATTGGCATCGATGGATGAACAAGTCATGTGTGCCATGATCTGAAATCACTGATTTTCCCTATGGAATTTGGTGCAGGAGAGTCATCAGCTTACAAAGCGATACAAACTTCAGCTTCCAGGTAGAAGAGGCTCTGTAACGGTGGAATGAGGTGGCAAACATGTTCTTAAACTACTGTGGATAAGGAAAGACTTTTGTTAATTGGCTAAAATGAGTTTTTTAGCCAATTAACAGCCAATTCTTGGTGCTGGCATGGTTAAGTCAGAGTTCACTGTGTGTCAGTACTTCAAAAAACTAGCCTGAGAGAAGGGGCTTTAAATAATAAGTATTTGAACATGTGCTTTTGGTCTCCAGGTCAGATCGACTCTCTCTGGAGCCCCCTGTGGATCGGCCTGTACGCTCAGCACCTGGAGCGCTGGCTCGCCTGGTTCCCCAGGAATCAGATCCATCTGGTCAGCGGGGAGAGGCTCATCTCCGACCCAGCCGGAGAAGTTGGCAAAGTCCAGGACTTTCTGGGCCTCCAGAGGATCGTCACGGACAAGCACTTCTACTTCAATAAAACGAAAGGCTTCCCCTGCCTGAAGAAGCCGGAGGGCAGCAGTAAACCTCACTGTCTGGGGAAGACAAAAGGCAGGACGCACGCCTCCATCAACCCAGAGGTGATGCAGAGACTGAGGGATTTCTACAAGCCACACAACCAGCGCTTCTACCAGATGGCGGGACAAGACTTTGGATGGCAGTGACACTTTGATTGTTTGGAAACGGTGTTTTTTGTTGAAGTTCCGCTGCTCAGGGTGGACGCCCGTGTGCAAGTCTTTGATCTGACTGATGGAGATGCAAAGACTCGGAGAACAAAAGATCCAGAAACCGGAGCCGGAGTAACCGGAGTGACTGCCTCTGACCAGCAGAGGCGCATCTGAGAGAGCTGACGACAAAACCCGCCGTCAGCACACGTCACACATACCCATCAGTCAGTTTGTTCAAGTGTTTAAGAGCCAGTGTTTCCTATGTCATAGTTGTGCAGCTGAAGCTGTGAGTGCACTATCAATGAAAGTTGGGTTAGGCAACATATTTTTGTTATTACCGATCAATAACTCCATTTTAATCTTTTAGCAAAATGTAAATCAAGTGACCTGAGACAGAAGTAGACTTCTGCTAGGACTCTGGCCAGTAACAGGAGACTTTGACCAATCACTGGACAGCTCAGAGGTAGAGGGCGCCTCCTATTGGCTGTTCTACCCAGCACATCCCTTCAGTGGAAGGGTGGCTAATTCAGCCTTGGCATCAACTGCCTACGCTGCCAAGAAACCTAAAAGTAGGGTGAAGAAAATCGGACAACAAACGCAGTAAAAAGTGTCAATATGGGCGGAGCCTTTCAGCGATGGAGAGATTGTGTCGGTCGTCTACCGCATATGAAGCGTGTTCATTTGTTTGTTTGTGATCATGTGGTGGGAGGGGCTCAGGACAGAAGCATTAGAATTAAAAGACCTGGAGATGATTCTCAACAATCAGCTAAGGTCCGTTCACAGTGGACGCAGTGGGAAGCGATTTGTTTGCGTCATGTCGTTGACAGGATTAGCGACTGCTTGGTCACCCCTACGCCAACCAGTGTCGACATTCCTGGTGCTAATGCTAGAGCTAAAATGCTTCGAGCAAAAGTGCGACCAACAGCTTCAGTCTAGTTACATTTAAGAATGTTTAGAAGCTACGAGAAGGTGCAACTTCCTCGCTTATTAGCTAGCCGGGGGAAGAAATTAGACGCTAAATGGCTTTTGTGACGGTGTTTCACAAAAGTTTGTGGATTGTAGTGGCTGGATTATTTGTAAAACCAGCAACACCTTGAATCTTGAATGGTTTTCACTGAAGTTCAAGGGTGTTTTAACTTGAGCAACTAAAACAAAAGACGTAAACTTTTAAGGGATTTAGAAGCCTTGTATGGGAAATTAGCTTGGGGCTAATACTAGAGCTGAAAACGCTTAAAGCAAAGCGAGGCCAACAGCTTGAATCTAGTTACACACATGAGTATTCTGAAGTTCCCTGCTCATTTCCTGTCCCGCCCTGGTCTGCACACATTGAGTAACTGCCGTCCTTGGGACCTAAAGGCTGACTGGCGTTTGTGATATTGCTTCACGTTGATTCCTTTTCTGCTAAAGTTCAAATATCGCAACTGAAAGGAAGAGGACGGATTTGCGTGGCTGATGACACATTTGTGGGATCGCATCGACTTGTTTTACTTTAGTCGTCAATGCGAAGGCATCTTAACGAGGGTTTCCTCTCACAACTTTGCTCACTCCACCCCCCCTGGTGGACACACAGCATCATTCCTATTGCTATACAGTAGGTTACAACTGTATAAAGTCTGCTGCTGAAAATGCACAGTGTATCTTTTCGTGTCTCTGGTCTGCGGTTTATTCCTCTGGTGTCACAACAGAACCAGAACAGATGCTTATTCCCTTCCAGATTCGTGAATTTCTCTTCTTTGTACATTTCTGTGCTGCAGTCTTCAGGAGCAATCAGTGCATACATCTCGAGCGTCGCCCTCCGAGTGCTGTTCCCGCAAAAAGAAGGGATGAATGTTTTATGTGGTGAGCAGCAGAGGAGCGAGCGGGAGAATCTTAATACGAGCTCAGATTTGACTGAGTGGTTTTTGTATTCTTGAATAATGAATGTGGATAAATGCGTGTGGGGGAGCCAGTGTGGATGACTCGCCTCTTTCGCCTGTTGATACATTCATGTGTTTGGACGTTGCAAAACCGCACGACTGTACAGTAACCGTCGAGCGTGCCGTGAAAATAAACGCGGAAGAAGTGGAGGACAACCAAAACAAGAGCAGGTGGAATCAACGCGAGGGAGTCGAACCTGTTGATGTGTCTGGATGTGACGTTGGAAGCTTGGGGGCTTTGCTGTGTTAGTGGCCAGATTACAGGGTTCTCTGTTTTCAGTTTGCATGTATTTGCACTAGAAAGCATAAGAAATAAAAAGTATTTTTCATCTTAACGTGAGCCTCGGTTACTTCATCCTGCACGGTGCCTCGTCCGGATTCAGCTCTCATGAGTAAGACTTGGATTTATGATCTCAATTAATTCACTTGAATCAACAGCAGAGCTACTAAATGTCTCCAACACATGAAATTAATAAAATAACGTGTACAAATGTAGCTTCACTGTTGGTTGTTTATGGGCCAATCAAGTCAATCTATAACAGACAACTGGGATATTTCCACTTTTGTGTGTGCGTCTGGTTGAGGAGACACCTAAGAATAGGAAAACAGCCCCCTCTGGTGGACAATGAATGAAACACATGGAAGAACATTGAGCAGAAAACCTCATAAAAACATGTATCTTTATTATTAGAATTATATTTCGTCAACATTTAAATTAAATCTCATGTAAAGTTTTATTCATACCAATAAATAAGGATGCAAACAAGCCATTCAACTTAGTAAAATACACAACACAAAAACGTTTGCCACTGGAAAGAAATCTGACAAACACCGAACAACAACAGTCCATGCTTCACTGCAATCTGCGGTGATGAAACCCAATTTAGAACAAACCAGAATTAAGTCTGCGATGTGTATCATTTACAAATGGACACATACATAATAAATAAATGAATACACATTTTCAAAAGCACTTACAAAGTCCTGTGTATGTGACAACAATCTCACTCGCACAGACGTGCGAGTCACACGAGCGTCGACACCGAGAGCTTCCTCTCACGCACAGGTTTTGGCAGTCTGCACAGACATTAAGTCACATTAAGTCAGAGAGAAACGCCGTGAGCGGAGATCATGCTGTCGCTGCTGTAAGTAAAGGCACTCAGCATGGCCCGCAGGCGTCGTCCACTGCGTCTTCACACCCTCTGTGAATCCTCAGCTGTCCCTCTGAGCAGCAAAGACACTAAAACACTGGAGAACACAGGACACAGAGACGCCGTTGTCCTCAGGAACGTTAAAAATAATCATGTTCCTTGTTGTTTTTGATTTACGGACACAAACGACCTCCACAAATTCGGCATCGAAGACACAGCTCACAGTGCAAGGGGGGTCGCCTCTGAAACTCTACCTCAGTTTAAGTGTACGTTGCCTTAGGGAAAATGTTTGCTGCTTTATTTCATCACTTGACAGCTTTTTTCCCCTGACAAGAAATGTAAATTTGTGTCTTTTTACGAAACAATTTTCTCTCCTGAACCAAACCCCACAGAGAAAATCATCAATTTTACGTCACACCACACTGCTGCCTCTAGTACGTATTTATTCGTAATTGGGATGGGTTATTTTTTGTGACTTCTGTGTTTGAAATCCTTCGTCTGGATTTGCCTCAGTGACACAAACTAACCAAACGAGGCCGCAGTTAAAGCAGCAGCTCCTGTGTCTCCACAAGCTAAAAATTCAGATTTTCTCTATGGGGTTTGGTGCAGAAGAGTAAGCGTTTCCCAAACCTCAATTTGCAGTTGGAAAAGTCTGTCTAACAATGATATACAGTGGCAGAAATATTCTTAAGGTAATGCAGACTTAAGCAGACGTACAACAACGTGCTCGCGGCACAATTAGCGCCGATTCTGTCCGTACCTTATGCAACCACTCCTCCAAAAACATGACATATACCTTTACGCTACCTAACGCTATTTGGTTCACAATTGAAAGGCAGTGCGTCATCACTTCAGTGACATTATTAACATTTTACAACGGTCCACAAATGTGTCTCTACACCCGGAGGACGTGGACACTCACAGCTACATGGAAGCCTGTGGGCCATTAGCATGTGCTATAGTTGATCATATCACCATTTCATGAAGGTATGAATTGGCCATTAATGGTGCTTTACATCAATATTATTAAAAAAACTGAAATATTTAAACAAAAAAAGTGTTAAAAAAGTGAACGTGACCTACCAAAGTAATGGGATTAACCACGTAAAAACCGGGACTGAGGTCTGTTTCTGTTTAAATGAATCCCCACTGCATCAGACCGAACGCGGCACCGGCGCACTGCTGTTGTTGTTTTCTTCTTCCTTCTAGCAGTACTGCTCCCCCTGTGGGTCGGGCAGGTCGTTGAGGTCCAGGAAGATGGAGGTGTCGGAGAGTTTGCGGCCGTTGGACGACAGGTCCAGGAGCTCCTCGGCCGTGCTCGGCACCGAGCTGATGTACATGTCCCACACTTGCTCCGGGGAGTCTAACTCCAGCAGCTTCTGCTTGATCTTCAGGTTCTTCTCGATGTTCCTGCGCTTGTGCTTGAACTCCAGGATGGTTTTGGTGTAGCGGTTGATGGTGGTGACCGAGGACGCCATGCAGGCTGTGAAGGAACTCCACGCCAGACTGAAAACAAGGGACACGCTTAGTAGAATTTTTTTTATCTACATGTCAGATTTTGGTTCTACAGAGTCTGACCGTGTCAGGAATGATCATACACTCACATGTACGACCAGCTGTAGTCCCATGTCTGAGGTTTCCAGTCTTCAGGGCCCAAACTGACGGTCAGCTGGAAAGCGGTGGTGAACATCATGTGGGCCACCATACCCAGCAGACCTGGATTGAGGAACCACAGATGAGTCTCGGGTGATTTATTCTACAGAATTCTTCTTTTTCAGCCTTTTGCTTAATTTGTATGTGTAAATATTTGAAATAAAATTCTTAAATTGACGTTGTTATTCATTTATCAATCCTAACGCTTGGAAAATGTTTATTATTAAAGTAAAATTAACTGTTACAGAAATGTTATATTGTACACAAAAATTTGCTTTTGACACAATTTATATCGTGAATTGGGTTGTGATCATCTTTTAAAAGGGTAATTTCTACAATTATACTCTGTATTAAACACAATTTTTTGCACTTACATTAAGTTACCACATGGTGGCAGCATTACATAAGATGAGGCTGAAGACCGGGCTCATATTAAATCCATTCAAAACAATGAATACATTGTTATACAAGTGATATACAAGTGATTTTCTTCTTCATGCTTCTTCCTGCGCCTACATTAGTTTTATAGTTAGTCAGCTATGTTTTATTCACATCAATTGTTTATTCAAAACTATCCAACATGGTGTTTAATTGACTGTTTTGCTGCCTTTCCTGAATGGAAATGGCAGTTTGTGCCGCTTTGTAAAGAAGTCCCTCCCTCCCTGCACCAAAGTCCATAGGAAAAATCATCAATTTTTTGCATCACAGCAAACAAGCGTTGCAGGAGAACTGCTGCCTCCATAAGTAAGTTCAAATGACTTATTTTGTGACTTCTGTGTTTCAAATGCTTTGTCCAGAATTAACCGAGTCAAACTAATTGACCAAACAATGCAGCAGTCGACCAGCAGCTCCTGTGTCCCACTGAGCTAAAAACGCTGATTTTCTCTATGGACTTTGGTGTGGGACAAGAGAGAGCAAGAGGGAGTGGTTGACAAAGTTATGTTTCCATAACTTAACTGTAAGATAACACAGCAAATGTATCCTTGTGATATTGTAGACTTACGTGGGCATAGGTTTTCATTAGTTGAGCCTTTTTTTCTTCAGTGCCTAAAATATGTGTTTCTGTTTTTAACAGTGGGATTAAATGCTAGTGCCTCGGTCAGCCTTGAACAGGGAATTTCCTGATATAAATAAAAAGTGATGCCAGTTTGCTCTTGTAAGTAATACACCATTCCATTATACTGTAGTTTCTAGGATTATGGATCTTCCTCAGCATCATCATCATCATCATCCGTGACAGGTGAGGTGTCAGCTGACATGTGGTTATGTTCAACACGTGCAGAGTCACTACGTGAACTGTCGTGTCCACACGCCTTAAATGACCAACCATTCAGTTTGTGCAGTTTTCATCTCCCCATCGTCTACACGAATATGTGATGTGCGCCAATCTGGTCACCGCGTAAACCTCCCAAATCCCTAGATTGAAGGATCAGATTTATCAAACCAAACACCTGAGATTCTTATCTCATCTCATCTGCACCAATCCTCATGCTAATCCCTCACGCTCGTCAACATTATCACATCGTTATTCAGATTTGTGTGGAACTAATCTGAGATTGTGACGGTTGTGACACTTGTAAATTAGACCAGTTCTGGTTGTTTATCTCGGTAAAGTTGTCCTTCAGTTAACAACTTCCTGTCAACAGTTTCTTCAACAAATCAGTGTGAATTTTTTTTTTTATTATACAGTATGGTTGGCGATCACCCAAATATGTTCCCATTCCACTTTGTTAGGAATCTACACACTAATGACGTCACAAACAATCACATTTTCAGGAGATCGCTTTCTAATAATTGGCAAAAGTGCAGATTTCAGATTATGGATTTGGCAGCAATTTAAATGTAAATATCTCAGCAACGTCTTAACAGATCAGGATGAATTCTGTCATGTTTATAAAAGATGGTAACAGCTATAAACAGGTAAATAGATCCAGAACATTTTCAGGATCCAGTGGATCAAAATCTCATATGAAAAATGCAGGTTTTACTCTATTATTTTACTTCTTTTATTCATATTTCTGCATTTGATTTTATATTAACTTGTTTTTAATTTGAATACTTTGGGATTTTGCAACTATGAAAGATGCATTTTTATTGGTAAAACCATTAACACATTATATGAGAATCATACGTTTCCAACAGCCTGTTTTTATGTGCATTTTTGATTTGCACAAAAATAATAATTAAAAAAAAACAACCTGAATGGAAAAACACTTGAAAATCTGCATAAAAGTGTTGAGTCCGTTGAAAGAGGAGGAAAAGTTTTGTAAAATGGGTCTGGGGAAATGTTGAAAGCTTATCAGAAAATTGCCTGGGGAATTGCAGCGCCGCAATCTAACCCCAAAAAGATGCACAAAACTGAGACAGAACTAAGAGAGACAGAAATAAAAGGAAACAGAGCCGTGTCTACACCTGTGTCCACCTGTGTTGAATTCACCTGATTTGAAGAGACACACCTGCGCGTTCGAGGCCTCACATGCAATCAGAGCAGAAACCGAGACACGTGGTTTTTCCTGCAGCTCATCAAAAGCTGGAACCAAGTTTTTGTTTGACTATAAAACCGGCACTCGAAGCCCAGCAACTTAATAAAACCTGAGGAAAGTGCTGCCTTAACACAAACTGTAAAATTAATCACCCACAACAAAACTTTATCTAAAAGACAAAGACAAAGTTGTCTCTCCGTCTTTCATCCACGTGACAGCTTCACTCTCTCTGTTCGTACACTCTCCATCATGACTGACAGCTGAAATAAAGGTTAATCTACTTCCTAATGTTGGTCTCCGGGACCTAATTACAATAAAGTGTCTAAATGTTTTCACCCCATTAAAAAAAAGCACAAACAACTTCCTTTATTCAAACATTTTTACAAGCACATTAAAACCCTTTGGGGATCTATTACCAAAAAAAAAAAAAAAAAAAAAACTGCCACAAAACAAATATCAAAATGAATGTGAACTTTCCAGGGTTTAATTTCTCATTCATGCCAACAGCTCACTTCACTAGACAGGGAGTCGCAAATAAATTAAACATGAGCCATGCAGATGTGGCTCAAAGGTTCCGTTAATGTAAGACTGGGAGTTGGAATGCACAGAAGGAAACGGCTATTTAAAGGCCTGTCGACATCACAGCTGGATGGAAATTATTTGGTAAAGTCTGGCAAATTTTGAAAGAATACATCTAAATCCAAATCTAATACAAGTAAATATACTTTTTAATTTAATAGACAGCATTTTCCAGCTTGAAAATCAAGTTTGTAAAGTGCTCACTCTCCCACACCAAAGTCCATAGAGAAAATAAGTATTTTTAGCTCACTGGAATACAGTGGCTCCTGGTGCGCTACTGCCTCCTGTGGTCAGTTTGTGTCACCGAGGTAAATTTGAATGCAGGATTTCAAACACAGAACTCACTAAATAACACATTTGAACTTACTGACAGAGGCAACGCTGGATCAAAAACCCCCGTGTGTTGTGATGTAAAATGCATGATTTTGTCTATGGACTTTGGTGCAGGGAAGGAGTGGTTTACAGAGTGACACCAACATCAGATTCCAGTCATTAAAAAGGCTATCAAGGGGTGAATTAAAGCACTAAACATATTATTAAGATATCATAGACTGAAGCAGGGATGGATTTTATTTGGTGAAAATCAGCTTTTCCTCATGTCCCCACTGGTAGCTGTATTTTCAATGAACCCTTATTCTAGTCCTGTAAGAAAATAAACTACTGCTAATTTACTGTAAAACAGGAAACTAATGAAACATCACACAGACATCACAGAGCTGGAGGGACAAGAGTCGAGCCTGTTCATCGCTTCACATGCCAACAAGATCAACGGGGATTCCACCGAGTCTGTTCCTAATCTGAAATCAAAGCATTCGTCAACTGGATCAATACACAGCGCCAGGCTCAGCAAAGTCCATATATGCTGAGGCTGAAAAGAGATTATCGTTAGTGGAGTCAGAGGAGTACGAGAGATTAACTTAACTTCTTTTTTTTTGCCGATTCCTTTATATGCAGATGATACAAGCTGATCTCTAGGAAGACAGACTCCACCGTGTGAGACGGTCCTGAACCCGTGGAGTCAATAAAACACTGCGAGTCACCTCAGTGTGGTGCGTTTGGCGGCCGTTTCGTCACTCTGAGTGTGGTGGCCCAGATCATTTTCACAGGAGTGGATTAGAGAGAAGGTCATTGTTAATTCCTTCACCCACAGAGAGGCAAACTGTGAAGCGGCTGGAAATCTTCTCCGGGGCTGAGAGGCTGCAACTGCTCTCATTATGTGACTGTTCAAATGCCAGCATGGAAGCAGAACTAAGGAATTATTTTTGGGTTTGTGTTGAATATTTACTTGGTCAAAATTGACATTAATTTCCAGCTGTTATGGCACTTCCTGAGTTTCTCCAAGTGGGTGTGAAATCCTGCTTCTCCATGACGATGTTGTTTGCGGTGTTTTAATTTCGCAAACGTCAGTGTTGGTGGGGACTGAAGAGTATGTACAGGCAAAGATACGATTCCACATCTTGCCCTGTGAATATTCATACTGGATGTAGCAGCGTGTACTTTCTTCTTCAGTCTAACTTCAATGTGGTCTTTTAGGAAAAAACGGTCGGCGCTGCAGCCAAACATACACGACAGAATTTCAATCACATTTCCACTCACAAATACAAAAAGAAAGTGAGAGTACTGCAGTCTCTGCAGCATGTTGAACAGTCCACTGATCAAAGCACCACAGATTAGGATAGTGATTGTCAAAGACTGGGTTGGGCCCCACAAATGGGTCACGGGAGAACAAATTGGCAGAATTTAATTAAGAATTATGTGTATATGGTCTAATAACATGCATGCAATCAGGTTTAAAACTTAATTGTAAGTAACACTTTAAATTGTAAATTAACTGTAAGTCGTGCAGGTTTTTACTAGTGACGGTCAAAGCAGTTGTTTTCTTTGCACTGAATCATTTTCCTCAGTTTTAGAAACAGATGAGTTCACTGAATGGTTCAGTACTTCCTGCATGACCGGAGCACAGACTCCGTCTGACACAGTCACTGAACTGAAATACAGCTGAACGTGCTGTGATTGGGCTCACCATCTCCGTCTTTCAGCAGTGCTGTCGCTAAATACACCAGACTCCTCTGTTAAATATGGACATTTTTACAAATGTCCTTGTTAAATGTTGCAGATTAACGCATGTTTTCAGGATTTTCAAGTCTTTTTAACTGATCTACAGTTCGGCTCTTCCAGTGACGACGCTCTCTGACCAATCAGTGGCCGGCAGTCTGTCCACGTCACATTTTAGTGTCGGCTCAGCTCCACTGGAACCTCGACAGAGCAGGTGCTAAAAAATGTACCAGGTATTATCACTGATGGAAGTCGAGTCGTGCTAGACTGTATAGAGTAAAAGTGTGATTGGTCACTACATTATACAATAATTAGCTCAAGTCATGACTGATATTTTGATATGTGACACAAGAGTTGTACTTTCCAAAACATATATAAAGTTGGGGAAACAGTTGCATTTATTTACTGATGCAATAACTGGTCTTTTTTTTCATATACTCAAGAACAGCCTCATTATCTGACACTTTTTATCATCAAATAACTCTTTGAATGGGAAAAAATCAACCCTACTGTCAATAAGTCAATGATGTTTTGACATTTTGTTTACAGCTCAAACCTTTGCAACCATCTAGTTACTTCAATTTGACCGTTAAAGACCTTGTATATGTAACATTTACTAGGGTTAACTGATAGAAATTGAATATATTACCCATAAGTATGTATTAATGTATAGATGCGTTATTGTCATAGCTGTAGAATAAGCTTTATAGATGAACTTAGGGCTTTATAGAAGCCGAAATCGTGTGTTACCAAGTTTCCAAAGCAGCCTGAACAAAAGCTTGGTGCATATCGGAAGAATAACTGCTCCGATCCCCGTTTGCTGCACTCTGCAGTGTCACCACTAGATGCCACCAATTCTCACACCCTGGACCTTGACGCGTACCCCTTTGGCCGCCGCGACACACTCACACACGCCACTAACCTGAGAGCACAGTGAATATGGCGGCGAAGGCGTTGAGCTTGAGGCCGTCGATGACGTTGCCAAACTGACACACCTCTATGGACATGAGGACGCCCCCGGTGGCCAGCAGGAGGATGTACAGGCACTCTGCGACGATGCACAGCCACAGCACACCTGCAGAAGGGTGGCGGCACAAAGAGGAAACGAGACGGTGATAAAATCGAAAAGGGGGGAAACGACGTATTCATGGTGTGGGATTAAGGACGGAACTTTGAATTGGCTGATTGAATGATGGAGCAGAGGGAGGGAGGGAAGGGCGATGGGGGAGGGGAAGTGAGGAGGACATAAAGGTAAGCAAGGGCAAAAAGGAGAGGAGAGCGATGAGGAAAGCAGGACGTGGGGAAAGGAGAATGAGTCAGGAAGCGTGGAGCGGCGACCCCGTCACGCATATCATTATCCTTCACAGTCACGGAAAGGACGTATGATCTACACGCAACCCTGAGCTGCCATGAAATATCACCACAATCAAAACGCCGCTAATGTGAGCTACGCTTTAATTACACACATCACCCGAGGAACCGCGTGGTTAATTAATCACAGGGTTGATTGATGTCGGCTACGTGAAATATCCTTAAATTGTTATGAATAGAGTTTGAGTTTCACACTCCAGGTAAAGCGCTGGAGGACATTCGCCATCGTGTCGAGCCGTGATTTTAAGACTCAGGAGATATTTCTTTCTTTCTTTAGGGTCACGTGTCTAAGAGAAGACACATTTGTAGACCCCCGGTTTTTTCAGCAGCTCCCGTAAAAGCACAGTGTGTAATTTCTGCTGCCAGACGTCTCGGGTTTGATGACATTATCGTTGTCTTGTTCTTTCTTTCCTCGTGTGTTTACTTGCCTATACAGTGAAGGCTTCAGTGGCACAACGTCAGCCACAGTCAACAATCGGTAGTCGTGACTTATTAGTGACGAATGCACACCATAAAATGAAAAAGCATAACAAAAATCTGCTTCCATATATAACATTAATGTATATAACATTAGCCTCAGACATTTTAAAGAAGAAATGTTACATATTCACTCTTTAAGTTGCTTTTCCGCCAAGCTGTAATGGTGCAGTTCGGCCCAACACAGTACGGTTTGGAATGCACCGGCACCGATCTGGCACTGACGTAAAATACTGTGGACGTCAAACCTGTACGACAAAGTGTGGCCCGCCATTGAATTCAGCAAAAGGCCGTGACTGTCACATGGTCAGTGCTGCTTCACACTGAGTTTTTGTCATTAAATAAGCACAGAAAAAGTCTTAAATCGTCATCTCTCGGTCATAATGCACAGTGCATTTGGATTCTAGATTAGATTTGTTTTTCACATCCAATTCTGATCAAAATGCTGTTTAGCCCAGATAACTTACCGGAAAGGTGCTAAAGAATGGGATGGTCCAAACTGGTTGTTCTGGTAACCCTTCATAACTCTTGAATATAGAAACATTACATCAGTAATGGAGTAGCTGAACCAAACTGAACCAAACTGTACCACCTGTTGTTTTTTTTGGTGGGATTAAATAATAATACAGTTCAGTTCAATTCAATTCAATTTTGTTTGTATAGCGCCAAATCACAACATACATTATCTCAAGGCACTGTACGTAATAAGGCCAAAACCTTTACAATATTACCGAGAGAAAAGAAACCCAACAGTTCACACAATGAGCAAGCAGCAGTTAGCGTTTAGTGGAACTTTTATGTGAATTTTGTCCGATCCCTACCCAGTTCTACATGGTTCTCAGCCCAAAATCAAGCGTCAAACTACTCTGACGTCACCTGCTGGATTGTAACCTGCCATTGTGAAGCTTTGGCTTTGGTGTTTTGGCCAACACCGTGAGAAGAGCTCCACCTAGAGCTTGTCCACTGCACCAGTTTGACTCAAAATGGATGAAACTAGTGACTCAGATCATAATCTCTAGGGATGAATGTTCACCGGGCTCATTTTCTTATACACTAACATCCAAACCAGTTGGGTCTCCAGTTGGCCATTAGAGAGAATACACATTTAAGGCACTTCCACATTGTACATTCAATTTAATAGAGTCTGCACAATCCTAAAACAGCTTGACACTGCAGTTTCTGACATATTTTCAAATATCAATGTGTTTTTTTTCCTTCGTCGTGGTCTTCTTGTGCAATTTAGTTACTAGAAAAATACATAATATTAAGAAATATGACCTACAAACTGGGATGCCAGTCGGATTGAAAAATGATGCATTTCAGTTTGTTTAAAGTTGACTTTGAGAACTAAAAAAAAAGTCCAAAGGGAATAAATGTGTCTACTTTCTTAATGCACACGAGGGTCATTGTTCTTTACGGATAAAAAAAAAAAAAAAGATTTCTTAAACTGTCCCTTCAAATTGTTTTATTACTTTGACGAAAGAACAAGCAAAAAAAGACTCCAGACGGACTAATAAGGCGAAGCATTCACTGACGGGGTCTGGTCTCTGCCCCGAGGGACGAGGACGACTCGAGCGGGAACGGATTAAGGAGGCGCGAGGATGGATTGATTTGCCGAGACACCACTCAACTTATTACCAAACGGTGCAGGTGATGAGTTAATCCACAGCTCTGAACTAATGACATTACACACAGAAAAGACACCGTTCAGTTGACTGAGGATGGAATAATTGACTGATGTGTGACTTCCCGGTTTAGACGCTGAAGGAGAAGCATTTGCAGCAGCAGTTTGATCGATAACTGGCTTTTGTTTTTTATCACAGCTACAGAATCTTTTTCTAAAATAAAAATAAAAAAAAACCCCACAACACTGAGACACTCAGTCAGAGCAAACGAAACAGCTTTTATGATGATGGAGCTCGAGATGTAAAGGTCCAGTGAGTAACATTTATCAGGGTTTACTCACAGAAACTGACAATAAGTGTGTTTGTATAAGTGTATAATCGCTTTGAAGTAACAACAATTTGGCTTTTGTAACTGTAGAATAAGCCTTTCACACAAGGATTGTGTTTTAATAAAGTGTGCCACAATCTTTCTGCAGCAGATTGGATAAGGCTAAAGGATTGGTAAGGTTATATGAGGTATTGACACATTATTAACACTTGTTATGAACCAAATTCATAATCTACACCTTCTTTGGTCTATGGTATATTCAGTAAAACAGTCTATTCTCTGCTTAATCTGTTCAGTAAAAAGCCTTTTCCATCAGGAATCTGAGGATTGTGTCTCTTTGAGAACCACTCACTGTGCTGCACCAAAGCCCATTGAGAAAATCAGCCATTTTACATCATGGTTCACAGGAGTTCTTCATCCACTGCTGCCTCCATCAGTAGCTTTAAATGTACGATTTTGTGACTCTGGAGTTTGAAATTCTTATTTCGGACTTAACTAAGTGACATATTCTCACCACACAAGGCAGCAGTAGACCAGCAGCTGCCGTATCTTCACCAGCCAAAAACACTGATTTACTCTATGGAATTTGGTGCAGGAGCATTAGAGGTGAACAAACTCATGTTTCCAGCCCAAAAAGACCGTTTTACAAAGAGAAGAAACGGTTAAGATAAGATAAGCCTTTGATTTAATTTGCTAAAACCCATTTTTCAGTTTCAGCTGATTTTTACTTAAGCTCCACCCACTACCCTCAAAGAAAAAGTGGTATGTATGGATAATATGTATTTATACAATAATATTAGACAGAAATGTGCTTACCTCTTTCATTTGAAGGTGCAACATAAAGGAAACTCCTGCAGTTTTCACCTGTAAAAGATGGACACAGTGGACACGTTAATGACAGGACGACAGGACACAGACACCGTCAGTGAGACGGGGGCGTCCCGTGTAATCCCTCAATTTGCCAGAGTGGAACAGGCGGATTATTTCACTTTATACGACAAAGATGAATGTGTAAAGCTTAATCCAATCTGCTCAGGGATTTTCTTTAAGGGTTTGTGCAACAATAAATAACAATCTGTCGCTGTCACGCCCCCCCGTCACTTCAAAATCTCCAGAGTATTGGCAAAAAAATGAGACATCCACAATGTATCGGGGGGGGGGGTGATTCATGTGATTCATCGGTCACTTTCTTCCAGGAAGTGACCGATGAATCACATGGACATCTTTCCCACACGGTCAATACTGTTGCTTCATCTTTGAAGTATCCGTTTAAGGATTGAATGCACTGGTCGCCATTTTAGGTCAGGATGATAATAATAATGATAATAATAATAATAATAATAATAACAATAATAATAATAATAATAACAATAAGTGTACATTATTGTCACATTCCTATCGCTACTAAAATATATCAGTAATGATGGTTTTTATGGTTTAATAAATTCTAACCTTATCTTTTAAACTCGGATTAATCTCTAAATACAGCAAGTAAAGGTGAAAAAAGCAGGAAGGAAAAAGCAAAAAAAGAAACATTTGAGGGATTATTTCAATACCAGTGTCAATATCAGTATAAGTCATGGGCGTGTCTAGGGGAGTGGCCAGGGGTGGTATGTGCCACCCTTAAAATCTGATTGGCCACCCCAGGTGCCATTACATTATTATTACATAACATGTTCATTTGTGTTATTTATACATGTATGTATGTATATATGTTTGTGTGTGTATACATGCATATGTATATATCTTATATATACTCGCTACAGTATTTTATTTGTCTTGTCTATTTTTGTTGGTTTTTTTTTTATTTATCTCTGATGTAAAGCACTTTGTTTTAGCTGTTGTTTTTAAAGTGCTTTATAATTGAAGTTGGATTGGATTGGATTGGATTGGATTGGATACTGCTTACTGCACTGCCGGCATGTTTTGCTATTTGCATGGGTTGGGTTAGGGCTGGGGGCTATTTATTTAATTGATTTGATTTGATTTTATCGTCTGTGTACAGCACTTTGGTCACCTGTGTTGTTTTAAAGTGCTTTATAAATAAAGTTGGATTGGATTGGACAATTTTTAAGTTATGAATTTTATCTTATTTGTTATTTTGCGGGCACTTTGCATCGTTTGTGCATGTTCAGTGTGTTATGTTGTATTTTTTTGCTGTACACATTTGGTTGCACAAATGAAAGCTTGAGGCTTTATTTTACATTTTTATGGTGCCACTCTGTGGGTTATGGGTTAAACAATGGAATTTAAGCAATTAAATTAATTACAAAAGAAAAGGCAGTAAATCGATCCTGTGTTGATACATCATTAAATCCTGCTCGCCACCTCTGCTTTACTCAGTGCCCAACTTCAGCCAACCACCACTGGTACCAGTGTTAGAACTGGAGTACCAGTACCAGTAAAGGCACCAGAACCCTTAACAGTATGAGTACAAGTATCAGTATCAGCGTCATTATCAGTACCAGTATCATCCGTACCAGTATCAAAACTAGAGCACCAGTATCAGTACCACTATGGGTACCAGTAAAAGCACCAGAACCATTAACAGTATCAGTACTAACATTAAAACTAGAGTACAGTATTAGTACCACTACCGGTACCAGTACAAGTTTCAGCATCAGTACCAGTATCAATACCAATATCACCAGTACCAACAGTATTAGTACCACTACTGGTACCAGTACAAGCACCAGAACCAGTAGCAGTATAAGTACTAACATTAAAAGTAGAGTACAGTATTAGTACCACTACCGGTACAAGTACAAGTTTCAGCATCAGTACCAGTATCAATACCAATATCACCAGTACCAACATCATTACTTGAGTACCAGTATTAGTACCACTACTGGTACCAGTACAAGCACCAGAACCAGTAGCAGTATAAGTACAAGTATCAGTATCATCAGTACCAGCATCATAACTAGAGCACCAGTATCGGTACCACTTCCACCACCAGCACTAAAATAATTCCTAGTATCAGTACCAGCCTGGAGTCTGGACTACACACGTACCACTCATGTTGATGTTCTGCTCGCAGGAGAACCAGATCCCGGTGTGGAACTTCCTCATCACGTACTTGTCCTCCCCGGTCTCCCAGATGTACTGCACCAGGCGCGTGTCGTTGATGTTGGAGCTGTTGAACCTGATGCAGAAGCTCTGTTTGGTCGTCACCGGCCCGGTACAGAACGGCTTCACCACTTTGCGCGTGCCCTCGCACCAGTAGCTGGTGGTGAGCGCGGACACGGCGAGGAAGAGGGCGAGGAAGTTCAAGGTGAGAGCCAGGGACGCTCTCCGCCGCCGGTCAATGCCCATGCCGAGGGTCCGGAGGACCGGAGGACCGGAGGACCGGAGGAGGACGCCCCGAAAACTTAATCCCCTCGGAGTGTGTGGCACCGGACTGCAGCGACTCCTCTGCTCCCTCTCAAATCCTCATAATCCGGTTAATCCCGTTGACATGTCCGCGGCGGCCAATTTCCACGCGAAACGCACGAGAGTCTCCGCTCTTCACTTCTCTTCTCACATCTGCTGCTGCTGAACAGCTGACTGTGTCTTTATGTAGGCTGCGCGCACACGCGCGCGCGCGCGCACGCCAAGACACACACACGCACACACGTTTGTGCTTCTATCAAAGTGAGGACCCTCATAGACATAATACATTCTCTAGTCCCTTACCCTAACCCTAAAACCAGGTCTTAACCCTGAAAAAGCCCTTTAAAGAATTGAGGACCAGACAAAATGTCCTCACACGGCAGCAAATACAAGTGTACACACACACACACACACACGCGCGCGCATACACACACAGTGGTTTTCGTGACTTCAGAGGACATTGCATTGACTTACATTCATTTCCTGCAGACTTACTCTAACCTTATGTGACTGTGTAAACAGATTCAGGTCCCCACAACATGAGGAATACCAGGTACACACACACACACACACACACACACACATGCTGGTTTTACATTCTTTATGTGGACACTCATAGACATAATGCATTCCCTCGCTCCTTACCCTCACCTTAACCATCACAACTAACACCAAACCCTTAACCTAACCCCGATTTTAACCCTAAAACCAGGTTTTAACCTCCAAAAATCCCTTCAACATGCAAGACATTACACACACACAAACACACTGGTTTCAGTGACTTCAGAGGACACGACGACGCTTTACATTCATTTCCTGCAGATTTAACCATAATTACTAGCACCTAACCCTAACTCTGACCCTAACCTTAACCTAACCCTAACCTCAGCCTAACTTTAAAACACGTCTTCACTTTAAAATGGAGTCATTTATGGACTGAATTTTGTCCCCATAAGGAAGACAAGTCCCCATACTGTGAGTGTGGAGACAGATTTAGGTCCCCACAACATAAGGAAGACCAGCCACACACACACATCCTCATGCAGCATTCTTCCTGAGGACCAAAATATTAACTTTGCTAAATTCCTTTTGACATTAAAGATAAAAATCTGCGAGGTTTTCTAATTTGCACGTTTTAAACTGTAATTATATTACAACAAGGATTAATTGTTCAGCCCTAAATTATTGTGTTACGTGAAACATTTCTGTATTTTTGTTCCCGCTTCTGTCTCTGCTCCAGCATTTTAATGTACTATCCTCTCATTTCTGCAATAAAAACATCTGATATAAGTTTTTTTATTATTATTATTATTTTAAATGTCAAACAAATCCATGTCAAGGATCATAACAGTGTCAAGAGATGCATGTGCTGAAAAATGTTACTATATGTTAAGTCCAGAACATAAATAGTGTAGCAGTCCAATAATAATCATGATAGTAAATGAAAAATAATCAGCATAAAATTTATTTTTGGGGTCTGTAACATGTGGGAGCTCTGCAAATCAGCTCATGAGAGGAGAGGGAGGAAAAATGACTGCAACACACAGATAACAGCCACCGGGGTGTGTGTGTGTGTGCGTGCATGTGTGTGTGTGCATGTGTGTGCATGTGTGTGAGGTAAACACTGTCAAACATGTGGAAACATCCAGACGAGTCACCAAATATCGGTTTCAGCTTTTCTTTATCAGTCAGTCTGAGGATATTCAACACATTCTGATGTCCATCAGTAATTTCCTCCAAACTGTGGATATGAAAATACTGCTGTCTCTGTGTGTTTGTATTGGACACCTCGGCGGGACACGTTCTAGTCAGGACCAGTAGTCCTCATGGAGACCAAAACCTGGTCCTAATGATGCAGAACCTCTGAGCAACTGGTTAAATCTGAATTGTGGCTATGGTGAAGACACTTGCACATACATCTTTGTGAGGACCAAAAAAAGAGTATGAACCACAGGAAGTGAAGACATTTTGTCAGAGTGAGGACATTCCGGCTGTCACACCTTAAAATGGCTGTTTATGGGTTAAGGCTTGGTTTTAAGATTGGGCTTAGATTAAGGGGTAGGCATTGTGATGTGATGGTTCAGGGTTTGGGCATGTTTAAAAGCGTCCTTGTCAAGACTGCTGTACAAGAATGTGTGTAAATGTGTGCGTCTTGGTGCGTGTTGCCTCTTTAGGACCTTGTCCGCCATGAACACTGACCTCGTCAGGACCAGAAGTCCTCATGGAGACCAAAACCTGGTCCTAATGGCCCTCAGAACTGAATTTCTGAGGAAATGGTTAGGTTTAGGACTGATCTGAAGATTTATTTGAGGCTGTCCAAATGAATGGAAGTCAATGCACTGTGTGTGTGTGTGTGTGTGCATGTCTTGAATGGGCTGTGAGGACCAATTGTCAAGCAAACCTATCTTTGTGAGGACATTTTGGCCTTTGTGAGGATTAAGACTTAGTTTTGGGGTTAGAGTTAGTTATGATGGTTACGGTTAGAATGAGGATCTAGGGAATGCATTATGTGTATGAGTGTCCACACAAATACTACAAAACCAGTATGTGTGTGTGTGTGTATTTCCTTGTATTTCTCATGTTGTGGGGACCTAAATGTTGCAGTCATTTTTCCTCCCTCTCCTCTCATGAGCTGATTTGCAGAGCTCCCACATGTTACAGACCCCAAAAATAAATTTTATGCTGATTATTTTTCATTTACTATCATGATTATTATTGGACTGCGACACTATTTATGTTCTGGACTTAACATACAGTATAGTAACATTTTTCAGCACATGCATCTCTTGACACTGTTATGATCCTTGACATGGATTTGTTTGACATTTAAAATAATAATAATAATAAAAAAACTTATATCAGATGTTTTTATTGCAGAAATGAGAAGATAGTACATTAAAATGCTGGAGCAGAGACAGAAGCGGGAACAAAAATACAGAAATGTTTCACGTAACACAATAATTTAGGGCTGAACAATTAATCCTTGTTGTAATATAATTACAGTTTAAAACGTGCAAATTAGAAAACCTCGCAGATTTTTATCTTTAATGTCAAAAGGAATTTAGCAAAGTTAATATTTTGGTCCTCAGGAAGAATGTTGCATGAGGATGTGTGTGTGTGGCTGGTCTTCCTTATGTTGTGGGGACCTAAATCTGTCTCCACACTCACATTATGGGGACTTGTCTTCCTTATGGGGACAAAATTCAGTCCATAAATGACTCCATTTTAAAGTGAAGACATGTTTTAAAGTTAGGCTGAGGTTAGGGTTAGGTTAAGGTTAGGGTCAGGGTTAGGGTTAGGACACTAGTAATTATGGTTAAGGTTAGAGTAAGTCTCCAGGAAATGAAAATTGCAAACGTGTGTCCCATGAGATGGAAAGTCATAATTTTACCTCCTTTCCCCTCCCCCTTCCTCCGACCTATGCCACCTTATTACACACACACGTTTGTGCTTCAGTCAAAGTGAGGACCCTCATAGACATAATACATTCTCTAGTCCCTTACCCTAACCTTAACCATCACAACTAGAGGCCTAACCCTAACCCTAATCTAAACCCATTTCTAAACCTAACCCTAAAACCAGGTCTTAACCCTGAAAAAGCCCTTTGAAGACGTGAGGACCAGACAAAATGTCCTCACTTTGACAAAATGTCCTCACTCTGTAGGTGTTTATACAACTTTTGGTCCTCCCTCTGCAACAAAAACAAAAACACACATGCACAAACACAGTCAGGTGACTGGACTTCATGCTCCTTTTGTTCATTGTAAGCGGATGCACCGACAAATGGAATAACAGATGTAGTTTCGTGCTGCTGTTCCCGTCAAAGTGATGAAATACACTTGTATGAATGTCGGCTTCCTCACATTCATACAGTGATAATCACAGTTAATATCACCAGTGTACGTACATGTGTGTTTCTGTGAGTGTACATGTTTTTCTATCCCTGTTGGCACCAAAACACGTCCAAACCTCATCTAAACCCAAGACTTAACCCTGAAAAAACACCCTTCCATTTCTGCCTGGTCCCCACGAGGCTTTTTCAGGGTTAAGTTTTAGGTTTAGGTTGGGGTTAGGGAATGCATTATGTCTACGCGGGTCCACACAAAGAATGTGAGACCAGCATGTGTGTGAGACCCAGTGGCCTCCACAGACAATCAATAGTGGGTTACAGTGTCCAAAGTGCATGAATGTGACACACAGTGTTTGATCCTCAGGCCTGTTATCTTGATCTGAGGCTCTCTGTCACCTTCAGGACGATCTACAGAGGAGGAGGACGATGAAACGGAGGACTCAAGATTTCGAGACGTTTGTTTACCATTTCTGCACAACCTGGACACAGAAATCCTTGCTCAAAGATGCAGATAAATGCAAAAAATAAAGTGCAACATTCAAAAAATAGGCAAACACAACTGAGTATGACACTGTACAAAATAAAGTATAAAAAAAAATAACACAGAAAAGCGAGATACATGCAAAACCTACAAGCTTAAGTATGCAAATCTTAAAAAGAAATGTTCAAAGACTGTATATACACAGTTTTCAGGTTTATTGAGGGAGTGAGAGACATTTATGGCACTAGCAAAAGAAAAATTATTATTATTGCCATCACTGTGTCTCACAAAAGCTGTTGTAAAAGCGTGTTTTACGTGTAATTCTATCGTCCACACCACTGTGTGTGTCAGGTTATATGTGCAGGAGGAGGAGGAGGAGGAGGAAGAGGAGTCACTCTGACCAGAATCTCACTGAGATCTTTTGTGTCCCAAAGCTGTGATGTAATGAGATGTAACACTGTCATAAAACTTACAGAGAGAATCAGGAAATGTCGGCTCGTTTTAGTGTCCACTGTATTATAGCCTCAGATACAGGCTTTTATTTTGTTAAATAAATACTGAGGGTCACAACCCTTTGTTTAATCCATCTGACAGATACAGTTGCACCTTTAATGATACGTTTCTTATAAAACCCATGTGTGCACATGTTTTTAAACCAAAATAAGATTACATATGACAAGAAAACACAGTAGAATGTATAAATAAGGAAGCTACAGCACAAAACATAAGGGATTAAAAGTCACAGCATTGGTGAATTACAGCAGTTAACACAGAAGTGTTAACATGGGACTAATAATAAACGCCCATTAAAATTAACCTTAAAAAACACAATTCCGTCACCAAGCAACTAAACTAATATGTCTTTAAAAAGAGATGCACGCCATGTACGAGGACTAATTTGGGCATTATGACGACTTTGTCTTCAGGAGACGTCCACCATCTGGAGACACAGAGACACAGAGAGAATTAAAAAAAAAGTTTCTTCCTGTGACCAAAACTCAGCAGAAAACATGTAAAAAAAATAATGACAAATCGTTTTCCGCTGGTTAAACATCATAACCATAAAACATTTTTGCTCCATGTTTCAGTGGGAGAACACACTTCATTTGTTTAAATTGCTTTAAACTCTGACGTTAACTTGTACTTTTATTGTACTTTTCAATTGTACAGTTCTGGCACTACTCGGCTCTACTCGGTTTTTTTCATTTTCCGCGACTCAGTACTTCCTGCTCAGCGTGGTTTGGGTCGTCGTAGCTCGGCTGCACGAAACTAACATGACGCCATTTAATGGGCGACACAAACACGCGACGGTCAAAGCCGTTGTTTTCTTTGTCGTGAATCATTTTCCTCAGTTTTATAAAAAATGTGTTCATGCAATGGTTCAGTACTTCCTGCATGACCAGAGCACAGTGACACAGTCACTGAACTGAAATCCGGCTGAATCGGCTCAGGTCGACCGGAGCCTTGTCAGAACAGGTGCTAACTTCGATCACTGTCATTTTCTGCTGAGCAGTGTTGCCAATTTAGCAACTAGCGACAATCGAGGGACTTTTTGGCCAAACTTTAACTACAACTGTACTTTGCTTTGAAAGTATTGGGCATCACTGCTGTTTAAGTATTTGTTTTCAAGTGTTGCTTCTCCAGAAGTCACTGACGAGAATTGATAGCTTTCATCCACATGTGATGACCTTGCTGCGTTCGTGATAAAAGATCTCAGGTGTCCTGTGCCTGTGTTTAGGAATATGTGAGGACGCGCAGCAGAGAGATAAATGTTGGCGACGTCTCCGCCGGCTGCTCCCAAACCCTGAAAGTCATACATTTTAAAGATGATTTATTTGTGTGTATTTACATTTTTATTTGTCGGAGCTGATAAAGCACTGCACTGTTTCCCAGCTGCTTTACATAGAATGCTTTTACACTTGAAGCTTCAAGATATACGGTTCATGTGTTTCTGAATAATGTTTGCCACTTCATCTTGCCGTTAGACAACCTTTTCTGACAAACTGCAGGGCCACACCAAAGCCCATTAAGAAAATCAGCATTTTTAGCTCACGTGGACACAGGGGCTGCTGGTCTAGTGCTGCCTCGTGTGGTCAGTTTGTGTCACTGAAAGAATGCTGAAAGAATGATTTTAAACACCGAACTCAAAAAATACAACATGTGGACTTACTGATGGAGGCAGCAGTGAATCAACAACTCCTGCGTGCTGTGATGTAAAATTGTTGATTTTCTCTATGGACTTTGGTGTGGGAGAACGAGTGGTTTACAAGTGTCTTCTTCTTTGGGGATTCAAACTTTAACACTTTCAGTCTCTGCCTGTTGCTAACACATTAAAATCAACAAAAAACAGAAACTTCCTGGCAACCAGTGCTCTCCATTTCATTTTCAATTGGGATTGTAATCATTTTAAATGCTAATGGCCGCGGTTTTACATATTTTTCACTCAGCCCATTAAAACACGTTTTCAAAAACTGTAAATGTAATCGTTTTTAAGTTGTATGAATAATTTACCTCGTCAGGAACCATCACTGTCTGAGCTCCAGGATGAGAATGAACGGATTAATCATGATGTATAATGAGAACAATAACCTCTGCCTGACGATTAACATCAGTTTCACGGACCAAGTCGTAAATAACAGTGAGTCGTCGGCGTATTGTCGCAGTGTTCTGGAGGCATTTTTTCTTCCATTTTCTAACTGGCTTATTTGAATACAAATGTACAGTTTACGTGGCTATAAAGCACCTTTAGCATCATTTAGCTGATTGAATTAGACTCACTTATCTGCGGAACAGGTTCCCACCGTGAATACAAAGAAGGCTGTTGTGTCATTTCTGTTTGATTAAAAATGTCTGGCAGCGTTCACACACAGTGAAATATGAGGTATGAGTGCGCGCTGGAGAAGGAAGGCGAGTCATCTCCTTTCCTCTCTTTACTCCTTCTTCACTCCTTTTTTAATTTAATTCCCGTTAAAGACACCCATTAACGTCACAACTCGATCATCACTGACAGTCTGTAGCATCAAGGGCTGGACAATGTGGCCCAAAAAAAAATTTTAGCACGTTAATTAATTTAGCTGTAATGCAAATACTTTTAATTATGTTTCTCTTTTATCTGGTTCACATTAAAGGTACATTTGGGAGTTTGTCAGAGAGAGGGAGAAGTCAGTGACATTTTGAATTTGATTAGAAGGAGGAGGCCATCGGATCGGTGGAGACTTTACGTGTTGTCAGCCAACACATTTTTTTCAGTATCTTACATGACGAGCTATAGAAGTTTATCCATAGTTGGTTTTTATCTGATGAGTAACATCCACAGAGCGTAGGAGAGTTAGTAGATTACATTAGAATAGACTTTATCGAAACCAGACTGAGGGAATTCACTGGACACGGCACATAAACGTCACAGGAGGTCACGTGACAAACACATAAGTGTGTGTATAAAATAGAACACATAATAACAAAATAACAAAAAAAAAAGTAAAAATACAAATAAAAGGAATATAATTAGCAATATTAGAAATAAAAAATAAATTTAATTAACTTTTTCCAAACAGTGGCTGTAACACGGCAGTAACACGGGAGTAAAACAGTAAATGGCAGTAACATGGCTGATTCAAAAAATAACCAGCCTATCAGCCGTATGCCGTTAGCCAACCAGAAAAGTCGTTGATCGCTATCTTCCTCTTCCTCCTGCGTCTGAAGTCGTCTTCTTTAGTGTCGGAACTGAACAGCCTCACAATGACCTCGTCACACACTTTCCCAGTCTTTCGTCTCGAGGCAAATTCCAGATTCACGTAAAAATCTATAGATTATATACAGTATCACGGTCAGTCTAAACTGTCGGTTACTAAGTACAAGCAAATTTGCATCGCTCATAATATTTGTTGTGATTCGTGGTGTTCTGATTGCGGGTGAAAAATCCCATAAGCCCGTGTCGGAACGTGATACATCCATGTTTTGGTCTAAATTCTCCTTCAGAGGCGACGTCTCTCCCAGCTCCAGGTTCCCGACTTTTTCAAAAGACCAGATGTCAGCTGGTCTTTTGAGCGATGGACACGGGGCCAAACATACATCATTTTTTAAAGGAGGATAAAAAAAAAAACAACCACAAGCCTCAGTGGGGAGTCGCTCTCTCCTACCTGGAGGCTGTCGCAGGAGAAAGAGAAGAGAACGTGGAGAAACCTTCTCCCTCTTTACTGTTTGACTTTCCCGTGTTCCCCCACCCTGACCTGAATGTTCCATCAACCTGCCGCCTCAATTATCTGGTGTGTGGAAGTGTCACGGACAAACACACACACACAGAAACGACTCAGTCTCCACAGTCACGGCTCATCTCGTGCACCTCCACCGGCCAGACCAGAGGTCGTCCTCTTATCGCGGTGTCCCTTCTTATCTCCTGTCCTCCATGTCTCAGTGCATCCCTGATGCTGTCTGCTCACTCGGGCCGAATATTAGCGCCTGCAATGACTCACTGCACTGATGTGTCTCATTTGGTGAAATGGACGATTGTTCTGAAGGTGGAAAAAAGGCATTCGCCCCCCCCCCACTCGAGGCCTGTTAGTCATAAATGCCAACACTGAGTTTGTCCGTCATTGCTGAATGTCACAGCTTCTCCTCCGAACACACTAATCCCACCTCAGGTAGAAACTCGGCCGTCGCTTAAATGTGATTTACGGCTGACAATAATGTCGACAGAGCGTCGCAGACACCCTCGGCTCATTGAGACGCTTGGCAACGTCTTCCTCTGGGCCAGTTTGTGGGGGTCGTTCCCCCCGGCTCAGGCTCTCAGAGATCAACACATCTACAGTCCATCATTAATCAACTCTAAACATGCGGCAGTCACTGCTCCTTCAGGCCGTTCAGGCTGAGAATGGATGAAGAAATTTTATTGACTTAAGCTTTAATTATCTTCAATAGTTTCCTAGAGGGAAAATAAAATCTGTTATTAATAAGTAAATAAATCACATATCACATCCCAGTCAGCAGTCAGGACTGAACACATCTCTATCTCTTCATTACCGTAACTTCCGCACTATAGAGCGCACCTGACTATAAGCCGCACCACCCAAATTTCATAAAATTTAAGAAAAAATACACATATAAGCCGCACCTGACTATAAGCAGCAGGTGGCCACGCTGAAACATGAGATCTTATTTCATTATTATTATTATTATTTTAAATGTTTAATTACTAAACACGGCAGTAAAATGACATTACAGTAACACGCCAGCTCTGTTTCCTTCTTGCACAGCCAAATCGATCGCCTTTAACGTAAAAGCTGCATCATAAGCATCTCTTCGTGTGTTTTCCATGACGAGGGTGCGTACATGAAGCGCAAAAAAAAGACAAACACAATTAAACTAGCGTCTTCCTCGGCGCATTACAGCATCTCTTCAACCTGTCTGTCTTGCTCTTGCGCTGCTCGAGCGCCCTCTGGTGGCCGCTCGGCCGTAAATATCCATTCAGATTCAGAAAACTTTATTTGTCCCGGTGGGACGATTGAGGAAATCATAAAAATCCATAAATAAGCCGCAGGGGTCAAAGCGTGGGGAAAAAAGTAGCGGCTTATAGAGCGGAATTTACGGTAGTTCTGTTTGTCTGTTTGATAGACAGGCTTCAAACTTGGCAGGTGACGTTAAGGTATGAAACGCGGGTATTATGACCCAGAGGTACGTTAAAATAGGCGCCCCCTAGTGGTCGTATAAATAACAGCCATCTGGCACCTTGAGTGTGTCGTCATCAGGGCCAGAGACGACAGCAGCAGCGTTTGTGTGAGTGTGAAACTCGCTCCGTCCGCAGACAGACGTGATCTTTTTCTCCTCCTCATAATTTATTAGTTTCTTCTCATGGTCCTTGACGTTCACGAGAGGCTGCGTCACAGAGTCAGAATCATTCGCCCGTTCGTTCCGTCAGTGTCTCCAAAAGTCAAATAACACAAGAAAAAGACGACAGATTTGCCGCTAGTAACAAGGGCCCTTCTGCAAGGAGTTTGCATGTTCTCCCCGTGGTGCGTGGGTTCTCACCGGGTACTCCGACTTCCTCCCACAGTCCAAAAACATGCAGATTTGGGGACTAGGTTAATTGGACAATGTGAGAGTGAATGGTTGTCTGTCTCTATGTGGCCCTGTGATGGACTGGCAACCTGTCCAGGGTGTACCCTGCCTCTCGCCCTATGTTAGCTGGAGATAGGCACCAGCGCCCCCCGCGACCCCTAGTGGATAAAGCGGTAGAAAATGAGTGAGTGAGTGATTTGCCGCTAGTCACTTTTCTTGAAAGAGTTGCTACGTCGCTACGTTCACAACATGGAAACAGCTGAAAGATGTGTTCTACACAGCCCAGCTCCCCCAAAGTTCCTGGTAATCTTAATCTGAAAAGTCCCTAGACCCCGAGTAGGTACTAAATTTACCCGGGTAATTAAATAACCGTAGGTGCATTTCCACCAAAATTACCTGGGTAAATGAGAAAGGTTGCAGCGGTTACTGCACCAACTTCTTTTTGTTCAATGGGTGAATTTTCTCAGGTTATGTAACACAAGAAAACAAATGATCAGTCACCAAACTCAAACAGGTTCTGCAGTAAGAACGGTTTATTTGCCAATGGCCAAATCGAGATGGAGGAAATGGTGGATTCAGTGGCGGAGCCAGACTTTTATCCTTGGGGGGGCCAAGGGGTGGCCAAGTCTATTTCAGGGGGTCCACAGATTTGTTTCCTGAACGTTCTAGATGCTTGTCCACCTTCTGTGTCTTGTGCGATGTATTCTATTACATCTATTTACATTCTAAAAATAAGAAAACAGCTGCAGTTGAACTATCACAAACTTAAATCATTTCTCTAAATCCCTAAAACAATGGTTTATAATGAATCTAATGAAAGTAAATAGTTGGTGCATATGTGAATATATGTACATGTAATATTGTGTGGCATCTGTTTCTGAAGTGAAAAAGCGGGAAGGAACACTTTGCACACCCACGTTCATAACGTCGTTAGTGAACGTTCCCTTTACGTAGATTAATTTGTCATTTATTTTTGCCATTTTGTCAGCCACGCCCTCTTTAAGATGGCTCCTCAGTTTCCAAAATGTGTTTGCCTGGTTCAGAAACTTTGCAGTAATAAAATCATTCTTGCAGGTTTGGACAGACTGAAGTGAAAAAGTGCCGACACACGATAGGTGATTCATCACAAAGGTGCCATCTGGCTCCGTGGCCAACTTCCCAACGAGCTGATTTGGAGGAAGACTCTCACCCCCACTCCTCTCGCTCTTCTTTTGTTTTCTGGGAGGACAGCGCGAGTCTCAGGTGGTTGAGCACAATCACCAATTACACAGCAAATAGAAGCGTATCAGAAATGGGCGGGGGGGGGGCTGTGAGATGGTGAGAGGCCAAATCTAGATGGAGGAGACGGTGGATTATCCCGCTGAGGCTCGATTCGGCTGTATATACACCAGGGGGACGGCGTACAGCTGCAAACATCCGTCCAGGACGAGGGCGCCGCGCAAACGCGTCTCAGCAGATGGAAGAGAAACAACCAGGTTGGCTGATTAATGAAAACGGCAGCTGAGGCATTAAAGTCAAGTGTCAAACGATGTAATAAATGATTGTGTCAGTGACTATTAGAGAGACTCGGCTTTGGTCGTTCATGAAGAGAAAATTGACATGACAGGCTAATAGATGGACGAGGTGATATGGGTAATTGGCTTTGGTTCATGCAAATGGCAAAGTCTCGGAGAGAGATGACTGAAATCCTGGACAGATAAAAACCAAATGTGTCTGCATTTGTGTCTGATGATCACTGTCGGTCATTAGCACAGATGGCAGTCGTTGTTAACCCGGACCTTGACCCATCTGGTTTGGCAGGATTGTTTCCAGTGATCCCCATATTTGATGTGGCAAAGATTTTATGCCTAATGCAACCCTTTACCATTTATCGGGGCTTGGAACCAGAACTAGGAGGCCACTGGACGTGGCTTTAACCTCTGACACTAACACATAGAGTATTTTCTCCTGGTTTTTATCAATTATTGACCATCAAAGATTAAGAAAATATGAATAATGAACATAATAAAGTAACACAATGAAGGATTTGGGATCCCTCTATAGAGAATATATGGTGTGGCGATACTGTATGGGTTATTGTTGACAACCATGCCTTCAGAGTTGGAACAGTAGTCTGCGTCTGGGTTTTAAAAATCCTGGTCCTGGCGACCCACTGCTGTGCAGATTTTAGATGTTTCCCTGCTCCAACACACCAGATTCAAATGGTCGGCTCATCAGCAGAGCGCTGCAGAAGCCTAACGACCCATTCATTTGAATCAGGTGTGGTGGAGCACAATCAGACCGAGGTTGAGGATTGTGAGTCAGTCCTGGTCAGTCCTGGTCCTGATAACCCACTGGCCTGCATGTTTTAGAAGTTTCCTCATTCCAACTCACCAGATTCACATAAATGGGTTACTATAAGGCTTTTGCAGAACTGAGCATTTGAATGCAACAGATGTGTTGGAGCACGGGAACATTTAAAACCAGGACCAGAGTTGAGAAGCCCTGGCTTATGTTTTAGCACTTTATACAAGTTTGATGACATTGTTTTATTTTATTGACACTAAAAACAGGAAACTAACCCTGAAAAAAAGAACAAACTGCGCCGTATCATAGAATTTTGCAGTTCTTATGGACCTTAAACCAGAAGCTCCATGAAGCAGTGCCTCATTTTGCTTTGAGTTTTCTTGCCTGAGACTAAAAGGAGAATAGTAATGAACGTAAGAGAGCATCATAGCCTTTGGATCGACTCCTAATGAGTTCCAAATGTGTCTGACATTAGCATAACCTTTTGTTAAAAAGCTAGGCTTAGGCACAGTTCGCTTAATGTGGTAAATTCTATTTTCTTTCTTTCCTTTTCTTTTCTTTTTCTCTTTGGACTCCTGCCTCCCGTCTGCTGCCACGAATCCACGTGAGACGCTCACGTAACAAACATTTTGGAAGCTTTTTCCAATGTTATTACATTTAATAAAAGGATTAAAAGTCGATGAGACTCAGCACCGACAACATTAACGGACTGAAAGTGCTACAGTGGTGAGTGTCCCTGTGTAATATGGGTGAAATAACCTTTTAAACCCCTTGAACTGAACTCCAGACTCCTTTGTACGACGTTGGAGAAACAAACAGCAGCTGATATAAGAGTCAGATAATAGTCGTGTCTGTCGTATCTCTGTATGTTATGCGACTCCTTTCATGCGCCGACCGCGTCAGCCTTTTATATTTTCCACTTAGTCACCTCCACGAAGCAGATGACATATTAGCCAACACAGCAGCGGTGGAGGCTCAATAAGCTTTTAGTTACGGTTCACTGCGATCCTGACTCCGACCTGAGACATATGAGCGGGGAACGTGGGAACAAATGGCCGTATCAATCTCACTGCTGCTCGCTGCTCAGCTAATTTAATCTAAGCCAGCCTGCTGCGTTTCCCTGGTGAGGAGGGGGGGGAAAGAATGTGGTGAAATAATCTCATTTGGCTTCCTCGCAGTCTGTGGTGTAAAATGTGAGGCATCGACATGTTTTCATGTCATTACTGGTAACGAATTGAATATTTACGTGTAAAGACAAACGATAAGACGCTCATTGTTGATATTCACAAACAGGAACCATGTGACATTATTTGTTGGCCGCGTCCTTCAGCTGAAGCTCTGTGAAGCAAAACTATCAGAGCTGACTGAGGGAGCGTTTGTGTGTGTACAGCTGCAGATTCACTTCTGAATCTTTCCATGGATACGGATGGATACTGCAACCTCGTCGCACTTTACACCTTGGATTATAACCTGACACGCTCAGCGTTGCTGTTGCCTCCGCCTGTCTTGACATACAGACGAATCACTTCCTGTGTGCGGCGCGGCAATGGCACGACATCTAAACCTGGATGCACAGATTTGATCGACGTTGTCTGAACTAATTTGTCAATTAGTTTGAATATAATGGATATCTCATCCTCACTACAGTTTTAACAACAGGATTTGTTGTATTTTTCATGTGGACAAACATGTTTTTGAGAACTTAGCGTTTGTGGACACAATCATTTTAAAACCAAAGGAGGAGAAATGGACGGTGAACAGCCTCTTTCTGCTATTTACTTAATCAAAGGCTATTTGGTTTTTTTTGAACTTGTTCGTTTGAAACTAAAAGCGTGAACAGAAACGACAGCAATAAAGTAAAGGTCACCGGGTCAGGAGATCAATACGTGTCCTCCTTTGGGAAGACGAATGTGCAGAGGGCATTTCAAACCAATCTGGCCATCAGTTCAGTGTTTGGCAGAGATAACAGCCGACTGCCGTCCGTGTCTCCAGAGAGCTGATATTTTAAAATATCGTTCTTTCACATAAAGGCCATCCGTGTCGTGCTTCAGCAATTTCTCCCCGCTGTTACAATATATGTTGTACATGTGTGTATTTCCCGTGTGAAGCACACTGCGTCACCACCTCTCCGTGGTCCAGCTGCGGCAGTCGACCCTTTATTGTACTGTAAAAAAAAAAAAAAAAAAAAAAAAAGAAACCAAAACATCTGTCAGCACATTAAGTTTAAGGAGCTGCCACTTAAACATTCCAACACTTTTATCAGCACAGACACTGCCGAGCTGATCGTCCCTGTGCTTTGACTCTGTGTAACGTCGTGGTCGCGGAGGGTGTTCAGCTGCAGGACGTCGAGCGCGAGCACAAGTTCAAGCCTTAAAATGTCCACGTTCTGTAAGAAAAACACATTTGTGCAAAATTTCATGAGTGTGGGTGAAATCGGCTGCTTGGGCTGTTGATATAAAACTTTCTAGGGGGCGCCGTGGAGCCATTTTTCCCATGCACAGTCCAGGGCCCCACGCCTGGCTTGAAGGTGTCGATCGTTGTGAGGACTGGAGCGCCCGTTGGCCGTCGGGACCAATTTCCTCATGGCAACAACCTTTTTCTGATAAGTCACGATATTTGGCACCAATAATCTAAGAGGAGCGGTGTCAAACATGCGGCATGCGGGCCAGAACTGGCACGCCAGAGGATCCGATCCGGCCCACGTAATGAATTTGTCAAAGTTTCACATAATGATCAGAATCTAATCAGTATGTGAACGACTCTATTTTTCTGTTCCAGAAACATGTGGTGAACTGTTTAGTGCCTTTGTAGATCCACATGTGTAAATAGTAAACTTAGGTATAATATTACACTTATTTTTCTCAAGAAAATTCAGGTTTTGTAAAAAAGACACTTTATTAAATGTAAAACAAAGGGAAACATTTGGATTTCTAGTTGTTTATGGGTTATTATGCTATTATTTTACTGGTCCGGCCCACATGAGATCAAATTGCACTGTATGTGGCCCCTGAACTAAAATGAGTTTGACACCCCTGTTTCAGATAATCCCTGAGATTATTTTCTGGCACCACCAGGAAGCAACTATAATGAACCATAACAAGTATAGATATGATTGGACTTTCTGAGTCATTAGGATTTGGAGGAACTCTCTAGAGTTTCCATATTCACCTGAGGGAAAAAAAAAGCTTTGTGAGGTCTCAGTAACCTTGATTTTTAAACCAAAATCCACTCAGGAGAACATACGTGCCAAATTTGAAGGATTCCCTCAAGACGTTCTTGAGCTTTTGCGTTCACAAGAACGGGACAGAGGGACAAACGGGAAAGATAACTCCGTCCACGGCTGTTGTCGAAGGTGGAGGCAGAATAAATCAGCAGTAAGGATGTGATTGTAAATGATTTACAGCATGTCATTATGAAACAGGAGACGGGTTCCCGCTCAGATCAAGGTCATAATCGTGTTGGTAAGGTCACGTCAAATGTATGAGCGTGACACGTAAAGCTGACTGGCGTGTGCTGCTGCTTAGTTAATCAAATTAAGATACAAAAAAAAAGTCTTTGTCTTCCCTCCGGTGCTTCCTGGACATGCACTTTTGGTTTTTATGCTGTTCTGTCTCTTAAATCTCCTGCCACCAATAAAACGGCTCGTACAGAGGAGACAGTGAGCTGCTCTCAGACCTGGAACTAAATCTGTGTTAGAAAGTAGTTCCACTTTCACTGTTAGGTCTGCGGAGCATAAAAGACAGAGGGATTGTTTCTGGGAATAACTGAAAATCTCATCTCGCATCAGGAATCTTCATGCGGGAGCTGAAGCCGATCACGTCCATACTTTTGGTGAGAGACAGTATAAACCCATAAATTCTGGAAAATGTCTGGATAATTGTGTTGGGGAAGGATTTCAGACCCTATAAATGAGATTTATTGTCAAGCTTTAAACATGTGAAATGAAAGGATATTGCATCTATTACAATAATTACCATAAATGGTACACAGAGGCAGAACATGTGCAGCTCAGTTTTTGACTGTGCGCTTTCACTGTGCATGTGCTACAAATATTTTGCTATTAAAGCATTTTCAGTCCAGTTGGTGCTTTATAATCTTTGGCACTTTTCCATCATACAGGTCTAGCACTACTCGGCTTGACTCGACTCCATTAGTTTTAGTACCTGGTCCTTTTTTTAGCACCTGTCAAACAGGTTCCAGTCGAGCTGAGCCGATGCTAAAATGTGACGTGGACAGACTGCCGGCCACTGATTGGTCAGAGAGCGTCGTCACTGGAAGAGTCATGAGCGCGACGTCCGACACGAGAATCAAAGCGAACGATGCCGAACTGTAGGTCAGTTAAAAAGACTTGAAAATCCTGAAAACATGCGTTAATCTGCAACATTTAACAAGGACATTTGTAAAAATCTCCATATTTAACAGAGGAGTCTGGTGTATTTAGCGACAGCACTGCTGAAAGACGGTGATCGTGAGCCCAATCACAGCACGTTCAGCCGTATTTCAGTTCAGCGACTGTGTCAGACGGAGTCTGTGCTCTGGTCATGCAGGAAGTACTGAACCATTTAGTTTATAAAACTGAGAAAAAATGATTCAGTGCAAATAAAACAACTGCTTTGACCGTCACGTGTTTGCGTCGCGTATAAAACCACGTCACGGCAGTTTGGTGCAGCCGTGACAGGACGACCCGAACCATGTTGAGGAGGAACTATGAAGGCATGGAAAACGACGTGCCTGATACAAAACTGAGTATATAGAACTGTATCATGGAAAAACACCACCTGTTTTTGTTTGTGACAAAGAAAAACAACTCGTAGTATTTGACCAACAACCTTTTTGCGCCACCTACTGGAATGGAACATTTTAAATGTGGGATCAGTTCTGCACCTGTGACACCAGGCCGCTGCTGCTGGTAAGAATGAGCCAAAATACTGTAATACTCAGTATCCGATCCGTCCAATACTGTTCCAAATCACTCAGTCAAAACCAAACGGATCTGGATGATTCAAGAACTCAATCCTTCTTCTTCTTCTTCTTTCGGCTTCTCCCTTTAGGGTTCACCCCAGAGGATCATCTGCCTCCATCTTGTCCTCTCCTGTTACTGTCCATAAACCATCTCTGTAATCTTTCTTGTCTTCAGTGACCCACATGTTTGGTTTGCCTATGTTTTTACGCCAACCATCCCCATGCCTCTGGGCTTGGGACGAGGACTAAGCGAACTCTGGATTCGGCCTCCTGTGGCCGGATTAAAGATGCTTCGATGATGTAAAAATGCCGTCTGTTTTTTCTTCTTGATCGGAGCGGGAATATTAGTTCTACATTTGGAACATGAAGTGTTTGAAATGTCTGGTTATAGTTAGGTGGTAAATCCATGAGTAGCAATGGCTATACTGGACTGAAATCAGTATTGGTACATACTCAAGGTGTTTATATCGATATTGGACAATTGTCCTCAAAGGAACCATGTGTGTTTGGACCAGTTAATCAATCCTCTGTGGGCACAGAACACGTGGAATCGTTCTTCGTGTGGATGGTATTTCTTGTTGGCCGTCTCAGACTGATGCTCAGTAACGTTACTGACTACTTCTGCATGCGATGTGTCTGAATGCGTCCCGCTAATCGTCTGCAGACTTCCACGCATGCTGTCGAACAAGGACGCAGACGACTCATGTGTCGGCGCGCCGTAAAAGCGCTCTAAAAAAAGACGCCCTATCTCACCCGGAGATAAATAAATAAAGAGAGGCAGCAGATAACTTCGGGGACACGTAATAACTCGGTCACCGTGGAAAACAACGGTGCATTGTGTCGCCGAGGACAAAAGAGGAGCGAGAGAGAGTTTAAGCCAGAGACAAACCTGATGGGAGTGAACTTTATGTAACAAACTGATTGGTAATCTGATGAGGACACCTGAGCTGTGACCAAAGTTGACACCTTTCAAAACTGTGACTTTAACGAAGATGGCTATGATTTCTCTCAAAGGACGGGCTGATTTGAATGTGGCGCACTCGGGAAGCGTTTAAGCACGAAGGGCGTTTAACGTGAGCCAAAGGAGAAACGTGAAAGGAATGTTGATGCTATGAAAAATGTTTTTACAGACATAAGACAAAGACTGGGTCGTGGGAGAATTTTAGCAGAAGTTTCCGAAAACCTTTTAGTCACGGTTTGCGTGTGTGTCGTGTAAATATCATGCGTTAAATGAAGCTCGAGTTAATTTACTCTCAAGTGAAGAGAACTTTGGTTATTTTTTTGTTATCTAAAAACCTAACAGTGAAAGTGGCAAACATGTTTACCTTTTGAAAATGATATTAAATGTTTACAGACACGGCTGTAACTTGGTTGCTGGATTTTTATTGTGGCTTTGGTCACAAAAGTTTAGTTTCTTTAAAAAGTAAGTGCAGATATAAAAAGTTTGGCAAACACTGCCTTTATTTGTCCAGAAACCAAGCGAACTACTGTATATTTTTTAAAAGGAAATAAAAGCATAAATTATAAAAGTTAAATATAAATGATTTTCTCAAAACTATAGGCTTTACAAGTTAAATAAACAATATTCACAATGTCCTGCAACAATCTTCATTTGTGACCAAGTGAAATCTAGAAAGACGTTGTGTGTTTTTCGGGAAATTAAACCGTAAATGGGATAAAACTGTCAAAAAAAACACATTAGAAACAATTACCCAAACAGATATGGCACGTGACCTTGTGAAGCGTTTCTTTGAGTTCTGCTGTAAATGGACTGCGGCGTCAGCCGCAACAATAACAACTGAGCTGAAGCAGACATGGATGATTCGCCGACAGAATCAGCCTCTCGCAGTGTGATGGACGTGGAGTGCAGAGTCAGCGTACGCCATCATACAGAGGAGCAGCAGGAGGTGTCATGGCTGAGGAGGTGCCACAGCTGAAGGAGCTGCTGGATGATTGTCTGTGACCTTTAAAAGGAAAATGAAGCTCCTGTCTTCTTAGGCACAAACTTGATATTAAAGAACTTGCCGTGTGTCACTTTTCCACCAGTGGGGCACACGATGAGGTCATGAGAATATTCCTGTCACGGTTTGTCTGGGGACATGTATGGACCAAAAAAGGAGCGGAGGCAGGACGTAAAAGGCAGCAAGGGAATTTATTGTCCAAAACAGAAAAGGAGCCAAAAGGAAAAAAGGAACAACTAAAGGCGAGGAGACTCGCTGGCTGGCTGGACGAGGGTCTCCTGGAAATGCTGGAAGGCAAAAAACGAAACGTTAGGAAAAAGACAGAGGGACGATTGGAAGGAGCAGCTGAAGGATTCGTGTGGTGCGAAGTACCACATGGGTTGTGAAACGCGCTGACACCTGCAGCAGGAAAAAACCCAGCTTAAGAAGGCAGGGAGGCAATCAAGGGAATGAGGGGCAGGTGCGACGGGGAGGACTCCTCCCAGCCAACCAGTCAAGTCACCTGGGGGGGAAAAAGCACAGGGCAGGTTGCACAGGAAACAGACAGTTACAAAAATAAAGGGCAGGAAGCCGGACCCTGACAATTCCAGCTCGGTTGTTTCTCTGTTTGCCGGCAGACAAAGTTAGCTGGGAGTCATTTGCGATTTAAACGTCTGCATTATTATTATTATACCAGGAATACAAAGCAGCACAAGAATGGAACACCATTCCAGCAAAACATCAGGGATTTGGGTTTAAACTCAACTTGGTGACCATTAAACTGAACGCACAGTTTGTGTAAAATGTGAATAAAAACCGAATTCAATCCGTTGCAAATTCTTTTCGACCTATATTCAGTGGAATAAACTTCAAAGATGCAATGTTTAATGTTCAAACTGATGTTTTATTTTTTATTTTATTTTAATTTTCTTTTGCAAACGTTCATTCATTTTGTTTGGTAACTGAGACTCCGTCCCAAACATGTCACTCACCTGTTTCCACTTCACCTGTGGAATGTTCCAAACAGTTGCTGCAGATGCATTTGCTGCTTTAATACCCAGTTTGTGTATACCCATTGTGCCATTGTACCATCTGTGTTCAAATTCAAAATGAGCTCATATTTTCATGAAATGGTAAAATGTTTTATTTATATTGTATTGGGAATAAAATATGGCTTCATGAGACTTTCACATCATTGCATTCTGTTTTTTGTTCACATTTTACACAGTGTCCCCATTTCTTTGGAATTGAGGTTGTAAGATTTATTTTCTTACAGCTCCTTTTCATTCTTGTTTTTGTATATTATTCTTATTTTTCTTGCCTGTTTGTATTTGCCTTTTTTTTCCCCCCCAAGAATGAAATAAAATAAATAAATAAATAAAGAATTCCTGTGAGACGAGCAGAAACATCATAACGCCGTAGAGTTTTAATGGATTATAGTAGGTTGTTCATTGTTACAGCTGATTTCATGTGAGCAAACGCACGCGGGGTCCCAGAGGAACTGCAGAGGGAGCTCGGGAATCACTCTGCGATCAGAAACGCACAAGTCCACGCCCCGAAAACACACAACACCCCGGGGTTAACTGCTGCTCTGACCCAGATACACGACTTAAGCTGCAGCTCTGACTGAGAGGACGATTCCACGGGCACAATGCCGGCGTTAGATATGTGCCTTAAACTCTCGCCTGATACTGGCTCAATTCATCAGACGAGAGAATGGGCTTTTGGATGGTAGAAAAAAGGAAGGGAAAGATTAAAAACTGTGAGAAGGACGGACAAGTTGTCATGGGAACAACTCTCTTGTCTTATCTACATATTGCTGTACAATTAAAATGCACGTCACACATGGCCACGTCACACTTTAGCATCGACTCAGCTCGACCGGAGCCTCGACAGAGCAGGTACTAAATAAAGCACCGGGTATTATTAATGGAAGAGCAAAATAAACCGAGTGGAGCCGAGCCAAGCTGAAACAAGCAAAATTTGAATTTACAGAGTAAGAAGTAACTGTGATCGGCTATCATCCCTTTATTGGACTGATCAACAACGGATCAGCCGACTTCTCTACAGATACAGTACTGTGCAGAAGTCTTGGGCCACCATCAGATTTGTTCTTTTAGCAATGCTATAATGAACAGACTGTATAATTATTTCTCAATCACTTTATTGGAACACATCCTGAAAATATGGAAAAACACATATGCAGTTTGAAAATAACATCCTTTTCAACAAAAATGCTTGTATAATATCAAATATTTAGTGTGAGCTACATTTCCACTTGAACAATAACACAACCATGGCTCTTTAAAACCTGGAATGGAACCCTAATGTTATTGGTCAAACCTGTGTTTCTCCTACTATTTCATGCCAACAAATAGCTGCTGTGAAAAAGGTCTATTATACCTGGTTTACTCCAGACATGTTGGAGCATTACATACACATGTTGCACAAGTTCAACTCACTGACAGGTCGATCATATAGTAGAAGACTGACTTTTAGTCACATCTTTTCAATCTAAATGCCAACGACCACAAAAGTGACATAAAAACAACAAAGCTGCTGGTGGTGGCCTAAGACTTATGCACAGGACTGTACGTTTGGAGGACGAACGTTCCTCCTGAATGACAATGAACCAGCGATGGTGAGCCACATCTGGATGTGACAGAACGAATGAGAGCGGAGCGGGAGAGATCAAACCTGTCTCAGCAAACCTGCTCACTCGTCAGGAATCGATATCAGGGGCTGTTTTGTAACAAAGCAGCTGACAAATACGGTTAAAATGTCAATGTTTTTAATCATTATCCTCCGATTCCTACAATTTTATCCCTTTTTGGCTTGCAGCCTACCAAAATGTCATGATTTACTCATACAGTATGTAAATCAATACTTTTGCATTGTGACTCATTTATAGCAATGTAAAGATAAGACAGTAGCATTAACTTTGGGGTAAAAATAAAAATTTCCAGTGTTTGCTCGTGTTATTATTTGGGAGCAGCTCACTGCAATGCGAAACTGGCCAATTTATTGCCGGAGTTCAAACTGCGCATCAAAATAAGGAAGAGAAAGAATGCTCAATGGGCAATGAACAAATTCCTATGTTGAGGTCAGAGGTCAGATGACAAAGGAAGCTACAGCAGCAGAGAGACCACACCAGGTGTCATCTGTACCTAATAAATTGGCCGGCTTATTTTCAAAATTACCATAATGAAGCTCTGACTGTTTTTTTCCCCTCAGTATTATAAACTTCATTATAAACTTCATTTGCAGGCGGGCGGCGCCTGCTGTCACGTCACCGAAGAAACGAGCCGAACCACCTGGTCGTTTCATTTGGGTTTTGTAGAAGGTAAAACTGAAGGAGGTCATCGGTGTGAGATCCGATCGTCGTGTCGGTATCATCTGGGATTTTCTTTTTGGCACCGCTGCAGCTCCACAGTCGCTCCGCTAAAGTCTGCAAATGAAGTCATCCTGATACATTTTAATGAAGTGCAATCACTTTGGCACGAAGGAAATTCATCTCGGGATGGGGACAAATGCACTGTCATTGTCCGAGGTCAATCAGAATGGGTGGGAAATGTGCAGGAAAAAACTAAATGTGCTGGTATCTACTGTATAAAAAGGTTATTTCCTGTCACAATAAAGGCCTTTTTCCTTGATTGTTTTTCTGTGAAGTTACTGTTTATACCACAATCTCAGCCAAGGAGGTTTTGTCTTCACCAGTGTCTGGTGTTTAGTTTGTTTGTCAGGGAGGAGGAATATACAGTTCTGGAAAAAAAATGATCAGTTTCTCTGATTTCACAGCTTATAAGTATGTGTTTGAGGAAAAAATAACACTTTTGATTTATTTCTATAAACTACTGACACCTTTCTTCACAAATTCCCAATAAAAATGTTAATTTATTTGCAGAAAATGTCAAATGGTCAAAATCACAAAAAAGATAATGCAAAGAAAACAAGTTCTTATTCATTTTTAGTGGAATAACTCTGCGTCCTGCCATGATTTGGTTCAGGCGATCACCTAATCACCACCTCATTAAGTAGAATGAGGTGTGTTTGTGTTGGAATTCAACAGACACTGGCTTGACATGGCTGTCATGCATGTAGAAATGTTTTCCAGGGCTGTATGTGACGCTGCACAAGCGCAAAAACAAACTCAACAGATGGAAAACGACAAAAAAATTACGTGTAAAATAATCATAATCAGTCTCCGTCCCTCAGATGCTCAGCAGGCGACGTCGTTAAAGTCACTATAAAGTGATATTTGAAGGAATGAAAAAGTCAATGTAAATAAATGTTTAAAAAAAATTGGTTTTAAATCGTGTAAAATTCAGCAAAATCCTCTGCTCCGAGACACTGTTGGTTTGTTGGTGGAGACCAAAGTCCACAAACATCACTGGTTTTCAGTGTTTCTACAAAACATCAGTGTTATTAAACTTCCTGTTCAACAAACACGTCGAGAAACGGCGTTCACCTGCTTTGGTCCAGGTTTATGTGAGTCAGTGTCGGCTGTAAGAGTCATGTCCTCTCCTCCTAATGCTCTGCCACCCACACTTTGGGGCCCATACACTTTAGTGGGGACCAAAGTTTGCAAACGCTGCAGAATATTAATGTACACACTCCGGGATCAAACCAGCCACCTTCAGTTTCTCCATTCTGGTGTCACTTTAACAACAACAACACAGGACACAAGCACAAAGCTGGTTTAGCCACAGTCCTGCTCTCTTGCTCCCTCTGTCTTCTATCGGTGGTACTGCAGCCTCACAGCAGGCGCCTGTTTCAGTTCTTCTTCTCTACTTCATGTCCTCATCTTTAGTACACATTTTAAATACAGTGTCAGAGCTTTTCTGTGTGCGTTTACATCGAAGTAGAGACACATTTTCTGCCGCTGATGAAGCTCACTGGGGGTTTTTAATATCATCTCAGGAGTTTCACACTGTAATTATTTGCTCCGCAGTTATACGTTATATATATAAACATACAATGAGTGAAGAGGAAAACCTCTGCTTTTACTTTACCAGGTCTTTAAGGGTTTGGGCCCCTGTGCTGGAGACTCTGTCATTTGTCAAAGTCTGTGAGTCTTATTTTTAGAACCGCTGAAGGTGAGACAGGAAACAGAGTGAAGGAGCAGAGGAATAACAAGCAGTTAATGACCCACCTGCTGCTCAAGGTGTCCGCACCCGTGTGGTTTTGACATGAGGGAACTAAAGTCCAGGGTAATCGACATCATTTTGAACATAATGCTCAGTAAATTAAGTCATCTGAGAGAGAACATAGACTTTTGCTCCTCCTCGAGACATTGAAGTCTGAAATTATATCCTGTTTTAGAAGAGTCTGACCACAGAGGGAGAGAGTGCGCCACCTACTGGCTGCTCTGCTAAACAGCTGCATGCTGCCTCTCTCAGATCACGTGATTCACATTATATTTTAAGATTATTATGGAAATGTTAATGGGCAATGACAAACACAAGTTGTCTACCCCAACTTTAAAGAGTTTGAAGGGTGTACACATGAGAATGGGTTCAGGAGAATCTGCAAACATTTTGTAACGTATCGGATTTTGGACATTCTGGGAGCCCAAAGACTGTCACGACCGAACTATGGACCCGAACCCAAATGCACAACTCAGTAGACCAAAGTTTCAAAAGAAAGAGGAAACATTACACTAATCTTAGTAATCAAAATGTCTCATAACTAAGGCTAGAATAAGAAAAAATAAATTAACAAACAGAAAGTCACTGTAGAATAAGGCTATGAAAAAGGAAGCAAACAGAAAATCACTCTTGAACGAGGTATCTGAACAACATGACCTGACAATGGACGAAGTGCTGGTTCTCTGACAAAAGACAAGACGAACCGGCACAAGACAAAGGGAGACAGGGATTATATATACATACACAAGGTAAGGACGCAGGTGGAAACAATCAGGGCGGAGACAGGTAATTCTGATGGTGGAAAGCAGACAAAGAGGAAAAGAAAAACTAACAACAATGGACACAGACAGGAAATGGAACCAAGATAAGGCAGGAAATCACAAGACAACACTCAACACTTTCTCTTGGACATGACAAAGAAACTGAAACATGCGACCCCTAGTGGAAAAATGTCAAAACGCTACCCTTGGGTTTTTGTGTATATAATCAATTCACAGCTCTGGGATTGTAGACATACATGTATATACTGGAGCTAGTGCATTCACTGTTTTGCCCCATTGACGCGGTACATCACTGTGTCCGCCATACTGTGAGTGGCAAGTCCATCCCATATACCAATACAGGTAGACGTAGAGACTGGGGGTTATAAAATTATATTATTAATATTAATTTAAGTACTAATAATGACAATCACAGATGAAAAATATTGTGTCTACAACTATTACATTTGAAGATGTCGCTGTAGTGACCATTTCTATGGGCAAGTAACTTTAATTACAATAGTGACCAAAGCAAACAAGATCCAGAAAATCAACTACAGCCTATATTTATGTTATAGTAAACTATTTCTGTATGTTGTTTTTTAATAATAGATTAATTTTTGCATCACAAACATGTTATTATTGTGGACTATTTATTGTTCCATATCAAAACAAACACTTTTATTTTGAAATTATGTGAAATATCATCATAAATATAATTATTTTAATGTATTTTTCTCAAAAATGTTGGACTATGTGATGGTTAAGGGGGCTAGGGAATGCATTATGTCTATGAGAGTCTTTACTATGAATGAAGTGAAAATGTGTGTGTGTGTACCTGGTATTCCTTATGTTGTGGGGACCTAAATCTGTTTCCACAGTCACATTATGAAAAATCAAGTCCCCATAATGTAAATTACTACATTTTAAGGTGAAGACATGTTTTAAAGTTAGGCTGAGGTTAGGGTTAGGACACTAGTAATTATGGTTGCTAGGAAATTAATGTAAGTCAATGCACTGTCTCATGGAAACCAGCGTGTGTGTGTGCGTCCTCTGAAGTGGACAGCGAGGCATTATCTCTTTTTCTCTTTCACACAAATGCACTTGCTTGCATCCGCCACTGAAAACAAAAAAACAGCAGAACAAAACGAATCATCAAAGCCACGTCCTCCAAAAAAAAAAATGCACACCTCACTTCCTCTTCCATTTTTCATTCACAAAAAAGGAAAAATGTATTTTAATGAGGTAGTGCCGCGAAGAGAAGAACTCTCTGAAGTTGTTTACCACGCTCCCCGTTTTTAATTAAACGAGCCAGACGCAGCGCAGGGTGGAGGATGTGATCCGTTCACTGGAACGGTTACCACGGCTGTGATGAATGAGCTGTCATCTCCAATTGTTGCCAAACCTCGATCCCCCCAACACCTGGAGGTTCCCATAGCAGTGGGTCCAAGTGGAGGTGGTGGTGGTGGAGGGGGGGGGGGGGGCAGAGGTCACGCAGGTATGCTAATGTAGGCACGGGCGCAAAGCCAGAAAACTTCCAGGGTGTTGGAGTGAGATTTGTTGAAACTGACTCTTCCTCTATTACTGCTGTTTAATAGAGCTGAGGGTACGCCCCCTCCGACAGGAAACAACACTGTTCGTATATACTAGACCAGGGGTGTCAAACATGCAGCCCGTGAGCCAGAACTGGAGGGTCCAATCCGGCCCACATAATGAAAATGATTAGATTCTAATCAGTATGTGAACTACAATATTTTCCTGTTCCAGATACATGTGACAAATGGTAAGTTTTAATGCACATGTGTAAATAGTGAACTTGGGTATAATATTACAGTTATTTTTCTCAAGAAATTTTAGGTTGTTCATAATATGTTTTGTTAAAAAAAAAAAAAAAAAAACCAAAAAAAAACATTTGTATTTCTTGTTGTTTATAGATTATTATGTTATTATTTTACTGGTCCGGTCCACTTGAGATCAAATTTTACCGTATGTGGCCCCTGCAGTTTGACACCCCTGTACTAGACCCATGGTTCTCAAACTGCAGCACGTGTACCACCAGTGGTACGCAAGCTTCCTCTGGTGATACTTGGAGGAAAATTAGAAATACTGTTCTACTGTATAAACCAGGGAATGTGATTGGAGTGGAGCTGAGGAATTTTAACCGGTGTGCGTAGAAAATAAAACCAATAACAAATTATTAAATGATAATAATTAGAGTCACCTTGTCTCTCGCTCCATTTTAATCTAATTTCACTACACCAGTGTGTGGAGTATATGTGAGAAAGAGGAGGAAGATGAGAGAGTAAATAATCTTATTGAGAATAAATCTGCCTCCTGTAACTGTATTTTAACATTGGCCATAATCGTGTTACTTCGAGAGCTTGATGTTTTCTCAATCATGTCATTTGACATTGTATGTTCCATTAATGTCTTGAGGTTATTTTTGCTTTGAGTTTGAGTATATGTGATGTTAAAGACAGACACACAGATTCCTACACTTTGGTCTTTATAATTTGTTTCAGTTTTACAAAAAAAGAAAGTATGTACTAAGGCAAGAAAACTGGAAAATAAGAAGTAAACAAAGAAGTCAAACATTAAAGTCTTCATTGGCTCCTCTGCGTTCACTGTCTGCTTGTCAATAACCAGAATATTAGATTAGGACAGAACACATAACTTTTAAAAGTTCTGCACCACGATTTGTCAAGGTTATGACGATGTACCTTAATTTCTCTGCGTTTGAAATTGTGCCTCAATGTGGCCACGCTGTACAGTGTGACCAAAGCAACCTGTGCAGATATGTTGACACTGGCTTGCAATTGCTACGTCACACAGTCTGACTGGAAGGATCAGAGTCTGGGTTGAGGAGAGAAGCCAGGGGAGTCGCCTGGACGTTTCTAGAACACTGGAAAAAAGTGACGAGGACAAAGTTTGGCTGTGACAAGTGACATTTCTCTAACGCTGGCCGCAGCGTCTGTGGGGAATAATCCTACTTCTGCCTCCGCGTCCTTCAAGTGGAAGAGACAAGGTGACCAAAGCTGAGAGCCGAGGCAATTCAGGGGGAAAGTTTCAGGACTGAACTGGAAAGTAGCTTTGTGGATTATCGAGGAGGGTGACCAGAAGATCTTTCTGGATCTGTATAGAACTTTACCTGCTTATAGCTATTAACATATTATATAAACATGTCAAAATTCATCCTGATCTGTTGAGACGCCCCTGAGATACTGTATACACATCTGAAGTTGCTCAGTGGGACTGAACCATGTTACATTTAAACTGCTGCCAAATCTTTAATCTCAGATCAGATCTGGAAAGTAACATTTATTCTGACGGTACAGTGTCCTGTGTTCAAACCAGATGAGTTATTTTCTTACCCTTTTTTTGTGATGTCATCAGTGGGTAGATTTTTACCAAAATTAAATGAGAACATACTTGGGTGATCACCTTCCCACCACAAAAAAAATCGTAAAATTGTATACAGGAAGTTGCTAACAGTGTTCCAAACCTATAAGATTAGGGTGAGGATTACGGAGTTAGGGTTATAGAGATGGTAGGCAATAGCGGCTGAAACTTGGTATGCTGGTACAATGTCTGATTCTGTATAGCCACACCAACGGTCGTTCAAATCCGATGAGTTTTGACAGAGGCAATTATATTTCAATTATAGGAGATGAGAATTTCTTGAAAATGGGTAGATCCTTACCCAAATTTTATGAGAATATATTTGTTGTAGGTGATCAAATACCCATAAAGAAAAATTCAGATTGACCCGTGAAAAAATGTAAACAGCAAGTTGCTAAGTGTTCCAAATGTATATTAACATTAGGGTCGATTTTCTTTTTCTTCGGGGTTTTGCCCATTATTAGAAAATGGGATTTCTTTTTTGAAAATTCTGATTTGAAACTTTTTTGTGACATCATCACGGGGTAAAATGGCTGCTGTAAAACAATTCACTTCCTGCATGCAGATCCAAACACTGCTACATAGAAAATGAAAACGGTTGGCAAACCTGACAAGGTCATTCAAACATAACACATCCAAACTTTCTACACTTGTGACAAAACGAACTCGGAAATGTTTACCTCTAAAATTCTAAAAAGAAGCAACAGACAAAACTCTCCAAACTGTTGACGCTGGAAATGTTTCAACAAAGAGGATAAATGTTGTGATTGGCTGCAGGACGACATTCAAAGCACTTTATAGCAGCAAAGCTTAGTTACTATTTCCACAAATATCAGCAAAACATGTTTTATTTTCCTATTACAAAATGGAACAACAGCTGATGAGTCATTATGCTTAATATTTGCAGGAATAATAACATGTCAGCTGGCCCATTAAAAAACCCTGAAAACCACAGTCTGTTAGAAAACAACATTTCTACATTGATTTGATCACAGAGGACGTTTGACGCGGGTTTATTTATCAGCAGACTGACATGTCTTCACAAATGTTGCCTCTCTCATTCGTCTTTTTTCACCGCCCGTCTCTTTTGTGTCCGTCCTTGGAGCTGGGACAGAGCAGAGTGAACCGTCCCGGGCATCCTATTCTCAGGTAATGGAAGGAAATTGGTCTCATCCTCCTCCTCTTCTTCCTCTCCACCCTGGGCCTCCTGACCTCAACAGATTACATCCACCAAAGGGAAAACCCATTTCTAAATTTCTTTTCAACCAAGGAAGCAGCAAGAATCTGCCTTAATGTTGATTTTTCTTTTCGTTTCTGATTCTGCTGAAATAGTTGCAAATACTAAATATTTTATGAAGCAAAATGACAAATGCTACTTTAACAGTCACAACATTGGTTGTCAAAGTTTCAGAAACACTCTTTGGGTCCGGACATTTTTTGAGCGTACTGAGGCTTTTTAGCGTTTACATTATCATTATCGCCAACGTTAAAATACAGCGTCGTAAATATGTCGAGCAAATATATGTCAGCTACAGACTTTTCACAGGAGGCAGGTTTATTCCCAATAAGATAATCTGCTCACTCTTCATCCTCCTCTTCCTCACATATACTCCACACACTGGTATAGTGAAATTAGATTAAGATGGAGCGAGAGATAAGGTGACTCTAATTATTATTAATTATTATAATTATAATATAACCCGGTATAAACATGGTATAAACAGTAGAACACTATTTCAGATAATTCTCCACGTACCATCAGAGGGAGCGTACCAAGTACCACTGGTGCTACCACAGTTTGAGAACCGTGGTTTTAAAACATCTGCATCAGTGTGGACCCTCATCAACTCAATGTACTTGTTGACCGCCATATCTTTTCTGGCATATGAAGGCCACCGTAGTTCCCTGATGCACTTGGGAAAGGTCCTCCGTTATTGCAGTCCGTCGTCCCACCATTAGACGTCACTAATCCTCACACGCTGGAGCTTTAAACGTGCACGCTTAAAAAGCACGTGACACTAACTGTGTCTCATTCCAAGGTCTGGATCCTCCAAAGTGTGCAGCCCAAGAAGTCGTCTCCTCCTTTGGCTGCACACTTCGTAGGTGGCTGAAGTCATGACTGTGTGAAATAAGACAGCCTCACCCTGACAACTCCTGGGGGGGGGAGGGAGGGGCGTTCCTTGTCTTCTTCTCCTAATAAATTCCGGCAGGCTGCACACCAAGAGACTAAACGCTGCCCGCCATAGTTCTGAATCCAAGTTCTTCAGTGGATTTAGGCGCTAATCAGCCAAAACATCTTAAAAATCTGATAAATTTAAACATAGTTCATGTACAATAAATATATCTAAAATATGTTTTATTTTTGAACACAGTTGTAGAACTAATAGTAGCATTATTTTGTGATCTTTGTCAGTTTATTAGTTTTGTGACTATCTATGAGTTATTATTATTTTATGTGCGCTATATATCTCTGTATCTGAGAAACAAACAATGGACAAGACAGACAATTTCCCTTAAATGTTACTCACCTGGAATATGATTTACAAATATAACTTATCGCCTCACAGAAATTGTACAGAAATAAAACTGTATTTCTACAACAATAGTTCAAAAACAACATTATACATGTAAGTCAACTAAACTAATGCTCTATAATTGTTAATTATTCATAGCAGACAATCTTGGACATGAAATACTAGAACTAACACAGGTTTGACCAGGTTAAATAAACCTGGTTAAGCTTCTTAACTTTTCACTGTAATCCACAAATAATAATTTCTAAAAACTATGAAGAATGTGTTGAAATACTATGAAGAATTACTTAGTAGGTCCCTCAATATTAAATGATAAAAAGCTTATTATAAAATTATTCTTAATTATAAGATAATTATATCTTAATTTTGTTTTGTTGTATTTTTATTTATTTATTCTTTGTTTTTGCGTTGGGTTACATTTATCCAGGCTCCACCGAAATCAAGAATCAAGAAGCTTTATTTGTCACATGACATTGCAGGCAATGATTGCAGTGTGGCAGCTCACAATTGTGCACAAGTAAAAATAAAAAAATATGAGCAATATACACAGAAAGTATATATGCATGTACGTATATACGATTTTCTTTACACTTCTGCATATCTACATATATATATATATATATACACATATATGTGTACATGTGCACAAATGAAAATGAAAGCAGTTGTAATAAAAAACAGAGGGCAGCGATGTTGCTGGTGAGCAAAGATTTCTGGGATGTCCTCCTCTGTGAAGGACGCAAATGAATCCATCAACAACGGGCAAACGTCGGCCGCATGAGAAGGAGCCGACGGATCGCGTGTCGACTGGGACACGCTCCACGGCCAACAATTTGACGACATCCGGACGACGAATCCACACTCAGAGGGATCCAGACCCTCGACGTGTGTGTGTGTTTAAAATGGAGGAACATCGCGTTTTAAAATCAGAGGGAGCAGCTCGTCCTGATGGATGTGTGGGTGGAGGGTGGAGGAGTGAGATTAGGGGTGAGATGAAGAGCACAGAAGGTCTGAGATGAATGAGGGACATGAGGCCCAGATGCTCAGATAAATAATTCACCTCTTTCTTTTATACTGTCCTGCCAGACTCCTTTCACTGGCTCTGTCAGGTGCCAGTGAAGGATGGCATGGGAGGAGAAGTGCCACTCACAGCAAAGGCAGAGGAACAGAGTGAAGGGACGAGGCTGTCAGTGAGGCACTGAAGTCTGATTATATAATACCAAAGTCAAAAATGAAAAGATATATTTTTTTTTTTATTTGGTGTGCTGAATTCCCTGCAAGAGGAGGAAAACATTTTATGTGCACCAGCCTGAAATACAACCCCAATTCTAAATAAAGTAAAATATAACCCAAGACAGAATGATGTTGCACGTCTCACAAACCCATATTTTATTCCCAATAGAACGTGAACAATATATTAGATGTTGAAACTGAGACATTTTACCATATGATGGAAAATATTAGCACCTTTTGAATTTGATGGCAACGACACATCTCAAAAAGAAAGTCGGAACAGAGGCAAAAAAAAAGGATGGAAAAGTAAACGGCACGAGTGAAAAACAACTGTAGGAGCATTTGACAGCTAATTAGGTTAATTGGTTAATATTTCAGTAACATGACTGGGTATAAATGGAGCATTTCAGAGGAAAGAAGGCACAAGTTCACCAATCTGAAACAAACTGAATTCCACCATTTTAGTTCGGGGGTCACATACAGTGCAATTTAATCTCAAGTGGGCCAAACCAGTAAAATAATAACCAATAAACAAGAAGAACTTCAAATATTTCCCTTTGTTTTGCATTTAATTAAATATCTTTTTACAAAACATATTATGAACAACCTGAAATTTCTTGAGAAAGTGTAATATTATACCTAAATTTACTATTTTACAACTTACAGATCACACTGGAGCTGCCAAATATAATAGTTCACATACTGATTAGATTCTAATCATTATGGGAAACTTTCACAAATTCATTTTGTGGGCCAAATTGGACCCTCAGGCAGGCCGGTTCTGGCCCACGAGCTGCATGTTTGACACCCCTGGTCTAGTATATACGAACAGTGTTGTTTCCTGTCGGAGGGGGCGTACCCTCAGCTCTATTAAACAGCAGTAATAGAGGAAGAGTCAGTTTCTACAAATCTCATTCCAACACCCTGGAAGTTTTCTGGCTTTGCGCCCGTGCCTACATTAGCATACCTGCGTGACCTCTGACCCCCCTGCTTGGAGAAATAAGACGTGAACTGCGGCTCTACACTGAAGCTTGATTAGTTTTTCTTAACTTCCTTCCGGGATTCAGTCTTATTTCACTGATTTTACAACTTTGGTAAAGCACAAATACTATGCTTTTCCTCTTACTGCATCAAAACCTTGTGAAATCATCAAAAGAGCAAATAGCTGCTGATCACACCTTTGTGATATTTGTGTTTTCATATCCAAGCAGATAAAATACACTGTTCACTTTAGACCAGAAACACTGAAATAAGAGAGAGCTCAAGAAGCAAAAGCTTTCACCGAAATGACCAAGAACTTTTGTTACTTTTATTATAAGCAGGAACTTATTTACCCAGGTTAATAAGTTCCTTCAGTGAGATGGTGGGAGTGAAAATCAAGCTTCAAAATAGCTTTTACCGACATCACTTTGAGCTGAATCAACCACAGACGACAACAGAACTCCCAGACAGACTTGATTTTTTTTTTGTCCTCCACATAATTTATTAGTTTCTTCTCATCGTTCTTGATGTTCCTGAGAGGCTGCATTGCATCGGAATCATTTTCTCGTCCGGTGTGTAAAGACCTTTAGAACGATACGTGCTTTCACGTCAGTGTTTCCAAAAGTCTCATATAAAACAAGAAAAAGACGCTAGATTTGTCGGTAGTCCCTTTTTTTTGTAAAAGAGTCAGAATAGTCGCTAAAAGTAGGTACTAACTTTACCCGGGTAAAGCATTTACCAGGTTAATATTTATTCGGGTAAGTTCTGTGGAAACGCACTGAGATTTATGGGAAAAGTTTAAGGGGCCCTCATATAGTCCAGCTATTTTAAGTCATTTTTATATGATTGTTCCTCTTGCTACTCCATTTTTGATTCCACCCGTACAACATTCCCATTATGGTACAGTTTGGTTTGGAATGGTAAAGCCCTGGGTCAACAGAGAGTTCACTTGGTCGCCAATCAGGTGACTGTGGAGCCAGTCTAACTCCACTTGGACTGTACCGTACCAAGGGACGGGCACCAAGAATTAAATGGTTGGGGCCAGTTGTTTTGGTACGATTCCTAACAGAAATGCAAAAACAATATGTACCGAACCATTCCGCTCAATGGAAACACGACTTTTGAATATGATCTAATTGAGATTGATGGGCAGCAGAATGCAAATAATTGAGTTAACATAAAAGCAGACTTGCTCTTTTATGACCCGTGAAGGAAAAACACTGCGATCCCACGTCCTGCAACAGAGTCATTATAACGCGCTATGATACTGTTCTACCATCTTACCATCTCACTGTCAGCCAGAGGGGTTAAACAGCTGAGCGACCTTCGCTGCCTTTCTGGCTCTCCCTCTCTCTCTCAGAGAGTGAAGCATTCCATTAAAATCCCAGCATGTTGCAGAATGGCACACAGCTGACGGGCTCAAGGCTGCCACATATCCTCCGTGACAGCCAGTGATCGATGACGAATGGAAGCGCACGAGCTGAGGGATTAAAAACAACCTCCATAACTTGCCAGGCTGTTAATTCATTCCCCAGTCGTCGTCGCCCTTCGCAGAACCTCTCTGCTCCTCTTCATCACTTCACTCTACAATATCTGCTTGTTTTTTGTTTACTCTTAAATCTCATTTTTCCCCCCTCCCTGTCCGTATGACATTTACAGTCGCTGAATAGAGCACCCACTTAAGAGAGTGCACAAATAATTTAATATGTTTCAGGGAAAATTGATAACATTTAGAAGTGGTGCATGTATTTCAGGGAGTGCAATTTTTAAACGTAGCTGACAGGGGCGGAAAAAAAAACAAAAAAACAATGATTTTAGAGAGACAAAGAGAAAGACACAAGTAAAGATGAAAATATGTCGCCAGGCAGAAGCAAAACTTGCAAGAATTCATTGGTTGGATACGGATTTGAGAATTTATCAAAGAGATAAAAAAAAAAATCACAGTTAAAAAGTGTTTAATATACATATGTATGTTTGTACATATGTATGTTTTCTGGTTTGTCAAGGCCACCGTAGTTCTTTTGACAGACTCTCCCTAAATTCAACCTTTTACTATTATCACAATAAACCACAATGCTGGGTGGTTTATTTATAAAAGCATTACAATCCCTACCATTGATTATGATTGAAATTCATTCATTTGGATTGATTTTCAGCGTCCTTACCTGTCTATCAGCGAGAAAGACAACTTTATTGACAGCTATCGGGACATGAAGGCGATTACAGACTCAACCCTTTCTGCTACAATTTTGTCCTTAGGGACGTCGCGGTATCTTCCCACATTGACTCATTCCTAATGAAAAGCTTGTGTAAAACTGTCAAAAGTGTCAGCACTAATAACAACCATGTAAATAATTGGTATGTGTGGCGGGTTGCGATCTCCCATCGGACCCATGTTTCCCTGAGCTTCAGTGCGTCCTGATCAGTCGGTGAAAGTCGTCCTGTCCTTGCAGCTGTCTCCTACCTCGTTTGGACAGAAATTGTCCCGCTGTGTGTGTTTGTGTGTTGTCTCCAGAAAGACTCAGGCTGCCAATTAAGATGATCCTCATACTGTTTGTAGACCGACTGGCGAAACATGGTATAAGATAATGGTGGTTAAGAGCAGCCGGATCAATAATGAGTCTTTTTCGAGGATGCAGACTGTAGGAAAAAACGCAGACCACGGGGAGTTCCAGACCAGAATCATGGTCTCGTCGTACATCGCCGCTCAGTGTGAGACTGACAGCAGGGATAAATATTAGCGTTGTGTCACGGTTTGACAAAGAGGCTGCGTGTCAAAGTTTAACCTCACCTGTCAACGACGAGTCAACAATGTTAAACAAAAACATACTAGACAATTCCTCTGCGGGGAATCACAGTGTGCTGTGTGCGGTCTATGATACTACGATACTATGATGATGTTATAAAATGCTATATAAAAATGTATTGTAGAACAGCACACTATTGGCCCCTGTGGGTTTGCTATAGTAGGGCAATAGAGTATTTTTGTGGAATAAACCTTTAAAAGTGAAAGCACAGTATTTAGGCAGTAATATTTTGAGTGGACTGTACGCTTAAAACTTTTTTCTGCACACTCTAATTTACTGATGTGAATCAGGTGTGTGTGTTGGATCAGAACTTTGGGATTTTTTTGCGGGATAAAACTTTAAAAATGTAAGCACACTAACATTTGGGTGGACTAATCCTTTAAAATGTTGAGTACAGGCAGAAAGTTGTATTTTTGTGTGATTAACCTTGACTATGATTATTCCAGCAGTAGTATTTTGGGTGAAATGTACCTTGGACAAAGTCAATATTTTTGTGGAATAAACCTTCAAAACTATATTCAGACAATAATATTTTGAGGGGATCGTACCTTCGCAAATGCAACTAGTCAAATCGCGACATGTGTTCTAATAATATGTCACTGTAGTTTCCTTTAATTGACAGTAGTTGGAAACTCAAACTGTCAAATGACCATCAAACACAAGACTATGATGATGATGACGAAGGTAGAGACAGTTGATGTCAACGTGTCGTCAGCGTTTTTTTTAAAGTAGCATTTTCACTGTCTACACGATTTTTTTCTACGCTGAGACCTGTTTTAAAAAAAAAAATCATTTCAGTTTCCGTGGGAACAAAACGCCAGTACGACAGATAGATAAATAAATAAATGAAAATTTCCATGTGGACGGATCCTTAAAACTGTTGGAATAAAATATCCAGATAAAGCTACTGAGAGTAAAAGTACCGCCGCCTGTTCTCCACGTTCACCTGTTCTCCGGGAAAATCAACAGCGGGAAAAAACGTAAAGCCAGTCCAGGTCATTTTTGGACCAAAAGACATCGTTCATGTTCTAATGGCTTAAAGAATCAAATATTTTACACACCGCGCCTTTAATTGATGGAAGAAAAAACACAAATTGGGGCTTAAATATATCACCTAGCCGCGAGCTCAAGTTCTTTTAATATGTTACATAATAGGTGGAGACTGTATTATTAAAAAAAAACCTTCTGGTTTGCAAGTGGAGCTAATCAGAAAATAAGAATATACTGAATAGCCACCAGGGGGCGACTCAGCTGCTTCATGAAAAATAACTCATTGGGAAAATTAGCCTCTACCTCGCGCTTCAATTTAGAACGTTCGAGAATCTCAAAAACAGGAGTTCTTGGAAGGAAATGTCTGACACTTTATCGCCATCTAGTGTAGTGGAGACATGTATACAGTTGATACCCCAGCAGTGCTTGTATACAGGGACAAGGACAGTTGTCCAACTAAACAGCTTATGTGGGATTGACACAGGGATTGAGTCTGTGACTGTGGGAAGCGAAAACACTGGAATATTCCATCGACAGAAGAAGCCATTCCTCTGTTTCCACTTTGAATAAGTGGAATTATTAAGCTGGACTGTTTATTAAATATAGATAAAAGGAGTAAATACAACTTTAGCACATTTGCAGTCATGTGAGCACAGCGTGTACATGCACATACACAGAATTACTTATTTAGCTTCGTCTCTTACGGCACAATTTCTCATGCACAAGAGTTTCAAAGATGGAAAAACCTGCTTTAATAATGGAATACGCCGGTTTGAAGCTATGAAGCTGTTGGAGCTTTTCTGGTTTTCTTTAAAATGTGATGTTTCCCCGGGAAAACTATAAATAAAAAATGATCAGAGTCCAAAACCAGACCACGAAACCACCGTTAATTAAAACTGTAAAACATCCTGATACAGTTGTTTTCCTCGCAGTGCAGTTTAGTTCTCCAACAAATTTCAGATAAAGTTCCTAGAGGCAGAGACGCTGAGGCGTTTCCATCACTACAAACACAGTTCTTCCTCCTTTTAAAAAGTAAACGCTCTTGTTTTCTACTTCAAACGCACGCAAACACAGCGTGGATAGCATTTGTAATACGCAACGTTTTTTTTTCCTTCACAAAATAATGAGAAACCAACCATCTGTCATCTATTTTCTATCCGATGTAAATACTGTAAGTAGACAGCCCTGATGTGACATCACTCTTCTTTGTTGTAACCAAAGCCTCCGTTTAAGTTGCTGAACTGCAACTAAATGGGGTTGTTGCCTCGTTAATTTGAACAGTCATATTCACATTATTGGCGCCTCTTCGCTGCAATAATAACTCTGTTTGAGTAGAAGTAGACCACGAAGCCATTTGTTTTGAGAATAATGGCTGGCTGATGAAGTTATTGGCTGGTTAGCCGCCTCGGCCAACGCCTAAACGGCTGCTGCAGCCACTTCATGTCTACAGATGTTACACTGATTTACCAGATTTCAATATTTCCAAGCAATGTATATATTTCCACAAAATGCAATACACTGTAATAAAAAAAACAGCAGATTTAACAGACTTTAACAAATGATGTAAAATAAGCATTTTAAAGTACAATGCATCAACTGTGAACAAATGTATTTATTGCCCTATTAAATTTGTTTCTGTGCATGTCTATCCATAAATGAGTGAAAATTAAGTGACTGAAGCTGTTTACAAAAAAACTTGGCATTTATCATGAATGAAGGTGATCATATTCAACCTTTAAGGATGTATTTGTTCAGTCTGCGTCCTAAAAGAGTACAAAAAAAATCGCTAAAACACTAGTCCTGACACAACGACATTCTTACTTCCAAGAACTGAAGATGTAACACAAGTCTGAGTATGAATTAAGAAAGTGTGGCTGCGGCTTCGGGGTCTAAATGGAAGCCAATGGGGAAATGATACTTGCTACTCGACTAGTTTCAGATCCTCTTCAACAGAAAATGATGTTGATTTGTAAATTGAGAGCCAAATAGACGACGAAGTATGATGTTTGTGAGTGGACGCATTATCGTCCAGTAGGAGCCTGGTTGCATTGAATCCGTGAATTTCCAATTTCAAAACCTGCCTTGGTCAAATCGCAAAATCCCACGGCTTTAAAGTGGGCAGATGCTTTGGAACCGGTAGACTGTGTTCTCCGTTTTGGGCCGGGTCGGGCGGTGCCACATTCAGAGTTCTGCCGAGCCTGGATGCTAAAACGAACACAGAGAAGCCAAGAGAAGAAGAGTGCGTTGACTTGTCATGTGTGATCTTTGAGTTTTGAGCTGTCACACTCACTTTTGTTTTCGGGCAGACATGCGACGTCCGGTGGCCTTTAAGTATTTCATAGTGAACCTTCCAAATTAAGATGGAGAATGACACCGGAAGGCAGTTTACAGCATGCGCGGAGTTGGAGGAGTGATGTATCTGGAGTAAAAACAGCGTTGTTTTTGTGCCGTCATTCATTTTCCTCCCATCATAAAATGATTTGGCACTTTAATGAAACGTGACCTTGAGGCGCATGACTTATGACACTCACAATTTGGCCCGATCGAACATGCAGCGCCTCCAGTTTTAGTAAGCGCACACTGTGCGATGCTGATGTCGCCTGCTTTAGAGGAAAGTGCGCAGAAGAAAAGAGACGGATTTGGCGGAGACGGATTGAAGGCGGTGGATGAGATGGCGGTCGGAGCCGCGGTGCGGGGAAATTCAATCCCTCACAGTGAGACAAATTGTTCCATTAGCGACTCGCTGGCCCTTCAATTTCTCAGCCTGCTGATTAATACCTAAAGAGCACCGCGTCTGTCAAAGCGAGCATGTCTTCTCGGGCCCGAGCGCCGCGTATTTACCTCGCTCACGGTAATGGGAGGCAAAAACGAGACGGTGCCATCATTACCAGTGAAAATGTTGCGGCTCCACTCGGCTCATCAGCAGCTCAGACTCTGGACAGACGCTCGGCAGCGCCGCCTACGTTCAGCTGCGGGGTTTGAAACCGGAGAATGGCGGCAGAAATCAATCCGCCCCTTCGTTAAAGCCTCGAATGCTAATGTGGCTCTGACTCCTGGTCTGTGGACACTGACAGCAGCCTGGTTTCACTGGGTTTATTCTCCTCAGGTCTCTTTATTACAGGGGTGTCAAACGTGCGGCCCGTGGGCCAGAACGGGCCCACCAGAGGGTCCAATCCGGCCCACGTATTTGTGAAAGTTCCATATAATGATTAGAATCTAATCAGTATGTGAACTACTATATTTTTCTGTTCCAGATACACAAAGTGTTTAGTGCCTTTGTAGATCCACTGTGATCTGGTTTTAAGTTTTAATGCACATGTGTACATAGTAAACTTAACTTTTCTCAAGAAATTCCAGGTTGTTCATCATATGTTTTGTAAAAAGATACTTCATTAAATGCAAAACACAGAGAAACATTTGTATTTCTTGTTGTTTATAGGTTATTATGCTGTTATTTTGCAGCATAATAACCCACTTGAGATCAAATTGCGCGTGTACGTGGCCCCTGAACTAAAGTGAGTTTGACACCCCTGCTTTATTATCTTTCTTAAGGCCAAATTTGCCACGTTTGAAACCCAAATCTTTATTATGTTTCTTTTCCAACTGTGACCAAAAAAAGACTTCATCACTTCAGTATCACTGGCTGTTATTATTATTATTATTTCGGGTTATGAGCAGAAAAATTTAAGCCAATATTCCAAGGGTTTTTTGATAGATTGGAAAGACACGGATTAAACAAGGTCTGGGCTGAAGTACTGTAGCAGAAAACCAAACTTTTCCCCATGGATTTGACACTTGACTCACATTTTTCATGAAATGGTAAAAAAAAATAAAAAAAAAGTCTCAGTTTAACACTAACATAGAATCAAATTAAAAGTAAAATATGGGTTAATGAGATTTTTTTACTTACTTTTTTACACAGCGTCCCAAATTGTTCTGGATTTGAAGGAAGTCCAAATGTATTTTGTTAGAACGGCTTTTAATTTTCAGTAGTGCGACGACACTTTCCCTCCAAGTAGAAAGGGAACTTGGCTCTTTGCAGGTTCAAATTCCCTCCAGGTCAAGGGCTGGGGTACCGTCGAGCAAGGTACCCAACACCCGTTGCCCCCCATTGAGTGTGGGGAAGGTTCCTAGAAGAGGATGGTTCTGATTTTATTAATTCTTCTAACTGCTACTTAATCGTGTGTTTTTATTTCATTTTATTATTTTCTGAATTATAAGTTCTTGACACTACCATGTAAAGTACCTTGGTAATTTACATTACCTTGGACTTAATGTAAAGTGCTATATCAATACGCATTGATATAGCACCTATCCCAAATTTTCTATATATATATATATATATATATATATATATATATATATATATTGGAGTCTTGTTGCTTTTTAAACTCTTGCTTTATTGTCCTGACACGTTTAATTATGTTTTTATTGATTTTGATGTAACTGTACAGCACTTTGGCTGGGCGTGTGGTGTTTAAGTGCTTTATTAATAAAGGTGGTTTGGCTCGGATACAGAAAAGCGTCAAAGACGCCGAGACACAAGGGCAGACGCGCGGCACAAAGGAGGACGAGTCATTGGCTCCGCAGAAGGACGATGAGTTTTCCTGTTTCCTGCTGTGAGTGCCGTCCTTCCTGACGGCCAACGAACTGATGTTTATTGACAAAATTGGCAAAAGTGCTTCTGCAACACGTTTATAAATCGCCATCTTGAGAGATGGGCCTCGATCAGCGCCTCGTTAGAGTCAGGATTAGCGACGCGAAGATGCACGAGCAGAGTTTTCAGTTTCCTCAGTTCAGTTTTTCAGTAATGATGTGAAGTAATTCACTGACAGCAGCAGCAGCAGCGGCAGCAGCAGCAGCAGCAGCAGCAGCAGCAGGTCACCGACAGCACTGATGCCATAATCCATCAGGGCTGTGTGTGCGAGGATCCTCAGCCTCAGCCTGGTGATTCACACATCAGACTTTCAGAAGCAATATCTCGCTGCATGTCAGCGGTGACACGTCTCCAGAGCAGCGACTGCCGCCGTCTGCATTCTGCTGACTCCACGCACTCTCAGACCGAATGATGCAGGCCGGGGGATTCTTTTAAATAATTGCTTTTTTTGTGTATGTGTGTGTGTGTGTGTGTGTGTGTGTGTGTGTGTGATTCCACCCCCATGACAAGTAAATGAAAAAGGAAAAAAAAAGAAGAAGAATGTTTTTTTTTTTTTACAGTGAAATCCAGATAAAACTGCTTTTAGACTCACCTGGAACGAAAAACGCTACCTGACAAATTTCTGTGTAAAATATTTAAAAAATAATAATAATAATAATAATAATAAAAACAGGAAAGCACAACAGCTCTGTACATTAACCGACCACTTTATTAGGTACACTCAGCACCTGGTAAAGGATTGGCTTGTGTTGGTCTCCTTCACTTCTCGGTTGTAACGACTGGTTCTTTGAGTTACTGTTGCATTTCTGTCATTTTGATGCTAGAGGTCACTCTCCTCTGACCTCTAGCATCAACACCTCGAGGCGACTTTAAACACTTGATTTGCTGCCTCTTTATTATGTTATAATTTATTTATTTTATTGAGACATCACGTTTACATTTACATTGCTTTGAGTTTGAGCTAGATAAGACAACAAAAATAAAAACACGATTACAGAGTTCAGTTAAAATAAATAAAACCTATTCTTTAAGTCCCTGTCAAACAAATGCAGATTTATTCCCGATAAAATAATCTGCTCTTCCTCACATATTCTTCTGACACTGGTATAGTGAGATTATAGGTGACTCTAATTATTATCATTAATTTATGATTATTATTTTGTTATTTGTTTCATTTTCTACTCACATACCCTGGTTTATACAGCAGAACAGTATTTCTGATTTCCCTCCAAGTACAACCAGAGGAAACTCACGTACCACTGTTGGTACGCGCACCACAGTTTGAGAACCAGAAATATGGCTTACGTGCATACCGGAGCCATAGCCGGCATAAAGTGGCTGGTGAATAAATTGCGAGTGTGATTCAAGTTGGACTAAAGAGGAGAAACTCATCTTCTAGTCTCAGTAAGAGTTCTGAGCTGTTTTGCAGGAAAATTAATGATCAAAAAGGTCTGATGAAATATGGATCAAAAGTTAAAACAGACCAAAAAAAAAAAAAAAGAAGCTGGAAATCAAGAGCATAACAAGTTCTCCTGATGAATAAAAATGCTGGAGTTTTAGGCGGCATGTGGGAATATCAGGTCTGAACGGGGTTTCTGATGACATCAGCCGCTCGTGTCTGTCCCACACACCAGAGGATTTTCCAGTCTGACTTGATTTTAAAACGGTGGGAGACCAACGACACAGCGCACTTTGTAACAAGTTTTGAATGTTTTAATTCGGAGAAAACACAGACTAGACCAGGGGTGTCAAACTCATTTTAGTTCAGGGGCCACATGCAGCGCAATTTGATCTCCAGTTGTTTTGCATTTAATGAAGTATCTTTTTACAAAACATATGATGAACAACCTGGAATTTCTTGAGAAAAGTAAGTTTACTATGTACACATGTGCATTAAAACTTCCAGATCACAGTGGATCTACAAAGGCACTAAAAAATGTGTGTATCTGGAACAGAAAAAATATAGGAGTTCACATACTGATTAGATTCTAATCATTATATGGAACTTTCACAAATTCATTACGTGGGCCGGATTGGACCCTCTGGTGGGCCCGTTCTGGCCCACGGGCCGCATGTTTGACACCCCTGGACTAGACGATCTAGGACCACACACTTGGAACTTCAGGAGGAGATTCCAGGGATTTGGGACCTCGCAGAAACTCGGGTGATTTAACGTGACTTCACAATGTAAACAGACTGTCGGCGGCGTCAGTTTGTAGTTACTGTTGTGTGTGCGATGTTTCTTTCAGCTGAGAAATCCAAAGAAAAATGTGGATGAAGTCATGACCTGCTCTCATTGGTTACTGCAAGGTTCTGCCCCCCCCCCCCCCCCCCCCCCCTAGTTGGCCCCCCCCCCCCCCCCCCAATCACTATTCGGTCGTAAATATCAGACATGTTTAATACGTAATGATTTGAAAATCGGGAAGATGGCTGTTAATCCCTCACACTGAGGGATAATTTGTTCAAATCAGCCTGGGACTAAAATCTGGCCAATTACCCTCTAGTGTGGGGCGGGGCTTAATCTGTTACCTGTTTACATCGTAAACCAATGAGGTGATCAAATATGGCCAAGTAATCAAATTTCTCCTTCAACATAAAGCGATAGTACGGCGGCGTAAGAACATGTAACAAGGGATGTGACAATATACAAGTAAAACATTGACATTTCCAATTATTGGGATAATAATGAATTAATATTTGACGCAACTGACTTTAAAATGCTGTCTGGGTCGCCAACATACAGTCAAAGTAATTTATTTTGAAGGATCAGAAGGGGGAGCCTGCATCTTTGCAGTCAATTTTAATTCCACTTTAAAATATTCACTAAAATGACAACATAAATCCCATCTTCAGTGCAAGAAAAACAAAAACAAAACAACAGATTTTACAGGAATCTACAATTATCATCATAAATCACAATAATAACAAAAATATTTTAGTCGGGTTGATCATGATGTACAAGTAGTCGCCGAAGCCTAATTCCCTGTCAAATCACTTAAATGACAAGATACTGAAAGGTTATTAAGGAATTGTTGATGGATGACGCGCACTGCAGCTTTAAAGCAGCTATAATGAATAACTATTTCTGTAAATATAGTTGTATGGAGAAATGATGTTAGCTTGGGTAACTTTTTTTTTTTAATTTCTCAACAACTTAAGGGTTAAAACCAAAAATCTACTCAAGTAAAACGTCCTTTACTGTATGTTAATTCAGTCAGCAGGGACACTGGGACAGGATAGGCAAAATATAATTGCCCGTGTATAATTGCACAGTAAAAACTACTTTATAATTCGCCCCTTAACTCTGCCGTGTACAGGAGACTGTAATGACACTATGGTTGGAAAGCCCCCCGAGCAAGGCCCGGGGCCACTAGCATGGTTCGGCTTGGCTCGGTTTGGGCTCCCTGGGTTCACGTTGGCCTCAGGCTCACCTGGAATAATTGCAAGTCAACAACCACTTTCAATTAAAAATAAAATAAGACAAAACAGTTTGGGGTCAGGTTTGATTTGGCTGTATCTATGGCAACATCGTTAATCCCCCAGCAGATATTCCGGTGTCATTGTCATCCGCCGCCTCAGTCACATACCAGGCAAACACACTTAATGAGGAACCACTTGCTGTACAAACCATTAAATCCGGTAAATAAATCACCGGGTGAGGAGGCGACGAGACCCCGCTGAGGATGGAGAGTAAGATATTTAGCGGGATTAAGTGAGGAAATGGATTTGATCGAGCACAGGGACGTTTATGTGTATGTGGACAATATTCTGTTTTAGCACAACAGTTACACTTGATATGATCTGCTAGATTTCCTAAAAAAATAAAAAAATAAATAAAAAAAAAAAAAGGGGGGGGAGGGGAGAGAAAAATTATGTTTTACTTTTTTGTCGCAGCCATCTTTAACGGGTAAAGTTACAGAAATGGTCCAGCTCTGTTTGTCCGTTAGCAGTTAGAAGCTGCTGTCAAGAAAACTGTGATAAAATGGATGTTTGTAAAAAAAAAAAAAAAAAAGAAGGGAATAATGAAAGAGAGTCCTTTGTGTTTTCACAAAGGACGCTAAACCCATTATTGTCCATGTCCATCCTGAGAGGAGACCAGGGGAAGCTAGTTCTGTAGCTGCTACTGTAGCCAATAGAACTAGCTGCTTCCTCTTTTGCTGCTACTGTAGCTACTAGGTCCGTGGCTGCTTTAGCTACTAGCTGTGTTGCTGCTATTGTAGTTGCTAGTTCTGTAGCTGCTACTTTAGCTGCTAGCTGCTACTGTAGGTGCTTCCTCTTTTGCTGCTACTGTAGCTACTAGGCCCGTGGCTGCTTTAGCTACTAGTTGTGTTGCTGCTATTGTTGTTGCTAGTTCTGTAGCTGCTACTTTAGCTGCTAGCTGCTACTGTAGGTGCTTCCTCTTTTGCTGCTACTGTAGCTACTTGGCCCGTGGCTGCTTTAGCTACTAGCTGTGTTGCTGCTATTGTAGTTGCTAGTTCTGTAGCTGCTAACATTAAAGCTAGCGGATTTCGATTTATTTGCAGCCAACGACATTAAATGAAACATGAGGGAAAGAAACCATGTTACCCACGTCCAACAGAGTAAAGACATTTTAAAATCAGTGGACTAACATTACTTGACACAAACTCCATAAATAAATGAAAGAAGCTAGAGCTTTTTAACAAACTTTCACCAGCAAATTGAACTGAGCTGGACAATTCTTGTGATGTTAGATGGCTGTTCTGTCAAGAAAATAAAATACAACTCTTTTGGGGGTCAAATCTAGTATAATAATAAAATAGGTTTAATACTCTTTTATGGTTGTTGCCTATAAAGTAAAAAAGTTAACTCCACAGCCTCAAATGTCCAGATGAAGAACTGAAAATTGTGCCCGTGTTTTATATGCTTTTTTTTTCCTTTTTTGGTGTTTAATTTGCTCTCTAGATTGAATTTATTCCCCAACATGTGGGTAATTTGTCAAAGAGCGCACAGGATGAAATAGCCTGGATCAGAAGGATCTGTGAGGTGGCAGTTGCCGTATTAAATGCACATGTAAACCCTTACGGCCACTGTGGACCAGAGCTTACTGTCACTTCCTCTTCGGAAAACCTTCAATCGTGTTTAGGGGGATTAGGCCTCGACTGACCGAAAGAGCACTTGTATATTAATAAGTAATTGTGCCAGCAGTCGGGACCTAGCGTGCATCCTGAATTAAAATGACACGAATAAATCAAAGGAAGTGGGCCATGGGGAGAAACATGGTGCTATGTTTAGTCTTAATCCAACCTGGAGAACCTTTGCACTGTCTCTGCGTCTCCGTCCAGGCATCCTAATGAGCGTCGAAATGTCAAAGACGGCTGAGGGGTGGACTGGACAACAGAAAAAGTGGCCAGTGTGTCCACATTTGGTATGCACCGAGAGTTCGTCCATGAGAAACAGTTAGATTTATCCGTGAATGCTGTGATTCTCGGTGTAGACAAGTTTTAGACAAAGTTTTTCCCTTTTATTCTTCAGGTCGATGAAATGTTATGTTTCTCACCATGTTGAGAAATAGTTAATTATATTGTCAATATTGCATTGACTGAGACTTTTCACTGTGTTTAAACCTGGAGACCGACTGATGCTGCTGGTTACAAACGGTAATTGAGCGCAGACGGATGCCGTCACGGTGTCCGACTCTTGGGATGAGCAGAAGCTCGATTGTTTATTGAATTATTTATTGTAGATAAATGAAGGCGACAGATCAGTAATAACAGGCAACAACGGGCGGGGGAGCAGGTCATGTGGAAGATGCTTGAAATCATGAAATAATCATAACAGAGAATATGGAGCAACCTTCATTCACAGTTAATCAGTTTTTACACATAGTTAAAGTTGTTTAATTCTTATCAGTTTGTGTGCACCAAATACCATGGAGTGTTTTAATGGACTGGTATTGCAAACAATCGCTCACAGTGGTTAACAATTACAATTTGTCAACTGGATTGCAGTGAACTTGGTGTTCATGTCACTGCCACTTTCGACTTTTGGATGTAGGTGAAACACAGCGATAGTCAGCACTGCCCACGTTTTTCACAGCGCCCCCCGCTGCCCACAGTGAGGACACCAGGAACAAAAGGCTCAACCTAAAAAAAAATGCACAACTTTTTAATATCTTATGAATATGATCACTGCTTTCTCCCACTTTTTTTCTGGCTAAAAATAGCATTTTGCAAACTGCTCATTCTCCCACACCAAAGTCCATAGAGAAAATCTGCAGTTTTAGCCTGCAGGGACACAAGAGCTTTCTGGTCTGCTGCTGTCTTGTTTGGTAAAATTGGTTCACTTGGGTAAACCCGAGCAGCAGATTTCAAACGCTGAAGTCACAAAATAACACATTTGATCTTAGTAAAGGAGGCAGCAGTGGATCAACAACTCCACTGTGCCTTGATGTAAAATCACAGATTTTCCCTATAGACTTTGGTGCATCTTATATCATCTCTGAAATCCTTCTCATGACACACAAAAGATCTGGGAACAAGTTGCACACTGTTTTAAGTTGAAGCGTTTGATTTAGAGGAACATACAAGTGTGACACAATGTGCTCTGAACAGTTTTTGATGCCGAGGGCTGCAGGCACTGGGTGTTTAATTGGAAGAACAGCTCGTTATCGTCTTCTCAGGCTGAACAAGATCAATGAGAACGCAATCTGTGATCAATAATTTTCCACTATAATTCAACATTTTGTTAATGTCTTTGATGAGAAGTGTAAATCGGGGCGGGAAAGACGCACTTCCCTGTTCCATTTCTCCACCATTTCCCTGTGTTTAAATTGAGTTTACTGTAAGTTGTGTGAACTTTGGCTGCAGCTGAAATCCATTGTGATTATTCATCTTTTCATGTGTGTGTGTGTGTGTGTGTGAGAGAGAGAATTCCACTGTGGAAAATATGCTTTAAAGCCACCGAGGCCCTGTGGGCGTGTGGAGAATGACTCGTGCTGGTTCAAACGTGGAGCTCAGCGAGGAGTCTGCGGCGTCACACAAAGCCTTCGCCAAGGCAGCACAAAAGAACCCGTGTCCTTGTGCTTCTACTGTAATGAGCGTGCCGCTCCGAGCTGCTGCAGGATCCTTCACGTCAAGGTAAATTCTCTTTCAACTTCAGTTTCCCACAGAAAACTCAACTGTGCTGCTCGCTGAGGACAACTGGTGACATGTGACCTGGTCGTTTTCACGCCTAATAGTCCTCTAGTCTCTTTAGTCAAAACGAACCAAACCTTTTGAATAACGCGTTCCCCTCCTCGCCTGAGGCGGCGCTGCACCGGAATTACTGAAGGAGAAGACAAGACAAACTCGCTCATGTTGTTGAGTCCGCTTCCTGCATTGGGTTCACTTGAAGCGAGCCCGAGACCTGCGTTTTTAGGCCGACCAGAGATGGCTTCTTTGATGCGCATCAGAGATCGGTTGCAAATTCACACCTTCCCAAACGGACCGGACGTTCAGAGAAAACAAACTAGGGTTCGATTAAGAAGGGCTGGTGTGAACGCAGACTTAAAGGATCTGAATCTGAAGCAGCTACAGATGCAGACGTGTACAGCACAGCCTAACTCTCACAGATGGAAGGGATAGTTTAGGTTTATCACTCTCACTCAGTGTGTTTACATGCAGTCCTGTTTTAGTCAGACTAAGACTATAGTAATAATAATTCGGGAAGTAATAATTCAGTTTTCTTAATTTAAAGCAAGCAGATAAGTCCGAGTAAAGTTGAGGTGGACTAACATACCTGGATAATGCGATTCATAGTCTGATTACTCCTGCATGTACACATTTATTTCAATTGGGGTCTGACTTCTCCTCAAAATTTCCGGAGACAGGAGATTAAAGGAGATGATGTCGAAAATCATACAGCGGTTTGTTTTTCTGTGTCATAAAGGTCAACAGGAAACTGATTAAGAGAGACACAGCGCCATCTACGGGAAGCAGAGTCAGACAAACCAACAAACCAAACCAATACCAATAAATCATTTTCCCCCTCTGCATATATACTCGGACTTGACAAGTTGTCTGATCGCCTGTCTTAGTCAGACTACGGCCTGAGCTCAAATGAACTGCAACGTACTGACTGTTTGTCTTTTGTAGTTTGTAAACCACTTATTCTTCTAAACCAAAGTCCATAGAAAAAATCTGTAATTTTGCATCACAAAGCACAGAGGAGATGTTGATCCACTGCTGCGTTAAAGTGTGTTCATTGGTGACTTTGGAGTTTAAAATCCTCGGTCCAGATGTACAAACATGGCAGCAGTAGAGCTGCAGCTCATGCGTCTCCACAAGCTAAAAATGTACATTTTCTCTATGGACTTTGGTGAGTGCAAAGCCTTTCCTTCCATAAGCTTCGTATTCAATCAGTCACTTAATCGAACTTTATTTATACAGCACTTTTTCACTTTTCACACAAGGCAATGCAAGTCAAAGCCATTCACAGGATAAAAACAGCAATGGAGAATTGAAGAAGTGAGAAAAAGAAGATGTAAGAAGTAGGAGAGAAGGAAGCGAGGAAATGTTATCATGGACCTGACAAACAGCCATGAGGGAAAACACTGAAAACTGAAATACTATCTGAACTGGAGGTCAAAGAGAAATTAAAAATATAAATAGTAACATGTAAGATAAAATGTTATGAAATAGATCAGTAAATTGGAACTTATTTACTTATTCTAAAATAAGTAAATAAGTAAATAAGAACAATAAAATAAGTTGTGCCTGACCCTAAAATTAGATAAAAGAGTTGGTGGGTCTTTAAAATGACGGCTGACATTATTTTATTCTACAGCTATAACGAGGCAGATAAAATTCACAGTTTTACTGCAGGGGTCGGGGGATAAATTTGGTCCGAGTCGACAGGGTTAAAACAACCTCTACCTCCGTGTCGCTGGAGGGAACCAGCTCCTCTAACGCGCCTCGACATCGTGTGGGTGAACAGCTCGTTCTCCGTCTCCCTGCTCCCGAAACACACTCTCCATCTTTATGCTGATCCTCCGGGCAGACACTCACGGGATCCCAGGAGAGGAAACGACGCGTCGAGCGGCCGCGGCACACGAGAACACGCCAGGCTCCAATTTTACTGTATTGCCTCCATCATGGTAGTTAGTTTTGGGGGGTTTTTTGTCTGTGAAAGTGATTGTGAGCAGCATAACTCAAAAAAACGCAGGAACAGGCTTTGATTACATTTTCTGGGGATGTAGGTTACGGCCCAGGAGAGAACCATGATTAGATTTTGGGTCTGATCTGGACCCAAAATCAGGATTAAAAGCACAACAACCATTTTTAACCTCGCAGGATTGGTGACTTTTCGACTAATGACTGAAGAAATGTAATAACCCGTCACTGTGTAGATTCCTGATTTGTGCGTCTACATAAAAAAAATTGGTTTCTGTTTGTTTCTAAAGCTTCTTTCACGCATATCCATCAATGACTTTTAGTTTTTTGTTAACTCCATCAAGGACATTATGTTCTTTGCCTGTTTGCTTGTGTTGTGTTTGTCTGTTTAACTGTTCAGCAGAAGCATGACTCAAAAATTCATGAAAAGGTTTGGATTAATTTTTCGGGGAATGAAGGTTCCAAGACAAAGCGAAACAAAGGCGACGGTAAACTTTGCAACATTGTTTTCTAAAATTTCTACATTAGTCCGACTAAGCTCGAACTGTTGTCAGAATAGCTTTAAAAACTAAAACTCATGTAACCGTGCCACATGTACAAAAAAAAAAAAAAAAAAAAAAACATGGTTAAGGGGTTCACATGCTTCCCTGAAATCCTTGAAAGTTTGTCAATTTAAAAAAAAAAAAAAACTCAAGGCCCTCAAATGTTTTTGAAAAATAGACACAGGTCATTGAAAGTGCTTGGATTTTTGTGCAAGAAAGAAGTTAAGTTAATATTTAGGCAAATGTCTCCCTTGTTTGTTACGACGCCGTTGCATTGCTTAAAGTACGCAGCCGAGTCGTATTTAGTAGCGGCGTTGTGGACTCTGTCCGCTGTCTCTCTCCGCCGTTGGCGTGAGATTCCACGCAGGACAACGAGCGGGTAACGTTAAGCAAACGACGCGATGCCTGGGAAAGGAAGATTCCAAGACAATCCAAGGTAATTCCAAATGAGACTGATTTGACCAAGATCCCAAGGACAATCACTTGACCAGATAAAAGTGGACGATGCAGTGGGAGAAGCGTCTCTTACAATAGGTCCTCCCATCTTAAGCTGTGTCAGCACATTCGGTCCTTGAATTAGAGAGAACTGGTCCTGAAAGTCCTTGAAAATTCCTTAAATGTGTTGTCAGCCAAGCTGTAGAAACCCTGGGTTTATTTTAAAACCCGAGTGGGCTTTATTTAAATGTGAAACTCTGACAAAGAGCTGAGCTGATACAGTAAACACAAAGTTCAGACTTTCTTAAATTGAAGCAGTGAGTGGATTATGGTGAGAGGAAATGGAGTGATCATTGATTTATCTCCCCTTACACAGCTCTTACCCCCCCCCCCCCCCCCCCACCCAGCTCTACCCCCCCCCCCCCCCCCCACGGAAACTCTATATTATGTTTCATCTGTTATTAAATCCACTGAAACAGACCATGTAGGAACAAACTAAGAGCTAATAAACTCCAACAACTTGAGTCAGACATGTTGAAATCACAAACAACAATCATAGATGCTGTTTCCGCGTTTCCCTCCTTCTTTAAAAACCTCGAGTCCTGAACTGTGATAAGATTATTTCCTTTGTTTTGCTCCCCCGAGGCTGTTGTTTGGGCTTCTTTAATTATTCATGGCTATTTCCTTCACTTCAGGGATGAATGAGTGAATATGTGGCTGTGCACACACCGAAGTGACTACAGTGTTGATGAGAATAGAGTGTGCGGTCCCCGAGGGGGGGGGGAATATCTTCCACTAAGAAACATTATGAATGGCTACGCTGAGTTCAGTCTTCATATTGTTTGCATGTTTGTCACTGGTGAAGTGCCACATTTTGATGTTGTGGGGTCACAAGCAATCAATCAGTCAATCAGTCAGTCAGTCAGTCAATCCACTCACACGCGTCACTCATCAATCACCCCAACAACACAAATGCTAAACTGGCGAAATGAGGAAACGCTTGTGGTCGGCCAATAAAAACCTGATGATAAAGCAAAATTCAGCAGGAAAGAAAAATATAAATAAAAAATGAAATGGATAAAGAAGGATATACTGATGAGGTAGAATGGATTAAGCTAGTAGATTAATGACGAAAATAGAAATATTTTATTTAAAGAGCTATATAGGTAGTCAACAAAGACAGGTAGGTAGTCATTTTAATTATAAAAATTGGCTTGAGGTTTAAATTGCTGACTTGGGCGATTGGCGGTGCTAGTAAATTTGAAGATAACAGGAGAGTTAACTCTGTAATCAAGAGGAATTGCAGAAGAGGAAATGCCATGTGTCGTCTGCGTAACATTTTATAATCTGCTTTTCAAAGGCCGCAGCTGTGGAGCTTCACAACGCGAACGTGTTGTGGCTTTTCCTGAATGTCGAGATCCTGCAGACGCGGGATCTCGACATTCAGTCTCATCTGGTCCTTTTCATAGGCCACGAACGAACGACCCATTTTTCACGTCCCTGATTGTCTCTCTCCCTCTCTCCGTCCAACACAATGGGGGCTGATTTCATTTTCAGCTGCTCTCGTCGTGCGCGATGATTGAAAGGACAATGGAGAAGCGGACACCTGTAATCAGGAATTATTTCGGGGACAGGAAATGAATTTGTGACAGGATTTATTCCGATCATTTGAGTTTTTCTCTCAAACTCTCACCCCAGACCAGCTGCAGTCAAACAACAACAACTTCAACAATAGCATTCATTCAAGATTTCACTCATTATTTTATGAAATTATCATTTTTTTATTGACCCGTACATTTTACTATATCATGTATAATTTTAAATGTGACAAAAACAGAAGTGTATTCATTTTGTACATCCATTCTTTGATTTAAATTCATTTTATTTCATCAATATATTCTCATAATGTACTGTATGTACCATTATATATTTCTTCTTCTTGTCTCTGCTGATTTATGTCTTATACATATTTAAAGAGCAGCCCCCTTACCTTAACCACTAAAAGTAATTCTAACCCTAAATCCAAGTTTTAATCCTTAAAAAGCTGCGTATAGTTGTGAAAACTAGACAAAATATCCTCATTAAGTGAAAGCTTTTTTTCTCTACTACAAACTATTTCACACACATACTGGTTTCCATGACTTCAGAGGACATCGCATTGACTTACATTCATTTCCTGGAGACTTGCTCTAACCTTAACCATAATTACTAGTGTCCTAACCCTAACCCTGATCCTAACCCTGACCCTGACCTTAACCTAACTTTAAAACATGTCTTCACCATTTATGTTAGGGGGACTTGGATTTTGTCCCCATGAAGAAGAAAAGTCCCCATAATGTGAGCGTGTAAACAGATTTAGGTCCCCACAACATGAAAAAACATCAGGTGCAACACTGCCCCCTTCTGGTCAAACCACGTTGGGTGGATTTTACTGGTTTCATCACATTTTTCTATGTTCAGTTTTTTTTGTGTGCTCTGAATACATACAGAATAAATATAGAAAATACGGAGAAACATAGACTGTGAAGAGTATCACACTAGTTCTCTGTTCATTTGCAACACTTTTGTCTTTTGTGTTTATTGCTTTTTTTTTTTGTTTTTTTTTTTTGCATAAAAAAACAATATATATATATATATACAAATATATATATTTGTTGTTTTAGCAATGCTATAATGACCATCCTATACAATTATTTCTCAATCACTCTGATGGAACACATCCTGAAAATATGGAGAAACACATGCAGTTTGAAAATAACATCTTTTTTAACAGAAATGCTTCTCTAATATCAAATATTCAGTGTGAACACAACCATGGCTCTTTAAAACCTGGAATGGAACCCTAATGTTATTGGTCAAACCTGTGTTTCTCCTACTATTTCATGGCAACAAATAGCTGCTGTGAAAAAGGTCTATTATACCTGGTTTACTCCAGACATGTTGGAGCATTACATACACATGTTGCACAAGTTCAACTCACTGACAGGTTGATCATATAGTAGAAGACTGACTTTTAGTCACATCTTTTCAATCTGAACGCCAACGATCACAAAAGTGACATTAAAACAACAAAGCTGCTGGTGGCCTAAGACTTATGCACAGGACTGTGTATATATAACTACAATTACTGCTAATTTAAACTCTGGTAAACCAAAATTCTAAACAGTAATGTTTTTCTATTTCGTCACATCACTTTGTCTTTGATGGTCGCTCTGAGTCCACTAGATGGCGCCGTTCCCCATACATTTACAGTCACGGAGCTCGACGTCATCACGCAGTGTTGAGGTGGACCTCAGGTTGACCTTTAACTCACACCGTGAGAGTGTGGGCTCAAATGACACGACGCATTAACAGCTTCCTGTGAGGTTTTTTTTCTTTGGTGGCACAGATTCTATTCCCCCCCCCCCCCTCCCCCCCCCCGTGACCTCCTGCACCCGCGCTGCTTTTAGCTAAATTGAAAGGAACGGTGGTGGCGATTGTGCTGATGAAGTGCAGCAGCCCTGACATGTGACACCCTCACAGGTCTGCACATCGTCTTCTTAGCGTGGGATCTTATCTTCTCAAGAGAGAGAAAATAAAGAAAAAAAAAAAAGTGCCATTATGTAATGGGAAAAGGGTTCTTCACTGAAGCCCCGGCCTGTGATCCTTCAGGGGCGAGGAATGTCCTGGAAGGCTGGAGCTCAGCTCCACCGTCCTGAGAGAAGACACGTCTTTGGTCGGGTCATGTTCCAGGACCAACTGAGGTTAGCAAGAGCGATGATGGAGGAGGAGAAGAAGAAGAGGAAGAAAAAAAAAGGGAAAAGAGGCCGCCCTGTTTCTAAGTAGGAGACGCTTGTGGCCAAATCTGGGCAGGATGAGGGAAAGGACGGTTTGGACCTCGGCCCTGGAGCCCCGAGAAAATTAATAGTGTTTACGTTGAGGAATTCGTTGCAGGGGGAATTCTGACGGGATGCAGGATGTGTTGTTGATTTGTAACTTTTTTTCTTTTTTTTTTTCCTCCCTGCAGCGTTTTTCACAGGAGCGAGACTCCAGAGACGGCGCTGGAGAATAAGAGCAACACAGAGGCAACGCGTCCGTCCAAATCACCACTAACTTTAAATTTCGAGCGTTTTGGATGGAACGGCATTTACGTTCCTCACCTCCCTCTGCGTTAAAACGACTGCTAACGCACAGCTCCTGTTTCTCGTCGCCGTGGATGCTCATTCTTTATCGAACTGACAAGAGCTGCAGCAGAGATGAAAAGCAGTCGACCGTGATTTAACAGTATTCACATTTTCACCATCTATTACTGTAAAATGAAATAAAATCGAACTCTTACTTTTCAGTTTCTCGTTAAACCACATCATTTGTTCGACCTGATATTATAGAATACTCAGATTATCATTATTACTGTTCTGTTGTGGGTGTGAATTGTTGCAGACACGGCTGTGAATGGTTACGTTATTGTTTTTAACATATTTTTCACATATAACGACGATAAAGCTTCCCTTAATCCTAAAATCCCTGTAACATGCTGCATTTTACAGTATTTAAACCCTCAAAAGATCTAGTCGGCTGCGCTAAAATTGAAATATAATAATTTTTAAACTAAATTCTCATTGTGATTGTTGGCAGACTTATTACAAGGACTTTGTTCGGCAGTCGTCAGACTGTTTGTACTGTTATACTGAGTTAGAAAAAATGGCTATTGTACATTCACATTATACAATATAATGTGTTGACACCCAAGAAGAAAGCGGCCATTTGTCTCTACTGCGGAATGTAGCGACTTTTGTGTGGCTTTAGCAAGAACTGAACATTTGAAGCACGGCATTAGTTTTGGAATTGACTCAGTTGGTCCAAAGTGGTAGTTCAGGTTGTTTGGAGTGTGGTTTAATCGACCAGCATGCCTAATATTAAGTCTGAGCATGAGCTAAGTTTCTATTAAAGTATCACAGGTTTGAGCGGCGGATGAATAAGCTGCTAATAAACAGAGAACGTATGATTTGTTTTGATTAGTTAACCAGTAATCAGTGAAATAGCTTTTACATTGATATTTATTTTCTAATAAAGGGGATAACATGCAGCAAGGTAGTCACCGCGATATAACCCTCTTTTTTCACCCATTCATTCTTCTTCTTCTTCGTTGGTTCAGGAAACAGTTGGTGAAAAATGGGTCATGCTGTATGTACTGTTCTATTAAGTTAGAAAATTGGCGACAATTGGCAATGGAGACAATGAACTGCGGATTTTAGCCAAATCACAGTTAGCTCGGCAAATAAAATCTATACAAGTCTATGATATCTTTGCCACATCATCTCAATGTTAGGCAGGAAAGATAATGTTTGTAAAGCACTTACTCTCCCGCACCAAAGTCCATAGAGAAAATTGGAGTTTTTAGCTCGCGGCGACACAGGAGCTGCTGGTCTACCGCTGCCTCGCGTGGTAAGTTCGTGTCACTGAGGTGAATCCACATGAGAAATTTCAGACACAGATAAGACAGAGTAAGTCATTTGAAGTTGCTTGATGGAAGCAGTGGCGCATCAACAACTCCTGTTTGCTGTGATGTAAAACTCACTGATTTTCTCTATGGAATTTGGCATCTGCGATGAGTGATGTGGCGTTCTGCAGTCAATCTCAGTAACAGCTCAGTGACTGTGTGAAACCTCAGCTTCGGTTAAAATGAAGCCACGCTCAGTAAACAGATCACGCCTCGACACCTCGTCTTTAAAACACGTTGGACGCGTCTGTGTTGACGTTGTGGTTTTTGGCCCTGTGGTCCCTGCACTTAGCCGACCCCCTGCTCTGTCTCAGTGTTGAACGTGACTGCAGGCTGACAGCGGTTCACTGGCCGTGGAAAGACTCGCCCTGGTTTTCATAGCAGCAGCAGCAGCAGCAGCAGCAGCTGCTGGGGCCACGACTACTGAGCTGCTACCGCATGTAGCACCGAGCGCGATTGTTTACGTCATAGCATGAACAGACTGTTAGAACACGGCTGCTTTTATTGTCTGTTTGACTCTAAATGGGACCATTACTTACAAATTCCACATCATATCAAATTAAAGAAGACCTGAAAGTAATGCTTGAGACGATTAATGTCTCAGGAAAATGTCTGATGGTATAAATCAACCGAGAAGTAACGAAATTTCACATCGAATTTGGAGTCGCCCCCTATTGGCCATTCAAGAGAATACAGGTTCAAGACACTTCTGCACTGGATTCATTGTCTTGACCCAGTAACTATGTCTCTTTGTAGGTAAAGTCTATGGCAGTGGTTCCCAAAGACTGGGTCGGGACCCACACGTGGGTCACACAAGTTTACTTTATGTTTATATCTTTTACACAACATGCAGGAAATCAAGTTTTTTTTACTTAATGAACCAAACAATCATTTGTTCACCAAATGAAACGACATTGCGCATATGGCCTTAAGTTAGTCAAGACCATTTGCTTGTCACGTCGGAAGAAATACGCAGAAAACAATAAATGTTTGCAGTTTGACTGCTACTTTTTTGCTTCAGAAAACTTGATTCACTTCCAAAAGAAACTTTTACAAAAGTATATAAAGGGTAGTGTGCATGTCTATTAATTAGGGATGTATGATATTGGACTTCTTGGCCATATATTAATATATCAGCAATGCTTGGGCCAATTTCTGACACGATATACAGTATATATACATTTTTCCCTGCACCCAGCTGCTTCCTGTAGTGAAATTTTCCTAAGACTAACATTATATGTTGCTTACTCATGCAGCAGCAATGAATAAATATAGCTGTAGAGGGCGCCAGCGTAGTCAAGGAGGTAGCAGCCTATTTAACCTACCGTTGTAGTCATTAGTCATATTTGATAAAAAATATCTGCTGACACCAATAATTGATATTGATACCCAAATTTTCAAAATAATTCTGTTGCTGGATAAGCTGCTAATAAACAGTTAACGTGTGATATTTTTTTGATTAGTTGATTAGTCACATTTATTTATTCATGAATAATTAACAATTCATTATTTATTATTTTATTGTAACCAATGAAAATGCTTTTAAACTTATATTTATTTTCTATTAATGGGGATAACATGCAGTAAGGTAGTCATTGTGATACAACCCCCCTTTGGGTGTACCGCCCCCAGCACTTCCTGTAGTGCATTGCAGTTGTTGAACATGGTTTCCAAAAGAGGGAATTTTAATTAAAAAGGCAGACGATGAAATTCCACATTGGTGAATTTTAATAATTGAGGAGGGGGAACCTCGGCATGTTTTAGCCCCGGTCCAGTTAGCCGGCACATCCGGCCCTGAGGAAATAACACCTGAGCTCATGGAAGGTTAAATATAGAACCAAATGACTGTGTTAATAAACATCGGATCACGGCGACCTTCCACCGACGCGATCACTTATGACTTAATGTCTTGTTTGTCCAGCGCGCGTTTGACTGTCTGTTTACTCTGGCTCTCGCTCCACTGTCGCCTTCAAATGCCTCGACTTAAAGAACAAGCAAAACATGGCAACTCTCTGTGATGTGTGCACAGAGATAATATTCAATTTTTCATCACCACCTCAACCAAAACACACGAAAAAAAGGAAAGAAAGACGCACAGGAATTGCACAGAGATTAGAAAAGTCATCAGAAATCAGGTTTTTCTTCCCATATAAATCCTAGTATCAAAATCATGTTACACAAACTGTTTTATTTATCCAAACTAAACCTTTAACCAGCTCAGAAATGTTATCTTTCGTCCATACACAAACATGTCAGCAACTTTTTCATGACCCGTCTCCTAAATATAAACCAGCAGGATGAATAAACATGTTGGAGTACGATCGTTGTCAATGCTCATAAATTCTCACTAATGTTTTTCGGGGGGGGGTTATTTTCTAGTCTTCCTTCCCTTTTATAAAGGAACATTCTGACTTTATTCTGTGCGTATCTGATATTCCTTATGTTGTGGGGACCTAAATCTGTTTACATTCTCACATTATGGGGCCAAAAATCAACATAAACAGCTACATTTCAAGGTGTTTTAAAGGTCAGGGTTAGGGTTAGGGCACTAGTAATTATGGTTAAGGTTAGAGTAAATCTGCAGGAAATGAATGGAAGTCAATCCAAAAGTCATGGAAGCCAGTGTGTATGCTTGTGTGTGTGTGTGTAGCTGGTATTCCTTATGTTGTGGGGACCTAAATCTGTTTCCAGTCACATAATCAAGTTCCATAATGACAATTATTACATTTTAAGGTGACAACATGTTTAAAGTTAGGGTTAGGGCACTAGCAATTATGGTTAAGGTTAGAGTAAGTCTGCAGGAAATGAATGGAAGTCAATGCAAATGTCCTCTGAAGTCCTGGAAACCAGTGTGTGTGTGTGTGTGTGTGTTTGCTGATCAAAAGTTATAGTGGAAAATTTCTGTTGTGATCGTGACCATGTGAGGTTATTTAGGAGACTTTGGCCTGTGTTTAGACTGAGCCGCTGAGTGTGTGTTTGGGAGAACATAAATGCATGATAAATCTCTGACTTGACATTTTTCAAGTCCCCGCTTTTTGTTTTAAACTCTCTCTGGTTTCAAAGCAACGTGCAGTAACTTTGTCGCTATCGATCTGATTTGTAATTCGATAAAAACCTTTTCAACGCAACGCGAATAACGTGATTTTTAGAAGGAAAAACTGACTTCTGCAACTCCTCTAGACTTTAACCAATCACGGAGCAGTTCAGACAGAGGGCGCCTCCTATTGGTTGTTTGCCTGAGCACATGCTCGAACAAAAACAGTTGCTGTTTAAGATTTGCTAACAACTCTCTCTGATAACAGCTGGTTACCAAAGGTAACAACTGATAAACAAAGATACCTAAAGAAAATAAGAAGGTCTGGAACAGATATTATTCGCCAAAAAACCATTTGTCATTGTGGTATAGTATTGGGCAGCAGGGAATATAAATAGAAAATATCAGTATTTTTAACAGAATTTTACTTTTTTAAAGTTTTCTTTTTTCATTTATGTATTTTCCTATTTGTACGAGCCAGTTTACGAGCGTATTCTTTATTTATGCATCTATTTTATTTTTGTTTGTTATATTTACATATCTGTTTTGCTCACCCAAAAAAATCAATGGCTGCCCATGATAGGTCAAGAATATGATCCCTTTTCTTTTATCTTATTGTGAAAAGTGAATTTGCCACAGCAAACGACAGTTTGTGAACTGGCCACTCACCTGAACCAAACTCCATTGAGAAAATCTACATTTTTAGCTCACGGGAACACAGGAGCTGCTGATCTACTGTGCCACATTTGGTAAGTTGGAGTCGCTAAGGCGGATGAAAATGAAGGATTTCAAAACACGGAATTTACAAAATAACACGTTTGAATTTACTGATGGAGTCAGCAGTGGATCGACAACTCACGTGAGCCAGGATGTAAAATCTCCAGTTTTCTCTATGGACTTTGGTGCAGGAGAGAAAGGGGTTTACAATGCTCAAGTTTCCTCTTGAAAAAGGCTGACTAAACGTAAGATAAAGTGGCCAACATATTTTCAAAACATGCAAGACAAAGTTAACACTGACTAAATGCCGGCACATAATGGAACTACACAAGAAAAATTGGACTACACCTTAAAGTACCTGTTGATTAAACTCAAATATATTTTAATAAAACCTGCCTGCTACAGCTTTAACACCAATCACCAGATGTAGATGAAAATCTGAGAGTAAAGCAAAACAATATCCAAATTAAAGAGGATAAAAATTCACTCTCGCATCTGACAGAGAGAGAGAGAGAGAGAGAGAGAGAGAGAGAGAGAGCGAGAAAGCAGGAGAGAGAAGGCGGTGGACGTTGGAGATTGGGGGCATCATTCATGTGGCTCCATTCATGCTCGAGGGCATGTGGAGCTGTTGCGAGGGAATTAGAGGGTTGAGTCCTGTGTCACGGTCCTGTTAACCTCCTCGACCGCCGCAGTAATATCTCAGCACGGCAATAGGAAAGAAGTGCCTTCAGCGTGAAACAAAGGGCCGCACCTTCTGTGGAGAGACTGTTGACTCCAGACAAACACCAAAGCCGAGCAGCAGCACGTGTATATTCAGACCTTCTTCCTCATTCCTTGCTTTTTTTTATTGACTTATCCTGAGTCACTAATGAGTCAGACCAGGAAAACCTGGGCGTCATGACGACCACAGTCAAGGATTTCTCCGCCTGTTTTCATCCCCATCGGCTCCTTTTAAAGAACCTCACAGTCTGCGAATGTTTGGCAGCCGGAGGTCACGTGTTACGTTCCTGCCAAAACGTCCTCCGATGTGATACTTAGCAACAAGAAAAATCCCAATATAGACCAGAAACTTTGAATTCATAAGTGATAATATTGATATTTTGCTGTTAAACGGAACTGTAGTTAATTTGTTCCACATATTTCTTGGTTTTATTTCACATGCAGTGGTAGCTCGACTCCCAGACGTATTCCCTGGGTGTGTAAGTCTGACTGTGAGGAATTCGAATTTAGCACAATTTCAGTCAGGCTAACATGTTTGCATGTATGTAACAAAAATAAGTCTAATGTCTAATGAGGGTGACAATTCCAGGACCCTGAAACTACAGCAGCTAAATGGAATTCAGCCATGGTCATGACATTATCTGCACCTGCTCTCGTTCTATTATGGCTGGTTTACTCCACTTATGGCTCGAGCGACCGAAAGAAATCTCTATTTTCACCTAGTAGATGTAGAAATTAAGTGTAAATTAAATGTTTTGTGAAGGTGTCATGTTTGGTCTTGAAAGAACGTTGACACTTTGCCTTGTTTTTCCTTGGAACCAGCCAGAAAACAACCCTTTTCTTCTTGCACAAACTCGGCCCTCGGGGTCGTTAACCACCTCATCGTGGTCCTGATGCTGTTATTTGGCTACGGAACGATGTGGTGTCTGGAGCAGCGTCTGGTGTTGACACGGTGGACAGGATGTTCCCGAGCGTCCCTGGGGCTCCAGTCTCTCGCCGCTTGTTTGTTTTTCCGGCTGAGAGGTGACATTCGCCATCCTCTCCCCTCGCCATCGCCGGGCCTCAGCAAGAATGTAAACATGGGGATGATCCGTGCACATGTTCTGTATGTGCTGTTTATGCATTTGCTAATGCAGACTGTAAAGTTGGCATAACAACACATTTTAGAAAAGCAAATGATTTCTTGGTATCGTTTTAAACCGACTTTAAAAATTGTCTTAAAATGTAAATAATATTTATGTTATTACATTAATAATTTCACAGTAATGTTTATTTTTTTTATAAATCCAGAAGTTAAGGAATATTTTAAGTCTACATTATCAAAAGAATATACTTGTTGCTCTATCAGCCTTTTCACCAAATTCCATTTTTAGCTGGGGGCACACGGGACCTGCAGGTCTATGGCTACCTAATTAACTGATTTGGTGTCTTCCCATAAATTCAAATTAAATATTTGAACTGCCCGAAATGAAAAACTCAACATTTTTGAACTTACTAATGAAAGCAGCAGTGATTTAATAACTCTTCAGGGCTGCTGATGTAAAATTACTGATTTTCTCTATGGACTTTGGTGAGGGAGAGAGTGCCATTTACAAACTTCAGTTTCTTGATGGAAAAAGTCTTATTCACAGTGAAATAAAGTGGCCGACATATTCTGATGATATTGCAGACTTATATTACTGTAGATTGTATGAGGAGAACATTTTGTTTAGTGGCTAAAATTAGCTTTTTCTTAACAGTCATGTTATTAATCGGAGTGATCCTCCATGTCTCCGAACTATCCCTCCAAAAGGTTTAAACCTTAGCCTGGTTCTATTCTTACGCTGCTTGAAAACAGGCCCTGAATTCCAGGCATTTTCCAGAACGTCTCCTACCAGCTCCCAATGCCACCCTTCACAGAGATGTTCCAGAGATTATCCTGCTCTTGTGGACGTGTCTGACCCAGATAATCTCTCCCTGTGTTCATTATATTCCCTGACCACACTCAATCTTCTGGAGTTTTCCAGAGTTCATGTTTGAAAACCACTTAAATGTTCCTCTTCTTGTCCCGCGGCCATGAAATAATCGGGTGCCTGATGACGTCTTTCAGCATCTTCACACCAGGTCACCTCTTCACCAAGAAATGTTTGCACTCTCGGCGTGAAAAATGGCCAAGGCCGCGTCTCCAGGCCCGCGGGCGACCCGGAGCAAAACAGTTTACTCACCGGCGCTGCAACCCGTTTAAGCTTCCACATAGCACCTGTCCTGTCGGCTAAACACTTCCGAACCCATTTTGCAGGAGGTTGTAAACATTTGCGGCGCTGTGTTTACGCAGGACGTGTAAGAATGCCAAGCCCCCCCCCCCCCGTGAAACGAGGAGAAGCACGTGAAGAGCAACTGACCTCCATCAACCTTCTCCACACTCCACTCTGTGTGGGCCGAGGTGAAATTTATGCAGCACCTTCATAACAGACGGTCAAACTGACTGATGGGGGAGAAACAGTTGTTACGTAATTATGTTTCAGCTCAATAATCCGAAGGTCAGTGTTCCAGATGAACAGCCCCAAGATAAATAGTGTTTCATACCAGTGGAATAACCACCTCGATAACTACCTTTATTTATGACCAGGTTAGCAAAACACTTTCTAGGAAATAGTAGTTAATCAATGTAGATGAGGTTATTCTGCACACGATAGCCACGACTGGAATGCAGCGAATGCCTTAAACTCAGATTATGTACGGGGGGAACCATATGGAAGGGGAATTTTCTGTAAAGTATGTAACAGGGGCGTTCCAAGAGATTCTGGGGCCAAAGGCAAAAGGGACCTGCGGGGCCCTGCATGCAAATGTAGCACACGTGTGCTAATTCAATACCAGCTCGGTTCCATACAATTGCATTTTTTGTGTGAAAAAAATAAAATAAAATTGACTGTCTGTCTGTCTGTCTGTCTGTCTGTCTGTCTGTCTGTCTGTGTGCTTTTGCACCAGAGTGAACAAGGAACATGTGACCCATATACTGTACTACAGTATATATGTCAGGGATGGTTAGTTAAAATACAATGACGTCCAGATTAAGCAAAATGTCCTCAACCAATAGAGTTTGACATCATAATGTCTAGTGAGGAATTAGGAATTATGGAGTAAATATGTACATTTTTTAAATCATAATGTGACTTTCACAAAAAAAGAAAAAAGAATTACGAAATAATTTACTTTTCCTATTAACAATATTAACATTGAACTGGTGAGGTTATCAAAAAAAAACAAAAAAAAACAAATGTTATTTTCTCATGTCCGTTGAAAAATAAAATATGTAAATATTTATAAAAGTATAAACAAGTAGCAAGGAGACTCTCCCACACTTTAAACTTGCCAGAATAACTGCATTACTAGAAATTATAATTTTCATGATTTAAAGTATTGAGTTTAAATAGGTCAGAGGTCATTGACTTACCTCTGTACATGCAATAAAGTATATAAAGTTTGTATGTATATAATAAATTAATTTAGAACGTGTGAAAACAGTGTATAAGTGGTGCATTAACTACAACTGAAACAATGCAATTTGCTCTTTTTGTCCTCATTCCTTTGTGAAGACAAAGCACTTTGTCCGGGGCGTCTCTCCAAAATCAATTCGCTTTTTTTTTTGCTTTTTTTTTTTTTTAATAATCACAGATTAAGTTGGTAATCTGTCTAATGAGAAACTCAGGGAAGATTTAAATGTCAAGAAAATTTAAAACAAAAGCCACTCAGTGGGGTTTTAAATGGGAACACTTGAACTCTAATGGTTTCTCCTCGACAGCCTCTTCAGCCTTAAATGAGAATTCCACAGTAGCAGCTCCCTGAGGCCACGTCTGCGGCAAACTGCGCTAGCATCATTTAAATCTTCTTGAATCACTCTAATGTAATTTTATTTTTTTTGATGTATTTTCCTTTTGCTCTAAACATCTTCTTAACTCAGGCTCCGTCACAGCCGTGGATTTTCACGCTTATGGAGCTGGAAAAAAAACAAATTAAATTTCACTTTTCCTTTCCTACGTCACAAATAATGCCTCAGTCAAAATAATATCTCATATGTTTCCTCTGCAGTGGATTCTCTCACTTTCAACCTGCAGAGACATAAGAAAGCTTTACCACTGTGTAATAAAAACAATGACGAGAGTTCGCCATGATGCATCGCTGAGCATCCTTCTCTTCTTCTCTGCTGCCTCTTTGGATTTACGCGAGGATTAATGTGACGCCAAAGATACAGTGAAAATATTACGAGCCCCAATTCCAATGGCGTTGTGTAAAACACGCTACAAAGACAAGATATTTAATGTTCAAACTGATAAACCTTGGACAGGGGATGTTAAGGAATGTGAAAATAGTGAGGTTCACCTCGTTGTGAGCATCTGCTTGAACAAATAGTCCAACAGTTTAAGAACAATGTTTCTCACATATACAGGGATTCCATCATCTGCAGCAGGGGTGTCAAACTCATTTTAATTTAAGGTCCACATACAGCACAGTTTGACCTCAAGTGGGCTGGACCAGTAGTATAATAGCATAATAACCTCTCAAAAACAAGAATTGCAAATGTTTCCCTTTGTTTTACATTGAATGAAGTATCTTTTTTACAAAAACACATTACGAACAACACAAAAAATGTGCAATCACACAATCAGTTGATCTACAAAGGCACAAAACAGGTATCTGGAGCTAAAAATAAAGTATTTCACATTTCACATTAAGATTAGATTGTAATCATAATGTGAATTTTTCATTAATTCATCCCGTGGGCCAGATTGGACCCTCAGGTGGACCCTCTTCTGGCCCAAGGGCCATACCTTTGACACCCCTGACCTACAGTCCATAGCTTCATCAGAAGATTGTGAGAATCCACATGTATAATTACAAGTAGATACGTGATTATATTATATATACTATTAAATTAAAGGATGCTAAATTGCCCTGTGTTTTGTTTGATGTCATTGTTTATGATTATTTTTCCCTCACATTTTGAAAAATATGTCGCTCACTGGTTTGTGAAATAGCACTTTGAAGTCTTTTCCGGCACCATGTTGGTTTATTTTAAAACCAAAAGTAACAACGTTTGAATGAGAACCGATGCTGCGTCCTGTTTTTAGGCAGAACTTGAAACTTCAGAGGCCCAAACTCAGATTTCCAACACGGCAAACTCATAGCAACTGGACGTACCTCGGGTTAGGATTCCAAGATGGCTGCCATCGCACAAAACACTGCTACTTTTAGCGTTACGGGAAACATCTGTAATATTTGTTTCACAGTGAAACAGTTGCTACGCTGTTTGTGTGCAAAATACCACATAGAGGTTGGTATTGCTAACAGTGGCTAGCCCGCGACTTCTCTCTGGAATGCCACGAACTCGGAGGTGTCGATCCCAGCTCCGACTTCGGGGAACGCAGCGTTACCCACCTACACCTGCACCAACTGGACTTTACTCGAAGTCAGTCAAACGTTGTCCATGTCCACATATCCACCGTGTTTCATCATCTCTTTGACTTGTTTACAAAATGGACGTCATGTTCTCTTGAAGAAGAACTGAAACTAGTGACTGAGAACATTAATTCCTCCGGGAAAAAAAGCATTTGCTGACCTTATGATTGTGCTGTTCAGGCCCATTTCCACATAGACTTATATATAAACTAGTGGAGTCACCCCCTGGTGGCCATTCAATAAAATACAGGTTTCAGACACTTCCACGTTAGCTTCAGTCTCTCAATCTTTGCAGGTGTTTTTCCTCTTTGTTTTGGTTTTTCAGGTTAGTTAACAGCTAGTTGTGGAGTTAGCAAACGTGACGCGCAGCATTCGGAACGCTAAAGTTGGTTTTTCGACATGGGAACAACTGTGCGCTCATAATTTCACTGCTTCGACTTTCCACAAACCTGTGAATTGAACGTGATCAGGTTGATATGAGGATGTGAATAATATTTCTAAGATTTATGACCTGGTGTTCTGGACTCCAAATTTGACTCCTAGTTCTAGTGTATAGGAATTAGTGACGCCTAATGGTGAGTCAGTTGTAAGGAAATAGACGACTCCTCTACGCCTCCACTTAAATTTGCCCCAAAAAGGTGGGTGATTTGTCCATTTGGGCTTCGGTAGAAATATTTCTACACAACATGGCGGCCTCTGTCAAGCAAGGCCCTTGTCTGAAGTACATAAGAATGGCTTGATCTAATGCGACAAAAAACAATTTCTGCCAATAATCGCGCCGAAATTCCGTTCAACAACAGCGTTTTAAGTGTTTGCTACCCCACCTGAAAAAAGTCCTTAAAGGGTATTGATCATTTTGTTTTGAAATATGTAATAAGGCCCGTCCATGTCGCTTTAGAGCTCTGCTCTCTCTCTCCATGAGCGTCCCTGTGTTTGGTTTCAGTGCTGTTCGTTTACACTAGATTCCCTTTAGTGTCAGGAACGCTGGGTGATGCCCAGCCACAGAGCGAGAGAGCAGAGAGGAAGAGGAAGAGGAGGAGGTCGGCCGTGAGGTCTTCCCTCTCTGTTTACACGACAGGTGGAATTTACACCCTTTTAATGCATGGTTTTGTTTAAACGTCAGCACATTCGCTCCTGTGTGATCAGTTTCCTGCTCGACAAAGTTAGTGCGGCTCTGCAGAACAGCTCTCTCCAGGCCTTATCTTGATTGGCTGTGGGGGGGCGGGGGGTGAGGGAGGACAGGGTGGGAGAGGCGAGCTGTGGTTGAGGATCCACATGCGCTCTCAGTTGCACTGCGTCTATAGGGAGCACGGACTGATCCACCTCTTCACAGCCTCACGGGTCTTCGTGGACAGGACGACTGGCGCTGCACATCAGGACCTCTTCACCTTGACGTGGTGTCTGTCATCAGGAGGAGGCAACGTTTGTTTTTTTGGTAACAATCAGCAAAGTAGCTTGTGAGTCTCATGAGATTGCTGGTAACTGAAGGAAAATACAAAAGCCGGAGAAGAAATCATCCTCCACTAAAATCTGAATTACCTCTTCTCGGACCAGTCCAACGCCACTACCTGGTGCGGGGAGAGCGGTTCCGGAGCTGACGAGGATGAGTGCGAGGTCTGGCCAGACTGTGGGTGAGGTATGAGGGAGGAAACCATCTGAGATCTGGTTCCAATGTAAACACAGAGCACCATGCCAACCCTGCTGCCAACCTGGCACAAGACGACCCGCACCACCCCCGTGCTCGTACTCCTCCTCCATGTCTTCAGCCGGCAGGTAAATCGACCAGGGCTGTTTGATAATGACAAAAAAATGTACATTTAATCACATAAGCAATAGTAGTTGACATTTAAATGTAAAATAACAGAATAAATGTAGAAATCATACCAAGGAAGCCTTTTTAAATTAACATACTACTGTTTAATAGCACATAAGTTTATCTTATGTGAACTAGAGACTTGCACTTGAACACTATCCACGCATGGACAGAAACAGAAAAGGCCATTGAAAGAATGTAAAGTATGTGTGAGCTCATCTCAGCTCTGCTTATTTTTTTATTCACAGTTCGTGCAAATGACCGCAGTTTCCAGTCTTTGACAGCAGAGTGCGCTGTCATTACTGTGTAAGGGTGTAAACTTAGTATCAAAAATAAAGATTTCTACAAACGTATTAAATAGCATCAGGAAACACATCGTGCTATTTCAATAATTTCAATAATAACCCATTGTCTGTGCTAATTGATGCTAATTTAGCCACAGTTTTTAGATATCCTATTAGCCAAAGTAGCAGTTAGCTTCTCGCTTACATGTTACATTATTCAGCCAAAACTGAACACGTACATTAACCAATTTTAAAACTACTTTTGAAAGTGAGATTTTACTTCTAAACATTGGTCCCATTAATTTTAGCCAGAGTGGGCGTGGCCGTGCACTAGCACTAGCATTAGCACCTCCATCTTCTTTGGATGGAGTTGAGACATTTGCGGTGAAACATCAGTCAACACAGAATGTAAAAAAAAAAAAAAAAGGAGGTGGGTTAATTGCCAGCTTTTAGCAATTTAGCATTTAAATTAGCAAACAGTCTTATTTTTACTTTGCTTTTTTTCCAGTGTTGCATAAAACAAGACCAAGATCAAATTTTACCCAAGACCAAGACTTTTAGAGACTGCTGTTGTGTCCGTTTCTTACTATCAGTTAGCCGACGTAGCGGTTAGCTTCTTGCTAATATGTTTAGTTATTCACTGACACTAAACACACTCTTGGCTTTGTCAAACAACTTTATAAAGTGAGATTTTCCACCAGTAACTACATCATTTATCAGTCAGAATCAGAATTTTGTGACAGAAAATTGTCTTTGACACGGCTCAGTCGCAAATTTACCTGTTTGTAAATGCACAGCAGGAAAATAAGTTTACCAAACTGGCACAAAAATAAATGTCTGCACCCAAGACCAAGACCTTTACAGACCAAGACCAAGCATGGCTGAGGATTAACAGTGGACTCTTCTTAGACTTGGTCTTGGTACAAATCTGGTTTTGCTAGTGTGGTCGTGACCAAAACACTAAATACACTATGCATAGTTGATATAGTTGTTCAAAATTCCCAACATTTTAATGATACAGGCCGGTAATGTATCAGATATTTAAAAAATACTATATAATAAATGTGTCCTTTTTTCATGGGCTGGAGAAAGTCAGCCTGAAAATGCCAGTTAGGTGACATGCTCAAAAAAACAAGTCAAAATCTGTTTTTTAAAAATCAAAAGAGGGATGTTTTTTTCTCAAGGGATAAGGGATAAAAAAAAAAAAAAAAAAACAGAAAAAAATATTTTTTTTATTTAAAATAAGAAAATGAGTTCAGAGAGGCCTTGTTAGTTTGGGCACAGTTTCTCGTTCATCTTCACCATTTGAATACATGCGTTTAAACAGGCCGTTCAGACCCTGCTGCTGGATCTGAGGCAGAAAAACAAAGAGACGCCGCAGACAGAGACATGTCGAGCCTCTGTCAAACAAGCTCACTGCAGAAATCCTCGGCACTGGTGGCCAGAGTTTGCAGAAATCAGCTGCTCCTTCCTCCAGTGCACTATAGAGGATTCTAAATGGCAGCTGTACTCGAAAGGAAACGTTCATTTGTCTCAGCAGCGACAGCGAATTTCACAACCGCAATTTACAATGAGCGCTGATTTAATGGCTGCTGAAATACGATAACCTTTAGAGCGGGACACGCCCGCACATCCTGTTTATATACTTTAAAACCTCGGGAATAAACAGAGACGTGTGCTTGCTTGGTTGCAGCCGTGACACTAATGCAGCAACCGGGTTGATTAATCGCCGGCATCAATTACAGATTGCACACAGGTGGAAACGTTTCCCTGGCAACGCACAGTGATGCTCCTGATTAAATACTCCCACCAAGTGGGTAAATAGAAACACTGCAACACATCACTCTGCACTGTGAAACGAAATATTTCATGCATTCATTCAGTTCCTTTTGACTCGAGTTTATGAATGCACCACAACGTCGTTTATTGAAATCACAACATTTACATGTATCTCAAGGTGCTGTTCCAATTTATTGGTCAAAAGAAATTATCAAATATTTGAATACAATAGAATACAATAAATACAGATATTTGAATACAAATGATCAAATATTTGAATACAATAAATTTGTAGTGTTTAACTCTCCAGTTAGCCAAAGTTTTTGTTAATGTTTCATTATTCCTGTTTGAAGTACCATTAACCTTAAAGGGTGACACGCCTAAATTCACCACAACAAATAAAGGCAAACATATTGAATTAGCACCAAACTACAACAAACATCATCTTAAAAACCTAATAATGTAGTCTAGAAACGGTTAGCAAACACAACTGACGGGAAGAAAACCCTTTATTTTAAAGCAGAATCACAAGAAATGTCCAATCCCAGGATCATTAAAAGGAAAATTGGCAAGATTTTATATTTTTCGCATGATATTAATGAAAATTCTCACAGTTGGCAGCTGTTTTTAGCTCTCCAGTTAGCCACACGTGTGTTAGCTTCTTGCATATACCATATTTTGTTATTCACATTAATGAATTGTGGTTTTTGACAGTTTTGGGAAGCGACGTCAACAAAAAAACAAAAAATAAGATTGAATATTGAACATATATATGTGTGTGTTTGTGTGTGTTATAAGACCTTACATTCTAGAAACAGTTGGCTACAACAGAGAGGGAGAGAGAGAGAGGAATTTGAGTATCATCTTCAGGTCATTAAAGGTTTAATTGGCAGGATCGTTTGCCGTTAGTTAATGATCAACAAATCAACAAGAACACTTTTAGTGGAAATGTCTGGATTAAAGCATTGGTAACAACGGCAACCTAAAACAGTCAGGCAATAAAAACAATTCAACATTTATCATCAACCACATGACAGTTCGGAGAGTAAAAGATTCCTGTGTTTACTCCACTTTTTCTGCGTAAAGGTCTTTTCCAGCACCAGCAACAACTTCCTATGATGCAAAGAAACAACAAAGAGTCGGACAATAAATACAAAATAACTGGGGGACTGTCGGGTCATACCACCAGAACTAAAGTGACCATGTGAAAACTTCTCTCTTGAAAGGTCTCGGGCTCAGTACTGGAAAGTCTGATAGCAAAACGGACCGAATACTGGGAGAACTGCAACAGAACCCTGGTGCATTCAAGCGCGCTCTTAAAAACTGGTGAGCCTTCTGCTAAATACTCGTCATCATCTGTGTCGTCTTCATCATCATCATCATAAATCCGGGTTATTTCCTTCACAGGAAACTACTGTAGAGGAGCCTTTGACACATTTGTGTGTTGGCCTCATTCGTCTCCCGGAAATGTGTCGGTGCCGTGTCCTTCTTACCTCCCGTGGATCAGCGAGGGTAACGTTACAGAGACACCGAGACAGATCCATTCACGTGACGGCAGAATATGACACAAGTCCAAACCCCTTCCTCCACCAATCATCTGCTTTGTAAAAGCCAAAACTAGGAAATAATGCAGTAGTTTTCAAAAAGTCTTGAGGCATCATTGGCTGCTGCAAAATGATGATTTTTATGTTGCTCAAATTATGTGATGTTCAGCATTTTTACATGTTAAAGTCCTTGTTACTCTTAGGCTTCTGAGAATAAAAATTGAGGGGACCGTTCTTTCCAAGTACTAACATTCTACTGCCTAACTTGTGTCCACTCCTTTAAAAAGCAGCTGAAAACCTGACTTTATAAAGTCAGGTTTTTTATTGCTTGAAAGCACCTTTTTAAATGAGCTTTTCTTCTTTCTAAATCACAAGACGTGCTGTGTCAAACGTGACAGAATTAACTGTTTCATGGTGGAATTTAATATTGAAACATTTAATCACCCAATCAGGATTCAGTGCTTTTAGCTGAGAAACATCAAAATGACAGTGATTGGCTATTATTTTATAAATGATCGAATCCTGCCGTGGATTTATATAATAGCTAATATTGGTTTCATGCTTCATTCTAATAAAATACATTCCCAACACATGGTGAAATGATTACCTCATGAGTTTCAGTCACTCGGCCTGTCGTCTAATGAAATTATGACTATAATCATGGTTTCTTTCGATGACATGCAGACGGTTCCAGGAGGGCACACAGGGAATGCTTGGAGAACGGGAGATGGCGTCAGAAGGAGAACTCTTCTGAACCGTGGAGAGAAGACTCAGAGTGTCAGGAGGACCAGTTCTTCAAAGACAAGGTGAGGAGAAAGGTGTGACACTTGGGAGAGGATTTTTCCGGTTTCTCAGTGTGTTTTCCTAGACGTTCTCTCCGTCCATCCAGGAAGACGAGATGCTTCGTCAGACAGCGCTCAGGCTCATCTCCGTCATTGGCTACTCCCTGTCGCTGACCTCCCTCACACTGGCCACTCTCCTGATGGGAATGTTGAGGTCAGTGGCCAACCTTGTCCCGGCTTTCTTGCACAGTAGTGATGTAAAAGTGGGGCGTTGTACAGTCTGACCCTACGGCAGGGATGTCAAACTCATTTTAGTTCGGGGTCCACATACAGTGCAATTTGACCTCAAGTGGGCCGAACCAGTAAAATAATAGCATAATAACCTATAAGCAACAACATCTCCAAATGTTTCCCTTTGTTTTGCATTTGATGACGTATCTTTTAACAAAACATATTATGAACAACCTGAAATTCCTTGAGGAAAAATATGTGTGATATTATACCTATGTTTACTGTTTATGCATTAAAAGATCACAGTGGATCTACAAAGGCACTAAACAGTTTGTCACATGTACGGAACAGAAAAATATTTTAGTTCCTATAGTGATTAGATTCTAATCATTATGTGAAACTTTCACAAATTAATTATGTGGGCCGGATTGGACCCTCGGGCGGGCCAGTTCTGGCCCACGAGCCGCATGTTTGACATCCCTGCTCTACAATCATCTGATGGCAAAGAACAACAGCTAATGCTGATGCTGAACACCCGGCACATACTGCATTAGAGGAAATTACTTTTGTTACCAGCAGGTAAACTCATTGAACATTGACTGTCCAGTTAACTTCTGCATGTTGGAGGAAGCAGGAGTATGACACGGACCGGTCACCTTCTTGCTGTGAAGCAACAATTCTAGTCACTACTCCACCGTGTGGCCAACTAGATGACCTGTAGCTGTCGCAAATAAACAACAGTGTTTGATTTTCCAGTTACTCAATCATCACACCGACATCTGTTCCAGATGATCATGTCGCTGTATTTGCATCGAGAGGACATTCAGTGGAAAATCAAATCAAATGTCTGATGTTTTTTGGTGTTTCGCCGTGTCCTTCCTGTATCTAAACATCACTAAAGTGTCACAATAACAACTTCAGCCACTTCTGAGATAGAAGGGCTTCACTGTTTACCTGAGCTCGAGCAAGCGGTTTTGAAAAGTCCAGTTTAGTTACGTAACTAGCACATTTGCCGTGCAACGAACTCTCCCCCAACAGCTTCTCCCAAATCATGGGCGTGAACATTCAACCTGAAGAAGAAGAAGAAGAAGCACTGCAGAGCAGTCAGTCAGCTGGTAGCTGGCCAATCACAAGAGACTCAGTGTTCTGGGGGCGGGCATTAGCACAGAAATGCCCGCCCCCAGTCCCTGTTCAGAGGCTGGCAGAGAGCAGCAGTAATCTGGTTTAATCTGAAGAGACTACGAGGTTTTTGACCATAAATATTATTTAATTTATCTAAATAGACATCAGTAATGTGGATTTATGGTTCAAAAAGACAATTCTATGTGACCTTTAAATGACAAAATTCTGAAAGAAGGTTCGTTGCATACATGAACCCTTGTGTTGTGTGTGGTGTTTTTTCCCGTCTGTCATCAGTCATTGGCTTGATTTCCTTGTCCAATCATAGTGATCCGTCTCAACACCGTAAAACACGCAAAGTCATTGGCAGGGCTTCTGTCGACGCCCAAAAGAAACAACAGTGCTGCACGCACACTTTCCCAACAGAGGCCAAGTTTGACCCGATGATCTATGTCTCCAACTTAATAAGACAGTCACTAAGATATGAGATACACATTTACCACCTTTAAAGGACACATCAGGATCAGCAGAATAATGAGGCACGAGGAGGCATTTCCGACACTAGAACACACGAATTGTTTCCCACGTCGATGCATACGCGGCGTCTTGATCGTTCGTCTTCCCCTCAGTAATGTGGTTTCAGTTGCACAGTAACATAATAGATCTACCCGACCCCTTCCTGTATCTGCTTACCAGGAAGCTCCACTGCACCAGGAACTACATCCACATGAATCTGTTTGTGTCGTTCATCCTGAGAGCCATGGCTGTCATCTCCAAGGAGATCATACTCTACATCATGTACTCCAACTTACCAAAGGACGATCCTGGATGGAACTCTTATTCAACCTCTGCGGTATAATAAAAGAAAACATTGTCAGATCCTTGACAACAGAGATTTTTATGTTCCTAATTTACCCACATTTTGTTTGCTCCTACAGACAGCACTGATGTGTAAATTCTCCAAAGTGTGCATGGAGTACTTTGTGGCCTGTAACTACTTTTGGCTCCTGGTGGAAGCTATTTTCCTCCACACACTGCTCTTCACTGCTGTTCTGACCAAGAGACGACTTCTGAAGAAGTACATGCTGCTCGGATGGGGTAAGAGACCCTGTCATCAATGAAAATGTTGTCATAAAATGTTCACAGAATAGCAAGTTGTTGTTGATCAAAGGTAACGTAGCGTGCGTAGGAATCAAAGACCTTCAGGCTTAACTGAAGATTAACTGAACTGAAGTCAAAAAGTCTTAGATTTGTGTAGAGAATTACATGCTAAGTACATGCAAATTGAGTGCAAAGGTGTAAAAACACACAAGTTACAATATTTAAACTAGAAAGACTCTTGTAACACAACTTGATTTCAGGTTAAAAAAAAAAAAAGGGTTGTATTTGAATGGGAAAAATAGGAATATAATGCAGTGTAAAAATTATGATTGCAAAACATTATTAATTAATTATTAATGTCACATATTTTTCCCAAGTGACACCTATTGGTATTGGGGATGGGAACTTATTTCCGTTGACATAATAACAAATTAGAAAACAGGAAAATTTAGCACATTTTTCCAAGACTTTGGTGACCCCTACTGGCCAAAAACATGCCACTAAGCTAAAAGATTGTGTGTCATGAAATGTCATAAAAGCCATAAGATCCCTTATCTCTGTGTTAACTCAAGGAAGGTTTGTCTCTCCGTCCATTAATCACATTATTGTCCGACAGTTTGCTTGAAAGTCTTGGCAGATGACTTACTAAGGGCACCAGTGTGTGCTGTGCCGACTTTGGCAGTGTTTGGATGAGAAATGGGAGAGAAATTAGTGGAAATGCGACGGGTCGTTTCCGTCCTTTCTCACATGGAGAAATGAATGGAGACAGACCTTCCTTACCTTCCTTTTAATCTGTATATGGGTTACCATGGCAAACATGACAGTATGCCTGGTTCTGTCAGAGATTTCTTCCTGTTAAAAGGGAGTTTTTTCTCTCCACTGATGCCTAGTGCTTGCTCATTGTGTGAACTGTTGGGTTTCTTTTCTCTCTGTAATATTGTAAAGGTTTTGGCCTTATTATGTACAGTGCCTTGAGATAATGTATGTTGTGATTTGGCGCTATACAAATAAAATTGAATTGAATAAAATTGAATTGAATTAAATTACACACTTGAATGTTCTTTGTGAAAAGAACACACCAGTGTGTGCATTGTTGACTTTGACGTTGTTTAAGAAGGCTACAGGTGCAACTCAACTTGAACATATTACACAAAAAAGACAAGAAGCTTTAGAATTTAGCCGCTTTAACTGAATATTTTATGCCTTTGTGACTTTTCAGGAACGCCTGTCCTGTTTGTGACGCCGTGGACAGTCGTCAAGATCATTTATGAAAACACAGAGTGAGTGTTTTATCCCACAATTTACAATAAACCAATGAATGGCATTAAAAGAAAAGTTCCTTCCGTCGCTCGACTGTGAAAACATCTTTGATTCCTAAGGTGCTGGTCCATCGTGAACAGATGGTTCTGGTGGATAATTCGAGGCCCGATCACTCTGTCAGTGCTTGTAAGTGAAACTCCTGAACTAACTAACCCTTGAACGTCTTGAGATGAATTATCAGTTCCGCATGCATCAAGTCGCTCCTGTGAGTCTCGTTCCTCTGGTTTCGCGCCTCACATAATTGATCCTGCGATTTCATACCGTGTTTACAGCCCCGATCCCGTGAGGGCATGTGACACTGAAATAGTGAGACAGTCACAAGCACGACTGGCAGCTAATTTCTCGGTATACAACTGCACTGATCGTTGTCAGACCCAGGTTTTAGTGTCAAATGTAAATTTGTTCCTGCCAGCCTGTTGAGTGACCATTTGTTTTGGATACACTTGCTTCAAATCCACTCTGGATGTGTGTTGCAGGTCATTTTCTTCATATTCATCAAGATCCTGATGCTGCTTTTGTCCAAGCTGAAAGCAGACCAGGTGAAATTTACAGACTACAGATACAGGTATTCACTATTTTTAAGCTGAAGTGCGTATAATTAGATTCTGCCTCTGTTTTGTCTTCATGAACAAAAACGATTAGTGATCACATTATCCTGGTGGACCACCGGGCTTGTAACCAAATCAAATCCTGACAGGTCAGGGGTTGAGGTACCTCTGGGCAAGGTACCTAATCCCTGTTGATCCCCACTGACTGGGTTAATTGGAAACACCAAGTGGACCTCGCCACAGGGGGATCACATCCATTGTGTCCAGATTAATGGGAGGGTTGTGCCAGGAAGGGCATCCTATGTAAAAGATATCTGCCAAATCTCATATCTGTGGCGACCCCTAGAGAAGGAGAAGAAGGATAAAATCCTGGGGGACAGGGAATGACAGGGGTCTGATTCAAATGAATGGGTCATTTTCAGGCTTTGACAACAAGCTTACTATCTGAATCGGGTGTGCTGCAGGGAAACATTTAAAAAAACACAGGCGGGTGAGTCACCAAGATCAGGATTACACAATCAAACAATACCATTTGAACGCATCATGTTTATAAAGTCAGTGCTAATCTTCATTTCTTGACTTCCTGTTAGGCTTAACGATTAATACTTTATGTTTAAACAGTACAGGAGATTTGTGGTTTGACTTTTAAATGTTAATCACTTCCACATGCAGCGGAAGTTAAAATGTCATCCCCGCAACACACAGTGTGTCCTCTTTATCTTAAATGTCTTCACACATTTCCCTGCACACAGTATGTTTTTTATGTCAATCCATTATGTCAAGTTTGGCGAGAGCGACGCTGGTCCTGATTCCTCTGCTGGGAATCCATGAAGTGGTCTTTACTGTGCTGATCGATGAATGTGTAGAGGGCAACAGCCGCTACGCCAGGAACTTCCTCAACCTCACCCTCAGCTCTTTCCAGGTAACAGCTGGAACATTAGTTTCTTATTGCTCTTCTAGATCCACATCTACCCTAATCTGAGTTGTGCAACTGTTTTCAGGGTTTCTTGGTTGCTGTGCTCTACTGTTTTGCTAACGGAGAGGTATGTATAACGAGATACACAGGTAATCTCTTCCAGAAAACCCAGTTTTGTGCATGGTGTAGACAACTAGAGTGTTTTCTAGAACTTCTTTCAGACATGCACAAACGTTTGGAGCTGCTGTGGGGTTGCAAGTCTTCTGCCAGCACCTAGGTCAAATATTTGGATAATGTTTGTAATAGATAATGTCGATGTTCTCCTGAATGTTCCCTCAAAGATATCCACATTTGTGAAATTCCCTAAAATTTTGGGACCCAGTGTTGTAGACATATTCTGGATTTCATGTTTAAAAACAACCCTATGATGTAGAGTCAGTATATATAATAATACTATGTCAGGACTTAATGGAAACCACAAAGAAACACCACAAAAAGTGAATACCATTGATTCCTGAATCTGATTTCTGATAAAGGATGCAGCATATAAATTATGTTTTTGCTTAAAAAACCAAACAGAAATAGAATAATCTAGTAATTTCTCTGTTTGTTTTTAGGTCCAAACTGAACTGAAGAAGCGCTGGCAGCTTTTCCTGTTCACCAACCACTTCCAGGTCAGAGGCTGTTTTCAAGGAGCACCTCTCAAGCACCTGTGGAAGTGCACTCGATGGCGCCACCCTCAGTGCGCTCAGCGGAATGACCCTTACGGCGAGGGGGGCACTTGCGCGACTCACCCTCGCCTGCATCAGGTGGCCGTACACGGAGGAGGTGGAGTGCTCAGAGTAGGAGAGGTTAAAGGTCAGGGGCTGAAGGGCTGTGAGGTCGCAGGACTGGACTTCCTCACCAGGAAGAGTCTGTCCAGTAGTGACGGTGAGATGACGATGGGGGAGACCATGGAGGAGATTCTGGAGGAGAGCGAGTTCTGATCGCTCCTGGACGAGTGTGTGCTACCACCGTGGTAGGAGATTAGGATAAGAAACACCAATCGTCCAGAAGCTCATCATCCAATTGGTCAGTGGATGTATGACAACACACAAACTGCACCAAAGTGGCTGAACGGTTCCATTCATACTAAAATGAGGTTCCACATATGTGTAGAGTACTCGATGGTGGTCCTCGAAGGCCTCCGTCCTCATTTATATGTCCCTATATTCATCAATTCTTTCTTGGAAAGAACATGGCACAGTATTTGATGACGAGGAGGTCAAACGGTGGACCTGAGCAGACGTTATTTGTATGCGTGATGGAAATTTCTGACACGTCATGCAGTTTAGAGTGTGACATGCCTCCAGGGAATGTTGAGAATCTCATTGAGTGGGTCACAAATTCACAAGAATGCATGTAACTTCTGAGACTCAGTGTATATTCTGCAGTTACTGCGTAATATTAACACGCCATAATCCTCTACTATACAAACTTGACTTTGATTTACCGTGAAAAGTGTAACATCTTCCTGTCAGGCCAGTTATAAATATCCATATGTCACATCTGGATTGAAATGTGCGTATAAATACAATGTATTTGTTTTCTGAATGTGAATAATGAGGCTCATTGTGCAGCAAGTTTTACGGCTTTACATGTTTTCTATTCTTACGAGGCTTTAAATGTGTTTAAATGTGTACAGTTGAAAGTATATCATGATTTGTACTTGTAGTCTCACCAAATGATGTATGTGCACTAATAAAATTGCAAGAGTTTAACCGTTGGGGTCGTTTTCTTATTCTGCCTCAAGTGGGAGCTGACAGAACAACATGTGCTGTGGGGCTATGACCTTTTCACAAAAATCACATTTGAATATTACATAACATTTCAGATGCTTTGGTGTCTCGATCGTGGCTAATTTATCCGATTACTGACTGTAGTCGGAAGTCGGAATTTCTGACTTCCTAGTCAGCGGTTTCTGTTCATGTGTGGGATTTCCACACATGGAGCAACCTCCGAGCATATAGGAATCTAAGATGGCTGCCACTCATGGGTGCTGCAATCCATTTTACAATTAGAAGACATGGGAAAAGAGGAAAAAGAAGAAGAAGGAACCGTTCAGGAAACAGAAAAGGCGGCGCGCTCCTTGTGAAAACTCAGCCAGAGATGGATTTTATTCTGGATTTTAAGATTGACCTATATCGGTGAGTACACGACCGCAGTTTATGCCAAAATAAGTTTGTGAGTTCAATAAATTCGGTCTGTGGATCGAATGTAAATAGATGTAATAGAATACATCTCACATGATACAGAAGGGGCACAAGCATCTAGAACGTTCAGGAAACAAATCTGTGGACCCCCTGAAATAGACTCGGCCACCCGCTGGCCCCCCCAAGGATAAAAGTCTAGCTCCGCCACTGCTGCCACTCGCATCAATAGTAAAAACACTCATCGCATTTGTTTCACGTTAAGTCAGTCGTACACATAATACTATTTTTTTTAACAAATTCTTAACTGGAACGTGATGTCAACCGCACTCTCATTTCCTACTTGTGATTTGAATGGAAGGCATCATCACCAGCCCTCTGCTGGACCTGGAAGTCATTACTTCAGACAGTCTGATGCACCACAAGGCTGTAAAAAGTCTGATTTTCAACTAATTGTTTGAGGCCTTAAAACTCCTCAGGGTAATGTTTACCTACTTAATAAATCCAGTAAAAAGTGTGTTTTCCAAAAAAAAGTATGTTTTCCAAAAACATATTTTGGAAAACTTTTTTGCATATCTTTTGGTACTGTCTGGTTTACCGCCTTTGAAAATCTTAGTAAAAAATATCCAGAAATGTTATATTATGCACAAATTTGCCCCTGACAATTTTTTTATTGTGATCTGGGTTGCATTAGTTTACTCATCTTTAAAAAGTGGCATCTTATTTTGCAAAAAATGGGGAAAAACACTGGCATTCGCCTCTGTCTCGTTGTGGGATCCGTGGCAACACTTTTTAACATTTAATTGTCAACTATCTGTGACGTCATTTTGACTAGTCAAAACTGGAGTTCTGGATATCTGCAATTCAGGTTGTACTAGTCAGAATGATGCCACTTTTGCCATTCATGTGTATGAGGTTTGCCACAACTACAATTCAATTGCGGATATTTGTAGATCTCTCTAATTTGGGTTTCACATATTTAAGACTAGTCACAGTTCAAGTTCAAGAAATATGCAACTTTATTTAAGTTATTTATTCAAGTTATCTAAAAAAGAACAATCTATATCTTTAACTGACGATAATTAAAGATATCTTGAACTTGAATTGTGACTAATCATAATGATGCTGTAGATTCTACAATTCAGATTATATAATAGCAAACCCCATACAAATGAATGGCAAAAGTGACACCATCATCTCTAGTAAAAACTGAATGGTAGAAATATCTGTATCTGAATATCTGTTTTAACTAGTAGGAATGACGTTTCAGATATTGGTAGTGAATATCGTGTATAATGATAACACGTTAAAGCTTAAGGCCTCTGTATACAAACCACATAGACGTCATCAAATTCTCCTCATCTGGTGATCAGGCTCAAACTGTGGTTTTCGTAAATCACATGATGTGAAGTAGAAGTGAATAACCGTTGTTTGCGTAAGTAAGTGTGAATAATTCATTTGGGACAATTCTGGTATTTCACGATCAGCTGTAAACTGGGCGCTGTTGTCCTGTGCTTCACGTGTGGGACATGTGAGTTGTATTTACGCCCTTTATTTGAGCCAATCGCGCTCTGATGTGAGTCACTCGCGGCCGCAGCGTTCACCTCAGCGGTAGCATCTCGCCGTCACTTCCCTCTCCGCTCGTCCTCCTCTTCCCCGGTTCTTTGACCATGGCTGAGTCCGCCGTGAACGATTCCTCCGCGGATCGTATCGGATACATCACCCGCGTCCAGAGCTTCAGCGCCTGTCACCGGCTCCACAGGTGGGAACCACGGACCGTTAGCTTTATTTTGATTTATTCTTGTAAACCTCGGTTGAACCCGTTACTGTATGCCGAATGAAAGCACTACCAGCCACTTGTTAGGGGGACTTTTTATTTTCCACTTGGCTGCAGCGGTTTTCGTACGAGGGTGAAATAGAAATTAAATGTGTTGAATTTTACAACAGGTCGTCGCGCTGTCGGCTAGAGAGCTAACGTGACCGTCTGTGCTGTTCACAGTGACGTAGAGTCACCTTCGTTTACTTCTGTATGTTTTACGACAGTTTTAAATTCATATAATATTCGTTATATTCATTTACTTAACACTGAGGCGCCCGTTTGGCTACAACGTCGCTGTCATACGTCGCTGTCATACGTCAGCACGTCCGCCATGTTGGACACTGGTCTGTGAAAGAATATTGTAGACATTCAATGGTTTATTTTCACTGTAGTATGGGACATGGTTAAGTCAAGGCATATTTAATGTATAGAAGACTATTAGGAACATGTATAACTTTGGTATGGAGGGTTTTTAGGGCCACCTATACCTATAGTATGGAAGATTGTTCAAACCAGGTACAACTGTAGTATGGAACATGGTTAGGTTGAGGCATATTTAATGTATAGAAGACTATTAGGAACATGTATAACTATAGTATGGAGGGTTTTTAGGGCCACTTATACCTATGGTATGGTACATTATTGGGTCAAGGCACATTTATTGTATGGAAGATGATTAGAGCCAGGTTAAAGAAACATACAGCTAAATTATAATGGTTCAAACCAGATTGCAGAACTAATGTGGCAAATAGAAATTTTTTGTTTGTATACATTTTTTTTTGTGTGTGTGTGTGTGTTTTACACAATTGAGATAAGTAAACATGAACCGCTAATGCTCATGTGGGGCTAATGTTAGGGCTAACCCAGAGTCAGCAGTCATACGGCCAATAGCTGGAATCAAATGATGCTTATTTGCTTGATGAAACTTTCGAGTCAAGTGACTAAATTGGAAAAATGCAAATTTCATGTTGTAGTGGATTGTTTTGGATCATGAACAACAAAATGAAAAATGGAAGGTTATTAGGGCCAGCATTTTGGGAGTTTTAGATATACAAATGGTTTTATGCTAGTGCTCTTCAATAGTCAAGTGTGTATCAATGTAATATTGCATGAAGTAAATTCTATGGGGTTTTATTTTTAATCATAATTGTTGACTAAAGTGTAGCTTCCTTGCATCTTTTTTCAGTGCTTTGCTGAGTGATGAAGAAAACAAAGAGGTCTTTGGAAAATGCAACAATCCTAATGGTCATGGACACAACTACAAAGGTTGGTCATACAGTTTCACTCACAGACGTTATATCACACTTCAGTATCTCACATTCACTTATTAATTCCATTCATTTCTCTTGTTTCTTTCCACAGCGGAGGTGACAGTGCGTAGCAAAGTGAGTATCTATCAGAAATATGGGTCCTGTTTATCAATACTTATCACTGCTCTTTTTGATACTTTTCTATAATGTGATGCTAATGTCTGCAACGATTAATCAGTTATTAATCGATTACCGAATGAATTGTCAACAAATTTTATAACTGATTAATTGGTTCACATGTTAATTAAAACAAGTTTTCAGACTTTTCATCTTCTTAAATGTGAATATTTTCTGGTTTCTTTGCTCAATATCACAAAGAAATCGTTAAAGCAGAATAATTTTTGGTTTTTCTGGACAAAACAAGATGTTTGAGAACATCATTTCCAGGTTTGAGAAACACTGATCAGCATTTTATGACATTTCATGGACCAAATGATTACTCAATTAATTGAGCAAATAATGTGCAGATTAATCGGTTTAGAAATGATCGTTAGTTGCAGCCCTAAAGGAGCAGATTTTCCCCCCCAAAGTCATGTTTTTTGCTTTTTTTCATTAGGGATAGTAACTGGTGTTTTTTCTAGTACCTGCTCTGGCAAGGTTCCAAGAGGTGTCAACACTGTCAGTCACTGATTGGTCAGAGAATGTCGTCACTGAAAGAGTCACGAGCTGCGACGTCCGACACAAGAATCAAAGCGAACAATGCCGAACTGTAGATCAGTTAAAAAGACTTAAAAATCCTGAAAACATGCGTTAATCCTCAAAATTTAGCAAGGACATTTCTAAAATCTCCATATTTAACAGAGGAGTCTGGTGTATTTAGCGACAGCACTGCTGAAAGACGGTGATCGTGAGCCCAATCACGTTCAGCCGTATTTCAGTTCAGTGACTGTGTCAGACGGAGTCTGTGCTCCGGTCATGCAGGAAGTACTGAACCATTCAGTGAACTCACCTGTTTATAAAACTGAGGAAAATGATTCACTACAAAGAAAAGACCTGCTTTGACCGTCACCTGTTTGTGTCGCGTATAAAACGACGTCACAGCAGTTTCGTGTAGCTGTGCTGTGACGAACCCGCTCACGTTGAGGTGGAACTATTGTAATGAAGTAATGGGAAAGAACGTGCCTGAAGTCGAGTTGAGTACAGCTAGAACTGTATAATGGAAAGGCGCCATAAATAGCTACACGTTTAACCATAGCAAGTGTTAGCTTCAGCCTTCAGCCTTCAGTTCTGTTATCAGTAGCAGCAGAAACAGTAGCTTTGCTCATTGTTTGCTTTACTGAATCAATAAAATGCACTGGCTTTGCTCTTGTTGGACCATTTTAATCGCAGCTCCATTTCTACACACGATTCATCTGTGTTTTCGCTAAATTTAGCAAAGTGAGTTCTAACGACAACTGCCGCCGAGATGTTTGGAAAATATTGACGAAATGCTCTAACATTTTCTGATTCGAAACTGCTCTTCTTATGCAAAGTTAGAATAAAAGTCACATTGCCTATCCTCAGGCGTATGCGAATTTCAGATGTTAGCCTTGGTGCTGTTGCGTCAATTTGAATGGTTGATTAAAGAACACCTTGTCTTGTTTTGTCAGTCTTAAAGAAATCGCACCGATTAAAGACAGGTTTTTGTTACTCATCCCTAATCCGAAAAGCACTGTACTTGGAGCTTGAATTCTACTAAACAAACAAAAACAAAAATGCTTAGTGTTTTGTGTGTTTTGTGTCTGCAGATTGATCGCGTCACTGGTATGGTCATGAACCTGACAGACTTGAAGAGATGCATTGAGGTGAGAACTTCACATCAACTCTTCTCTTTATTAGAACTTCATGCAGAAGCCTCAAACAGGAATTTAAATTAATATATAATTTATAAGTTGTTTTCTTTTGAATGTGATATTTCTATCACTATTGTACTCCAAACTGTGGTGATGCCAGTTATTAGTAAACAGGCATTGATGTCTGGTTTTAGTCATGTTAAGTCTACAATATAAAAAATATTACTGACGCTGCGGTTTGATTCGAGAGAGATTGGGTGAAGGAAGCTGTTAAAATTTGCGGCGGACATACAGACATTTTGAAAATGCCTCTCCACACTAATGAGTCATGGTCCCCATTGATATGACCACTTACATTCAGTGGTCTTACATTCCACCGCCACGAAATCCACTTACATTTCAGTCTATTTTAGATCATGCACAATAAAATGACCTGTAATGGTGGTTATGTTTGTTGATGCCTGCATCTTGGTACTCAGCACTGCACTCTAGAGGAAGTGTTGTGTAAACGTCCATTCCAACACAAAAAAAATTCACAAACATATATGTAGGGCAGTGATGGAGATAACATTTGGGACGGATGAAAATGTAGAATAAATATGTCTTTAGTCTCTGTTTCTGACTGTAAAGTTTAGTTTGTGTCGCTTTTGTAAACCGACGACTCCTCCACACCAAAGTCCATAGAGAAAATCAGTGATTTCACATCTTGGCTCACTAGAGTTATTGATCCACTGCTGCCTTCATTGGTTATTTCAGACATGTTATTTTGTGAATTTGCGAGTTCAATATACTTGGTTTGGATCTATCTCAGTGACTCAAACTTGCCACACGAGTCAGCAACAGAACCGTAACACCCTTGTCCGTTGAGCTAAAATCGCAGATTTTCTCAATGGAATTTAGTGCAGGGAGTTAGTGGTTTAGCTGTTTTTGTCTGTGCTTGCTGCCACCATATATGAGTCTATGATTTTCCCTATAACATGCCATAAAACATCCAGTGGAAAACAGTGCACCAGCTAAAAGGGTCCCAGTTAAACATGGATGGACAGAATGCTTCCTTAACAATTTTTACAGAATTAATGCAACAATAAAATACTTGGAATACATAAAAATAAATCAATCTAAATTATATTTATGGCAGTAAAACAATTATTGCAAGGTCTATCCTGAAATGATCCTGTCCTGCAGGACGTCATCATGACTCCACTGGATCATAAAAACCTGGATAAGGACGTCCCATACTTTGCTAATGTTGTCAGGTAAATATCCCTTGTATCTACTCAGCAGTTGTTTGCGCAGATTATATATGTGTGTGTGTTTTTCTTGATTTTGTTTCTTTTCTGTCCTTCAGCACCACTGAGAACTTGGCTGTTTACATTTGGGACAACATGAGGAAGGTCCTGCCGCCCAATTCCCTCTACGAAATAAAGATTTACGAGACGGAGAAGAACATCGTCTCATATCGAGGAGAGTAGACAATGTTTATACGTTTATAAAGTGATAGTTCAGGATTTTGAAGTGTGGTTTTAGACGCATTATCACTCATACATGGGAAAAGAAGCTCGCCTAATAAACTCTGTGCCAGCTTAAGTCTTATTATTTCACGATTAGGCAGCCTTTCCTAATCGGTAACTGAAGTTTGTAAGCCTCTCACCCAACCATACCAAATTCCATAGAGAAAACCAGTCATTTAAGCTCACAGCAACACTGGAGCTGCTGGTCTACTGCTGCCTTGTTTAGTAAGTTTGTGTCACTCAGGTAAATAAAAATGAAGGATTTCAAATACCAAAGTCACTACATTTCATTTTATCAATGGAGGCAGCAGTGGATCAACAACTCCTGTGTGCCCTGGTGTAAAATCACTGGTTTTCTCTATGGAATTTGGTGCAGGGAGTGAGTCGAGATGAAGCACTGAACATATTTTCTTAAAATGTTGAAGACTTGAGCAGGCATAGATTTCACCAGGTGGGCTTTTATTTATTGGATCAGTTTTTCCTGGCAGCCACGTTTTCACAGACTTTTTGTTACCCATACATTTCAGTTTGCACGTCATACCACCTCACCTCAAAAAAACTGAACTGTTACTTTAAGTGCTATGGCTTAGTTAGTTAGTTAGTTAGTTAGTTAGTTAGTTAGTTAGTTAGTTAGTTAGTTAGTTAGTTAGTTAGTTAGTTAGTTAGTTAGCTAAATCCAGGTTAATGAAGAGTGATGGATAATATTGATCCTCTTGCACTTTATGAACCAAAGATGTAGAAAATAAAAATGTCAAGTGTTACTGTAGAAATAATCTCATTAACATGTAAATCTACATTTACATGAGCGGATTATTCCTCTTCGTCATTGTAGTTTATGACCTCCTAACTTGCTTCTTTGAAGCTCTGCTTATAAACATTTTCCTCCTTGTTCTCTTAATGATATAACGTCTCAGCTACATTTAATGATATTTGTTTTTTCGTTTTTGTAGACACAGTCTACTTATTATGTCGTGTTGCAGTGGCTGTCAATCCGTATGTTGTATGTAATTTCATGTTACAGTGTTCATTTAAAAATACTTATAATTTTAAGGCCCAAATGTATTGAGTTCATGGAAGTTGCTTGAAATTGTTTTCATATAACGTGTTAAATTAAGTTTTTTAAGTATTTAAAATAATTGTGCACACTTCTAAGTGGAGACATTTTCTTACAATAAAATTGCTCATTTTAACACATTAAAGGGCACTTCGGTCATTTCTTTTTTTTTTTTTTTCTTCTAAAGTTCAGAAGAGATTCCAAAATGTTCATGTTCTTCACTCTGCAGAAGAAATCAAAGTCTGGGACCGACCGCTGGATCCTACAATTCCCATGATGCAACACGAATACATCAATTATTTTACCCATGATTAATCCACAAACCTGTACATCGTGTCTCAGATGTAATATTGATGAATTAGGGTCTAAAACGTGACAGTGTGAAGTTGATTTTATGTTTGCTATATTCATATAACATTTTAAAAATAGGTGGAGTTTTAAAAAGGCTTCCTTCATCTTTTGTTGCCAAAACACATGCGTGTAGTGTTTAAACTGCAATGAAATATGTATTTTTTAATCACTGACTTCATAACCAGACATTTTTTCAGTAGCACTGGAGTCTAAAATGACCGCATCATGAAGCGTTTTATTGAATTTTAATGTTTAGACATGAGTATAAGATAAGTATAAAAGAACTATCAGGATAAAAGTCCCTCATTTAAACCAAGAAAGTGCTCAAACTCTTAGATTCTCAGTGTAAAATGTTGTGTAATTCAAAAAGCTTTTATAGGTGTTGAAATTCCAGTTATTCTTATTTCGTAATATACTGTACAGTACATTAAAATGGTGTGATCAGTGTTAGTAGTTGAGATGTTGGACCACTAGAGGGCGATACATTACTTCTGGAAGTACACACCACTTTCACATTTAAGGTCCAGGAAATATTGACAAACCCACGAGTTCAGAAAATGAAGTCAAATTGAGAAGGTACTGACATAAATGACAGAGCGGAAAGTGTTTTTCGGCTCTTTTCGTTGACATTTTCTCATCATTGTATTGTTAGTTCCAGCTGTTTCCACACATCCGCGTCTCCCGCCACATCATTCATTCATATTCATTGTCGCTGCTACATGAAGCGGCAGCAGGAAGAAGCTCTCGCTTCCAGACGTATAGGACAACATATGCAATCTGATTTATTACCCATGGTTCAGTGCAGCAGGAGTGGAGCTCCTGCCGCCGCCGTCTCCACGGGGTTTGAAAAACTCCAGTGACAAATCGCGGCGTAAATACAACTCGTCATGGAAGAGTGTGACGTATGGCCGAGTCTTTCCTCCGTGTCATTAAGACGCATCTATGACATGTTCTTCTCTTTTTCCACCACTGTGTGTGTGTGTGTGTGTGGATTAAAGCTGTAGTATGTAACCTTTAAATGCAAACGAAGTCAAATGAGTTCACACAGCGTTGGTCACGCTGCTCTCTCCGTGTTTTGTTTTCGTGTCTGTGGAGACACAGATGGACGCGTAAAGACGACGGTGAGCTTTAGGTTAAGGAATTAACCCCCGGTTCTCTGAAACATGTTGGGGGGAGGAGTCTAGAATGGTTGACGACAGAGTTTTCACACTGTAACTTTAAAGCTAAAGTCACTGCGAGTGAAAAAAACTAGCAATGGCGTGTTTGTCGTAGCATATCATATTGTAACGTATTTTTCACATCAGAATTTTATCAAATCATATTACATATCAAATTTTCACATAGTATCATACTGTAACAATGTTTTGGAGATTGCAATTTTTTGTCATATTGTATCAAAATTTATCACATATTGACATAACATATTGAATCTTCGCAATGTATAAAATTTTTTGTATCATATTTTGTCATATCGTAACATAATACATTTCCGTTTTTTGTCACATTGTCATGTGACGCAGCGCTTTGAATTTTTCATGCTGCATCGTATCATCGCATTGTCATGTATCAAGTTCTTCCCATCGTACCACATTTTGTCATATCATATTGCATTAAACGGTGCTGTAGCGTATCATATTGTAACGTATTAAATTTCTTTCATATACAGTGGTATTTTTCCACATTGAGTAGAATTTTATCAAATCATATATCACAACACAGAAAACTTTCTTAGAGTATCATATTGTAATGTATAAAATGTTTGGGATATTAGCCTTCTTTTGTCATATTGTATTGGAATATAGATAATAGAAATCGTAACATATTCGCAGTGTATAAAATTTTAATACGTTGTCATAGCGTATCTTTGCATCTGATCGTACTGTAACATTTTCATACTTGTTGCGTATCAAATTTTTTCATACTGCAACATATTTTGTCGCATTTTATCGTATGACATGGCATTGTATTTTGTGTACCGTGTAATAATTTGTCGTATTGTATCACATTACATTTTTTTTTTTGTTTTGTAAATTTTTTGTATCATAACAGATGTTTATGTAGCGTATTGAATTTTTCCCATCGAATCTTAACGTGTCCAATATTTTTGCTTGCTAAAAGTGATTTTTGCAGAAAAACAGTGATACAAAACGCACGTCCCCCCTTTGATTGTTGTTTTGCGTTGTTATTTTGATGCTCAAACACTTAACTCTCACAATTTTTTGCCGCTCAGAGTGGAACCTCGCCTTTCCCCCCCCCACCCCCCCCCCCCCCCCCCCCCCCCCCCCCCCAGACGTCAAACCTTGACGTATTAACCCTTGATGTGTGTGATCCCTTTAATACCGTTGTGAACTCAGACCGCAACATGTGTGAAATGTCACTGGATACACATACGTGACTGACAGCAGCCAGCGCCGCCTTCACTCACCTTCCTACATCTGCGGCCAGAGTTGTAATCTTTATGTCAAGATTCACACGTCAGCTCACACCTTTAATTAATCGAATTCCATAAACGTGTGTCAGAGAAACAAGCCGGAGCAAGACGAAGCAGAGTGAGAGGGATAACACCACAACCCTCCTCCTCCTCCTCCGTCCCTCTGACTCCAGGTCAGAATCGGCCTCCATCTCTTCATTATCTCCTCCTGGAATTCCAGGGACGGTTACCTGATCCCAGATCTGCACCCGAACGCAGACGCAGACTCAGTTCTTACAGTGATACACAACAAATCAGCCTCTGTAATTCCGCTCTGATAGGAGGCGGCTGGATTACTGCAATTAACGGGTCAAAGCTGGTGATTTTCCTGCTGCTTCAGAGACAAAAGTATTTTCTCCCTGCGCCTAATTCTGATCCTGAATTAAGACTGCTTTTATATCCTGACAGGAGCAAACATCTACTTTACCGTCCTCTGTCTGTCTGTCTGTCTGTCTGTCTGTCTGTCTGTGTTTAGCCCATAGCAAGACAGATGTGTCGGATTACATCCCCCTAATTGTCTTGGCAAAAGTAAAAGAAAGATATGAGGAGAATTTCTGTTTGCAGGAGCTGAGATTTATGAGGCTGTTACAGTGTTTTCATATGTTGCCATACAAAAAAAAAAGATATTATTTGACAAAGCACCATTTAAAAAAAAAAAAAAAAAAATTATATGTTACGATTAAATGTGATACAATAAGACAAAATCACTATACGATACACTGAATAAAATAGTGATTTTGTCTTATTGTATCATATTTAATCATAACAGAATTTTTTATAAGAAAATGGTGCTTTGTCAAAAAATATCATTTTTTTGTATGGTAACATACGCAAACACTAACAGAAAAAAAATACCATTTATTATATTACGATATAATACGACCGAAAAAATGGTACAGTGTGAAAAATTTGTTGCGCTACATCACAATAGGAAAATTTTACAATATGATCTGAAAATCAAAAATTTGTGTTGATATGACAAAAAAAAAACATAACAGGGGAAAAAATTAATACGTTATGATATGACACACTAAGACAAAATATGTTACTAAAAATGTTATCCACTGTGAAACAATATGAAAATTTTTACAATCTAAATGATCTGGTAAAATTGGAAACATGACCAAAAAAAAAAGGATAATATCTGAAAGATTTTATATATTACAATATGATACATATAACAAAATATGATACAATTTGATCGGACAAAATTTTATACAATGTGAAAAAATTCAGTAATATATGAAAATTTTTTATAGATACCATATGAACATATATGCTGTATATACTGTATTTTGGAGGACGTTAATGAAAAACAACAATTCGTACAATCAGGTGATTCAACACTTTTTATCTCCAATTTCTGCCAAAATAAAAATAGTTTCACCTACATTTTACATCCTGGACCTTAACTTGTGGTTTGGCTCAGAACTGTACACTCGGGGAGAATAATTGGTCTTTGACGTGTGGTAAAATTTTCCCGAGCTCCAGGTCAAATTCTTGACACGTTCTGCTCTGCGAAGCAAGTGTCAGACAAATGAGCCTGTTCATTTTCCAGACTTCACCGGCCCGTGAAGATGAAACGCGATAAATTATCCTCCGCTGTCATTCAGCCCGTGTTGTAAAGTAAACAAATCACATTTTTTTGTGCCTGCGGCCAGTCGATCGTCAGCGACAGGCAGGTGGAGAAATGAAACGCACTGACACAGGTTTAGATTTAAGAGCGGCACATTATTGAAGGAATCCTTTTTTTGTGGGACCCGTTGATTCCACATGAATAAGTCGATTTCAGAGGGTTTAACTAAACACTGGCTCGGCAGGATTTGCCCTCTGGCTTGTTAGATGTTTGTTTTTCTGACATTTCTGCAGATCTTTCCGGTAAAAGGTGTCACGCCGTCTTCATCTTTACTCTCACGGTGCATAAGAAGCTGCCCGGACGATGATGTTTATCAGCGAGGAGTGAGAAAAATAGCATTTATACTGAAAAAGTAATAAATGAACATTCAAAATAAAGAAAGGAAAAGTTATTTAAACTTAAAAGGTTCAAAAAGATACACTGAAGGATGTATAAATACATATTCCTCACCTCGTTCTTCTGTTCTAAGTGTGTTGTTGAACATATGTAGCCTTCAGTGAGCATCAAAACTCAAAAGTTGTCTAGTTTGTCCATTGTGGGCTACTGTAAAAACATGCTGGTCAAAATGGCCTGCCTCCTGATATAAATAAAAGGCTTGTTCTGCGGTCAGAACATTTCAAATTCAAATTTACACACTTCAATTTCTGCCAAATTAAAAAAAAAATATATATATATATATATCTTTACCTAAATTGTTCACACTGGACCGTTAAATTAAATTAAATTGAGTTGAAACAGACAGATTTTGTTTTCTCATCTGTCTCATAAGTGAAACCTGAAAATACTAGTTTAGAAAACCAAAGAAAAAGAGAATTGCCTCAACATAAAACAGCAATTCTTTCACTTTACTTAAGTTCATAAAATATTTCCATTTCCTAAACTTAGCAGGACAAACACACAAGACATACAAAGTTACAATTCATCTATTTTTGTCATAATTAAGCATTTAGATTGTAGTCACTGGGTAACAGGACATGGATTTATTTATTCCTAAAAATAAGCACAAAAATCTGTTATATTTATGTGAGAAAGAAAGAAAGACAATGAAATGACACAAAGGAAGAACAGATAATCATTCTTTTCCACCTAATTATTATTTACCATACAAGGAAAATAAATATTTAATTATAGTTTAATTAAACTTGTCCGTGGATCTTTGTGAGGACCAAAAAATGTATGAACCACAGGAAATGAGGACATTTTTTGACAGTGACGACAACTGTTAGTTGGTCCTCACATTCTGTTACACGTCAAAAAGACCTGGTTTTTAGGCTGATGCACGCTGTCCACAAGTGTCCTCACGAAGAATTTTGTACAGTAATGTGTGTGTGTGTGTGTAGCTGGTCTTCCTTATGTTGTGGGGACCTACATCTGTCTCCACACTCACATTATGGGGACTTGTCTTCCTTACGGGGACAAAACGTCAACCCCTCCATAACATGAATTACTACATTTAAGGTGAAGACATGTTTTAATGTTAGGTTAAGGTTAGGGTTAGGTTAAGGTTAGGGCTAGAGCACTAGTAATTATGGTTAAGGTTAGAGTAAGTCTGCAGGAAATGAATGGAAGTCAATGGAATGTCCTCTGAAGTCATGGAAACCAGTGTGTGTGTGTGTTTGGGAGGTTGCAGTTTGATTTGACTCTGTTGTGCTTCTATCACATGGTGGTGAAGCTTCAGGGTGGAGGGAGAAGAATGTGTGTGTGCCTGTAGGTGTGTGTGTGTGTGTGTGTGTGTGTGAGTTCTTGTATTTGTTGCCATGTGAGGACCAAAAACCATATAAATCAGAGTGAGGACATTTTGGCTGGTCCTCACTTCTATATAGTGTTTTTTTTTAGGGTTAAGACCTGGTTTTAGGGTTGGGGTTAGAGTTAGGGTTAGGGTTAGGCATCTAGTTGTGATAGTTAAGGTTAGGGTAAGGGGCTAGAGAATGTGTTATGTCTATGAGGGTCCTCACTTTGATAGAAGCACAAACGTGTGTGTGTGTGTTTTTTTTGTACTTGCTGCAGAGTGAAGACCAAAAATTGTATAAACACCTAGAGAGTGAGGACATTTTGTCAAAATGAGGACATTTTGTCTGGTCCTCACTTCTTTAAAGGGCTTTTTCAGGGTTAAGACCTGGTTTAGGGTTAAGGTTAGAATTGGGTTTAGGTTAAGGGTTAGAGTAAGGGTTAGGGTTAGGCATCTAGTTGTGATAGTTAAGGTTTGGGTAAGGGGCTAGGGAATGTATTATGTCTATGAGGGTCCTCACTCTGATAGAAGCACAAACATGTGTGTGTATGTGTTCTTGTACTTGCTGCAGAGTGAGGACCAAAAATCGTATAATCACCTACAAAGTGAGGACATTTTGACAAAGTGAGGACATTTTGTCTGGTCCTCACTTTTTTGGGGTTAAGACCTAGTTTTCGGGTTAGGGTTAGGCATCTAGTTGTGATGGTTAAGGTTCGGGTAAAGGTTAGGGAATGTATTATGTCTATGAGGGTCCTCACTCTGATAGAAGCGCAAACGTGTGTGTGTGTCCTGTTGAAGCTCGTTGGTGTTTTCTCTTTTGCTCGTCACCTCCCTCTCTGCTCATCTCAGGGTCAGGTAGCAGGCGTTACACTCTCTCTCTCTCTCTCTCTCTCTCTCTCTCTCTCTCTCACACACACATACATACACACACACACACACACACACAAACACACACCCACAGCCTGAAGACAGCACACACGCACACTCATGCTTCACTCTGTCTCCAGAGCCCACACGGGTGAGGACAGCATGGACGTCTGTGAGCAGTGAGGATGGAGAAGCGAGTGTGTGTGATCCAGACTGACTTCCACCAGTACAGACCCACCGTCGCTCTGCACAGCAGACCTTCGGCTCATGTAAGAGACCTCCTCCTCCTCCTCCTTCTCCTCTTCCTCTTCTTCTTCTTCATCATCAGCTCCTTCTCTCTCTCTCTCTATCTCTCTCTGTCACTCTTCTCCAGCCTCTTCCTGAAGGCCCCTCCTTCCTCCTAACAGAGGAGCTCCCTATTCAACAGGGGGCGCCAGAGTGCACAGGATCATTTCTTTGTGTGTGACATATGGCTTCTGAGTTTCCTGAAGACTTTTGTACATTTTGCATAATTTTACCCCAGGTTTTTGCTTCGCTATTGTTACGCCCCAGCTCGTTAGGGGGGTAAAAAGAGCAAGTTTTAAGATGTGTACATTTATTTTACAAAGGAGTGATTAAAAATAAGGGTGCAACGATAAAGTGGCAAACAATGGAAATGGGCAAACAAAAACAAAATGCAAGCGAAAACTGATTCTTCAAAAGAAAGAGCTAAACAGCAACGCCAGTCAAATAAAGGACAAAGTTAACGTAAAGTAACTCCACACTTTGGTTTTTGTGGAGAAATAACAAAATATATGGCTGGACCAGCATCACTGTACCTATTGTTTGTAAACAGTTGAATGCAAAGTCAGGGGTTAGAACTAAATCCTGTGCCCAACCTTTTCAACATTAATCACAGTAAATGCCACTCACCGTCTCGTGAGGCGCTCTGACTCTCAGAGGCGTCCTGTGTGGACCGGGAGCCGGGCGGCTTCTTGACACCTTCCATTTGGGCTGGAACACCAGGAGGTTCAGTGGCCTCGCCAATCCCTGTCCGGTCCTTCTGCAACTCCGCCCAGTCGCAGGCGGGGAACCACACAATTAGTGTGGCCGTGATGCCTATAATTGTGAGGACATCAACCAAATAGGAGACGTAACATAGACACGCACAACTGTGGATTTAAGAACTTCAGTTCAGCTGTAGGACCCACTCCGGGGCTTAATCGACCCCAGTGGGGCGTCCCTCAGCGAGGGTGTATGGTGGTTACCACTGGCCTCGGAAAAACTCCAAATTCTCCACTGAAAAATCTACCAAAAAACCAATTTCTCTTAATAACATTTGTTTATTACGCATGTCCATGAACTGCAAACTTGACATTTATCCAAAAACCAACAACATTCGTCCCTAGAGATTAAATTGCTTTTTCAAGGGAGACCTGGTTAAGAAACACGCCGTTACAATAAAAGAGCAAACAGAATAAAAACATGCATACGCTTAAGATGCCAGGAAATCATTTCAGTCCAGTTTAAGAACAGCAATTACACTCTTCTGTTAAACAGTTTGTCAGTAGATTTCAATTCAACCAGGGAAATAAAATGTAATAAAGCTATAGTGAATTTTGCAGATGGTTCCATGACTGAGGTGCAGCGAAGGAAAAAGCTGTTCTGAGTGGATTTTGAGTCGATGTGATGAGCGGGAGTTGTATCCACACAGATAAAGGGTTAGTTTGCCCAGTGTGGCCTTGTATATAAATGTAAACCAGTGCTGTTGCCTCCACGGAGCCGAGCTCCATTCATGTAAATGATGGTTGACGATGGTAAAACTTTGAACTCTTCTCATGTACTTGAAGGTTCTTGGTCAGTGAATCTTCTCTGTACATATAGTTTCTATATTGAAATTCTGTAAATTCATATGTTCAAGCATTTGCCACCATGAATCACAGATGAAACATTCCGAAACACAAAGTAGGGTGTGCATTTGTTGACAAGCCATTAAGACTTTTGTTTTTCTGTGTCATGAACCCGAAATCAGTGGTTCCATTGTGCCAATACAGGCGGTGCAGACTTTAGCTTTAGTAAGGTGATGTCAGGGCCGTTTCTAGCTCTGTGGGGGGCCCTCTCCAAGATTCTGTTTGGGGACCCCTAGTTTGCCAAACCATGTCGTAGAGATTACAAACCCTGTGAATGATCCTCGAAGATGCCACAATCTATTATTACACTTCTCAGGCAAAACAAGCTACGGTCATAATAACTGATTCCCATCATTGATTTATTAATTGTGCCACAAAAACACCAGCCTTAGCTTATCATTGCAGCTTATTTTATTTATAGCACATAAGTGATTTAATTCTCCTCAGATGAGGCTGAACATGAAGCTTTATGCATTCGCATTGTCCGCATATAGCAAGAAACGGCTATGGTTGATGAACCATCAGGATACTCTTGGAGACATTATTTGGAGGTTGAAATCCTACATCATGTTGCTCCAAGTCTGAAATGTGTCCAATAATTCAAACAGATCAAGTATCCAAAGAGCTCTAAATGCTGTATTTACTTGGTATCTCTCTACGATGGATGACTAGGAGGTTCTCACGACATCCTCCTCTGCAGATGACGATGATGAAGATGATGATGATGGTGGGGCTCTGATGTCTTTGTCACAGTTCGCTCAGACAACAAAGACGTCGGGGAAGGAAAAAATGTGTGCTTTTCTTCTTTGATGGTGCTTCATGTGGCTCATCCTGATACTTTGGATCTGCACGTTCTCCTCCAGCGATCCACTGATAACACTATGATTAGGTCAATAACTCCAGTTCATTATGTCTACGAGCGACCGGCGCTGTTGTTGTTGTGAGGAATTTCAATGAGCCCCGTCTGTCAGGACAGAGAGGGACACAAAAACTCAGCATTGTAACTCCTCGCTGTAATTACCTGACAGCGGTCACATCATCGATATGATTCATAAGCTGGTGTTATTGTACCTGACTTGCAGCCTGTGGACCAGTGGAGTGTGAGTGAAATGCGACGGGCTTGACTGATCAAAGTTTGGCTCTGCCTCCCTCCGTGACCTGGATCCAGAGTTCAGCCAGAGGCCAGGCTTCATCCTGAAGACTGGTCACCTGGGAGCAGTTTCCTGCTTCTACAGCACAAACACTGCTCCTCACTAACGCTGGAGAGTAAATGAACAGAGCCAGAGACACAGTATGATTAACAAACAGAACACAGGACCAGGTCGGGGTGAGTTAGTTCAGACTCTGCTGCTGTTTCTTTTACAAATGTATCAAAACAAAATCATCTCATTTTCTTCCTTAAAACTTCCCCCAAACCCACATACTTTGGAGTGATTCCTGGTTATATCTAGGTTTTGCTTTTCTGTGAAGAGTTTGCACTATCCATCAGTATTTATGGGTTTTCTTCATGTACTCCCAAAGACCAAAGCCGTGCACATTGGGTTAAAGTTAATAGACGACTCTAAAGTGATCGTAGGTGTAAATGTGAGTGTATGTGAATGACTTCTTTGGTCTTTATGTGATGGTTGTATGGTAGAACGTTGGCCTTCTAGAAATTCAGGTAAGCTCTGTACATGCATGTAACCAGGAATTCAAGGAGAGTGTAATGGACGATTGCCTGGCTGAGTCTAGGTGAGTTTTGGGAGTCCTAAAACGCTTTTCAAAAAAAAAAAAAAGAGTCCCATCTGTAGGATTCACTGAGCTGCACCGTCAGTGAAGCTCAACGCCTTTATCCAAATCCACTGCGCGACTTCCTCTGCAGTGTCAGTGATGGAATGTGTGGCTCCCGTCTTGACAGAGCTCTGAAGAATGTTTTCAAATGCTTTTTTTTTTTTCAAAATGACAAAGCGCAAGATTGTTTACGTTCTGTTCCATTTCCATGTGGAGAGGGCCTCAGTCCAGACAAAGCAAGTGCCAACTGCCGTAAAACACCAACGAAGAAGAAGAACAAGAAAAAAAAAGAGGGTGACCTGTTTTACTGTACCAAGTGTCAGCTGGGATGGATGGATGGATGGATGGATGTCAACCATTAGTTTGGAAACGGCTGTTTTGATCGCCATCTTGTTTTGATGAACCCAGAAGAAACCATATTTGGAAAATTTGGAGTTGGAACCAGACTGAAAGCTTGTCCACTGCATGTCCACCTACACTGGTAACAACCGGGCACCAGTTGAACATCACTAACCATCAACCATCAGTGGGTGTCAGTGGCCCAATAAATGCTGTACTTCAATACCCATTTGACTCTAAATGGAACCAAGAAGACCTGGAATTGACAAGTGGGACCATAAACGCCTCAGGAAAGTCTTAACGGATGCTGTAAGTCAAGAGGAAAATAGTAGGATTCATTTTGTCATACCCTTGTATACAAACGAGTAGCATTGACTTCTAAATGGCATTTAACAGAATAGAGGTTTAATTACTAAAAGGCATTAAAACAAGAGTTTTCACCAATGGATTGAAATGTCACAAAACATAAATGGAATTTGGCGTCGGCACTTCTGAAGCTGAGCATCATCATAAGTTGTTTACTATACACGGTGAGTTCAGCTGCTGTTTCAGTTCAGTGAGTGCGACCGGTCAAGCACTGAACGATTCCGTGAACAAATCTTTTTAATGATTCTCGTGAATCACGTCACTGAGCCCCTGCTTCACTGGACTCCAAAACAAAAACTGCTGTTTCTAACTCGGACGCTTGGTTTATGTTTTTCGTCTTTGACAGCAAACAACAGTGCTGCGTAAAATATTACACTTTTCTGTAGCTGGATTGTCACTGAGTTGCTTTTCCGTAGCATTTGAACCACCGGCAAGCGTTAATAATGAAAGGGATAGAAATCATGAGATTAAAAACCTGGTTACCTCCTCTTAGATTTGAAATGTCATGAATCAGAGCCACTAACTTTAAGAAATGGCCGTATTGTGTCGAAAAATGTAAACAAAAGACAGTAGAAGCTGTTTTCACAGAGCTGTAAATCCACAGGTTTGATCAGAGGGAAAAATCTCTGAGGCTCAAGTCAAAACATGAAAACTTTGCTTGAGTGTGACTTGTATTCATTGGATGGAGACAAAAAAGCTCATTTCATATTTGCCATTCTCAACAATGGCCCCGGCTTAAGAGGCTGAGCCCTGTGATCACGCTTAAGGCGAACCATGGATGTGTCACATTCATCTTCCTCTCTGCCGTTCCTGGCGTCCGTGTGCAGAACGATGTTGAGTGCGGCGGTAAATCCCGCACTGACAGGTAAATATGTCGTGTGTTTGAACTGACTGGAGGCAAAGGAAGTTCAGGTGTGTCAGCGGGCAGATTCTAATGACGGCTAAAAGACACTTGTCCTAAATCCTATTTAAGATAACATGGCAATTACTCACGAACACTTAAGAGCTATGATGCCACATTTCCCCGTCTTGAGAGATAAACTCGCTGTCAGGATTGACAGAGCTGAGCTCATGACAGTTCTTTTCCAACCTGCAAACTGCTGCCGGCCTTCAAAACTGCTTTTCCATTTCCCTATTCTGCTTCTTCTTCTTGTTCTTCTTCTTCTTCAGATCTCAGTGTTGGAAAATTAGCTCGTGTCTGTTTTTCCACTGATGGAAACTGCAACTTTTCTGTTTGTGTTTTGGAAGTAAAGCCAGATTTACTTGTAGGATCTTGTTAGGTGGTTGGACTGAAAAGAGAAAAGCTCTTTTTGGATTTTGGAATGGAGTGTGAACTCATGCAATAAACCACTGTGCTCTGCAGGAAGCATTAGGCGCTTTGAGTTTTGAGTTTGATGGAGTAAAATGCAGTAAAAAATGGGTATTTATGGTTTAAAAACCTTTCAATGTGGAGGATAAAGCGGTAGAAGATGAGTAAGTGAGTGTAAAGAATCCAATGCAGAGTATGTAAATACATGTGTTTTGCAAAGTTGCTATTGCTATAATGTACATACAGACTAGTGCATATAAAGCACTTGATGTACTTGATGGCTGCTCTCCAGCTGCATTCTCCTAATGTTTAAAGAGCCAGAATGTGTGAAGGAAAATTTCAGTTACCTCACATCTACTCCAGAATTATTCCTGCCACCTCCCCAGCCTAATCTCTGGAAAATATCCATGTAAGCTCATGTGTTTTTATTTGGCTGTTGACTTGTCTTGTAGAAATATCGCTCTACAGGAAGAAGAAAATAGCTTGTGGCTAACTGCGGTGCAGCCACACACCTGCACACTGTCCCTGTCAACTTAGGTAATGACGTAAAAATAAATAAATAAGTAACAACAATCGTCTGCTGTGTTCGTCACACGTGACCAGCTAATGCTACAGTTAATACTGTTAGCAAACAATGACTTGGTCCTAAGGGACTGGCTTCATAGATGCTAAGTAATACATTATGTTCACCAACAATTTGCTAATTTTCACAAGCTAGTTAGCTTTGCTGCTAAAAGGTATGTTAATTGCTCACCATTTCTATGCTAACGTAGCTGCTTGTTCACCATCTATTTGCTAATGTTACTCCTAAATGCTATGTTATGTTATATTCACCAGCTAGTTGCTAGTTTAGCCACTAATTGCTATGTTGGTTTCATAAGGTGCTAAGTTAGCTGCTAAATGCTGTTATGATCGCAACTAGTTGCTAATTCACCCATTCACTGTAACATTATATGTTCACCTACCATGCTACTTGCTAATTTGGCTACTAAATGCTGTTGTGATGACAGTAGCTAATTCAGCCATTAAATGCTACGTTATTTTTATGCCCTGGTAGTTGCTAATTTGTTTATCAAATGCTGTGTGATGTCCACCAGCTAGCTGGTAATTTTGCCACTAAATGCAATGTTATGTTCAATAGCTATTCACTAATTTAGCTGCTAAATGCTACATTATGACCAGTTAGTTGCTAATTTAGTCGATAAATACTGTGTTATTTTCATCAATTAGTTTCTAACTTAGCAGCTAAAAGATACGTTATGTTCTATGACCCACTAGTTGCTAATGGTGCCTTCAAATGTTGTTTACTGTGTTTACGGGATGAGTCATTTAAATGCACATTTTATGTCGGTCGGTTGAATGTTTTGAAGACATTTTTCTGAGACGTTGTTGTTGATATTTTGTATATGGTAGTGTCCATCAGGGTTTTGAAGTCTGTCAGTGACATGAAGTCCTGAATTGTTGAGTTTTTCCCAGGAAAAGTTTTAGAAGCACAAAGTAAGTTAAGATGTCTCCGGGGAAAATATAAAAGAATAATAAGAGAAGAATGAGGAGTCTTCTGGCTTACATATTTGTCTTTGCCAATGTTCTTTTCATAACTTTACAGGGAAAATGAACTTGTCGACTTGATGATTTTCATCTTTATTCACGAAAATGACAGTTAAGACGCGACGGTGATCAATCTTGTCAAGTTTTTTTATGGTATCGTGCAGCTCTGTCAAGAAAATGTCTGATGCTGGTCATAAAAAACCAAGACCGTTTGCTGACAGAAGCTAAACTGTTCATTAGATATGAAGAGAACTGCAGATCTGAATATGACTTTAATCAGATTACATTCCCACCCAGTACTAATATGTGTCTCCAGTGTCCACAGTCTCTCTTGTTGAGCTCATTTTCACCATTTTTCATCCATGACACAGCGTGTGCGGAGCTTTACTGTTGTTTACATCAGTCTTGCAGCGTGACAGGCGCCTGTTTACACTGAAAGTCTGGTTCCATGTGAGTCTGGTGCAGTGCTGAGGTTCTGGTGATAGGGAGTGCAGGTCTCAGTCCAGAGCAGAACACATACCCGAGACATTTTTACCTCATTGTCCGCCTCGGCTGGGACCGAGCTCTTCTCCTGACCTTTAACCTCTGTACCATGTAGTGATGAGGCCGGAGTGAGAGAATGTTTTCTCTCCACTGTGTTTGTTTTGTTACTGTAGAGGTGCCAGATTGGAGGTTTTTTTTTTGACTCATTCAACATTTGACTCTTTATCTACAAGTTAAAGCTCAGTGAAAGCCGAGGCTGCCAACATATTTTATTGATTTACAATGTTTCAAGATAAGTCAAGTGATCTGGTAGAGAACAAGACTTTTGCTGCTCCTCCAGACTCCGTTTCTGTCTTAGATCATTCATTTGTACGACACTTTTAGATACTTATAGAAGAAGGGTTCCCAAACCCTGGGCCAGGGACCAACAACGGTCCTTGGTTTGGTCTGACCTTGACTGTCAAAACCCAACAGGAAGCTTCTGCATTTTGTTTTGTTTACTTTATCAGAAATTTCATCACAGAAATTTTGAACTATTACATATTACAGGTAAATTTATATCAATCTAAAAGTACTAAACAAAAACAAGGCTCAACAGCAGACAGGACATTGTTTTTTTTTTCTGGGACTCGCAGTCACACAGATAGTTTTGTGTTTTGTACAGTTATTATGCAGTTATATACAGTTCTATATTTATTAGATTTTCTTTTCTGAATTTTCCCTTTACAGAACTTGTTTTACTCACTCATTTTGTTTTTTTCCTAAAAAGTGTCAACCTGTAAATTAGATATAACAAGGAACTTAACTATTAAAGGCATTTTTGTTTTAATTTTGGAACCTCCATTAAGCCCAGGTTATATACACTGCACCTTAGGTTGATGGGATCATTTGGTTGTTGCTCAATTGGGAGGAGAAGTTGTTTTTAATTGACTTGTTTAAGTTTTTGACTGGTAAAATGACACTAAACTTAAATTAATCTAAAAGTAAAAAACCAAAACAAGGCTCAGCAGCAGACAGGAAGTTACAAAAAAACAACATATCCAAATATCAGACTCAGGGTTCACATTGATGGTACATTTATTATCCACTTTTTATGCCACGTTGCATCCTGCAAATTTATTTAAGAGAAACGCAACAGTTTTGCATGTCTGTGGGATTTGGGCCATAATCCATGGATGTGATGGAAATCAGCATTTACTCGGACTTTTGCATTGACTATGTATGTAATCTCTTTATGTGAATAATTTTCATATGGTGACATGGTATTATAGGATTACTCTCAGCTCTGTAACAGCTCCTCTTTTGTCCTAAATATGACAACCATTGGTAAAAAAAAAAAAAAAAAATGGCAAAAAAGGAAAAGCTAAGTCAAAATGGACTAAATGTTCCAGGTTTTATTACTTTGGCCCTAGAAAATAAAATCTTTTTAACAGTTTTGAACGAAGATTAATTTCCTGGACTTGGAATAATTGGGTATTTAACCCTTCCAAGAGCAGTGATGGACAAAAGGGACACCGGCAGCGCTCCATTCCACCATTTTAATTATCGTAGTTAGACAAGGTTGGGAATCCTGCTTACTGTTTAAGCCTGGCGTCTTTTTGGCTGGAATTGGCAAACTTATTATGAACAGTTTTTTCCCAGAAGCTATAACCACTCTGAACTCACACACGCTCTGACTCATTTCCCAACCCTTCGACCTGGACTTCCATCTACCTATTGTATAATATTTAACTCAAATGTAATTGAAATACAGTGCAATGTTTGCAACTTTTAGTCTTTGTAAGCTCTTTTCTCTTTCTTTTATATCTCTTATTTTTATTATTGTAAAGCACTTTGAAATACCTTGATGTTGAAAGGTGCTATATAAATAAAATTGCCTTGCCTCAGAACCCTACCCCCTTTTTTAATTCACTATTTTTGCATCAATTTTTATTTCATTCTATGTTGTAAATATCATACATGTCAGCACTGAAGAGTGAGTCGCTTTCAGTCTCATTGTACATGTGTGTAGTGACAATAAAAGGCATTCTGTTCTATTCTGTTATGAAAAGGTTAGATGCTGTCCCAGTGAAAAGAGAAGAGGAGCAGCAGGAGGTCAGTCTGCAGAGAGAGAGAGAGAGAGGGAAAGAGAGGGATAAATGTGGGCACATGTTCACACGTTCATGCATGTGATGCAGGAGAGAGGTTCAGTCCAGACTGAAGAAGTGGAAAAAAAGAGGGAGCGACTCAGTCAGAGAGTGAGAGTGGAGCATCCAAACTGAAGTATCACTCTGAGAGTGTGCGTGTGTGTGTGTGTTTGTGGTTTCAGGTCGAGCCTCTGTCGCTGCAGCAGAACTTCCACACACAGGAGGCAGGGATGAGGGAGAGAGAGGAGCTGAGGAGAGCCATAGAGCAGAGTGACCGACTCCTGTCCAAGGTGCGGGAGCTGGAGCAGCAGAACAGTCGGCTGCACGAGGAGAAGAATGAAGCAGCCGTCAGACACCGAGCTGTGAGTCTCTCCCTCGCTCTCTCATTCTTTCCCCCCTTTTACCCTCTTTTGTTTCACTCACTCCATACTTTAGAAGGCAGAGGATTTTGTGCTTAAGTCCGACTTTCTGCTCGATAAGGGATTTTGAAGGTGGTCATTACAGCGGCCGTGGCTGGGTGAAATTAAGTGGATAATGATACGTTCTGCAGCAGACGCAGCCTCCACGGCAGTCGCTGCAGTGTTGGAGATTATTTTAATGCTGTGGCTTTTTACTGCTGTGTTGACCAGTTTCCAGTTGATGGGTTTTATAAATGCTGCTGCTGCTGCTGCTGCTGCTGCTACACTGTTTCCTGGCCTCAGGCACAAGATATGACTGACTGCTTTACAGTGAAGATGACTGGGTGAGTGGCACGTCTCCTTTCTGTGAGGAGGAGGAGGAGGAGGAGGAGGAGGAGGAGGAGGAGGTGTCGCCACCTTTAAAGTGAGAAATCCAGTCCAGCATTTCTGTTTTTCCAGGACGTAAATGCACAACTTTGTTTGTGCGTAAAGTATAAGACAAGAGAGGGATGAGCTGATTTGATACAAGTCAAAATCACTGGATCAGATGTTAGAAAAAAGACAAGTCACTCTTATTTTTATCTTATTTAGCACTCTTGCCCTTGCAGCAAAAAGAGCCGGGTTCATGACCCGGTCCGAACAAGGCCCTTTCTGCATGTTCTCCCTGTGTGTGTGGGTTTTCTGCAGGTGCTCTAGTTTCATCCCACAGTCCAAAAACATGCAGATTTGGGCAATCTAAATTACCCATAGGCTTGGTGCAATTTGCTTGGGGGGGGGGGGGGGGGGGGGGGGGGGGGGGGGGGGGGGGGGGGGGGGGGGGGGGTGGTGGGGATTTACTCTCTGGTCTATTTATCCCTGCCTCTGCTGAAATATTTTTGTCCCAGGTGGGGACATAATCTGTCCCCCTCGCCCGGTAAAAATGCATAAAATAAAATGCTGCAACATGAAAATACATAACGTAAACAATAAAATCAGAAATGGACTTGCACTCGGAGGGGGACACCTGTCCAGCTTAACTGTGGTCAAGTCAGCCGCTACTAAGTGTGAGGTGTGGCCATATTCTCTCCTTTACGGTACACCTACTGAAACGGTCCGACCCTAGCAGTCCTATTTCAAGGTTTTCAAAATAAAATCCTGTCTAAAACCATCACAACGTACTGACACGTACTGATCCACAATCTGCCTTTATCTAATCTAATCTAATCTAATCTAGACAACAATTTTGTTTCATGTTTGTCATTATGATTTTTATACTTAAAGATAAATCTTATCTCTGCTCCGATAAATCTTCATTTTACAATATTATTCACTTGGCTACTTGGATCACTTGGATGAGGTCTTTTCATGGTGGCACTCTAATCTAATCTAATCTAATCTAATCTAATCTAATCTAATCTAATCTAATCTAATCTAATCTAACAAATTTTTTTGACAAAAAAAACTTTTCATTATTATGTTAATAGCAACAGGGAAATCCATAATATTTTCCTTTATCTGTTCCCGTAAACCCCAATTTTTTTGTTCTGTACTTGTCATTAAGATTGTTATAGCAATCACAAAATCCACAATTTGCCCTCATCTAATCTAATCTAATCTAATCTAATCTAATCTAATCTAATCTAATCTAATCTAATCTAATCTAATCTAATCTAATCTAATCTAATCTAATCTAATCTAATCTAATCTAATCTAATCTAATCTAATCTAATCTAATCTAATCTAATCTAATCTAATCTAATCTAATCTAATCTAATCTAATCTAATCTAATCTAATCTAATCTAATCTAATCTAATCTAATCTAATCTAATCTAATCTAATCTAATCTAATCTAATCTAATCTAATCTAATCTAATCTAATCTAACTAATCTAGACAACAATTTTGTTTCATATTTGTCATTATGATGTTTATACTTAAAGATAACTCTTACCTCTGCTCCTATAAATCTTAATTTTATAATATTATTCACTTGGCTTGGTGGATCACTTGGATGAAGTTTTTTCATGGAAAAGACACCTTGATTAGTGGCACTCTAATCTAATCTAATCTAATCTAATCTAATCTAATCTTTTTTTTAAAAAAAATAAATAAATAAAAAAACATGTCATTATTATGTTAATAGCAACAAGGAAGTCCATAATATTTTCCTTTATCTGCTCCCATAAAACCTAATTTCACTGGATTATTCTCTCGACTACCAAGATGTTTTATTTTTTGTAATTGCTGAAAAATGACAACAGTTTAAGGCACAAAAGAACTGTATTATTCCTAATCCACAACATTTTCCCAGTGAGGCTATGGATAGTGTTTTTGGTGTTGCTGTGATATATATATATATATACAGTATATATATATATATATATATATATATATATATACATACAATCGTCATTCATTCCAGTAAATGATCAGAAAACTTGTGTTTTTCCTCACTGACATGAGTCGATCTTTACGCTGAAAATCAGTTTCTCCAGCAACTTAAATTGTTCCAGATCTGTTTGTATAGTCTTTATTTCAGTAGAGTGTGGGCCGTAGCCTCTCTTTTTCCTCTTTTATTACCGTTTTATGGAAAACAATAACTCCTTTATCGGAATCACCAGGTGCACTCTGGCTCCCGCTGCGTGTTTTCTTTACTGCTTCAATTCGCCGACCGTAAATAATGAAGGTAAACTGTGGAGGAGACAGATCGACCAGTGTAATTCATAGCTCGCAGTCCGTCTCGTTTGACTGCAGTGAGAAATGTGAGTCCTTGTCAGGGCCGTTTAGTGCTGCTGCTGCTGCTGCTGCTGCTGCTGCTGCTGCCAGTTTTCCAGGAGAAGCTGGTCCAGTTCCTTATTATTACCGTTATCATACGAGGCTGGAGAGACAACTCATCTGTCGACAGCGGTTTGATGAATTCCTGCTTCTCAGAGCAGCTCTGTCCTGAAAGGTCATCACTGACGTTCTCCTCAGTTACTCATTCAAAATGACTTAAACCTCTGCACAGCTGAGCAGCCGCGGAGCACAGTGATGGATGTGAAACGTTTTGGGACATTTACAGACAGGACCAGACGTCTGACTTTAATCCTGTGTCAATAATAAAAGTGTGGGTTTCAGAGAAACAGAGATTCAACCGTCTGAAAAACACTTTTTACAGTTTGTACTGCCCCTTTAATGCTGAAATAGACATTTTGTATTATGTAGAAATGATGTTCAATTTTTAACAATAACATTATCTTATTTTATTGCCTTTTTAATTTCTATTTAGTGCTTGTCAGTGAAGTCCCCTGACATGGGATCTAATCTAATCTAATCTAATCTAATCTAATCTAATCTAATCTAATCTAATCTAATCTAATCTAATCTGATCTATCTACGTTTTGTTTTAAACTTGTCATTATGGCATTAGTAGCAATCAAAAAATCCATAATCTGCCTTTATACTTATCTAATCTAATCTAGACAACTTTTTGTATCAAACTGATTAGTGGCAATCTAATCTAATCTAATCTAATCTAATCTAATCTAATCTAATCTAATCTAATCTAATCTAATCTAATCTAATCTAATCTGATCTATCTACTTTTTGTTTTAAACTTGTCATTATGGCATTAATAGCAATCAAAAAATTCACAATCTTCCTTTATACTTATCTAATCTAATCTAGACAATAACAGCCAATTTCTTTTCTTGATGTCTTTGAGTAAGGCAGTCTGTATTCTACACAGATGCCCTCTTTATTTGCTTCCTTCACAAATTCAGCCGTGCCTTCCTCTGAGTAAAAACCCTGAGAATAAATAATTCCCACCCAGCGCCAGTTGAAATATTTCATAAGTTGCACAAGGCCAGTAACCTGGAAGCGGTCACTTGGCACAGTCCTGAAGAATGTGGGGTGCAGCTTTTTGTCACGTAAACAATCACAGGTTGACAAGTGGCTCACCTACAAAAAAAGAAAAAAATGTGATAAATTTTAAGTAAATAAGTGTTTTTCCAGAAATACTGAGGATAATGTCACTTTCCTTTTTGTCAATGAATAATTGAAATAAATAGTAATAATAAAGGCAATGTAATGAGAACTATTAACTGACAACTTTATTTGATAAGTGACTTCTGCAATTTCAATACAACACAGAATAATGTTTAACATTTAAAATTATTTACTTATTTAAAAAAAATAAAAATAAAATAAATAAATAAATAAATAAAACATGTCATTATTATGTTATTATGTATAAGGAAGTCCATAATATTTTCCTTTATCTGCTCCCATAAAACTTAATTTCTTTGGATTATTCTCTCGACAAACAATTTAAGGCACAAAAGAACTGTATTGTTCATAATCCACAACCGTTTCCCAGTTAGACTGTGGATAGTGTTTTGATGGTGCTACTTTGTCATGAAGCAAAATTAAACAATGTTTTCAATGACATGCGTAAAATGAAGCTCTGGTTAATTCATCAAACCTAAACTCTTGATGGATTTTATATAAATTGCGGTAAAACTAGTCAGAAACATATTGTGTACAAATTTCCTCTCGTCTTAAATGGTGTTTTGGCATCTTTAAAAAGTTGTTCCCTATATAAACAGCTTGGGAAACGTTTTGATACCAAAACTAAAAATTGATTCAAAAACAACACCTGACTGAAAGACAGTCCTTCATTCCTCCCGTCTTCCTCACTTGTCCTTCTCCACAGTCTTTTGTCTCACAGTTTTTGCCTTTGGCCTCAGAAACGTCAGAGTCGGTCCACACTGACAGTTTTTCCACATGCACTACTGAGGAACTCTGCAGAAACGCTGCACATTTATTTCCCATTAACAATAATTAAGGGGTAAATAGTCGACTTTTCTCCGCTTGAATCCATTTGTACCAAAAATGGTTGGAACAACAGCAGGAGCAGAGAAAATCCCCTCTTTTCTCTCTGGTTCTTGTAGATTCTCATGTAGTTTTATTGTCTATTTTATTGGTGTTTTTGTGCTGCACTTGTGGATACTTGTAGTTTATAATAAAAAGCATGTGGTAATGTCTTTTAGGGTATTTTTCATCTGGCTACCTCCACCAACAATCTCATATTTCACTGTCATTTGGTTTTGTTTGTTTGTTTTATCAGGAAGACTCAAAATCTTGCAAACGATTTCCCTAAAATTTAGTGGAGTCAAAATGAGATCCAAAGAAGAACCCTAGAAATTATGGGCAGATCCAAAGATTACTGTTTTTATCTTATTTAACGTATTGTGATAGAAAACCAGCCTGTTTGAAAGCATGCGTTCTCCACACAACCTTATATTTTCTCAACTTTATTCATGGGAATACTCTCTTAGCAGGGTTATGACTCTACAACATGGCAGAGTTCAGCTGATTTATAATGAATTCTACAGACTTTCTTCACGGTGAAGATCAAATCTTGGGGAAATCCCTTCATTTTCCACCCACGTACCTCCTTCAGTGATCCGCAAGAAAAATGACAACCAAATTCACACAATAAATTTGTCTCTGTCTATGTCTATGTCTACAAGAATAAATTCTTCCTGCTAATTCTAGGGACATTATCACTGTCCTTGCAGTAATGCCGACATAATACTGTTAGCACTTAGCATAACGCTAAAAATACAGTAGCTAACAACTAGAGGTAACATTAGCAAGGCATTGGTAAGGACACAGATTTTACTGCTAATCCCAAAATAAGAAAACATTTCTTTAGTCATCTGTGGATCCCATCAATTTTTTTATTGAAATCAAACGTATATTGTGGGGCTGGGTTTTGACGCTCAGTTGCTTTGTTCGCAGTTCAAGATATTTCCATTTCTACACCAATTTTACTTAGTAATGGAAGGTATTCTTAAAGAATTAATGCTGCAAACTGCACAAAAGTTGCATATCCCTCTAACATGGTGGAGTATTTAAAATATTAATGTTTATAGTAAAATAATAACCCAAAGTAGTGACATTAATGCACATTTCATTTAGTAGGACCACACAGTGTAACTCTACAGTACAGGTGAAGGTGATGATTCAAAGACGGACCTTCAAAAACAATTCGAGTTTTGAATATACAGCCTAAAAGTGCATTGGACACGTTGAACTTATTGCTGAATTGTCCAGCAGAGGGTGCTGAAAAGCACGTGGAAGTATTTTTTTGGTTCTACACCATAGATGACAAAGTACCAAACCTTCTGACTCAGCTGTTAGCTTAGCTGTTAGCTCCACCTGTGCAAACACAAGTCTATCGCGGTCAAGTCTTGAGTGAGTGGCATAGTCTTGTGTGATTTGCGCAGATGATACAGGAAATGGCAAATATTTATAGATTGTTCTAAGGGTTTTAATGAGCTATTTATGAGGGTATTCTTACAGGATTAATGCTGCAAACTGCATAAAATTTGCTTAGCTGTTAGCTCCACCCATGCTAACACAAGTCTATCTAATAGTCTTTTGTGATTTGTGGAGGTGATACAGGAAATGGCAAATATTTATAGATTGTTCTAAGGGTTTTAATGAGCTATTTATAAGGGTATTCTTACAGGATTAATGCTGCAAACTGCATAAAATTTGCTTAGCTGTTAGCTCCACCCATGCTAACACAAGTCTATCTAATAGTCTTGTGTGATTTGTAGAGGTGATACTGGAATTGGCAGACATTTAAAGATCGTTCTAAGGGTTTTATGTATCGATATCAGATCTTTGTAACTGAAAAAAAATCATTTATACTTTGATATCCTGAACTGAAAAAGCTTCAAACGAATGTTTTGCAGTAGAATTTGGATAATTCATAGCCTCACTGAGCCACTACCCCCTGGTTGAAGTGGCTTCTTTTCTTTTCTTTCTTTTCTTTTTTTTTTTTAACAAGACTCCAAGATTGATATCTTCAGTTAAAAGCATCTGGCAGCTGAACCTACAACCTCCTCTTCCCTCTGGTGTTATCACTCATCTTCCCTTTAGCATGTTAAAAGGCAGCTGGTAATTAAATACCAGGTTTTCTACCTCCATGTCGGCACTGAGGGAACGTTCTCAGAATATGGGTTTCATTTGGAATGAAGTCGTCGAACGGCGGCAGAGATCATCTGCGTAACCAGAGGCTCTTCCTGTTCATACTTTGATCAAGTGTAACTGTGTCCTGCAGTTACCTCATCATGACTCTGTAATCACGATCAACTGCAACCCAGACTCCAATACAGGAAACTCATTTGCTTTGAAGCTTTTGCATAATTCTTTTTTTTTTTTTTTTTTTTTAAATGGTACATACAGTTTTTGAATTATCTGCGTATCTGATTCTCGTCAGATATGAGAGTGTTGGTGTTGGACATGAGCGGAGTCTGGAGCAGCAGCCCAGCTGAGCTTCACGTGGGGGTGGGAGAAAAGAGATCCCTCTGTGCCGCCTCTCTGCACAAGAACCCAGACCACATTGTCAAAATAAGACAATTTGAATTCTCAGAAATCCTCAGTTTTCATGTTGTTTTTGGTGTGTGGACGTCGTCCACGGCTCCCAGGCGTTGGCCGAGTGCTTATCCGTGCTCATATAACAGTGTCCACTTTTGGGCCATTTTTAGATCAGCTGTTTATCTAGCTTAAATTGAGTTGGAACGGTTGTGTCCCAGACAGAAATAGAATCATTTTCGCTGCATTTCTGGTGTTTGTATACAAACAAAGGTCTTGATTTTTCCATGACTGTCATATTTGCCACAGATATGCACATTTTCAACACATTAACGTACTTGAAGGTGTAGTATTACACAGTGGTGCTCTCTATATGGCCCCCCACAGACCCATTAATCCTAAAAAAATTAAGTCTTTTGCCCTCTAATAGCTACAAGTTTTCTTCACATTCCTCTACTTTATACGGTTATTTGTTGCCAATGTTTTCCACTTATTTCTCATGGTACATAACTCACATTTTTTGGCTCAGCAGTGCTACAGCGTCAGAGTGTACTTTGCAGTTTCTGCAGAGGTCAGTAATAAAAGTCCACAGTCACAACTATTACCATCACTATTTCCAAGATCAAAAAGCAGCTTTCTGAAATCAAAATATAAAGCTTCAAAAGGTGACACTTAAATCTGAGGTCAGTGGGATAATTTTGTCCTTACTGATCAGTTACACCATATGAACTACTCAGCATCGTGTAAATTAAATAGTATGAGAGATAGCCAGGCTTCTGCGCCTCTAAACTCTATGTCCATGTCAATAGCACACTTTGATCCTGTAACTTAATAATCAAATTTTCTATTAATTCAACCTTCTACGGCTTTAACATTTGAAAACTCTTGTTTTCACATTAATAATAATGTATTTAAAGTCTGTTTCTCTGACTTATAGCTGCAGAATTTTTGGCACCTGGCACACGTTATCTTTAGCTCATCTGTGCCAGCCGACCCTCTGATGTTAACTGTAGATATGGAGGTGCTTAGTCTAGTCTTTGTGAGTCTTGGTGGCTTCATTCAAGAAAAACATCCACACTTGGAGCTGAGGCACAATATGCCTGGTTGTTCTCGCTCAGATGAATGCCGTGGCATTGTGGGGGATCAAGTGGGCGTGTGCGCGTAAGATATTTATGTCAATTATAATGTAGACTGTGAGGGGAAAAAAATGCATTTTTGACTCTGGAACAGTGCCCCACTTTTCTTGTCTCTCTGTGTTCGTGGCATTGATGCCGGGTGCAGCTGAGAGCTACATTTCTGTATTTTCTTCCTGAACTGAGTGACATCCAACACCGTACGGCCGTCATCCCAGTGGGACACCTTTGGATCCACCTGAAAGTCTGAAGAGGCACCTGTTTCCACAGGAGGAGATTGTTAGTGCAGGGAAAGGCGACGGTAGAGAAAGTCGCGGTGGTGAAACGAGAGGTTTTCTAAAAGTGGACGGAGCAGTGGCTACCTGCACATGCTGAGAAGCAGGCTGTGAACCGGCTGGAAGCATGTACAGAGGAATGTTTGGATTTCAGCAGTGTTTCCCAGCCAGCACAAACTAAAGAAGAGAAGATGAACAGAACACACCACCGGCTCTTAGAAAGACAAGGTTGAAAGATTAGGTATACTGTGATGAAAGCAAAGAAAATATGAGAAACTCTGGGATCTGATCCTGCTGCTTAAAATCCACCTGGAACAACCAGAACCAGCTGTGCACCAAGTGAAGGAAGAAGGGGGGGGAGGAGAAGTGATTAGGCTTCTTGAAGCATAGTAAGAACATACGGGCAAGTCACTACATCACCAAACAGGTGAAGTCTGCGCAGAGAGGCGGTTTATAGACTCGAGGAAGTATCATCATCATCACCGTGATGTCTGCGAGGCAGCGCCAGCGTCGCAGCTCGCTGTCTGACGACTCTGAGGAGGCCAATGGGAACCATGCAGACCCTGGACCAGAGCCAGAACCTGAAGAACTGGACTGGGATGGCTATAGCACCACACTGGAGCACCGACTAGCGGCTGTGGGTAACTGTTGCTGGTTTATGAAATGTAATCGTGCCAAGAACATATTTTTTTTTGGGACTTTGTCACTTTTATTTGACAGGACAGTAAACGTGGAAGGGGTAGTGAGAAGGGGGAGTCAAGTAGGAAAGGATTATGGGTTGCTGTCAATGGTCTCGGCCCATGTGGTACCAACTCTACCGAATGAGACATCCAGTTCCCTAAAAATGCCAAGGTTTTGATTGTAACCAAATATAAATCCTGAATCTCAGTGAGAATAATATCTTTATTTTACACAAATCTGACTGGTCATAGTTTTGTGAAGGCCTGCAGCTACTGGTCAAACTATGTGTTACCATTCAAATTATGTGTAAATTTAAAGCATTTGCGAAATGATGTTGATTGTGTGCGTTATCCTGGAGCGTGCCCATGTCCTACATACTACTGTAGCCTAGTCAGAGCTAAAAAGGTTGCTATAGTAACCCAATAGCAAACACTCAATACCCAGAATTACAGGTGACCAAAGTAGTTCTGGCAAATTGCCTGTGTTGTTGGGCATTGTCGATTCTCCGGAGCCACTTTTGAAGAGGAAATAAAACTGTTTACCGTCCATCATTGCAAAGCGCATACATTTATAACTCTCCTTTCTCAAGGTTCTACGACAAGAGTGAATCCCGTAAGCCAAAGTTTGTGTTCTAGAACTAATACTGACCTCTGAAAATACAATACATAACTTAAACAGTGATGCTTATTTATGTGTCAATAAAGTTTTTCAGCTGCTTTTCATGGTTTTCCAAAAAGTTGCTGTGTTTTCCGAAGGCTTTGTTTTCCTTGATTCTTCGGTAAATATACAGTATACTGCATGTCCAGAAACTTGAAGTGATTCAAGTCTATGTTTATGTGTTTAAGGTGCATAACTTCCTGTACTGTGTGTGTTCATATGAGTGTGTTTACCTGCATCAGCATACCTGCATGAACAGCTGTGTGCATTTGCGTGAGCACTTCCTCCGTGTTTGATTGATCTCGTGTTACGGTCACACCTGTTCGGCTGTCATTGTGTGTTAAAGGTGCAAAACAGCTGAGACGCAAGAGTGAAAATGATATGAATTTCAAAAAAAAAAAAAAAAAAAGCAAAGAAAAAAGGCAGGGAACGAAAAACTCAAACCAAGTACTTTTATGGAAATAAATGCAGATGGAAATGTGGTCGCCTGTTCCTGTCACAAAAGCCCAGATATTTGGGTTTGCTATTAGCTCGTTCCAAATGCTTTGCCCATGATGACTGGTCCATCAGAGAGTAACAGTAACCAGAGCAGGCGCTCACGCTGAGGTCTTTCACTCCTGTTATGGATGGCTGTTGACTAAGTGATGTGGTGTTTGGTAGAACTTGCTTATCTGGTCAGAACTCGACGTCACTGCTTCAGCTCTGCTATATTAGCACAAGTACAAACTAACAAAGGCAAAGTTTCTTTTGACTCAGGGGTGGATAAGTTTCATCTTGTGCCATAACCTGTGGTAAGATCCTCTTGAATGAATTGCCTTTATTTGCTTAAGTGTGTCTCAGTCAACCAATACTCTGATGTCAACCTTTTATTCTCTTAATACCTTGATTTTCTTTCTTTACCCCACTTGACCTCACTCCTTTTCCTTTTAGTCTAAAACTTAATCTCCTGTGGAAAAACCACGGTACGTGTGCAGATATGTTTGAATACAGTGAAGATCGGGATGTGAACAATCAGAATCATGCAAAAGTTATATGATAGTTGACGCTATTGACAGCAAGGGCTGCAAGTACCAGAGTTTGAAATGCAGCAGTGATTCTGTTTTGCTGGTGCACTTAACACAGCATCACATGAATTTGCTAACTGTGAGTCTCTTTGTTGATCTCCAGGAGCAGGAGTGCGCCCAGGCATCTGAGCAGCGCTGTGTCCAGCTGGAGAAGGCTCGGCGTGAACTGGAGCGGCAGCTGTCGGGTTTGTCGGACTGTCTGGACGAAGAGAAGGCCTGTTCGGCGCAGCTGCTCCTCCAGAGAGACAGGCTGGAGGTCGAGTGCAGCAGCCTGAGACGGGACCTGGATGAACTGGACAGCGCTCTGACGGTGGCTGAGCAGTGTAAACAGGTAGGCTGTTATGTAATCTCCACCTCAAACTGAACTGACTGAAGGCCACTGGACTGATAGTGTTACAATATATCATGTAGTGTGGTGTGTTTCCATGTTGTTCCAGTAGATTTTAGTTTAGTTTTTTTTAAGTTTAATTTAGCTTTAGTTTAGTTTTCTCAACTCCACCAGCTATAGCTGCATGATACTGGAAAAAACTTTAACTGTAATATGACAAAATTTATTAATTCTCACTCATATTGGGTAATTGTGAAGCAGAGACTATATTCTGCATAGAAAAGTATCATCTGCATAGAAAACAATGATCATCTGCATAGAAGAGAATTATCATATGCATAGAAAGTAGCATCATTACAAAAAGCTAGAATGTAAATCATTCTTTCTTGAAACTTGAGGGGCAGCAGATCATTAAACTACACTAAAATGTCACGATCACACTTAGGTATTAATATTGTGTAAAAAAAAATGTCATTTAATATATTTAGATGCCATTTTCTGCATTTTTTTTCTCCTGTTTCTTACTCATATTCAAGCTGTGGTCGTCTGCTCACAGGTTTAGAGCTGCACTCACTGACAAAGTGAAAGACTTAGTAACTTTGTAACTGTTTGTAACAGTTTCTGTCCAGATTTTTACCAAACCACTTGCCCGGGCTTAGTAAACTCCCCTCTGGAAGGGTTATCAGAACAAGTACGGCGGCTACAGCTCAAGTCCTTTTCCACGTTTATTACACATACATGTGTAATTGGACTTTCAGTCAGGTTGTAAACCTGTAACACAAACACAAAACACAAAGCAGAGGATTAACTAATGATATTATTCAAGTGACATTGAATTTCCAATGGTACTAGCTTTCACTCACTCACCAACGAGGCATACCGGTCCTGATGATTATTCTAGCAAATGTGTCTATAGGATCAGTCACAGGTGCTTTTTGGAAGAACTGTGCGTTCCCCTTATATATATACTGGAGGTTACTTTACTTACTAGACATCAAGGTTAGATGAAAGATATGAAAGCCAACACGGTGATCAACTGCCGGAAAAATCTACAGTTTCCTTGTCACTCAAAACAAGGAAACTGTATTTCAGAGAACGCTGAAATGGATGACAAATGATGTCGTTTGTAGATTAGTCATGGAAGTGATAACTGTGAGTTTTGTTGTTGTGAAAAGTTGTGGTTTGGCATATTTGAGCATATAGAATCACCTCCAAATATGTTTGATTTCTTGTTTTTTTTTATGATATTTATCACATAATTGGCTGTGACTATGTTTTTAAAGTTTTTAATCTTGAAATGTTTTTAATCATGAGGAACCATCTCTTTTCTGTGTGTAGACACCAAGAATCAGAGACTGCTTTGACATCTCCGTTACAGCCCCTCACCAAACCCCTTTATCTTTTTTACTGAGGGGTATTAAAGGATTAAGATGCTATCTCACCTCAGGAATGCCAAAAGAATGCACTGTACTTTCCGCACTGCATGTCAAGAATGAAAAACTGGCACTCGCACTGCTGCTGCTTTGAGTCTCAGCAACTTTGCACGTCGTAATTAGATCTGGGTCACTACATTAAGATCTTGATCCTCCGGTTATATGAATGTTTTCCCCCCTAATTGTTCTCCCACGTGGTGAAGGTACTGTAACAGAGGTGTGTGAGACAACTCCGGCACTGTAGATGAAACAAGACCAGACCTGTTTGAAAGCAGAGTTGACACAGGCCTTTGAAAAGGAAAGACGCGACCCTTATGTCTTATGTCGGCGGTATGCTGTCATAACAGTCGTTAACACCTGGACGCAACGCGATTGATCCGAAGGCGCTACATTTTCTTATTTTTATTTTTTTTCCAGCAAGGAATTTACTCAAAAGTCTGCTTTGAAATTTATTGCCGAGACATTTGTGGTTGTTTTTGAAGAACAGGCGTACAAAGCCACCAGTCAGCTGACATGCATTTGCCGCCCAACGCTCTAAACTCTTACACATGTCTCTTACAGTCCTCAAGTCGTCTACAATGTTTTGTAATACGGAGGCAAAATTAATGGCATTTGTTTCTGTCATGAAAGGAGATGCTTGTTTTACAGTGTGGCTGAAAAGTCTGCAGATTAAGACCACTTTGCGATCCATCATGGCCGATGATGAAAACAGCTGTAACCAGAGAAAGATGAAGGGTTTTATCAGCACTAGATTAGCAAGTTATCTAACATCTGCTGGTAGATGCAATACATCTCGCCTTTTCACCGATGGTTGTTTGTGATTGAAAATCTCTGTCTGTGTCCTTTTTTTTCTGTCTAGTTGTCAGACAGTGAGGTGAGGAGTCTGTCGGAGCAGCTCTATCAGAAGGACGAGGAGGTGCAGAAGCTCCAGAAGGAGAAGGAACATCTGGTGGAGCTCAGTCAGGTGAGACCACGGCGAGTGATGGAGAGGGTCTGAATGAGGTATTGCCGCACTGTATGCAGTATTAGAGTTGTTATGGGCCATTACATTCATTTAATATTGCGCTTCCATGAAGCTGGCAGACTCTAGAAAAACAACATAGTCATAAATAGAGCAGTATGTGGTAACATACATCACAGCTCACCCTGACATCACAAGGGTTATTTAAAGGTTTGTTTCTGTGAAAGAATTTACAGAAAATAAGGGGAATAAATTAAAATTTATTAGTTTTGCTGCATTTTGTTGGGAAGGAAAGTCCTTTAAGTTCACAATTGTAACCTTCACCACATGAAAATGACGCACATTCTACCTTTTTGGGCTTCCCAGAGCAGATACATCTTCTCAGCAGACATTTTACACATGTGCAGTCCAGGCCCCAGAAAGTGTGGAAATAATTCAGTTGTCATCATAGAACTTAAGTATGTGTAATTTTGAAGTTCAGAACTTAATATATCCACGATTAAAGAACAATGAAGAAAACGGCTGTGACAGGCTGCTGAAAACCACTTGAAAACACTCATAAAGTAACCTTGACTTTGTTTTGACTGGCTGGTTGGACAGATGAATGATCGTCAGATGGACGGTCCATTGGGTTGGCCGTTTGGATGGATGTCTGGCCTAGTTGGTTTCTTGGTTGTTTGCTTGGTTGTGTGGATGGGTGGATGTTCTCTGGCTGGCTAGCTGGGCTGGTTGGTTGGTTGGTTGGTTGATGGATGGATGGATGGATGGATGGATGGATGGATGGATGGATGGATGGATGGATGATGGATGGGTGTGGTTGGATACTTAGTTGTTGGACATCTGGGTGGATAGTTTGTGGATATCTTGCTGGTTGGTTGGTTGGTTGGTTGGTTGGTTGGTTGGTTGGATGGATGGATGGATATCGGGTGGGTTGGTTGGTTGGTTGATTGGTTGGTTGGTTGGTTGGTTGGATGGATGGATGGATGGATGGATGGATGGATGGATGGATGGATGGATGGATGGATGGATGGATATCATGTGGGTTGGTTGGTTGGTTGTTTACTTGGTTGGTTGGATGGGTGGCTGTTATCTGACTGGTTAGTTTTGCTGGTTGGTTGGTTGGTTTGATGGATGGATGGATGGATGGATGGATGGATGGATGGATGGATGGATGGATGGATGGATGGATGGATGATGGATGGGTGTGGTTGGATACTTAGTTGTTAGACATCTGGGTGGATAGTTTGTGGATATCTTGCTGGTTGATTGGTTGGTTGGTTGGTTGGTTGGTTGGATGGATGGATGGATGGATGGATGTTCATTTAAGTTGGTCATTTAAGTTGTTAGCCTCGACCTTTTTGTCACAGCGTACAGCGATACCTCACTTACCACCTGACTGAGAGGAAAACAGGAACCATATGTCCTGAAGATCCGCCAAAAGTCCATGACTCAAGATAAACGTGCTGCTCCATATCACCTACAGCAGCAGCAGCAGCAGCATTCTTTCAAAAGTAGAGCAGATGCTTTGAAATGGATAGAAATCATAACATTCAACAGCCTCATCATGTTCTATGGCAGCAATTCCTCCCAGATGCTTTGATCAACAGTAGCCTCCTTCATTGTGTAATGTGTGGGAGCAATTTAGCCTCAGACCTCATTATCCTCCTGCTGTTTGTTGAGCTTGTCGTACATTATTAATTTGGCTTGAGGAAACGTAATATGGCTCATCTTGGCGTTGACTTGGAGTTTGACGTTCCGAGGCTTTTGTTGCGTCGATGAAAAGTCGGAGGGGGAAATCTCTGATCCATCAAATCAAACTGGAGATGACTTCTGACATTTTCCTTGCAACCAAACATCTCCAAAACATCTTTCCGAGCACCAATGTGGCAAACAGATGGATGTGAATCAGCGCGATGGATGATCAGTGAATTGGGGGCACATGTGCAGCCCAGACTCAGACATCTCGTTTCACCCCAACAGCAGGCAATCGAGGACCTACAGAGCGAAGAGGAGAAAGTAAACCTTCTGACCAAAGAGAAAACCAAACTTCAGATGCAAGCTGAGAATGTAAGTACATATATGTATTGATTAATCAAATGCTGTACTTTGTACCTACAATATATCTGCAGAATAATCCATGTAATTATTCATTTTCAGTTGCTACTCAGCTCCACAATCTCTTAGTTTTCTTTTTAAAAATTACTACCCCTGTTTTAGTTTTAAAACACTGGTGAAGCATTTTTAATCCAGTAGCAATCAATTGATTTCTTCAACTCCAGTTCTGAAGCCTTTACTTTAGAACTTTATTAGGTGCCATGTTGCTTTTTTGAAACCAGAAGAAACTCTGTTTGGAAGGTTTCTCTGAGATTTGTGTTGTCCAACTACAACTAGGCGTCCATTGGACAGTTTTTGCTGTCAATCACATGGTGTACCAGTTAATACGACCAAATTTCTTTATTTTTTTATAAGTTACAAAGTGGAAGTATTGCTGGGAACTTGCTGAAACTAGAGACTGAGTGAGATACATGTTTTGGTCCAAGCTTAGAACTTCCTGGTTTTCCGTTCCACCATTGCTAATCCTTGTTTGTCCAAAGTGCTTAATCTGTAGGAAAGTAGGAATAGACAGTATTATTGATAAATAGTTTTTGGAAAAGCTTCAACTCAACTTTAGGCACCAAGAAACATCATAAACAACAAAAGAAGTGCTTCAACAATCACACCGTGTTATTTTTGTTACTGCAAACTTTACTGCAAAACCCTGGTAATATCAAAGTTATAGCCTGAATATTTGACAGTGATATGCAGAATGGAAACTCAAGGTTATTTCACTTAATTGTAACCCTGTTAGCCAGTAGGCTTTGGCAAATCTGGGGGAACATTGAATCCATGTAATTTTACACATAAAAATGGTCAAATGTAATTTATGGGCCATGAAAAAGATATCGATTACCGGCAGAAATTATTTTAACTACTGGCAGTTATCATTTTTAAAAAAAGTATTAGTACCCATTTTAATCTTTGACGCCTCCATTCATTCGAACCCTGCATGTAAACTATCCTCTCTGCAGCTGTATGACATTATGATCACAGAATATTGTCTTTTCTCCTCCCTGCACCGTTGTTTGTCTTCAGCTGGAGTTCCAGCTGGAGCAGGAGCGCCGTCAGCGCAGCGAGCTGGAGAAGAGCCGGAGGAAGCTGGATGGTGACAGCCGATGCTCGCAGGATAGTCTGGGAGAGACGGAGAAGATGAAGAGTGGCCTGGAAGACCTCATCAAAAGGTCGGCCAATCATAACGTTCACCACTGATACAGGAAATCAAATGCTGTAAAAGAAAAAAAATCCAGTTTTGGTCAATGATAAATCACTTTTAAGTCGTGACTGGTTGGTTTGCCATAACTTTTGTACAAACATTCATGGTTTGGGAAGATGAATCCCACTGACTGTGGGAATCATCTGACTTTGCCTCTTCATGAGTCAGGCATTTTGGAGCTGTATTAAACTGCCTGCACACACATTAAATCAGGGGTGTCAAACATGCGGACCGTGGGCCAGAACCGGCCCGCCAGAGGGTCCAATCCGGCCCACATAATGAATTTGTGAAAGTTTCACATAATGATTACAATCTAATCAGTACTACACTACTACTATATTATTTTGTTCCAGACACATGTGACAAATTGTTTAGTGCCTTTGTAGATCCCCTGTACGCTGTAAGTTTTAATGCACATGTGGAAATAGTAAACTTGAGTAAAATAAGTGTAATATTAAACCTAAGAAATTTCAGGTTGTTTTTAATATGTTTTGTAAAAAAGATTTTTCATTAAATGCAAAAAAAACATTTGGATTTCTTGTTGTTTATAGGTTATTATGCTATTATTAGTCCGGCCCACTTGAGATTAAATTGCACTGTATGTGGCCCCTGAACTAAAATGAGTTTGACATCCCTGCATTAGATTGAATTGGTATAAACATTCGTTGTCCCCAGAGGACAGAGTCTACTGATCATTTGACTTTTTTTGTGCGTCATGGAAGCGGCAACTCCAAATTATTGCTAATTCAGTGAAAAAAACTTTTTTTTTTCACTGAAAACATTTTTTGTAATGTTTGGCACAATCACAGTTCCTACATGATGAAACCCAAAGGGTTTGTTCACAACAAACATACAAAGACACTGCTGATGCCAGTAGATGCAAATTTCACGTCAGTTGTTCAAATCTGTTTGGTCACTTCGGTTGAAATATTTGAACATGAGCAAAAAATGACATATTTTCATAGAAGCCAATTGGCGTTGAGAGATTCTTCTAACATCCTAACGATGTATTGTGCAAAATTCGTACCCATGTGACTTAAGATCTGGCGAAGAAGGAAAGGGCGGGGCAGAAAGTGAGCGTGAAAGATGACCTACCTGGTAACTTCTATTCAAGCTGCTGGCTGCACTGTTGTTGATTGATTGTTGATTGCTGGTTAGCTTTAGCATTAGACCCAGGTGAGTGGTGGTGTTTACTCTCACATCAGTAGCACAAGTACAAAAAAATGATATGTCGACAAGAATAGCATGATTTAGGAGTGAACACATCGTCAACAGTCATATTTTTCCCCATTTAATCCAGTTTATGGTTAGAGGATGTAGTCAAAATGTAATTATGATGATCTTTTACTTTTTTCTTTATCACCTTCACAGATTATCTTTGAGATATTTTGGACTGTTGTTTAGAATTGTGGCCGAATCGGCAGAATTGTGGACGGATCTTCCCTCGGGTTTCACTTACTTGCTTTGTCTTTGTCGGAACTCGAATCATCTCAGTTAGCATTACAATCAACGTGGTGCTAAATGTGATGTTTCTGTTGCAGTTGGTGACATTCAAACGTCTCTGTGTCTCTACAGGAAGGATCTGGAGATCAGCAGCACCAGCTCCAGGCTGGAAGCAGAGGAGGCCCTCAACAGTGGACTGCAGAGGAAGAGCAGGGAGCAACAGGTCAGTTCGCCAACTCTGTGTGAGAAAGAGAGACCACATGACCTAGTCATGTGGTAGAACAATGGCTAACAGTGTCACCATAGTTTGAATCCTGGTTTGGCAAACAAAAACTGATACCAATGCCTTATCACCTCTCGATGAAGGTATCTTGACCGAGGAGCTTTACATGTTCTCCCCATGTGCGTTGAGTCTCTCCAAGTCCTCCAGGTCCACAGTCCCAAGACTGGGACTTGGAGATTAGGTTAACTGGACACTCTAAGTCAGGATTCCTCAATCGTGGTCCTGGGGACCCAGTGCCCTCAGCTTGGTCCAACACACCTGATTCAAATGGTCAAGTCATCATCAAGTTCTGCAAAAACACCATTGATTTTCAGGGCAGAGGCAGTTGGACTGTGAAACCCTAGTATACAGTAGACTAACCATAGGTTTAAATGTGAGAGTGAATGGTTCATCCCTGTATGTTAGCCCTGTGATGGACCAGGGTGAACCCCCATCTATATCAGCTGGGACAGGCTCCACCTCCCTCCACAACTTTCAACATGATGAGGCAATTTGGAATGGAATAAATTAATGAATGATGATTCAACAAGGATATTTGTTGTTACGTCACATATGCTGATGTTTGTGCTGTCCATTCAAAAATCAAATGAGGTTTTATTTATAAATGGGTTCCTTTTTTCTCCATGTCAAAGAGGACGAAGCATACGGCACTAAATCTGAAGAAGTCTGTTTTGATAGTCATCTGCCAGGAAGGAGGACTGGTATGTTCGCACCACCTGCAGCCTGTAATTTGAGAAGATGTCGTGAAATGTTTTTCAAAGCGCTGCAAAATTACACATCCAAGACAAACACCTTGATAAAAATCTTACTCGACAGGCAGCTGCATATCATGATTATTCAGTGCCGTTTACAGAGAGAAGAAGAAGAGGAGCACTGATTCTACATGAACCCTTCATGACTGTCCACATGAGGGGGGAAAAAAAAGACTTCTGTAGTCAAACTACAATAGTGAGTTTTCTTGAAAAACACCACGAATCAAAGATTTAATCATTTTTCTTGAAGGACATGCAGGGAGCTCAGCTGCAGCTCACAGAAGAACGGGGAGATGCATAGCTGTCTTTCAGCAGAGCTGCTGGGTTCTGCGCTGTGATTGGCGCAGTCACTTCACAGCTCCACGCCTGTCAGGAGATGGTTAGAACATGTGTACCGCCGACATCCACACTGATAACCATCGCCCGCTTCCCTTGACGGTGTCACGAGGTGCAGTTGGGGCTGAAAAAGTTCCTTCTCTTTGTAAGAGAATAAATGTCACGAGTGTGTTCTTCTGTGCCTGGTTTCTTATATGGAAGTTTCCATCTCTGGCTGTTCCTGCCACTTTATCCTGTGGCTAAAAATGGCAAAAGAATGTCAAGGAAATGTGATCATGTCATTGACATTTTCCAGGCACTCACTGAAACAAAAACATGGTTAGTGGGGCAGCGATCGAAGAGATTAATTTGCAGGGACCACATATGTCACATCTTGGATTTGCCTGTTTATCCTGATCTGCACTGAAATCTAATTGTTCCAACCAATGGACCTGCCCCCTGATGGTCATTCAAGAGAATACAGGATTCGGGCACTTCCAACTTGGCTCAATGGCTTGGCTTGTGTCCAAAATAGGCTAGTTAGCCATGCACGCTAACATTAGCAGCTATGTTTTTAAAGTATTTGGCCGATTCCAGTCATTCGGGTGTCAAAACATTCAGCTCGTTGAAAATATTTTCAAACCCAAGCCCAACCCGCTTCAAGCCAATGCCCACTGAGGCTACCTGGGTACAAAGTGGGTATTAAGTGGGCAAATTATGTCGATGCCATATGGTTTCAGTAACATGGGCCCCACATGGGAAGCTCATGTGGGCAAACATGGGTGGGGACACCAATGAGGCCATGGACAGACCTGCTTGGTCCCCATATTGTCAGCCTGAATGTGGGGCCCACATGGACATGCTGGCTGATTGTGAGCTGCATTAAATACGTTTTTGATGACAAGTTCTGGGCATATAAGTTGTGGCCCAAGGAAGAAATGATTAGTTTTTGTCCTGTTTAGTTTTGTTTGCAGCTTTTTCTGCATTTCTCCACCGTCATTTAAAATGAAAGAAATGAAAAAAGATGCAGTTCTCATCTGCTTCTCATCTGTCCAGTCATTCACTATAGTGTGTTTTTGGTTTTGGAAATGTAAAAACCAGCGTCAGTGGGTGACTGGTAAATAACCACCACGGTCGTAAAAGCTGTGCCACTTGACTGAACCTCAAAACAGCAACAACATTATGGGAAACGCCATCACATTAGTGGCCACACAGATTACTACCAAGAATGTCCATGTGCAGTGGAAAACCACCACAACAATCAAATACTTCACCGTTTAATGCTTCCATTTAAAGAGCCATCTTAATTATTTCAACTCTGAACGGCCTTGTAGCACATAATTATTTTATAATCATGATTAGTGCGGCAGTATTTGTTTGGATATTGTTGTTAGTGGTGAATGGACTGGACGCTGTGAAGTTTATACTGAGGCTTTTCCTGTGAATCTTTCTGTGCCATTCAGATAGAATCAAATCTGAGGCTGAGACCGTGTATCTGTGTCAGCGGTGCATGGTGCCGATAAAGTGTTTTGTCTGTGTCCGTCTTTTTGATGGAGCAGTTTAGATGAGATGCAGTGAGCATTTGAAAGCTCAGGTGGCTGTCGGTGCCGCTGGTAGCCCAAGTTTTTTTTCTTCCAGAGGTTCATCAGAGGAAGAATAAAGAGCGTCTTTGTGAAGAGAAAGGTGATCCGCGCTTGTTTTCTCATTTACTGTAGCTTTGGCATTTTCCCTTTCTTACAATGAGACTATTATTATTAGAGTATGTGCAGTAGACGCAAGTGGACAGTCCTTCACTTCTGTTGCCCACTCAGTCTGGTTGTGGTGGAAAGGTCACATGAATATATCCGCTTGTAATATGAAGTAGCCACACATTCACCAGGGTCACTTGTTGTCATTGTGTGTTTTGGTCGTTTTCTGAACCAAAATTACACTCATTATTTGCAGGAATTGCATAATGTTGTGACAGCTTGTTATACTTTTGGTAGATAAGAGTTAAGTAGTGTGATGATGACCATTTCCTGAGTAAAACGTGGTCAAAATATCGACATCGCACCACAACAATCTGCATCAAAACTTCAGATGTTTGGTTTTAAAGTGTCTCGCATCACCTCTTGCAACATAGCTTTCACGGCACCTCTGGGTGAGAATTTCACCCCAAATACTTCATGTGTCATGTTTTTTTCATGTTGATATGACTTGTGTGAAACAATTTTCGCCAAAAGCATTGTATTATCTGCACAGAATGCTCAAATTAATCATTTTATGTGTTTATGCAGGAAAAAGAAAAATAGAGATGATTTTTCTGGCAGACTGGCTTGGAAGTAGAGCCATTTGAACTGAAATTGTCCGAAGTCTCAAAGTTGGACTGGGCCAGTGCACATTGCTATGCTTTTAGTTGCAAATAGTAAAAAAAAAATCTGGTACACATTAGAAAAAGACAACAGCAAGAAAAAGAAATTGGAAAAATCCAGACTGGTGTGTTTTCACACTGATGAGGAAAACATCAGTTTAAAGAATTTAATACTTACATAGTACCAAGTAGCCACCAGCTAAAGATATTTAAAGGTAATGTATTATGACAAATTGAAAGAGGACATATCGCCACCTAGTGTAGCGGAGGTAGACTTAATCTATTCAGTTCCCTGCAAGTGCTTGTTTACTGGGAAAAAGACAGTAGTCCAGTTAAATGGCTAGTAGCCGTGAATGGAAACATACTCTCCTCTGCATTTTTAGTGGTTGACCCAACAGCAGAGTCGTACAGAGTCACAGCCCTGCAGTGTGCCCTTTTGTTCCTCAGTGATCTTTATTATATGGTCGTAAAGCAGTTAATCCTCGAGTATCACAGGGAGGAGGAGATACGGCTCAGTCGTGACCTGCCGTCTGTTTACTTTACACCAGATGTTTCTCTGGAGGTGATACATCTTACCTCAGTGCAAAAACACAAAGAAAAGTTCTGCAATTTTATTTGAAATTCCCAAAGATAAGGAAATGAAGCAGAGAAGTAGGAGCTGTGACGCTGCAGTACCACTGATGGCGAAGGAGGGAGACAGAGAGCAGGACTGTAGCTAAACCAGCTCTTTGTTTGCTGCCACCAAAACATTTGTTACTCTAATGGTTAGATACTGGAGAATTTACATATTCTGTTCAAACCTGATGAACAGTGAAGTTTGTGGACTTTTGTCCTCACTAAAGCAAAAGACCTAGAAGCACTCAGAGAGATTCCTGGATCCAGATGGCGATCTGGATCAGCACCAAAATCTAATCATCTATTCCTTGTTCCATTACACACCTTTCCTGTGAGTTTCACCAAAATCCGTCCATGATTTTTTGATTTATTTTGCTAACAGACAGACAGACAGACAAAAACAAACCCTGGCTAAAACATAACCTCCTTGGCGGAGGTAATGGACTTCAGTACGCTTCAGCATTCAATCATAAAAACATTGCTGTTTCCAGATGACGTTTCGAATCAGCACCGAAATCTAATCATCTGTTCCTTGTACCATTACACATCTTTCCTGACAGGTTCATCAAAATCCGTCTGTAACTTATTTTGTTATGTTGCTAACAAACAGACAGACAAACCAACACTGGCTAAAACAAAACCTCCTTAGTGGAAGTAAAAAAAAAACTATATGTGTATATTTGTGGCAATGCAGTAGAAGACAGAACTCGCAAATGCTGTGTTTCCATCATGGTACGGTGCGGTTTGGAATGGTAAAGCCCTGCGTCAGGCTTGCGTTTCGACTGAGTACAGTACTTGGTCGGCGGGGTGTGGGCTGTGCCCGATGGCTACGTAGCGTGATGTAGTACTGGTGTGGCGACAATGAATGACGACACTGAACACGACGCAACAGGCAACAGTGGAGGACGTCCAGCAGCTTCAACGCAGAAAGAGCAGTCGCAAGGCAGTGACATTTTCCTGTCGCCCCATCAGCTGACTGTCATGGGCGGAGCCAGACCGTATCATTTCACTCTGGTGCCCCAAGAGTGGAAGGGTTGGGGCAATAGCTTCTAATGGAAATGCAAGAAAAATACATACCATGCTGTGCTAAACCAAGCTGTTCCAGTTGGTGGTAACACAACGATACACATTCTTGTGGGGACCAAAGCTGGTGAACGTTGCTTCTCTACATGTTTGCTGAACTCAGAGTGTGATGCTGTTACATTTACAGTAATATTCTGCACAAACAAGAACGACAGTGTTCATAGCCGTGAATCCCCACTACTTTATGTATTTATGTCAGCACTTTGGTCAACTTTGTTGTTTTTAAGTGTGCTATAGACATAAATTTGGACTGGATTGGACTAGAGCATATAGGAATGGGTCTGAGTATGTTTTCTGCTCCTCCACCCACCCCCAGCGTTTCATCTGAAACCTAATTTTTAAACTTTTATTGACTTTTTTTAATCATGCAAATTTGGCAAGGTGGTTATTGACTCAGAAGAGTCAGAAGAGACATTTTAAGAATTTTAAGGATCTGCAGAAAACCCTCCCAAATGACTATCTTTCCTCATTGTTCGCACAACGAGCTGCGTGGGAATAGTGAATCTTAAAAACAGCTGAGCTTTGTAAGAAAATCAGGGAGTGTACGTCCATGATTCACTTCCTGTAGCTGCTTTAAATTGGGAAAATAAATATTCCAATCAAATATTAATGATTTTCCTCACTGTATATTTAACAGTTCAGTACACTGTGCACCTGCATGGCCTCAGTTTTACCTCTGACTTGACCTGGGTCGTCACCGACAGACGACCAGGTCAGCAAGAACTTTCATCACCCGACCGCGACGTCTCCCCCTGGAAGCCGAACGCTGCCATCTGAAGCCATTTAGGAGAACAAAGCTCGTGCTCCACTGCGGGGGCCATGTGTGGACAGTATGCCGGACTCTTCAGCAGGGGGTGCACAGGCACGGCTTTCAAATTCCAAACAAAAAAAAAAGAGAAAAATTGGCCCCATGACTTCCACGGGGAGCAGGGAGGGTAGAGTCTGACAGGATGTAACTGCCCACGAACATGAACGTCCCCTCAGACGCAAACGGGGAGACATCGGCCAGGAGGCCACATCTGATTGTAATTTATGGACAATTATTTTAGTTTTTGAGTGCAGCGGGGGGGGGAAAAGAAAAGAGCTGTAAGCACGTACAATTACAGAGATCAAAACCTTCCTAGTTTTCACAGCAATGACGGGTTAATTTTTATGATTTATCATTTCTCTATTTGTAATACTTGATGTTTTGTTTGTAATCTGCTGAACTTGTCTCTGTACATGTGACACCTTCTGTACATCTGTCCGTCCTGACAGAGGGATCCCTCCTCTGTGGCTCTTCCTGAGGTTTTTTTTCCCTGTACAAGGGTTTTTGTGGAGTTTTTCCCTCACTCGATGTGAGGGTCTAAGGATAGAGGGTCTCACTTGCTGTACAGACTGTAAAGCCCTTCGAGGGGAAATTGTGTTGTTTGTGTACAGCACTTTGGTCAACGCAACGGTTGTTTTAAAGAGGACATTCAGTGGAAAATCAAATGTCTGATGTTTTTTGGTGTGTCCCCGTGTCCTTCCTGTATCTAAACATCACTAAAGTGTCACAATAAACACTTCAGCCACTTCTGAGATAGAAGGGTTTCTCTGTTTACCTGAGCTCGAGCAAGCGGTTTTGAAAAGTCCAGTTTAGTTACGTAACTAGCACATTTGCCGTGTAACAAACCCTCCCCCAACAGCTACTCCTGGTCATGGACGTGAACATTCAACCTGAAGAAGAAGAAGAAGAAGAAGAAGAAGAAGAAGAAGAAGAAGAAGAAGAAGAAGCACCGCGGAGCAGTCAGTCAGCTGGTAGCTGGCCAATCACAGGAGACTCAGTGTTCTGGGGGGCGGGCATTAGCTCAGAAACAGAGTGTCTGTTTAGAGACTGACAGAGAGCAATAATCTGTCTTAATCTGAAGAGACTATGAGGTTTTTGACTATAAAAATTACTTCATTTATCTAAGTAGACATCAGTAATCTCGATTTTTGGTTCAAAAAGACCATTCTAGTTGGATTGGATATAGTTGGATTGGATTGGATTTAGCTGTGACTGTAAGAAAAGTTGAGAGTAAATTTCATTCAGAACATTTGCACAAAAAAAACCAAAAAAAACAACGTATTTAACTGTTTCTGGTGCAGATAAGTGGCCCAGAACCGTGGCTTGGTCCAGGCCTGCCCGGCTCCGACGTCACCGCGCACTCTTTTCTACAATTGTATTAGAGCCGCAATATTTATTTTTGAGGCAGAGGGAAAGTGGAGAATCTAACGAGAAACAGACCTGCGAGTGTGGAGAAGAGCGGGGCAGAAAGAGGCTGTGCATGCAGGAGGGGGTGTGGACAGTAAAATGCCGGAGGGAACCAGCAGTGAGTGTTTCTGTGTGTGGGACAGTCAGTCAGTCGCTCGGTGGATCGGGCTGCTGCTGCCTCACCATGGCTGTTCTGTCTGCAGACGTGCTGCGCTGGCATGTGAGTCTTCATTTGTTTTTTTTGTTTTTTTTTAAATTTCCATCGGTTATATTCACACTGTGAAGTGGCTGAGTTTATCTTCTTAGCCTTGTAATTTGACTTTAGCTCCCATTGAATTATAATGAATGAAATAGGGATTGAATGGTGGTAATTTTTTAAAATATTTTTAAATATTTTGATGATCATAAATGGGTGAAATTGTTAGTAGATTAGTTAGGAGATTTGAAAATTCTGTCCAGCGTGCCAACACACAGTCCTAGTGCTTTATTTCCACAAGAGGGAGTCGTTTCATTTATAATGATCTGACATAAATCCTTGTTTTTTTACAAAATAAATATGTTTTACATCACTGTGTTTGAGGGTCATTTGAAGAGTTTATCACAATTTGTATGTTTCTTTGTCTATTAGTGATCTAAGCTCCGCACCCAAAACATGACTTATATAAAGATAGATTGCACTCTAAAAACTCCGACCATTTCCTGTTAAGTCTCAAAGAAATTCTTCTTACCAAACTCTAACCTTAAGTGATTTTTGTGTGGTTTGTAGCTATTTTTCAAAGAGTTCAAAGGATAACCATGACAAGAATTGTTTATATCATCCCCTGCTTTTTTTTATAGTATTAACAAATGTTAGTAACATTTTTTGATTATGCAAATTATGTTTTCAATTTATGTCTATATATGATATTTACATATTTTTGTAACATTTTGATAACAAAAGTTATGTTTCCTTACATTACAGACATAAGGCTCCGCCCATTTCCTTTCAAATATTTAAAGTTTGTTTTTTTTAACAAACTTTAAATCTCAATATTTTATCAGGATACATTTTTTATATCGTCCCATGACGATTTGCGATTGCAGCTAAACTTTTGACAAAATGTAATCAATACACCCCGCCCCTTCCACTAGGCCCTCATATCAAAGCCCCGCCCCTAAACACTGGGGGGCGGAGCTAACATTTTGGTTATGTACGTAATGTTTTATGCAACATTTGTAAGATTAGTTGGTGTTTCCTACATATTCTTATGGACACAAATAACTTTAAGTTAGATTAAAGATCTAAAGCCCCGCCCATTTCCTTTTAAGTGTATAAAAACAAATCTATCAAAATATAACCTGAAGTGATTTCAGTTTGGTTTGTGGCCATTTTACATATTTGAATCACTTTCACTTGGTCCAATTCCTAGAATCAAAAATGGTTCAAGTACAGTAGACACCGAGTACAGTATAATTCCTCGTCATTTATGTGCTACTTCAGATTATCACGTTACAGATTAACACCTGTTGCTGCAGCTGTAGCTTCCGTGAAGCCGCCGAAAGTGTCGGTGTTGTTGCTGTGAACGGCCTCGGGCCACTCGCTGCGTCAGACACATTTCCTGACACTGAGATGCAGATAGAAAGTGGAGATAGCGGCGAACGTGACTCAACTTGGCCGGATGCAACCATGTTGGGGAAAAGCGGCAATAAATCTTTAGTGCGAGGCAGCAAACACAGCTTTGGCACGAGATCAGTGGAGCAGTGATGTGCTGCTGCTGGTGATTATTTATGTTTGTTCGCTCTGATTGTTTTCAACGCTGGAGCCGAATCAAGTGAAATACAATTTGGATCGTTTAGTGCTCACAGATGCTGGAGGAGGAAGAAGAAAGGGATTTTTTACTGACGTCAAAGTAGCAGCAGCAGCAGCAGCACACGGTAGAAGTATCCCAATAAAAGTTGCTGTAATCTTCAAACGTGTCATATTTTACGAAAAACAATTATTTTGTGAAGTAACAGTTGGTTATTTATGGAATAAAAGTGAAAAAATATTATAAAAATACAACAATGTTCATATTTACTGTCTTGTTTTAATGTATTGCCACCCACATTAGCGCAAAAGATTTTATTCCCCGTGAGCAAATGATATGGCAAATTACATTTTGACAAAGCATTAATTAGTAGGTGAGCAAAAGTTTCACATATTAACTAGTTAAAAACTCAATTAGCAAATAAACTTTGATTTTGCAAAATTATTAAATATTTTTAGGTGAATATTTAAAGTTACAGGAGCAACAAAATAAAAGCACCACATTGAAGAAAAAAAACTTTGTAGGCAGATAAAACTTAAAATCTGGATAACGAAATAAAACACAATAGAAACATGTCAGAAGAGGAAGACCTGAATTTCCAGGAAGAAAAGGTCAATAAGAAAACGGCAACAAAACACTTTAAATTTAAACTTTCCCTGGACATTCAGCATCAGAAATTCCCCGAATGTCTTGAAACTGGCACCGGTGTTTTTTTGTTGGTGCTGACCGGACGCTGCAGAACCAGCCCTGGGTCACAGTGCAGATAATGACGGTGGCTGCAGACATTCTTACTCTAAATTACTACCTGAGGAAAAAACCAGAGGCACAGATCCAGATCCCCAGAGGGAGCAGAGTGTGTGTGTGTGTGTGTGTTCTTGTACTTGCTGTGCAGAGTGAGGACCAACAATCGTATAAACACCTACAAAGTGAGGACATTTTGGCTAGTCCTCGCCTTTTTTCACCCCTTTAAATGGCTTTTTTGAGGGTTAAGACTTGGTTTTAGGGTTAGGGTAAGGGGCTAGAGAGTGCATTATGTCTACAAGGGTCCTCGCTCTGATAGAAGCACAAACATGTGTGTGTGCGTGTGTGCGGACTCACCGCACACACTCGTGTTGCCCTGAAATAGCAGTAACAGTCTGTGGAGGTGACGCCCCATTTGTCCTCTGTCAGAATGATCTAGACTCTGTGAAACCACAGTGAAATGAATCAACGGCACGTCTACGAGTCAGACGTCACCTTTCAGTCAAAGGCACCAGACTGTTTTCTTTCCGCTAAAGTCCAGTTCAACATTAAAGCCACGGTCCGGATTTGTTCCTGAAACGCTTTAAATCTTCCCAAAATATGGGTCGGGACCCACAGGTGGGTCACAGCGAGACATTTTTGGGTCCCCAAACAAATTGAAACTGAATTTTTCCAACCCCTCCGTTCTGATTTATGTGTGTATGTTTTAAATAACATGCACAAAATGATTATCAATTCATAATGATCTTAGTTGTTACAGATATGACTGTAAATGAGTTGCTGCATTATGCACAAATTTGCTCTTGTCCTAATTTATATTGTGATTTGGATCATGATAGATTTCCATTTGTAAAAAGTAGGTCATCATATAGAAAGTTTGGGTGTCGGGATCTACAGATGGTCAAAGGAGTTTGTTGTTTTTTTTTTTGGGATGTGTTTTCCAGCCTTTAACTTAGGACTTCATGAAGTAACACATGCATAAATAACATTGTTATTCTAACATGCCTGGTTTAACTATTCCAAATATTATTTACTATATAAACTTAGATATGAACAATACTGTCCAACAATTGTGACAATGTGTTTTACTAGTCGGATTGCTTGTTGTTTTTAAAAAGTGTGTCCCTGTACAAATACTGGCCTAAAAGTCAATCAGAATAACTGACAGTTCCGTGTTAAACACACCTGAAAACTAGCCATTTTAGAGTAAGAGAGATTTTAGAGTAATGACTGAACCAAACAATACAGGTTTCAGCATTTTCAAAGTAAAACTGAGCCAGAAGAATTTTTCAAACCTCTCCGTTTCAGATTCCCCAAAAACTCCACAAAGACGAAGTGTAACTGCAGCAACTTTAGTGTTCGTAGTGTTGATGTTCCAAAAGATTTCAGTGTTTTTGGCCAGAGTTTTAACAAGAATGAGTTGCATTTTGTCAAAGTGTTGTCCGCTATTGCAAGCTTTTCCACATTTACTGACCCAAGCATTACAGCTTTTGTCAGTGACATTGCATTTTGGCCCAACTGGTAACAAACTGCTGCTGTCTGAATTCCCATTTTACCTCCCTACTTCATGACATGGACATGTTTGAAGACCTCTTCATGGAGTTCTGGCTCCTGATTGGATAACATGTTGTGGTTTAGCCTACAGGAAAGATTTTGGAGATTAACACTGACTTGAATTGAAGAAGCTTTAACTCAATTTTTATTTATTTTTCTCTCTTCTTCAGGCCCGCATTGAGGAGCTGGAGGAGGAGCTGGAAGCAGAGCGGGCCATTAGAGCTAAGGTATGGCCACATCTACACAACTCAACATGTCCTCTTTCCCAGGATGCAGCAGTTCAGCCTTACATCTGTCTCTCAGACTGTACGCTAGATTAGAGGATGTGAAGCGTCTCCGGGATCATCTCGGTTCGACTGTGACCTTCAGGTCCATGGGTTCAGAACCCAGTCCCTGGGTTTGACGGCAGTTCGGAGTTTAAAAAAATGGAAGAGAAGAAAGGTGGTTGATGTGTTGGCAGCCGTTGTTGGGGTCGGTGTGCTGGTGCAGGCCTCTGGTCACCCCAAACTATCTGCACCTGTGATAATAAACTCAGGGGGAGAGACCTCGTGTTTCTGATTAAAATACAGGACAACCCCAGAGGCAAAGAGGAACCAACACACACACACACACACACACACACACACCGGTGCACCTTCTGTTTCTTGTAATCCCTTCATCTTCCTTCTTTAGAAGAAAATCAATTACGATTTCCTCCTTCACCAACTTCCTTCATCAGATTTGTGATGTAAAGATTTTTTAAGCGAGATGAACAATATGACTGGTTTGTTTTTAATTTTTATTTCAGCAACATCTTTTTTTTTTTTACCGTAGGACACAGCTATCTTTAATTGATGACATCACATAATTGGTCATATTAATGCTAAGGCATCTGGCTACAATAGCTGCTAATGTCATACACCAGTACTATACCGCCTGGCTGCTAATACTGAGCACTAAGGCCCAAAATGTGGCTACAGTAGCTGCTAACGCTGAACACTAAATCTACAACATGTGGCTAGAATAGATGCTAACATTGAACAGTAAGGCCCAAAATGTTGACACAGTAGCTGCTAATGTTGAACCCTAAGCCCAAAAATGACCAGCAACAGTAGCTGCTAACGTTGACCACATACAGTAGCAGCTAACGTTGAACACCAAGGCTACAAAATATGGATACAGTAGCTGCTAATACTGACCACTAAGGCTACAAAATGTGGCTACAGTAGCTGCTAACATTGAACACTAAGCCCACGAAATGTGGCTACAGTAGCTGCTAACATTGACCGCATACAGTAGCAGCTAATGAACACTAAGCCCACAAAATTTGGCTAGAGTAGATGCTAACATTGAACAGTAAGGTCCAAAATGTCGACATAGTAGCTACTAATGTTGAACCCTAGGCCCACAAAATGCAGTAACAGTAGCTGCTAACGTTGACCACATACAGTAGCTGCTAACGTTGAACACTAAGGCTACAAAATGTGGCTACAGTAGCTGCTAATGCTGAACACTAAGGCTACAAAATGTGGCTAGAGTAGCTGCTAACATTGACCACATACAGTAGCAGCTAATGTTGAACACTAAGCCCACAAAATGTGGCTAGAGTAGATGCTAACATTGAACAGTAAGGCCCAAAATGTCGACACAGTAGCTGCTAATGTTGAACACTAAGCCCACAAAATGCGGCAACAGTAGCTGCTAACGTTGACCACCTACAGTAGCAGCTAATGTTGAACACTAAGGCTACAAAATATGGATACAGTAGCTGCTAACTTCAAACACCAATACTATAGCATCTAGCGACAACAACTACTACTTTTAAATGCCATAATGCCTGACTGACTAATTAGCTCGACATGAATTTTGAATAAGAACAATTTCATGGAACATCCAGGACCAATAGGAAAAACCCTCCTCTCTGCCTAAGTGTTTAGCGCTTCATCTTCACGTTATACACTTGGGTTAAAATTATAAAGCTAATCTTCGATGGTGGCCGTTTCAAGTGCTTGTTGTTCCAGTCGAGACGCTCTTAAAGCGAGTGTGTGTTTAAGCAGCTCACACGGCTCGTTCCTCTGACTTCACTTCCCACATCACATTAGGCGAAGGCACCAGGAACATATTTCACCCCGACCGTTGAATGGAGTGACAGCGAGGCCCGAGGGCGTGTTTTGTACACTTCTTCTCCACTCGCTCTGGGTGGTATTCCTAATGGTGCTGGCCCGGGTCTCCCAACCCCACCCCACAGTCCCCGAAGCCCCAGAGTGGTGAGAGGGGCAGGCACGGACATGCAGGTCTTTATCTGTTCCACGAGCGCTCACGTCCAACATACCTGAGCTGCAGACAGGCTCGCCATTGTTAGGCTCTGCTCCTCAGGTCACACAGGGGAGATATCATCAGGAGATAGAGGCTGACAGACACACAGCGCTGTTTTCCATGGGATCTTCCTCCTGCTGGAATGCCAGCCCATCACACACACACATATTTTTACAGTAGAGTGCTTCCACTCAAGAAACAAATTAAAAAGCACACATGACATTTAAACCGTATATTTCCTGTAAGAGATTTGAATCGTTGCCTAAAACAACATAATATTAGTTCAAACTATGACCTCAGGGTGGAAACAGCACTTAATTAATAATTCTTACATCAACAGTAAGTCAGGCAGTGAAGTGTAATGTGACATTTGTCACCCGTGTCTCCAAGAACTGGACTATGTCAAAGTCCTCCGAGTGAGGTTTTGACAGTAGGCCTTCAGAGCTGCACCGAAGTCTGGCCGTTCTCCAGAGATCGTCCCCAGAACTCACTGCGAACGTTCTCCTGCCAGCTCCCTAGTCTGATCTCCAAATATTGTCCAAGCGATTCCATGTGAGATGGCAGCAGGAGAAAGTCTGGACGATCCACAGCGAGTGAATAGGAGATCTGTCCCCAGGTCGCACCCCCCCCCCCCCCCCCCCCCCCCCCCCCCCCCGTGCATTAATCATATGTGCAAGAAAACTCCAGCGAATGTCTTGTACCAAATCTGCTGACATTATCTGGAGTTAAAACCATTTCCAAAGTGGTTTAAAAACCGCAAAACACATGTAAAAACAAAGCTGCCGGCGGGTACTCCATCAAAAGACTCCATAAAATCAGCAACTTTTAAAATCTGTGAAATCTTAAGACTATGTTATGTTATTAATTCTCACCATTAAACAGCATTTTCCAACTGGAAAGTGAAGTGTTTGTCACTCCACCATACCAAAGTCTGTTGAGAAAGTCACTGATTTTACACCACGGCATATAGGAACTGTCGATCCACCGCTGCCTCCATCGGTAAGTTCAAATGTGTTTTTAAGTGACATTAGTGTTTGGAATTCTTCATTTGGATTCATCTTAGTGACACAAACTTATCAAAACAGGCTGCGGTCGACCAGCAACTCATGTGTCCCCGCGGGCTAAAAACCCTGATTTCCTTTATGGACTTTGGTGCAGGAGAGTATGACTTAATAAGACAGCTGCAGTGAACACATTCTCCTTGTTTCAGCAGAGGATAGCTTCACCACACCTTGTTAATGGTGAGGAAAACAGAGTGTTAACATACAGATTAGATTCTTACACACTGGCATGTGTTTGCACAACAGAGACACGCTCCTACTCTTTCACACTCTGGAGCAAATGAAGATGAATCTCCCTCCCTCCTCCAGTAGGAGACTTTGGGGCCGCTGACCCCACCATTAGCATGTGAATGGCAGCGAGTGGTGTCGAGCGGCGCTGATCCAGTGGAGGTGTTGACTCGGTCAGCGGCGCACAGGAGAGTGATGAGTGAGCCGAGGGCTCAGAGGGTGAGGCCGGTGGGCTGCAGGTTTCTGGAGGTTCGTGGGAGTAGAAGGAACAGGGGGGGGGCCCCCAGTGAGTATCATCTGTTTTCCCTCGTTCTGCCTGAGGCGTGTTGACGGCTGTGGCTCATTGCTGCCATCAGGGAGGCCTGAGACGACGGTATTTCACAGACCAGTCTCAGCAGCGACGGCGGTCTTTAAAACAGCTGTAAAAGGTTGGAGTAAAAACAACAAGCACGTTTCACTGCACGCCGCGGTAATGGCCCTGCATTGAAGACGAAACTCTCTCCATGTGTGTTGCCGCACCACAAAGGACTCAAACATGTCCACAGCTCTGTTGAGTATGCTATTGAACGTAACAGCGACCACCAGGAACACAGGCGCTACATTTTTTGGGGTTGTTCGTCCATATATTCTATTGTGAAGGTAATGTCTCAAGAATTTATTGAGGGAATCATTTCATATTTTGCACACAGATTCAGTTGGACTCAAGGATGAACTGATTAGAATTTGGTGGACAAAGGTCGAGGTCACCATGGTTGACATTTAACTGCAGTGGTGGGAATTCTAGATTAAATATTTTATTCATTTTCTCCTAACATTATTTTAAATGCAAAATCTAAAATTACTTTAAATTGGTATATAATTACAAAATATTTTAAATTTAACAAAAGGGTTTAAGTTCTTCTGTCAGGATGGTAAAGGTGGATTTGATTTATTTGACATTAAGAAAAATGTACAAGTAAATCAGCCTTTGCAAATAGCTATAATTGTCCTCTGTAAATGAGAGATGTAAATCTGTCAACACTGCATTTATTGCTTTTGCCAAGTAGATTAGGGTTAAGGGGTTGGGTTGAGAACGTGCCCATTAAACTTTGGTGTGGAATCAGAAAAGGGGGCAGAGCCAGGATTAATTCATCTCTTTCTTTGCACATTGCAAGATCATGATTTCATGATCTACATTGTTTTGTTGGCTTAGCTGTAAGGCTTGATCATATTTAAGGGGACCGTCGGGCCTTGGCAAAGGTATGCACGCTACTAAATCATCCAAAACAGAGATAAACAAGAATGTGTTCAATCTTTGAAGCTGAGCTTAAACTCAAAATTCAAATGTTTGTTTTGATTGAACTGAGTTGAGAGACAATGTGGTGCACTGTCTCCAGGATAAATGTGTGTGAAATATGTTGCTGCTCGCTGTACAAGGACAGGAGACATGACGGTTCACACCCGCTGTTTTGTTGAATTCTCTGTTGTCAGGTGGAGAAGCAGAGGACAGATCTAACCAGAGAACTGGATGACCTCACTGACCGACTGGAGGAAGCAGGGGGCGCCACGGCCTCACAGGTAAACCGTAAATGTTATTTCTGACATGTGCACAACACCAGAAAGCAAGACAACAAGATTTACAAGACTTCCAGTCGGGCCCGTCATGTAAAAACTCCTCACATCAGCACCCGATGCATCATTCCCACTATAGACACGCTGAAACTTGACATCTAGTCCCTGTGTGGTCATCAGATGGAGGTGAACAAGAAGCGCGAGGCTGAGCTGCAGCGTCTGAGGAGAGACCTGGAGGAGTCGTCCGTCCAGTCTGAAGCTCTGGCTGCGTCTCTGAGGAAGCGCCACAGCGACACCATGGCCGAGCTGAACGAGCAGTGCGAGGCTCTGCAGCGCACCAGAGCCAAACTGGAGAAGGAGAAGCAGAACCTGAGGATGGAGGTGGACGAGCTGGCCGCGTCACTGGACAATCTGCAGAAAGCTAAGGTTTCCGTTTTACGCTCGGTGTCGCGTCGTGTGGATTTTCGGTAGCTTTAGCCCTGCTGTCCATCATGTGTGCTGGTGTCCCTGCGCTGTTTTTCAGATGTCCTCAGACAACCAGGTAAAGAAGCTGGAGGAGCAGCTGTCAGACGCCAGCAGGAGAGGAGACGACCTGCAGAGGACGCTCACTGAGCTCAACGTGGCCAAGAACAGACTCACAGGTAAACATTAGACTTTTACCCTAACAGGGTCCAAAAATCATACATTTTTCTGTCTTTCCTTTTGAAGAGAAGAGCACTGGGGTCACAATTGGAGAGTCTTGACCTCATCTTTCTTAAAGGAGGACAAGCAGAGAAATTTTACTACGGAACAGTGATAAATCGCCTATTTTTATGCAGTTAACTGTGAATCTGCATTTTGAAAATGTGTACCAAATTTGAAAGGATTCCCTCTCTCGTTCACTTCCATCAAAGTCCAATCAGGTTTTTCCATGACTCTCAGTTAAGTTTTAGGCCAAATTTGAAAGGACTCCAAGTGAATGATGGGACTATTGTGAGATATAACCTAGTATAAAGGACACAATTCCCCAAAAGCTTCATGTTTAAAGTCTTATTCCAGAGCCACAACATGCTAACAGCTCTTTATCAACACAGTAGTTCTGTGTTTATCTCGTGGGATATGTAAACACATAATAAGTACCTACATGTATCCTACCCTTGTTTTTAACTTTATGTAACCTTGTAAATTATTATCAGATGTTATTTTGATTGTCCACCATCTTTGCTGTAGCATGTACAAGTGGTGCACTAATGAAAACCTCATTCTTCAAGTGTTTTGGCAACAGACGCACCTCGCAAATGTTATTTTAAACGTACAGAGCCATTTATTATTAAAATCTATTCGTGCATTTTTAGCTACGGCCACTAGAGGGCGCAGTAAGCCCCTTGAAACCAGGGGTAGCACTGAACTCTCAGGTACTGACGTGAATTGAGATGTGAGTAATTGTATTGGGTGTTAAGTTTTCATGTATTACAAGATGTGCTCTTGTGTGCGGTTCTTGAAAACAACTGTGTTGTTGTTTGCAACGTCAGCCGATAACGCAGACATCAGTCGACAGATGGAGGAGGCAGAGAGCAGAGCCAGTCAGCTGTCACGCTCCAAAACTCTGCTCCAAACACAAGTGGAGGAGCTGAAGAAACAGCTTGACGAGGAGGTGAAGGTAAGTGTGGACGTGAACGCAGTCATTCTGGGTTTATTATGTTGTCTAATCCAAAGTTGTCGTTGCCAGAGTAAGCAGGCGTTCAGCAGCAGTCTGAGCTCAGTGCGGCAGGAGTGCGAGGTTCTGAAGGAGCAGCTGGAGGAGGAGCAGGAGAGCAAGCAGGAGCTGCAGCGTCTCGTCTCCAAGCTCAACTGCGAGGTGACGCACTGGAAGACCAAGCACGAGTCTGAAACCATCCAACACTGTGACGAGCTGGAAGAAACCAAGTATGGGGTGTTGACACTGGCAGTCGGTGGTCACATGTTGACACTGTGAATGATTTCTCAGTGTGTTAATAAATCTGTGGGTCACAGGAAGAAGTTGGCGACAAGGTTGCAAGAAGCCGAGGAAGCCGTGGAAGCCACTCAGGCCAAATGCTCATCACTGGAGAAAACCAAACAGAGGCTGCAGGGTGAGGTGGAGGATCTCTGCATGGACCTGGAGAAGGTAGAGCAGGAGATGCTTTGTGAGGTGGCTGCAGTGATGTGAACATTTTTCCTGTTGCTCTTGAACGTGCGCTCCATGTTTCAGGCCAGCAGCTGCGGCCAGACTCTGGACAAGAAGCAGCGGGTCCTGGAGAAGCAGCTCGGAGACTGGAAGCAGAAGTGTGAGGAGCTGGTGGCCGAGGTGGAGAGCTGCCAGAAGGAGAGCCGGCAACACACCAACGAGCTCTTCAAACTGAAGACGTCACATGAAGAGACACTGGAGCAGCTGGAAGCTCTGCGCAGAGAGAACAAGGCCTACCAGGGTATGGATTTATACACGGGTGTATAAGAATGTTTAGGTATTTTGGGAAACATACTTAAATATCTTGAGTCGGACAAAAGGACACACAGCGCTCTCGTGTCTCTGTGTTAAATGTGGAACTAGCTTTGTTTAGCTAACAGCTGGTTTGACTTTGTCCAGAGTTCAAAATTATGGCTTCTCTTCAAAGTCAATAAAGCTGTTTTCAGAGACTCTGCACAACGTCTGCAGAGTTTGCTGTTTTCATATGATGAATGCCATGGGAGTCTGCGTCAGACGAGATGAGGGGTGGCACCTGGCAGGAGGCAGGGCATGACATAGAATTCCCACCATGGAAAACCCCATTTTTTTTAAATTTCAGTAACAGTCCATTTTAATGAAAGCCTTGTCTTGCCCTCACTCGTTCATCTTCTACCGCTTTATCCTCCACATGAGGGTCACGGGTGCCTAATCCCAGCTGACATAGGGTGAAAGGCAGGGTACTGGGCAGGTCGCCAGTCCATCGCAACCATCCACTCTCACATTCACACCTACGTGTTCAAATGACCATGCAGAAAGGCCCTTGTTCCAACCGGGCCACAAACCCTGGTCTTCTTGCTGCAAAGGCAAGAGTGCTAACCACTACACCAACCACGTGGCCATCCTTGTCTTACCATCTTTGACAATCCTCTTGATGAGTATGTTATCTTTTTTCTAACCCTGATGTTTTTGAACTCTTTCAATTCCACATTCGTGGAAGACAACGTCCACATATTCGACAAAAGGCAGGAGACGTTATGGAAAATGTCTGGAGGGACAATAACAGCTGATAGAGTGTGTGTATGTGTGTGTGTGTGTGTGTGTTATTTCTTTGTGTGACAGAGGAGATAGCAGACCTCACAGACCAGCTGTCAGACGGAGGTAAGAGCGTCCATGAGCTTCAGAAGGCAAAGAAGAAGATCGAGATGGAAAAAGAAGAGTTACAGGCATCGCTGGAGGAATCTGAGGCAGCGCTGGAGGTACAAAGATTTAACCAGTCTTATAGCAACACTTACAGTATAATAACAGCTTCAGGAGCATTGTTAGATGTGTTCCTGTGCATGGCGCCCCCTTGAGAGTACAGCCTGTTTAGCATTTTTTGAGAAAAACATTATCCACTTTCTGATCTCGCATCACAACCAGGAAAATGTGTGGGTTTAATGTGAAGTAACACATGCCTTTTTGGTCAAATAGATCAGAGTGTCATCAGCATAGAGGTAAAATGAAGTATTGAGAATGCAGGTAAACCATAAAGATGTAATGATTTTTTTAAATTTTTCAGGCTGAGGAGACTAAAGTGCTGAGGCTTCAGCTGGAGTTGTCTCAGGCTAAAGGGGACGTGGAGCGCAGACTGCAGGAGAAGGAGGAGGAGTCCGAAGCTGCAAGGTACCTCATCCTGTTTCCTCATCTAAAGCACTAATTGATTAATGTTTAACGCCCTAGGATCAACGTGTTTCACCCTGTTTTCTGTCTCTCTTTGCTTCCTCTACAAAGTGCATAATCTGTGCAGGTAAGATCTGTTTCATGCAACTGTTCCTGTCTGTGCAGCAACACATGCAAAATCTCTTCACATTTTGCCCAAACTGTACACTTGGACTCAAGGATGGACAGGGTAGATGTCGGCGGTCAATGTTTAAGGTTACTGTGACCTCGGAAATCATACATTTTGTCTTGTGAATATGGTTCCTCAAGATCAATCCTGTCAAAGTTTGCCCTTGGACTTACTAGATTTGCTTGGACAATGACTTTAACAGCATGCATACTTTACATTTCTTTATACCTTTTTCCCCCTCTCAGAAAAATCCACCAGAGGGCGTTAGAGTCCCTGCAGGCCAGCCTGGATGTGGAGGTGAAAGGCAGAGCAGAAGGACTAAAGCAGAAGAAGAAACTCGAGGCTGACATCAACGAGCTGGAGCTGCAGGTCGACCTGCTCACCAAGAACAACACGGAGCTCAACAAGAACAGCAAGAAGATGCAGCAGCAGATCAAGGTCAGATGATGAGATGTCTGTGTGAGTGTTTTTAGTCAGCTGTGGTTCACTCCGGGGCTAAACACATATGAACGTCCACGTCCCAGGAGCTGCAGGTTCAGCTGGAGGAGGAGGTGCGGAGTCACGAGGAACGCAAGGAGGAGCAGGCCGCGGTTGAACGACGGTGCGCTGTGTTGGTCAGCGAAGGTGAGGAGACTCGTGCAGCGCTAGAGAGCGCAGAGAGGGGGCGCAAGACCCTGGAGACAGAGCTGCAGGAAGCGGGCGAGAAATACAGTGACCTCAACAACCAGGTGATTAAAGATGGACGAAAGGAGAAGAAGTTCTACTGGTTCTTGATCTAAACACTTATGACTTTCTCAAACTGTTTCCTCCCGTTTTTTCAGTTCCAGTTGGCTCTGAGTGGCAGGAGGAAGCTGGAGGTGGATCTCCAGACTCTGCAGCAGGAGCACGAGGAGCTTCAGGGAGAGCTGAGGGGATTCACAGACAAGGCCAAGAAGGCCAGCAGTGAGGTAAACCACATAAGATAGTGAAGTATTTACTCGACATGTAAGAGACGTTTTAATTCCAAATGGTCTTGTCGTGTCAGTTGGCCCGTGTCGGAGAGGAGCTGCGTCTGGAGCAGGAGCACACCCTCCACCTGGAGAGGGTGAAGAAAGGTCTGGAGGCTCAGATCAAAGACATGAGCAGCAGGCTGGACGAGGCCGAGCAGATGGCTCTGAAAGGAGGGAAGAAGATCATCCAGAAGCTGGAGGGAAAGGTGCGTCCCAAACATGAAGATGAATGTTCATAACCCACACAGATGATGTTAAAAGTCATGAGTGAGGCTCCTAATGACTTTGCCTTTGGCGCCACCTTCAGGAAAAACAAAAAACTATCAAATTATAATTGGAAAGGCATTTGTTTGTTCAATTATCACACTTTCATTTGTTATTAATTTTCAGTTTGTTTGTTTTTGTAATAAATACAAGTATATATCATTATGAAATGACTGTGAATGTGGGAACTGGCATCGTATAACGTAATCTTTGCAACCAATAACAAGAGAGACACAAGCTACAGCTTCTTTGGATCAATCATTTATGATTTATTGGTAGAAATTACATCATAATAACATCATCATTATTAAATGTGATTGGCCACTGTGTGCAGGTGAAGGAGCTGGAGCTGGAGCTGGACTCGGAGCAGAAGCGGCACGCCGAGACCGTGAAGACGCTGCGGAAGAACGAGCGCCGGTTGAAGGAGCTGCTGTTCCAGTCGGAGGAGGACCAGAAGAACCAGCAGAGGATGCAGGAGCTGGTGGAGAGGCTGCAGAACAAGATGAGGGCCTACAAGAGACAAGTGGAGGAGGCCGTACGTCACCGCGTCCCCTTACTCCATCTCCAGCATGTGACCTACACCACCTTTCTCTCGGTGATATCATACACATGGCTTTCTTATTTCAGGAGGAACAAGCGAACATGAACCTGGCGAAGTACAGGAAGACCGTCCACGAGCTGGATGACGCTGAGGAGCGAGCCGACATCGCAGAGTCAGCACTTACTAAGATCCGTACCAAGAACAGAGGCAGCTTCGGCAAAGGATACTCCTCTGTGAGTGACTTCAGAGATGACTCAAACATTTATTCTTGCTATTCGGAAACAATTATACACATAATCTCGCCTTGTACGGAAATATTTACATATTCATATCGTTTGTTTTCATGTTACCCCGTGTAACGGCCGAGGCTTGTCTGTGCTCCTCCAGGGTTACAGCACGCCGTACCCCGGCAGAGTCAGGTCCCCGAGCTCCGCGGGGTCTGAGGGCCGAGGCGAGAAGATCCTCAACGACGACAACGAATCCGTCAACTCCCTCATCCCAGCTTATCTCAACTCCCTCAAGAAGCTCATGATCGATTAAGACCCCCGTGACATCACCGTGTCGCCGTCTGCGTCATGTGACGTTTGAAACATCAGGGAGGCTGAAACAGTAGTTTCACAGCACAACAATGCGGTGCCCGTTTGTGAGTACTGTACATTCCCATTGAACTTTATCGGAGAACGCCACACTTCAACTTAAACCTTATACATTTTACACCCACTTAGATATTAATGTAGTATTTGCATGTGACAAACAAATTGAATATGAAAAATTGCTCCGTAAGTTCTGAAGACCAGTTAAAAATCGTGTATCAGCGGACATCAGGAGGAAAATTAACCCAGTCTTTTTTATCCATTCACATCACACAAAGTTAGAATTTGTTTTATTCTTAGTAATAATTGTATTAGCTAATCTCATGAGCCTTATTAATTAATTAACAAATTCATTACAGATTGGGACCAAACAGAAAAGGCAGCTCAGCTCAACATAAACTGTTTTTGATCCAAAAAAAATACTGTTAAATGGACCAAAATTGTCTCAAGTGTGTCAGAACTTAGCTGTAATTGGCTTAATTAAACTCCACACAACCAAAATGTACCAAAGAGTGACCTAATTCCACAGGCTAACTGGTTGAGGCTATAGCTTCATTTGTGTAATTTTAATTTGGCAGCATTGAGAAGCTATCCTCACTTAGCTAACTAAAGAAGCCACCTGTCCGCATGCTAGCTTGTTGGCTAGCTCAGTGGCTGTTAACTGTGGTTTATTAAAGGACTATACCGTCTTGTTGGCTTTGACATACGGTAAAATACTGTAACTATAAGTAACTGTCTGTACTAGTCTTGCTAGTACAGTGGAAAACTGAGGCTAACATGCTAGTGAATTCAACGTAAAGGCTAAAAGTATCTTTGGTTAATTCCTCACCATAATGTTGTAAAGAATATGTACAAGTCTGAACACAAAACAATTTACATAGACATAATTTCCCCCAAAAAATTACATACATAATACACTGTTAGCTAAAGCAGCAGCTACAGTTAATCCTGAACAATATTGAGGTTCAGCCATTTAACACAGTGACGACTTCACTTATAATGTAAGGTGGTTTGTTAACAAATTATATATAAATTTAGCTGAATAATTAAGTTCATCTCTAATGGTTAATAGCTACACGAATCCAGTCAGTCAGTGTTACCAAGTTAACATCAACAACAAGGTGTCATCAGTACATGTGTTATTATAGGTCAACATATTGTGACTGTTTTATTATTGAGTTAGTGTATTTCTGTGTGAGTGTTTTTTTAACCCCAACTTTATATCACTGTTTATTCTGTAACAAATCAATTTATTATTGAATGTGAAATGTGTATTTTTTAGGAAATTAAAAACTTTTTTTCATTTAATATATGCGCATTTTTTCCTCCAATTGTTTGATAAAATAATACACAAGAAGAATGTGAATATATGACGACTCTCGGTAAACACGGCAATTAACCATCCAGCTGAAATTTGCCAGAAGAAAGAAATCGGATTTTTCCCGGCCTATGTGGTTTGGAATGCGATTCTGATTGGATTTTTACAGATCCGTTTCAGTCTGAACGTCTCGGTCGCGCAGAAAGGATTTCAAAATGTCTTCTTCACTCTCCGTCGCTCACAGCGCCGCTCGAAAGTTAACGACAACAGCGACGTAGATCTGGTGTCGCAAATGATCGACGCGGCGGCAGACAATAGTTTAAAACATCTGAAGAGAGTCTTGTGCCGCGGTTCCACGAAACCGTTTGGGACAGAAACAGGCACAGATTTCTGTCACCCATTTTGTTTATTTTGTTCAGACCACTTGTTTTTCTACCTAGAAGTCCATGTGGAAGACCAGACTATGTCGATCCGATCAGATTTTGATCAGATATGCTTACAAAATCTGATTTGCGCTGCAGTTTAAACAAGACCAAATTTACCAGAACTGGAACAGACAGAGATCCAGAATCTAAGTCACAGATTTCCTTGTTAATCAGGAGTGATTGCGTTCACCTGTCTTCTCCCACAGCTGAGCTTTGATCAGGCTGGCTGGGAGGTTATATGTGCAGGTTGGAGATACCTGTTCACTTGGTCTCATCTTTTGTCACCTTGAATTCTGATTTTCTGTCTCCAGTGATGCTCTGAGTTGGTTTTGTTTTGGAATCATGTGCTTTACTTTTGGTCATTTATTTGGTTCTCCTTCCTGTCCAGTGCCTCCTGTAGTTTTAGGCCCAGTTTTCTTGTTCATCTAACATTTTGTAAAATGATTGGGTTTCTTCTAGAAAACTAAATATAACTCCTGACCTTTTAGGTTTTATTTTCTGGTGAAATTTAACTCCAACTGACTCGTAACTAAGGTTGTTTTAAACTTAATAACAACCGTTCAAGTTGTTAAACTTATGATAATTAAACTTATAATTTTCTTTTGAAATGTTTTCAGTCTTGTCACGCAAAAATAAACTAGAAATTCCAAGTTGAGTAATTTTAAATCAAGTTGTCTACTGCTTTGATGTAGATCCTACTCACATGCATTACTCTATCAAAGAAAAAGTAATGTTTCCAACTTGGCCAAAATTCACAATTTGCCAACGACTAATATAAACTTAATAATTTGTGTTAAGAGTCCAAATTATTTCACATAACTTAATGGGGGGCATCATTTTACAGTGTAGAACTGAACCTGCTTTGCTGATGTGGTTCAACTGAACCCAAAAAGAAGGAAATTTCTTTCATTTTATTACTGAAAAAAGCTGCTTTTTTCAGCTGTTAATGTACAAAAACGTACAGATCCTTATCTCGCGGTGGTCAAGTTCAGCACTCAACGAAAACAACTGTTCCCAAAACTGCGAAATGTCACAGGAGAGCTGTCGTTTCTCAGCATATTTCACACATTATCGATGCCAAATATCAAACTTCTTTGTGTAAGATGCTACTGTTTATTGTATTTAAGTCCGTCTGCTTCCTTACAAACAGGAAAACAAATCAATACATATATTTACAACCACTTCCTTTAATGATAAATTGTGTAACAAGTCAAATCTTTTCTCTCACTTTGCTATAAAGTGCTGTAAATTGGCTGATTTTTAATGATCAGGAATTAAACAAAAGGCGTGGAAAATGTAACATTTTGTTCTTGGGCTGCAGATTATTGAAGAGACGTAGTTTGCGATGGTGACTGTGCAGTAACTGCTGGTGAAGCAGGCCTGTCAAGCTTTGGGACACTAGTTCAATATTATATCATCATTTTTAATTACATTTAAAATTACACGACTATAAACATGACATTATGGCTGCCCGTACAAACAAATACATGCTGGGTTTTTTTTGTTTGTTTGTTTTACGTCCGTGATCTGAACATGGATCATCTGTTGAAATGTTGCTTTTTTTTTTGCGGACATTTTCTTAAATTGGACCGGACAAACTGTATGTGAGAATAAATCATTCAGAATGAATCAGAATCAGAATTAATCCAGTCAATCTCCTGCTGTGTTTTTTTGCTGAATAACAAAATGGCGAAAATGTCAAAATCCATTTCTCCATCAAAGTTTTCATGCCTGGGAACAGCTTCAGTCATTTAACCCGTGGATTTAATCACTGTGTTAGTATTTAAAGTCCATTTACCAACTTTCTAAACCAAAACATTGGAAACTTTTAAGAGTTTTTTTTAGCCTTAGCATTAGCATAAACAAGCTAACTAACGATACAATCTGTGCGTGACAGAATTTAACCAAGAAAATCAGCAGTTGGACACGAGAAATTGACTTTTTTTTTGCTTTACTTGTGTGTGAAACTGAACATTAATTACGCTCTAAATCTGGCACCATTTACTTTACAGACAAATTTTAGATGTATATTTGCAGTAACGTTAGCTTGACAGGAGCAAGTAGCAACAGGAAATCAGACAGCTGGGGTTTAGCATATAATCCATACTGTCTTAAATTGATATTAGAATAATTTTTTCCATACTCTGGTGCTCGGTAAGATTAACTCTGAGATTAAATTGCATTTGTCTGAGAAGTGTCTTGACGTTTCTGCCCTGAAGTTACGTGTATAAAACAAAAAATACACCAATTGAAACCTCACGGAACAAATTAAAGCAACATACAAGCGTCAGAACGCGGAGCTGCCAAACAAAACCCGCAGCATTTCCTTCAGGGAAGGAAAGTTTATAATTCACGCTCAGATTTCCCGTTTTCCCGCGCCGTTGGCGAGAAAACGTGACGCGAAGATCGCGACTCGTTAGACGCTTCATTCGCCCCTTACAGTTTTCATTAAATCACCCAAAAGTCTGACATGGTGGGTCCTGGGACTGAGGAGCCACAGACTGGACGTGGATCAGACCCGGACGCTGACCCCGGCACAGATTTCATCTCCTGCAGTGGTGAGACGTCGGCTGTGGATAATCTGTGTCATCAGATTAAATCTCTATGTCCACGGGTCGGACCTCTCCAGTCTTATTCTCTCGTACCCACAGCTCTCTGTCTTTACCCGGGTCCACGCCCTGCAGCAGCTGGTCCACTGGCTCCATCGTCTGGACAAACAAGGAACAGCGTCGTCATTTTATTTTTTATTATAGTTTCATGTCTAAGGTTAGGATTATATTGTTTACCCTGTATGTACATTTGAAATCTTTTTTTTTTTTTTATTTCTTACATTACAATGCATTGTTTCATTTTTAATGTCTACGAACGTTGCCGCTACTGTTATTACTCGAGAGATGCTGCCAAACGTTGTTTCGTAGTATCCTGTACAATGACAATAAAATACTACACGTAACTGTTTTTATGTCTTAAAACGTGAACTTTGCTGTTTTTAGGTCTTTTTTACTTCATGTTACATTGTTAAATGTTACTATACTTGACATTTTTATGTCATTTTTGTGTCTCTCTATATAAAATTTGGTACGTCTTATGATACTATGATGTTTTTTTATGTTTTTATACAATTGTACTGTGTCTTACAATATTGGCATTTTTATTTTTTATTTTTTTGAACTTTTCGTCCAGTTTTTTGGAGAATCCGTGATCACGATTTGTTTCCTCTGATTAACCGTAACCTGGAAACTGCGACCAGCGTTGACCGTGTGATGGTGCGACGTGTGATGGTGCGACGTGTGATGGTGCGACGTGTGATGGTGCGACGTGTGAGCGCACTGGCCTCTGTACTCACACTCTGGTTGAACATGTCCGTCTCGTGCCTCAGGGTGGTGTACTGACACAGATGCTGTCGTATCATCTCCACCCGCTCCACCTCCAGCCGCTCCAGCTCCTGAAGAAAAGGAGAGCAGTGGGTCAAACGGCCACTAAACCTCCAACATCTGTCTACACTGAGCACCAGCAGTAGACTTCACTGCCGCGGGAAGGGAAATTAATCCAGAATAAAACACCTAAAAAGCCTTGAACTACACGCCGCGTGGTTTCTCACCAGGCTTGTGGTGACCATCTCCTCAAACCATTTGGACTGGGACTGGTTATAAAGGTCGACGCAGCGCATCAGATCATCTCCTGTTACGCAGAAAGAAAAGAATGGGATTAGATCCATGGTTCTCAAGCTGTGGTGCGTGTACGCAAGCTTCCGCCTCTGGTGGTACAAATCAGAATTCTACCGTATAAACCAGGGTATGCGATCGGAGTGGAGCTGAGGATTATCTCTCGCTCCATCGTAATCTAATCTCACTATATCAGTGTCTGACGTATATGTGAGGATGATGAGAGATCAGATTATTTTACTCGGATTAAATCTGCCTACTGTGAAAAGTCTGTAGGTGACTTTGCTCGGCCTTTTTACACCACTGTATTTTAAACTTATGGATACAAAAAAAATCTGAGCACCACTGGATTTGAGACTTTTATTTTGGAATAATCTATGATTTATGATTTTTATTTGGAATACGCATCACTTCATTTCTGAAGCGTCCGCACCAGTTGAAGTAATATCCCTCAGGATCCAGCAGAGGGTGCTCATAATGTTTCCTACCATATCAGTTACTGGGACCGTTTTAACATAGAACCGGTGTTAAATGTTTTTACATTTTAGTTACAAGCTGTTAAAAGTTTAGTCCGTCTATGTGTGTTTTGAATACTTTAACACTAGCTGCACCAATTATTTAAATTGTTAATAAAGTAATTTTAAACATCTCAAATTAAACAATATAATAACAATAAACCTAATTGTATGCGTTGGGGAAGTTTGTCTTGGACTCAAGTGCTGTGTGTCTCCACGTTTCCATGGTAACAGTAAAATGATAAACAGGAAAAACTAAACAACATTGACTGTACTAAACATAATATATACACAGTCCTGTGCATAAGTCTTAGGCCACCAGCAGCTTTGTTGTTTTTATCTTTTAGATTGAAAAGATGTGACTAAAAGTCAGTCTTCTACTATATGATCAACCTGTCAGTGAGTTGAACTTGTGCAACATGTGTATGTAATGCTCCAACATGTCTGGAGTAAACCAGGTATAATAGACCTTTTTCACAGCAGCTATTTGTTGGCATGAAATAGTAGGAGAAACACAGGTTTGACCAATAACATTAGGGTTCCATTCCAGGTTTTAAAGAGCCATGGTTGTGTTATTGTTCAAGTGGAAATGTAGCTCACGCTAAATATTTGATATTATAGAAGCATTTTTGTTGTTTTGTTATTTTCAAACTGCATATGTGTTTCTCCATATTTTCAGGATGTGTTCCAATAAAGTGATTGAGAAATAATTGTACAGTTTGGTCATTATAGCATTGCTAAAACAACAAATCTAATGGTGGCCTAAGACTTATGCACAGTGCTGCATCTGTAATAAACATACTATACATGGGGACTGCAACAGTACTGAGACCTGACCTGACCTGACCTCAGCTGACCTGTGAACTGAGCCTTGTAGGCCACACTCTTTCCACCAGGGGGTGCTGCTGTCCAACTCTCCCGTCTCAGCTGATGTGATTATGAGAAACAGTGCAGACCATGAGGCTGATAATATTTTTTCATTACGGCGCCGGGATGAAATCTGTCCGGTCGTTAATATCACGGCCTGTTTTTTGTACCCGATGATAAACAGAACATTAATCATGTGTGAGATGAAGGAAACGAAGCCGATGGTTCTGTAAACAAAGTAGAGCGGGTCACTGTTCTTCCCTTTCAGTCGGAAAAGGAATAGAATTTCATGTTCATGTTTGGGTGAGTCCAAGTGAATATTTGTGCCAGATTTTTGAGGAGCTCTTGGACAAAAATGCCTCTTTATGGAATTCAAAAGGCAAAAACAAGGTTTCTGAGGTCACAGCAACCTTTAAACTATGATTAACAAAATCTATTTAGTTCACAGTCGAGGTCAAGTGAATGTTTGTTCCAAACGAAAGTATTTTTGAGTCATTGTTACACTAACATTGGGTAAAAGAAATGGTTTTTGAAGATCTTTGAGGAGCAAAAACACATTTGTTTGTGAACATTTGCACCAAATTCAAGGATTCTTGTGACGTTTTATGACAACACCGCCTCATGGTGACACGAACAACGCATAAAAAGTTTGATTATTCACAGAAAACACAAATCTGCTCATTGTACCAAATTTGACAGCAGTGTGATTTCTGAATCAGTGGATGCTTGTGCCAAATTTAAAAGGAACACTTCATACATTCTTATAATAGTGTGGCCTTGTGATGACATTTTTGTGGTCGCATCAGTTTTGACCAACAAACTCAGTTGATCTTCAAGTTCAAGTCAATATTTGTATCAGATTTAGAAATAAAATCCCTTATAATGTTCCTGAAATATGACATTCAAAAGACAAAAAAAAGGTGATTTCTAACGTCAGTTTCCTTGACATTTTATCTTTGATGCCCAAATTCTTATCAGTCCATCCTTTAGTCCAGGTTAAATTTAAAAAAAAAAAAACTCAGAAAGGATTCTTTAAACATTTCCAGGATAGTTTTGCCTCTTCATCACATTCACAGTAAGTCATCAGTCCATCCTTGAGTCCAAGTGAACGTTTGTACCAAATATGAAAGACATTTTTGAGATAGCGTTCACAGGAACGGGATGATGGAAGGTCAAAGTGAAAACATCTTGTCACTGGAGCTGTGGGAACAGTTCCAAGCTGTGATTCTGGAAACTGTTGGGTTTATATAACGACTTTGGCCTCCTGCGGCGTCTGTAGAACTCGACAGGTAAAAAAGGAACCCATCTTTTTTAATTGAATTCTTTTTTTGTGGATCAGTTAAAAAAAAGCTTCCAGCTGGAGTTTGCGATGAAGAAAGGCCTTTTACATATCAAACCTTCAGCTCCTGCAGCAAGACAAATCCCTTTTCTGTAAGTAAGAAGTAAAAAGGCGAGGTGGCCTCAGGTGATGGACACAAAAACATAATAAGAGCCACGGAGGAGCCACTGCTGTGTGATAATGTGTCTGTGTTATGAGCAGACTGATGCCGTGCTTTAGTTGTTTTGGCATCAGTGTCCCTCACACTGACGCCCAGAGCAACTGCAACTCCACAACTGCTGCTGTTTTTCTCCCCACTTACATAAACTCTGTGTGTGTGTGTGTGTGTGTGTGTTCTTGTACTTGCTGCAGAGTGAGGACCAAACATTGTATAATCACCTACAAAGTGAGGACATTTTGACAAAGTGAGGACATTTTGACAAAGTGAGGATATTTTGAAAAGTGAGGACATTTTGGCTGGTCCTCACTTTCTGTCACCCCTTAAAATGGCTTTTTCAGGGTTAAGACTTGGTTTTAGGGTTAGGGTTAGATTTGGGTTTAAGTTAGGGTTAGGGTTAGGCATCTAGTTGTGATGGTTAAGGTTAGGGTAAGGAGCTAAGGAATGTATTATGTCTATGAGGGTCCTCACTCTGATAGAAGCACAAACGTGTGTGTGTGTGTGACAGCACGTGGTCGTCCCTGGTTGAGTCATGACATCACACTTTGACAGCGAGTCGACATCTGTTTACTTTTAGCAAAGACCCTTTTCCTCAGGTTGCTGACCTTTTTAAAATGTTTCATAAAACCAACCTGGTTAGTGCTAATGTTAATTCTCCACCTACACACACACACACAAGTTTGTGCTTATATCAAAGTGAGGACCCTCATAAACATAATACATTCCCTTACCCTAACCTCTAACCCTAACCCTAAAACCAGGTCTTAACCCTGAAAAAGCCCTTTAAAGAAGTGAGGACCAGACAAAATGTCCTCACTTTGTCAAGATGTCCTCACTCTGTAGGTGTTTATACGATTTTTTGGTCCTCACTCTGCAACAAGTAGAAAAACACACACATTTGTCCTTCATTCATAATGAGGACACTAATAGACTTATTCCCGAGCCCCTAACCCTAACCCTCACTCACTCACTCATTTTCTACCGCTTTATCCACTAGGGGTCGCGGGGGGGCACTGGTGCCTATCTCCAGCTGACATAGGGCGAGAGGCCTAACCTAAACCTAATTTGAACCCTAACCCAGAAAAAGCCCTTTAAATATGTGGGTATCCTCACTTTGTATGGTTTATGCGATTTCTTCAACGGTCCTCACAAAGCCACAAATACACACACTGGTTTCCATGACTTCAGAGGACATTGCATTGACTTCCATTCATTTCCTGGACACTTACTCTAACCTTAACCATAATTACTAGTGTCCTAACCCTAACCTTGACCCCAACCCCAACCCTAACCCTAACCTCAGTCTAACATTAAAACATGTCTTCACCTTAAAATTGAGTCATTTACGTTTATGGGGACTTGATTTTTGTCCCCACAAGGAAGACAATTCCCCATAATGTGACTGTGGAAACCTGATTTAGGTCCCCACAATATAAGGAATACTAGGTACACACACACATGTTTACATGTTTGCTATTCTTCTTAGGAAACTACATTGACTTCCATTCATTTGAACAGATGAAACAAGAGCCTTTTCAATAACCTTTACCATAACCAGTTAATGACTAAACCTACATTTTACTTAACATTTAACATTTTACCTACATTTACCTTAAACAGTTCTTCAGAAATGAGGTTCTGCCTCATTAGGACCAGGTTTTGGTCTCCATGAGAACAAATGGTCCTGACAAGGTCAGTGTTTATGACAGAAAAGAACCTACAGATGTAAAATTCCCACTGGTCAAACAAAACATAGTTAAATTGGCAAATAACACTTTTCTTTGTCGTCTGCTTGATTGTTGGCAAGAGATTTTCCTTCACATTCCAGCAGTTAGTCATGAATGTTTGAAGTGAACCTCACTTTTTAGAACTTTAGACAGCACTGAATGTTTTTTAATTAATTTTATTAATGTTTTAAAAGCATCCACACACTTTTAAGTCTTAACACGGGACCAAACTAAGAGATACAAAACAGAAACCACTATGTTGTTGTTGTTCTGTTCGTCCTTCTGCATGTTTAGTTTCCAGCGCATTCATGAACATCACGCAGAGGTGGAAAACAAACACCACCACAGGACAGACCAACAACTGGCAAAGGCAACAGTGTTGCACACCTTCTTTTAGTGGGTTCAAAAACACCACATATACCCATTAATTTCAATGTGAAAGAGGCTCAACATGCACATTTATATGGCTGCAAACACATGGTAGTCTGAAGAGCTGCCATTAAAATGTGCCTTTATTTGTCATTAAAGTTTGTCATATTCTTCTGACACTTCAGATAATCACCGAGTCTTTTCAAAAGAAATGCTACATAACAGAAAATTGAAGAATAAGCTTTGGTTAAAATCAAAACAAAAGAGTAACCACAAATATTAACCTTATATTAAATGGGATTTTATGTACATACTGACTTTCTACCTATTGTGAAAATTAGCTTTCTACAAATTAGCTGCCTTCACTTTTATTTGCACATTGCTTTTGTGAAAATAAACCAGGTTTATTATTATATTCCCTGTGACATTAAAATGTGTTTAAAGGTCAAAAACTAAGCTAATTTGCAACACTAGCTGTTAAACTGAGCCAGATCATTATGTTTATGTCAATTTTCGTTTTCCTTTCACACTAAAAATGCTTCTTTTTTTTCCAACTCCCTCTTAAAGGGAGATTTTCCAAAACAGTCTCTGTGTGTGAAAAAACCAAACATCAGCCTGGTGTTTCCTTGCATTTGCTCCAAACAGAGCTTTTAGAAAACAATGTTGTGAGGCGCCCACTGTGGCTGTAAAGTCCAAACAACCTTTATTTGCCTCCAACGTTCTCTGTGATCGTTTACTTTATACAGCAGCAGAGCTGTTGGATTTGTGCTGATTCGGCCACATGACCTGGCTTCTTTATAAACCAGGAATCACTGAGGGTTAAACGAGTAGTTATAAATAAGTGTTTCATGCTTGTTTGGCCAAAAAACATGTAGAAAATGAGGGAAATTACATAATGACATCAAGGATAATTTGAAAAGAGGACAAAGGTTACAGAATGTTACCCGATTCTAAAATGTTCTTCAACAAATCCAACTAATTCGACTGATTACATTGTTGAATACACTTTTAAAATTAAGTTGAAGCTACTGGTGGCAATAATTTTCCTAACTTCCTGTCATTCGTTGCCTCCTCTGACGTCACCTCATGTACGTTTACCACCCAAGTTAGAGAAAACTCAAAATGTCAACAAATTTTCTCAAACAATATCAGTTGAAAAGTTAGTTAAAGCTGGTGTCATTAATATCACCTTTTTGGCTGATATTTTGCTGAACTTCCTGTCTGTTGCTGCCTTTAGCATTCAACTTTCTCCTTCCATTGTCACCTCATGAATGTGTTACCCCTCTACATATTCCTACAAGTAGAGAATATCTGCAAATCTTATCAGAAAATATAATTTTAAAAAGTTAGTCAAAATCAGTATCAACATTTGGCTGACGTTTTTGCTAACTTCCTGCCTGTTGCAACATTTAGCACTCAACTCCTTCCCCCAATGTCACCTCATGAATGTGTTACCCCTCCTATAAATTGCTACAAATAGAGAAAACTCTAAGAAAATATCCTTTTTAAAGTTAGTTAAAGCTGCTGTCATGATTATCATCTTTCCGAGCTCACTTTTAAGCTAACTTCCTGTCTGTTGCTGCCTTTAGCATTCAACTTTCTCCTTCCATTGTCACCTCATGAATGTGTTACCCCTCTACATATTCCTACAAGTAGAGAATATCTGCAAATCTTATCAGAAAATATAATTTTAAAAAGTTAGTCAAAATCAGTATCAACATTTGGCTGACGTTTTTGCTAACTTCCTGCCTGTTGCAACATTTAGCACTCAACTCCTTCCCCCAATGTCACCTCATGAATGTGTTACCCCTCCTATAAATTGCTACAAATAGAGAAAACTCTATAAGAAAATATCCTTTTTAAAGTCAGTTAAAGCTGCTGTCATGATTATCATCTTTCTGAGCTCACTTTTAAGCTAACTACAATGCTACAAATGGAGAAAACTCAAATGTCAACAACTTTTTTAACTATTTTAAAAAGTTTTTTTTGACATAAACTGTCTGTGTACAGCACTTTGGTCAACTGTGTTGTTTTAAAGTGCTTTATAAATAAAGTTGGATTGGATTGGATAGGATAAACTAATGCTCATGAGAATGCAAACGAATCAGGACTTTAATTTACAGCAGGAAAACTGTCTTATTTAGGCAAAAACAACACATTATCAGACTAACAAGACAGATATTGAGAGCCACATTAATCAGAAAATAGTTCCTCATGTTTTCACTTGAACTTTGGACGTTTTTATTTAAACACAGAAATCTGACCACAAATTCCAAAAGGCTGGAATTCGTCAAATTATCTTGAGAATATTTTTACTCTGTATAATGTGAGATAGATGAAGGGACTTTATGGGTTGGACATGAGTGTGAGTGTGTGTGTGTGTGTGTGGAGTTAGTCCACGCCCACGCCACACTGTCAGCCTGGTGTGAAGGGACCGGTCGAGTGAAGAATGTTTCGGACCTCTCCTCTTTCCTCCCAACATTAAAAAGAAATTCCCAGTCTAGCTCGAAGTGCTGATAAAGCTCATGACTCATGTACAAAGACAAACACAGCCGGGCTCCACTGAAGAGGCTAACGAAGGAAGATGCAGAAGAGTTACGAGCAGTGGGTTAACTATTTACCGAACAATATGAGATCTTCTGCCAGCAGAGTTTGATTTGTAGCTGCGGGGCTAGTGTTGACATAAACCAGTGATCATGCTCAGTTGATCCCTGATGAGAATCCTTTGTTTGAACACAAGGCAAGGGAGGGGAGGCTATTATAAAGGGAATGATGAACTCCAGACTCGCGTTCATGCTATATGGAAAAACACAGGGGTTTCACAGTGTATTTTATTTTAACATTTAATTCAAAATCTCAATCTTTAGAGCAGGTACAGTAGGTTCTTGGTTTTTCAGTCTGGGTTTTCCTTGTACTCCAGGAGACCTCCAGATTGGTTTTAAGTTATTTAAAGAATTAGCTGTTGTGTGATACGTTGGCTCTATGTGTCCTCACAAACTATGTCTCAAGCAATGTCATCTGGGATTTAATCCAGCTCCCTCCATGACCCTCAAAGAACGAGCAGTAAAATCTGTGAAGTCGTCCAGGCCAATGTATCTTCTGGAGTGTTGATGTATGCAGACCAAGAGGCTTCTTCGGGTCTGAGAAGTGAACTTTAACATGGATGATACCTTTTTTAAATGATATCTACATTCTTTGAGATATAGGGGCACTAACGGATGGATAGAAATCAGATTAATAGTCAGCAACAAAATGACCAAAGTTTGAAACTAGAGCCACGATGAAAGTTTTGCAGGCAGCCCTAAGAAAAAGAGTTTGTAAAGAGTATTGTGATTTGAGTTATAGCAGCGCTGGGGACAATACACGTTGCGGTGAAGAGGGAGCAGAGTCAGACGTCAATCTTTCGATTACCTGTTGATCTAAGTTATGACCCTCACCTATCCTCATGAGCTTTAGGAAGTGACCGTAGGAATGACATCTCAGCTGAGGGTGAACTCTTTCCTAGGGGTGTCACGGCTCAGCCTCATAGATAAAGTAAGGAGCTTAGACGTCAAGGAGGTAGTAGTAGTAGAATGGAGTAGAGGAGGTACTGAGACAAGAAGGGATGGCAGGAAGAGCTAAGTGGACTGGCTAATGTAGGACTTTTCTGACTCCAGAAGATGCCAGAAATGCAACATCATGGATGCAATCTGTGGTTAAACCCTATAGGAGAAGAGAAAGTAAAGCCACTACTCATCGAGTAGCATCCAGCCACTACATCACATCGAAAAAAGTCAACAGAGGTTATTATGGCATGAGGATGCATTCAGTGTGCCTTTCAGTTGGGCTGTGTCCATGTTTAACTAGACCCTGACCTCACTGGAGAATTATTAGTCTTATCTGGTCAGGGAATTCTGCAGGATTCTCCAGACAGAGCTGGAGCCACAGTCCTCAGAAAAGTGGACAAATGGGTGGCAAAAACAACCTTTGACCCCTGACTCTCACCTGCTTGTGTGGATTTCCTGCGGGCCTTCTTGATATCTTCTTCGATCTTGCTGCTGAGTTTGATTTCCAGCTGCTGAGTCTTCAACTCCAGCTCTTTCTGTCTGTCGGCCAGAGCTTTGCGAGCCTGGTGGTAAATAAGAGTATCAGGAAAAAAATCAAGCTCAGACCTCACACAATGTGAAAATCACACAAAATCTTTTACTTTGACAGACTTTTGTCTGTGTTCAAGCTGCTTTTTCAAACACCAACAAGGCCAGTGACCAGTTTCCGGCCCAGCTTTAGATGCTCGGTCTTTCATCGGATGAGTTCATCAGACAGAAATTATGACAGATGATGTGAGACAGATTTGCAGTTGCCTTCAGGCTTCAGCAAATTTGCATTTCATTGTACACATACAAAAAGCAGGAAGCATTCCAGTCACAGGAAACAGCTGTTATGGTGGAATTTTAATCACCAGTAAGATGAGTCCTGAAATTGTGCTGCAGCCAAGTGCAGGGACAGAACTGAGTTATATTAGTTGTTCTGTCTGATGTTAAATCTATGGGTTGTTTATTTGTTTATTTGTTTTTGTATGCTTACTTTCTCCACTGCTGAGTAGCGTCCAACCAGCTGCTTCCGCAGGTCTGCGATGTGGTGGTCGAACCTTTTCATGTCCTTCTTGAAGTTCTCCCTGAAGGTCAGCAGAGGCTTCTCCACTTCACTCTGGAGCTGCAAAACCAAATCAATATGTACATATTTATAAACAGAGAAAATAGAAGAAGGCATACAGTAGAATCCAGACGAACATGCAACTTTTTGGATGCTAACAGTCACAAAACACCACGACCAACCAACCAAAAGAATAGGTTTCAGAGAGAATGGCATGATTTTAGCCAATGTTTGAGCTTTTTGCTTTTTATTTGAAGGTTAAATAGTTGTCACAATCCCTGACAGGAGAGATAATGAAGGACTACCGAAGAATCTCTTTTTCCAGGGACTGAAGACTGTATTAGGGCCTAACTGAACATTGTCTGTCTGTACCAGCACTCCTGAAAAAGCATATGACCACTGGTCACATGTGCATCTATAGACAGGAAGCAGGTTGTCTACTCTGTACTTGGCTGCTTAGTCAGAGAAAAGACTACAAACGAGAAACAGCAATAGTTAAAAAAGTAAAAGCAGTTGTTGGACCAACTACGAGGTGGAGAGGTGGAACTGTTTCTGGAAGCGGATGCGGATAACTGCATCAATGTTTCCAAACTTCCTTGTTTCTCTTCATCCCAGCTAAAATACGACCCAAGGGGTTTTAAACCAAAATGGGACCAGCATTATTTCCAAACATCTCTGTTTGAGGTGCTTGAAAACTGTTGTTTAGTGTGGACACCAGATGTTTAAGTGGCAGTAATTGGCTTGGATGTAACCATAAAAGAGAATTTTGCATTTGGGGAAAAAACAAACTCAGCCGACTCACTAGAATAAAGTCGGCCAAAGCTACAGCTCAGCAGCTTATCACATTCAATCAAACAGTGTCGCTTAAGGACAGCGAGTTCACCACCAATGTAAATAGAAGAAGAAGAAGAAGAAGAAGAAGAATGGGAGAAGGAATTTTCATGTAAGTACCAGGAACCTTTTCCAGGAAGTAAAAGGTTCCTGCTGCTTTAATTATTTGATTTATAAAATCTCTCCTGATAGTTGTAAAGAATAAACCTTTCAGGCAACATTAAGTAATGAATGACAATTTAGATCCTGGTGCAGATACAGAAACTGTCTCATGAAAAACGACGATAGCTGACATTCAAAAAGGAAAATCACTTTAATTCCCCCTCTACATATTTGATTTAATTATCTAAAATCCATAATTGGCTCCATTTCCTTTAATTCCCGTCTAAATCTGTCATCATCCTCCCACTCGATGCCAGTTTAGATGAGAGATATTACATTTTATTGAGTCAAACGACAGCCAGAACATTGTAGGTACTTATTGTTTACTTCCTTTTCCAGATACGAACCTTAAACCCAAACCCTATATTCATTTTCAGCACATATTTGATCCTAAATAGCGAGGTATTCTGTCATAGCTGCCGTTAACGTTCAGTTTCCTCTTGAAGCTGCACTGGAAACCATCGTCCAAAGTTCATGTCCACTCGATCGCTTCCCTCTTCTCCAGGAACCTGGAACATCGCCGCACATCTGTGCATCTCTGGGGGAATAACATCACTGACTCCATTTCCTCCATCAGTCCAGCTGTAACCCTGGCCTCGATCTTCTGTCTTCCCTCCAAAACCCATCAATCGCTGATTCCACACAAGCTTTGAATTACTCCTCATGCTCCCCTGTGCAGCTCATCTGCATGGAACATGCATTTCTCGTCTTATCCAAGTCACGACTGCAGTGAGAAGGAAAAACATGGCGGCTAATATATGATGATTCAGTGTCAAATGTACAGGACGTGCACCAGGCCAAGGTCGTCACGCCTGTCATCCATGTGTGTGTCGCATGATACTGTCAATGTGGATGAATTTAATCAAAAACATTTTCATACTTCTTGGTACTTCAATGCACGGCTTCATGAAGACGTCCAAAGCAATTCTACAGTCATACATTATACTTTTATGCCCCGAATATCTGGACCAAACTCCCAGAAGAGTGCAGATCTGCTACATCAATTCATTCTTTTAAATCTAGCCTGAAGACCTACCTGTTTGCCACTGAGTTTAAATAGAAATGAAATCTTCATATCTGCTGCATCTCAGCTGTAACGGCAACTTTTATTCTTTTCAGCTCTTTTCTCCCCTCTTTCTTTTACTTTCTCTATTTAAATGCCTTAAATGTCTTACTATTCCTTTTATATCTGTAATGCTGCTGCTGTATTTCCCTTTTTTTATTGTAAAGCACTTTGAAATGCCTTATGTTGAAATGTGCTATTTAAATAAACTTGCCTTCCTGTGTTCCTTCTCAATGTAAAATTGTAAAGGACAATTCTACTGTCTTCATACTTTGAAACATACTTTCTCAAGTGGTCTCAGATTTTTTTGGGATCCCTCAACTGAAGCGCACCAAACTGTGACAAAAGCAAGTCACAGTAATTTTAAATATCATTTTTGTCCTGACACATTTTACTTCTACAAGGACCAAATTAAATAAAAGAGATGCTAAACATTACAGCGTTGCGTACCTCTGTATCTCATTTACTGTTTCACGGGTACAATAAAGTTGTGTTCAGCTGCATACAAGTTAACCAGACACGTTCTGAGGTGTTTAAACTGAGGTGAGCACGTGTTTGTGTGAGATGTAAATGTTTTAACTTGCTTCACGACTTGAGCTCATGAAAGTAAACAGAACTACCAAATTAGAAATGACTGCCCGGTGGGTTTACGCCTCTGCTAACCAACCAGTGCCAGTCCACACACTTGTCTTCCTTCACTTGTATGACGTTCATTTTTCATTGTCGTCATTGAAAGTTAATAGTGAACACTGACCTTTGGCCACATAAATCTCTGCAGTTAATCTGTCAGTTTTACTGAAAGTCTGTGCCAAATTTAAAGAGTTCTTAAGATAATGCACTCAAAAGGAAAATACCTTAAGTGCAGTGGTCCTCAAACTTTTTATACAAAGTAAAACCTGAGAAAATATTAAGCTCTCACTATCACCAGCGTTAAAATACAGAGCAAAGTCAGCTACCGACTTTTCACAAAAGAAATATTTATTCCCAGTAAGATTATTTGCTCATTCATTTATCATTTAATTTACCGTTATTTTTCTGTTATTTGTTCTATTTTCTACACAGTCTGGTCAAAATTCCTCAGCTCCACTCCGATGACATACCCTGGTTTATACAATAGAACAATATTAATGATTTTCCTCCAAGTACCAGCAGAGGAATCTCGCATACCACTGGCGGTACATGTACCACAGTTTGAGAAGCACTGGCCTCAGACTACCAAACTCTTAAAAGTTCACCCGTGACTCCGAGTGAACGTCTGTGCCAAATTTCAGAGCAAACTCCCACAAGATGTTCTCGAGGAACTGATCATCAGGATCGGACAGAGGGACGTACAAACAACCCAAAGACACAACTGACTCTGGTTGTTCGCATTCTACGTTTGGATTCTAGTGAACGAAACAAAGAGGAAACTTGATTTTTCATCATTCTTCATCAGGTTTAGAGATGAAGCTAAATGTGGTACAGTATAATTTACCTTTGAGGAGAACTTCAGATGAACTTCAGCTTCGTCCGCCAGACTCTTCTTCAGCTGGGCCCAGGCCTGTCCCAGAGTCCTGAGAGCAGATACGGGGGAAGGTGTGTGTGTTTAATGTGTTACACCAGGAAAGACCACACACACACACACACACACACACACATAGACATAATACATTCTCTAGCCCCTTACCCTAACACCCTAACCCTAACCTAAACCCAATTCTAACCCTAACCCTAAAACCAAGTCTTAACCCTGAAAAAGCCATTTTAAGGGGGGGAAAAGTGAGGACCAGCCAAAATGTCCTCACTTTGTCAAAATGTCCTCACTTTTCAAAATGTCCTCACTTTGTCAAAATGTCCTCACTTTGTCAAAATGTCCTCACTTTTCAAAATGTCCTCAAATGTCCTCACTTTGTCAAAATGTCCTCACTTTTCAAAATGTCCTCACTTTCTCAAAATGTCCTCACTTTGTCAAAATGTCCTCACTCTGCAGGTGTTTATACAACTTTTGGTCCTCACTCCAGACATGGAGGAATGGCAGAAAGTGTCAGGGAAAAGTGGGGAGTGAGAGAACAGGAGGTGGTGGCCGAGTGGATTCAATCACACGCGTGTTGTCAGTAGATCCACAGTCAGTTCACAAGACGATCCATGGGACGTACGTGTATGTGACATGTGGTACGGCTCCGCTCTTCACCACAGCTGGCCGCTTTAACGCCGAGAAGGCTCGTATTGTTTTCAAGAGGAGCGTTACAATCAAGTTAACCGATTACACAATAGTTATGGGCCAGACCAAGTGATTCATGGTGCAGAATTATCCCTGACAGAAAACGGAGTGAGGCAGGAACCCTCCTCATATTTCTGTCGAGCTGTAAAACAGTCGCCCAGCAGGCGGAGAGAGGCCGACGCGAGGCTCTGGGTCCACAACTGGCCGTCTTGGTGGGTAAGCGGGTCGCTTCAAAGCATCGCTATGAACGGAGACATGTGTGGAATTCCCTCAGACTGACATCCGAAACATTCCTCACACTTCCAGAGTAAAGGCTGACACCTGCAGCTCTACGGCAGCAAAAGAGGGACCAAAGAGATCCAGAGCTTTTCACAGAAGGGCTGGGTTTCACTGCTGACTCCCTGAATCATTATCAATTTGTTGTTCAAACCAAATCCTCTCGGATACGAAGAGATTGTCCAACAATTCTGTCTTTGTAGTTTTTAAATCTGAAATATAATCAGACATTTGCAGGGCTGCAACTCACGATTGTTTTCCTCGATTAGTCAAGTATTTGTTTGGTCCATAAAAGGTCACAAAATGTTGATCAGCGTTTCTCAAACCTGGAAATGATGATTTTTCCCAAATGTCTTGTTTTGTCCACAAACCACAAACATTTGTTTGTCAAATGGGAGCAAAGAAACCAGAAAATATTCACACTAAAGAAGCTGAAAAATTACAAAGTTTGTTTTATTTATTGAAAAAACACTAAAAACTGATTAAGTGATTATCAAAATAGTTGACTGTTAATTTGTAGAGGTCAACCAATATGGGTTCTCCAATGGCCAATTCATTTTTTTTTAATCAGGGCAGCAATTTTATTTTTTTAACATTTTAAAAAAATAAAAGAAAAAAGTTTCTTTTTTTAAAAACAAACAAAAAAGCAAATATTGACCCATTTAATCATCCCAACTGAGGAACTGCTCTACTTCTACTTTAGTGGAGGAGATCTTTTCAGTTCTGCCAGTTCCTGGAATCATGGTAATATTTTGCGAGACTAACACGGTTACATATATTAAGCGGTTGGTGTCGAAATTTTATGGGATCATTCAAAAGAAAATCCTTTCTAATTTTACACCCTAACCAACAAAGCCGAAATTAATCCGATACTAACAGGTTGTGAAAGGTATTATTGTTCATTCAGATTCATCTGTAGATGATTAATCCCAATTTCTTGCCTTTTATCCCAATAACTTTTCCCCGACTGTCAAAATCCAGGCGAGCTCGTTGTTTCAACAGGAATTTCAAGCACTATTTCATGGTGTGTTTAATACGGTTAAGGTCAGACCAACACACAATATGGTCTCTGCATTAAAAACATATGAGAAACTAGTGGGGGAAAAATATCTTTACAGAGGGCTGGAGGGCGCCAACTATTCTTCACACTCAATTAATTACATGTGTCAGGTCCCCGTGGTCTGGTCCCTGGTGACAGACACTCCGTTGCCAACAAAATACTCCTGCTCATTTAACACAACTGATACAGAGCACGACTGGGAGAAGGAAAGAGCGGCCACATGCCTCGAAGCCACATCTCTACCGAACAAATGTTAAATTCAGGAATAAATACACGGCTGGCTCTGGGCCGCGGCCGCTCGGACGGTGACTGACCAACAAAACGGTGATTGTGCTGTGTGACAACAGAGCCGCCTGACTGAGAGAATAATGACAGTATTGTGCTGCACTTCTCAGGGTGTGGGCAGACTAGGCTGGCTGGCATAATCTGGATTCTATATAGGACAAGTCCGTCCCACTCTTGCCCTCTGCTACCACGCTCGTGTGAAGAGACGTTATCTCGTACGCGCGTAAACAGCGCAGGGAAAGATAAGCCGAGCTAAAAAACTTTCTTAGTCTGATGTGAACACTTTTAATCTGTTGTAAAGTGATGCAGATTGTACAGTTCTTTTCCTATTCTTAGGTGTCAGATAAGCAAATTTGACCAAAAAAGTAGCAAAATTGGACTAATGTTAAATGCTAATGCCTAGCATAAGCCAGGGGAAGCTACCAGAAATGGCTAGCAAAAAAAAAACACCCAATTTTACCCGGAATAATAATTTGGTTTTCTTACTGTCATGTAAACGTGCTAGCTTATAGGGAGATGCAGCGCCACCTATGGACACAGAGTCAGATGTACGCGGCCTATAATTTCATTTTCTCCACCGCATGTGAGAGTCGGCAAGTTGACCTTAGTCGAACTACGGCCTTCGCTCGATTAAACTGTGCATGCAAACGTTCTGATTGACTGTGCTAATACACTAATACAAACTGTTTCTGTTATTATTATTTTTCAAATTAATTTTTCAAAAATTAGCATTAACATTTCATTGCAACCACTAGTGTTACAAATAAAGCTAGCTATGTGAAAAATACTTGTTCCAAGAGAGTAACGTGGTTAGTCATCCACAAAAAAAAGCTTGCTAGCTCCTTCACCAGATTTTTAGCTTTAAAAACTGTTACATCCCATAACAAAAATACAAGTCTTAAAAGGTTCTGTTCAATGTTTTACACAATAAAGCCTCTGCTTTTAACTAGTGTCGTGTTACTCTTAAACATAGCTCGCTGTTTGCAACATTAGCTGTAGCAATGACATCTTTATTGCTGTCTAATTTTTATTTTATATTTAACAGAAATAAATGCTGTTGCTCCGTTAGCACAGAGAGTGTTTTTTTTTTAGCTAGCCTGTTCTGGTAGCTTCCTCTGGCTTATGGTAGCTATAACGTTAGCAAAAGTAGCACAATGCTCTAACGAGTACATTACATTAGTGAATTGGTGATCTACAACTTTGCTACTTTTTTGGCAAGGGTTTATCATTTAATCTGTGCATTTTTCATCTAAGTATAAAGTGCCAATAGTCTTTTTCGAAGCATTGCTGGATTAAAATATCTTTTTTCTGGTAAAAAAAAAATCCATCCATGTTCATTCCCAACGTAACAGCATGAGGAAAAATACAAACAAAGACAGTTCCATATTATCCTTATTACTTACTCTTGTTTTAATATGTTTCATATTTTGCCACCCAGTCACATCACCATGCACTCTCACACTGTCCTTGTGGAATTTCTTAATGGTGCTGAGTTTAATAACAACACAGTGGGCGTACAAATCACACTGTCTTCTCTTTGTGGGCCTCATGAGCTGGCCTTTGAATCCCCCCTCTCAGCTCCGGGTTCCTCTACCTTCCATGTTCCTGGGTCTCCCCTGAGAATCAGACAAAGAGCCGCCCTCAGCTTGATACCCCCTCTGCTGTCGGCCGCAAACCCCTTCTCCCTGCAGGGACTCCCTGGACCCCAGAAGGCACCGCTAACTGTCTGTCTGTCTCCTCAAATCTCAGTGACCTCCTCTTCACTTTTACCACCCGACACGTCTCTCCTCCTCCTCGTTTCTCTCTCTTAATCAAAAAAGTATGCTGCAGCACTGGGATCAAAGTGTCCGGTGATTTACAGGACGGACAGACTGTTTCACAGCATCACTGGCTGGGTCTCCACACTCAAGACACCCACCCGGAGTTCGTGCCTGGATGGTTTGGTTGACCGCATGACCCACTGTGACAGTGTCACTGAATCCAGTATTACCATTTACACTCGCCGACTACTTATTTGGGTACTACGCTATGATACTGCAATATGAAAACATGATAAAGTACTTCATTCCTGCCTTATCTTTTACTTTTCCACACTCCAGTCCAGTAGGTGGCAGTAATGCATCTGTAAACAGCCACTGTTTGACAACCGCCATTAAAATCCACAACTCACAGAAGAAATCAAGAAATTTGGTCTTCAACGAATAACTGCAGGCTTAGTAGCCATTCTTCTACGAGTTGGCCCAGACCTTTACATTTTTTAAGGCCTCGCTGTACTTTCCGTAAAGTGACCTATGCCCAAACTGTCGCAATTAAAGGCACCTAAACAGCAGGACAACACAAAATTGAGGATAATTTTGGGTTAAATGTTACACACTTGAAGAGAGAGAGAGAAAAGCTTGATTGGTTTGGGAAATCAAACTTCACCACGTCACCGCTTCAGTATGGACTTATGGATGATCAGTCGAAAAATACACCTTCAGATCGGTGAGGCTTGTACCCATCAGAAGCAAAACATGGTCCAAAAAAATAAATATCATTTTGACGAAATCCTGCTGCAGACGTTTAAATGAGGCCATGTCATCTCATCTTCCACGAACACGCCAGGTAATGTCCCCCCACCCAAAAGGATTTTAAATGCTGAAGTAGATCTGACAGGCCCGCATGTGGCGCTGTAATGCTGCCACAGAAATAAGCAGAAAAATGGAGAAGCTGACCCGGAACATGCAAGGTCCAGCAGGGTTAAGGGTCAGAGAGGTGGAGCTACAACATCACTGCTTTCCCAAAATTGGGAAATAATGGTTATATGCACACAAAAACGCAATGGTGGCATTTCAACATTTTATCACTCCGGGACCTGTTTTTTAAAAAGTTGTGTTTTAGCTCTCCAAAAATGCCGGTTCTGTGTGGAGAAAAAAGGTTTGCAAATTCTCCTAAACTGGTTCTTGTGTGTTTGGGCCCTAAATACCACAGAAAATAAAGCACATCTGGTGTGAGGAGGTCTTAAATCACAGCCTCTCACATCCTCCTCATCATCATATTCATTACAGAAGAGGAAAGAGGCCAAAAATCCAAACTTACAGCTGCTGCGTTTTCAGAGCAGCTGTGCAGACGTTCGTTTTCGAGCAATTTCTTCTCACTTCTTTTGAATATTGATTCATATCTTCCACTGCAGACATATGTGTGTGTGTGTGTGTGTGTGTGTCAAGCAGGGTTTGTCTTTGTGAAACTAACTGACAGAACAAAGCCGCTCACCCTTCTTCTTGTCCTGCGAGAGGGATCTGGGAGAGTTTGGAGAGATTCTTGGCGTACTCCTCTTCTATCTTTATCCTGAGAGGGAAGTGGGGAGTTTCATTAGCACACAGTCCTTATGCAACTCTGACTGTTTCCATGTGCCTTTGCTGTGTTGTGCAACTCGGTGATGTACATGAATGAGCACGAAAAAAAAAAAAAAAAAGAAGCAGGAAATGGTTTGTTTAATAAGAGAAGTGTATGGTTTTCATGGCGACCCGCAGATGGAGAGTGGAAAAAAAAAAAAGAAACCCCACACAGCTGATTAGAAAGCTGATACCTTTCTCGGATGAACTCAGCCATCTCTTTCTGCATCTGTTTCCCCTTCAGCTGTTTCTGCAGCAGAACCTCGAATCCTGTGATGCAGCCGTTGCCTTGGGGATCCTTCTTATCGGCCTGTGAGATAAACGCGAGAAAAGCACGGAACAAACCATTAGAAAACATGACAGTGCGCCTTAAAATCGCCCGATGTAGCTTCAGATAGCTAACGCGGCGGCGCTGCATGAGGTTTGCATTCACGTGTGATTTGTCAGATCTGCTGATCGGCCGCTGGAGCCTCTGCACAAACTGGTGAAACGGTTTGTTACTGTCGGAGCCTGTTTGACAGACGTCGTGTAGCCTGAAACCGTAGTTCGCAAACTCAAATGACTTGGGGGCCACTTCCGCGACACAGTTCCAGCCCGACTCGACTCTACTCGGTTTTCCATGACTTCTTAGTTCCTCGTCAACGTGGTTTGGGTCGTCATAGCACGACTGCAACGAAACTGCCATGACATTGTTTTATACGCGCCACAAACACACAATTGTATGTACTGATTGTACTGAGTCATTTTTCTCAGTTTCATAAGCAGATGAGTTCACTGAATGGTTCAGTACTTCCTGCATGACCGGAGCACAGACTCCGTCTGACACAGTCGCTGAACTGAAATACGGCTGAACGGCTTGTGATTGGGCTCACGATCAGCAGTGCTGTCGCTAAATGCACCAGACTCCTCTGTTAAATATGGACATTTTACAAATGTCCTTGTTAAATGTTGCAGATTAACACATGTTTTCAGGATTTTCAAGTCTTTTTAACTGATCTACAGTTCGGCATCGTTCGGTTGGATTCTTGTGCCGGACGTCGAGCTCATGACTCTTTCAGTGATGACACTCTCTGACCAATCAGTGGCCGGCAGTCTGTCCACATCACATTTTAGCATCGGCTCGACTGGAACCTCGACAGAGAAGATCTCTAACGATGAAAAGCAGTTTTTGGGAAAAACAGTTGCAGTAACGATATTTGTGACGATTTCATAGACTTTTTTTTTTAAATAAAAAGACAGTTTGTTTTGATATGGAATGAGAGAATAAAAACTTGACATAAGTGAAAGGGCCTTATGATTGGGGGGGGCACATTTGGCCCACGGGGCTGCGTGTTTGTTAACTGACGTCTAAAACATGACGTCAGTTAACACAAGATGGCGGCCTCCATAAAGCACGGCCTCTTTCCTAAAGGACTTAGGCTTATTCTAAGGCTACACATCCAAAACGATTTTTATTCTGAAGCAATTATAGCCTCAAACAAACATATTTATGGATAGTTTATTTAAATCCTGGCAATAAACCCTTCCATATGTTACACACTGGACCTTTAAGTGCTTTCCTTGTGTTGTTTGAAATATGATCACTGTATTTTGATGACGGAAGTCAAAACTGAGTAATTTTCCCAGTGTAATTTTCCCAAGTGCTTGTGTCTTGACAGGATTCTCTCGTGGTGATTACAGGGTTCTTTTTGATGTGATGTTAAAGAAAACAGATTACTGTAGTGAACTGGTTCACTACACTGGTTTTAAGTCCCCAGAACAGAAGCCACAGCTAGGAGGTCTGGCTGGTCAACACGGTTCATCAAAACTTGGTTTCAACTTTCCCTAAACTGTGTGTGTGTGTGCATGTTTACTACACCTGGTAGAGATTACACTGCAGGGGTGGGTGGTGTCCAAACAGAGCATCAGAGACCAGCTGGCTCTTCTTGCTCCAGCCACTTGTAATGTAATGTATTATCCTTCTACTACACCGTCTGTTAGATCTTATGAAAGTCCATGCTGGTTCTCAGCATGTGGCTCAGCCAGTTTGAGATAAATATGGAGTCGCGTTAAAGAGATGAAACGATTTGGTTGTGTTTTTGTTTGAGGTTCTCATCATCAACTATGACCTCAGACACTTCACAACCGGTCTGTGCAGCAGAGTGAAAGTCGACAGGCTGATCAGTGTCGTCGGAGGTAGATTTACCCAAAAGTAGTCGCAGTAGCTCCAATCGTCTGGTTTCAGCAGCTGCTGCTCGTGCAGAGAAGCAGGAGACGGGAACGTCACACAGTTGATCTGAGACAGAGAAGAGAGGGGTCAGTTTAATGGGTCAGTTTACAGTATCACAACAGACAACTTCATGCTGAGGCCTCAGGACTGTACAGCAGAACAAATGAGATCACACGCATTGACATGCAAATCATCTCCACTGAAAACATTGACTGATGTTTCTACTAGAGGTCGACCAATATGAGGAGTTTTCTAATTTTTAGAAATCAGGGTGGCCCATAGCCAATAATTAATGTCAATTATCATACTTTTTTTTGGCCCATATTTAGCCTATTTTCACTTTTTCCTCCATCAGATAAAATATAACTGTTTACTGAACAACACTAATGACCTGTTTTTATATGTTATGTGTGCACTGCACTTTTCAATACAAAATAGGTCAACAAGAAAACTAAAAAAAAAAAATCAGGTTAAAAGGAACATAAATCTGGTTTCAGACTTTAATGAGACTCAGCATCAGTGTAGTCAGATTCAATGGGTTGGATGGGGGGGGTGGTCAATTGGCTGGAGAGATGTGGTCAAAGTGACCTGTCAATTCTTCAGCAAGAACTGGAAGTAAGACTTAGAGATGTACCTTGGCTTCATGCTCATTTTTTAAAGAAACAAATTGCCTCTGTCACTGGTGTTCCTCAAAAAGTTCTGGCATAAATCCCAATTTCAAACCTTAAATAATGAATATTTTTGAATGGTGGCCGTGATGATTCTGCAGGTGCTTCAGAAGGTCTGATGACAAAATAATCTTTGCACGTAATTTTCCAGACCATATTAATCCTCTAGTTCAAATCATCCAGACCTCACAGCTTTAATCAAACCAGTTCTAACCAAGATTTAACCCTAACTTTAAAACATTCTTAACATTAAAATCAACTGGTTTACCTCACGGGACTTGCTTATAATTTGGTAATTCTAGTAATTTTCTGGTAATTAAAGGTAGTCTGAACTCTCATTTCACTTGACACCTCCAGTCAACCTGTCATTGTTTATTCACTTTCCTCTTTGCACTGCATCCATCGGGAAAACCACTGTCAATATGGAGCCTCAGCCATTTTGGGATTCAGAGTTCGGATCTCTACGCTAACTCTCTATCAGCAGAATAGATTCCCAAAGACGGCACTTAATTAATCTTGGAGTAGTTAATTGTCTTCTTGTTCCCCCACTGATGTTGAATCTGCTGCTGCAGAGGCTTCCTGCTGTGAACTGGTTGGTGCTGCTCAGAGACTCTCAGGCCCATTTTCCACTGGTAACAAAAACCAACAAACACACGCAAACGCCTGGCTTTTGTCTGGGAGTAAATACAGTCAGAATTCACATGACTCTGCAGTAGACACAGGTTTTATCAGCTCCAAACGTGACACGTAGGTGATGATACTTATTTTTAACTCCAGTAACACCCAGGTGCTTTTTTTGGTGAATCAGTTGTGTCAGTATAAGCAGAAGCCGTTGCTGTTTAGTCAGTTTTGTCAGTTTACAGTATCACAACAGACAACTTCATGCTGAGGCCTCAGGACTGTACAGCAGAACAAATGAGATCACATGCATTGACATGCAAATCATCTCCACTGAAAACATTGACTGACGTTTCTACTAGAGGTCGACCAATATGAGGAGTTTTCTAATTTTTAGAAATCAGGGTGGCCCATAGCCGATAATTAATGTCAATTATTATACTTTTTTTGGCCCATATTTAGCCTATTTTCACTTTTTCCTCCATCAGATAAAATATAACTGTTTACTGAACAACACTAATGACCTGTTTTTATATTTTATGTGTGCACTGCACTTTTCAATACAAAATAGGTCAACAAAAAAACTAAAAAAAAAAAATCAGGTTAAAAAGGAAGAGGAGTTAGAATTCAACTCAAACGACCAACAAAATCTGATTTGACTTGTGCCTCCAACCTGTTTTGAAAAGTGCGGGGTCGGGATTTGACAAGTCGAACTTTGCCACGCTGCTAATTCAAAGAAATAAACAAACAAAGACAAGGCATCACGCCTCCTGAAAAGAAAACAAATGGAGAGACATGTCTCGACGATAAAGAGAGACAAACAGATACCAGGTCCCGGGCAAACAAAGGGACCTTTAGTCTTTTCTCACATTCTTTCCAATTAACCTCGGGAGGTAAACAGCCTGCAGTGAGGATGTTTCTATTTAAAAACCGTCTGCGGCAGCAGAGAGCAGCTCTGTCTAACGCCAAACCCCCCGACTTTCAGGGCAAATCGACAAATACAGCTTCACTGATGAGTTTTCCAGAGCCAATATTTAGATTCAAACTGGCAAGAGGACGACGAAAAAGGCCTCTAATTCAACCTCACCTTGGCTTATGAAGTGTATAATTTATTTAAGACATTGGCCTCCGATGAATTTGATTCTTTTTTTTTTATTTTGGTTTTCAATAACAGAGACTAAGAAATCCACGCTGAGGTTTAAACTGACCCCAGCTTCCTCTGGCAAAGATGAGGGCAACGCTAACTCTCACACTCTCCAGTGACAAACCGTGTTGGTTTGCTTTGACACCCACACATCGCTTCCAGCGATGACCTTTGGTGACCTCACAAGTTGACCATTCATGAGACCTTTTTTTCCAAACATAGAATATCCATTCTTAAATTAATACGTATTGGATATTCAGTGAGTTTCAATGGTTTTTCTTTTCAGAACATCACAAACTACGTCCCCAATGTGGTTGTGAAGTTCACGCAAGAGTAAATTATTAAAAATAGTTAATCATTAGTTTCAATAGGTTTTTTGAACAGTGTTTATGTGTTGTAGGTTTTTGTCAACTTTGGCTCTGATTACAAGACTCCAGTGAACGCGCTAATTTCTTCTTCATCTGCTTCATTTTTGGCAGCGATGCAAATTCTTGCATCATTTCCAGCACAATGCATTCATTTTCCAGCTGTTAGCCATGCATGTTTTTAGCAAACCTTCCCCTTTTGCAAGTTGGGACATGGTACCTCATTTTTATTAGCAACTTAAAATCATTAACTCACTATTGAATTTGAACGACAGACCAAAGTAAAATATACCAAACACCGACTCCAATATTGTTACAAAGGTCCACTGTGTTGTTGGGTTGCTGTTGTCTTCTGCTTCTGACTTTCTTGTGTTCAACCACTCACTGTCAATGGGAATGATGTTACTAATCTGGTCAGTAAGGGGCCAGTCAAGGGGTGGGAGACATCAGCTTAAAATGATAAGACAATATTCCACCATGATATTGGAAGATTAATATTTGTGATGATATTTCAAAAGATTTTAAAAGTTCATTTTTAAACTAAATGATCTATCGTTCACAATAAAAAATAAAATAGATATGACTCAAATGAATTTGTAAAATAATAAATATACAGAAATAGCTCGATTCCACTGAACAGGATGCTTCACATATGTGCTAAGTTCCACTTCTGTATTATGCTACCTAAAAATGTTGTAAACCTTTATTATTAATAGAAACTGAATATGCTGTATATTTTTGAAAGAATAGGGATCTTAGCTACGATTGAGAGAACATCTTTCCTGACCTGTAGCATAAAAATAACATCACTTAATCTGAAAAAAAAAGCTTGCCTCTCCTCGTCTCACACTCTTTCATCTTTATTTCTGCTTATCAAAAGCATCACACTGGTTGCCATGGAAGTCAAGACATGGAAGTCCCCCCCCCCCCCAATCTCAGGCTTGTATAGTGCGAAAAAAACAAGATCTTAGTGTGATACATATTCATAACATCGCAGCAGCTCGGCTAATTCAGGCAGAGTCAGAGAACAAACAGGATGTGACGACCTGACGACAGCGGAGACATGATGTGGTTGATGGCAGTGATGATGATGTCATTGTGACTCTGTCTCCTAGCAACTGCAAACAAGCACCAAACAATAACTGTGTCTCCATGCACAGTTAAGTCTAGCTATGGTTGTAGCTGGACTGGGACCATTTGATTTGGACGACTGTCTTGACCTAGTGTACATTCCACCTCCACAGCCCTAGGTGGCGATATGACCCCATTTTAGTGAGTTAGTATTTGTATTTTTCTTTGACCAAACAACTTAAACTCATGGCTGAGTTAGCACGTAGCAAGACCTATTACCTCATAGGTCAAAACAACTTTTGCACATGGCTAAGTTAGCGCATGGCAAGTTGACCTATTACTTCATAGACCAAAACAACTTTAGCTTGTGGCTAGCTGCTACATGGCTAGTTGAGTGATTACTTCACAGACCAACACAACTTTAGCTTGTGGCTATTTAGCACATGGCTAGTTGACCGATTACTTAAGAGACCAAATCAACCATGTGTTACCATGTAAAGCACCATTCTGTGTCTTTCTATCGTCGATTGACTTTAAAAAATCTTATTCTTTAAGCATGAATTCAGTCTCAAAATTGGTTTATTTACTTATTTATTTTTGCTTTTTTAATTAATTTATTTATTTTTTTTACTGTTGTCTGCTTTCACACCCTCTCTGTGTCCTAACTTATTTCCAGGAACCTGGGGGTCCAGTTTGGGTCAAGTTGAACGTTTACATTTGAAATGTTCCAGCTGTAGCCCAAGTGCAGTTGTAAAACATAAAAACTGTAGTCAAAAGTTGGAGTCTCCTCGTTGTGAGTCAGATGTTTCAACTGTAACGCCCCCTTAGGTCAGTCTTCAAACTCCCAGCAAACCCGCAGACCCTGTCATAAGATTCCAAGAAGTAAAACCATTCTGCTACTTTCACTGTTAATTGCACTTCTGTCTTGTTTGTTTCACACTAAGTCAAAAGTACATGTACGTAGCTATGCTGTTTTTGACTGGTATTGCTAACAACATATAGGTGGAGTTATGTTTGCATCCACGTCAGTCCCGTTTCAGACTTCCGAAGTAAATGGAACAATCCATTAAACTCCCAGATGCATTGTCTGGGTGTGTTAGTCTGTTGATGATTTGATTTCATATAATTTCGTGTTTATATGTATTCCAAAAGTCTGGTTCTAGTCAGACTAACACCATAATTAGATCTTTTTAATGACTGAAAAAGGAACACATCACTCGAACAGTCAAGATTTTAGTTTGTTATGTTCAAAAAACAGAACTAATTTTTTTTTTATGACGCAGGATGGATGAAGTATCTGAAAAAATAGATGCTACCGGAGAATTCTGGTAGACCCCCCCCCCCCCCCCCGCCCCCCAAGAGTTCCTGTTCAGAGGTGAGGTGAGTTCACACGTAGTTCAGGAACGTTCCACTGACTTATGCTCCACTCACCGTGACTGTCGTCTCCTTGCTCTGTTTCCTGGTGGGCGACGACGATGTCGGGCTCTGGGGGGACAAGAAGGACACGCCGTCAAAACGTCTGCCGTCTGTGTCTGACATGATGCACTCAGCGCGCACACACACACACACACACGCTGTCACACAGAGTTGTGTTCCTGACGAGTGCTGGCAGTCGGTCTGCTGTTCTCTCTGCACTGGCTTATGCTGCTGCTGCTGCTTCTGCTGCTGTTGGTGTGTGTGTGTGTGTGTGTGTGTGTGTGTGTGTGTGTGTGTGTGTGTTTCTGTGCAGCATACAGAGCACAGTTCTGCAAAGCAAAGTGTCAAAGTCTGAGTATGTGTGATTTCTAACACTCATTCAAATCTCAACTAATTTCCTGTAACCTGGATAAACCAAAACTGTGTGTACGTGTGTGTTAGCAGCAGCAAACAATCGAAATAATTATTTATTCTCGATTAATTGTTTGGTCCATGGAATGTCAGAAAATGTTGTAAAATGTCAGAAAAATGTTGTAAAATGTCAGAAAATGTTGTAAAATGTCAGAAAATGTTGTAAAATCAGTGTTTACCAAACCTATACAGGATTAAGTTCTTAAATGTCTTAAACGGTGCTTTACATTGACGTCGAAAGTCAAACCTGGGATTCCGTCCAAACATGGATGCCAATGTATCTTGGGCTACTCATTGTTAGCGACACCTGCCGATTACAATGCTAACACAGTATTTTTTGCACACGAAACGACATTGCAACATGGATAAAAACTGAACGGTACTATGTGTACGGCTGGTTTAATGTGAAATAAATAAGACAGAATTGGTTGCTCTCAATGTTGCCAACTACTTTCAACGGAAAGTAGCTAAAGCCAGCCTGAACAGGAAGCTAGACGGTTGCCTTTTGATTGTATCATTTTGCCGATATTTACATGCAAAAGCAGGATAATACCTTTCTTATTTTTTCTTTCTCACAAAAGAATGTAAGTATTGAAGGTTAACAATGAAAGCGAATCAGAGAAAAGAAACCATTGTCTACAGATGATATTTTTCTTGCATCAACAATTAAAATTTGGCCAGAAAGTTGCTAGAGTTGTCAGCAGTCACTTTTTTTTGTATAAATAAATAAATAAAGGTTGACAGAGTCTGAAAAGTCACTAAACATCACAACAAATTCTGTCTTGACCTAGTGTCCAATCCACCTCCACAACCCTAGGTGGCGATATGACCCCATTTCAGTGTGTTAGTATTAGTATTTTTCTTTGTCCAATTATGTCACAGACCAAAACAATTCAAACTCAAGGCTAAGTTAGCGCGTGGCAAGTTGACCTATTACATCCTAGATCAAGACAACTTGAAATTCCAACTTGCAACTACAACTGTATTATATATATTTTTGTGTGTGTGTGTGTGCGCATCCTGCATGACTGTAAGATACTGTAAAGCAGGGAAAAGAGGATTTTATCCACTCTGTAGAATTTCTACAGAGTGGATAAACGGTGGGTGGATCACAGCCGCCTGCTTAATTATGATCAAGAGAGCAGATAGTGTAGGAGGGATTAATCTGCCATCAGCCTCTACATTAATAATGAAGAGTGGAGGGAAGGCTAATCTGAAATGTGGAAAGACCTCGTCTTCTATTGTCACGTCTCGTTTCTCTTTAAGACTCTACGGAGACGCCGTGAGAAGTTGTTGTTGTTATTGCTCAGTTTTATGAGTTAATTTAAGTTGAATCATTACCTTGTTACCTCGGGGTAAAGCTCATCAGGCCTGTATCGAACCTTAAAGCTACGACAATCAACATTTTAATTCGAACAATGAATAACAACGCTATATATCACATTAAATAGGCTGCTTATACGTAGACAAATATCACTACGTGAGTAGTAGATTGACTTATTGGGTCAACTTTAGCCAAACTTTTAACTGTTAGCTGGTTGTTAGCATGCCAATGCATGGGAGAAAGACACGTAATGGCACTTAAGTTCAATAACGTTTAAATTTTTAAGCTAACAAGAGTATAAATTCTAATATTATTTCAGCATCAAAGTCTGGTGACGGAAACTGTGGAACATGTAGCTACTAAGAAACTACAACAACCTGTGTTCAGTTGAACGTTTAGCGTAGCTGGGTTCACTCTATGCATTATGGGTACTCAAAAAGGTCATGGTTGTTATCTGTGCAGGGCATGGAAGCCATGTTGTTTCTGCTAATAAACGCTTAATGTTACGTCATGATCTGGATCATCACTGGTTATGTCCAGTAACGAAGACAGTGTACGACATAATAGTAATTAACTCCAAACTGCATTATCAGTGTGCGTTAGTCTGACTTTGACTGAATTTAGTACAGTTTCAGTCAGACTAAGATTATTACGTGTATTTTAAATTTTTGTACCACTCCGAATTTTGGAAAATAACCGGAAGATTTTTGTCTGGGCTTTGTCTAGTTTGACGTTTATATACAGTATGTGTATATATATATATACATATATATATATACATATATATATATATATATATATATATATATATGTATATATATATATATATGTATATATATATACATATATATACATATATATATATATATATATGTGTGTGACAAACACAGCAGAAGACAACGTCAACAAATATGTCAGTGAGTGTGACGGAGGCAAGAAACTGCAAATTATCCGTAACTTTTCCTGTTATGTTGTCACACGGTTTCACTCGGACAATGTCAGGAAAAACTGATTCGGAACTCGGCAGGAGAAGCTCCTGAAAAATGTGTAGAGTGACTTTTGCAGACAACTCTCCCGTGACGTTTGAATGGTTCAACTTTCAGTCAAGGTTAATGCTCATTTAACAAAGTGCAGTGCATGTGTGAATTACGAACGTACCTGTGTCTCTGTACTGCTTTTTCTAACCAGGCTGTTGTGTGAATGCTCCAGATGATGTAAGGGACTGCCTCCTGAGTGAAATCCATTCACTGGTGATACAAATGAGACATAAAGACGGAGCGAGAGAGGAACAAAACATCATTGTCTATTAACTGTTTTTGTACAAATCCAGGACAAATTTCACTTATCTGTATTATCTCTTATCTACTGTATGAAGAATTATTTTGCACAACCACAAATGAAATGAAAAATGTTTCGTTTTAAACATTACATGCTTAAAAGTCAACAGCAATGTCACTCATCTGTGAGTAATTTTAAGCAGTGAAGGAAGAAAAACAGTCTACTGGGAAACTTTTCCTCACATAAATTAGACTATTGAACAAAACTATAATTACAATCTGTACTGTAACACCTGATTTGTTTTCTCGACTCAAAAGAAAAAAGATTACACGAAAGTATTCGAGTTCATTAATTCAAACAATTGAGGCCTAAGAATTGTTTGAATAAGTATATCGTACAATTCAATTTAATATTCAACAATTTGTGCTTACAGGTTTTACAGTGTATACACTGAAAAATGTACTTCAAAATGAGGAGGCGTTGAAATGGACTCATCTTATAGAAAGAGTAAACACAAACATGTTAACAGTTGTTAAAACAATAACCTGAACATGAAAGAAACTAAAACAGAATATCTTTCACAAACCAATTTTTACCAGAGTTAGCTGTAGACAAGTCCCGCAATAGACTGCAACTACCAATTACATGATCAATTTCTTGATTAATCAAGTAGCCTAGTTGTTTGGTCCATAAAATGTTGAAACATGTTAATTGGTGTTTTCCAAACCTGGAAATGAGGACATTTTCAAATGTTTTGTTTTGTCCACAAATTAGAATTATTCAGTTCAGAAGGCCTAACGCTAACTCCTGAAGAAAACGGTTGAAATATTCGAAACGTTTTTGAGCAGTTTGAGGGGAAACTTGTTAATCATTGAAGTGATTTAAAGCTCCTCCCACAGCATCTTGGCCAATTAAAGACTTTAAAACTCACACAAAACTGACTATTTTTCCCCATTTGTCTTCTTTTAGGAGCAACAGAGAAGGACTTAGAATAAAATTAGTCACAGGAAGTGTGTGTGTGTGTGTGTGTGTGTGTGGTGTATATGAGTGGGTTCTTTGTGCCACAATGAAAGTTCAAGCGAATTCACAGACTGTAGAGCACTAAAACTAAAACTCAAAGAACTTGCAGTGGTCAAGAGTTCAGAGCTAAAGTACCTGCTGGCAGTGAGTTCTTGTGTCGGATCGAGGCTTTGGGGGTTCCAGGAACACTGGACGGCCGCTCCCATGTCGTCTCTGATGAGGCATTTCAGAAAGAGGGAAGGAAAAACAACGTTTAGGAGACAAAACTCCAAGTGTCATACTCCAGATCCCATCATGGGTTGCAAACGTGGTACTTTGATGCAGTTAAACCAGAAGAAAGTTTAGATCTTACGTTGGTTTGCGGTAAAATTGATGGGTAAACCTCAAAATGTGATTGAACTGGCGTTTTGTTTCACGCCTCATCTATTTTTCTCATATGCTAACAGGAATTGTGGTATCCAGGAACTCTGTTTAGTGAGATGACTTCCTGTAAAGCTGGGTAAATCATCAAAGATGATAATTCTAACAGCTTTTTTTATCTCCAGTTATGTTTTCATCTGTAAGTTCCTGTTAGCAACTTCCTGTCTACAGTTTTTGACGGATCAATCAGATTTTTTCTTGATGGGTAGGAGATCACATAAGTTTGTTGCCATGAAATTTTGGTAAGAATCTACCTATCGGTGACGTCGCGAAACAATGATCAATATTTTACGAATATTTCCTCACAACTGACAACTCATCAGATTGGGACAAAATGTGGTGTTTGTGTGCGGAATCAGATCCAGATTCATGATGTTTAACGGGTTGAGTCCCATTGAACACGTTCACTTCTGTTTATCTCAGCGACATCTAAACAGATCAGGATGAATTTTGTCATGTTCATGCGAGATGGAAACAGCTATGAGCACGTAAAGTTCTATACAGATCCAGACAGTTCTCCTGGATCCGGTGGATCCAAAGCCTTGGACCTTGGAGGTCTTGTTTGTTTTCAGCTGCTGTCATCACTCGCTTAGTGTCCGACTCTAAAGACACGTCCAGGTCCAGCAGTCAGTCCATCATGTGACCTGAGACGTATCTCCAAACATTTGATTGGAGTCACAGTTCAAATTACCTCCAATTATACTTTGGATCAGATTTGCAAAAACGGACCAGATCCTTCAATGGAGAAATATCCAGTCCTCAGTTATTTTCAACTGACTTTGTTTTGTTCTGCAGCAATCTTGATGCAACAGGTGCAAACACTTAACGGGAAAGTTTGAAACCCCGATAAAATGTAATGATCTTCGTGGAAGCTTCGATACTTTTCCGTTATCTGCCCTCCTTTCACCGCAGCTGCTAAAGATGCTGGAGGAACTGATCTCTCATATAGACGCTCTCACTTTGATTTTAATTCCCCTCTGTTCGTTTGCACCACAGCACTGAGCACATTTAGGCCTTTACTGTCACCGTAAGACGAAGAGGCCCAGACACGGAAAGAGCTCTAACATCATTTGGGCCTCAGCTCCGTTTGGACGACTGAGCCAAGCCCATCAGCTCAAATGACACGCATGGAGAGGATAACTGGCAGCGGGATTACGGAGAAAAGCTGTGGCTTCAGGGTTGAAGGGTTAGTTTGTCATAAACAAATCAATATTCTGAGAAATATAGGTTGTTAATGCGGAAAGATGGAGCAGAATCTACTTAGCGCAGGGTAAGTGGTTTAAAATGTGGCATGTCTTCCTTTGCCAGAGGGATTGAAGTCAAAACTTGATTGAAAAATCAATTTATATATTAGCCCAACACCGATATCACAAACTTGAATAACAGAGGTAAGTACAGTGGAAGATAACTAGATAATACAAAAGTACACGTAAAACATGGAAGTGCACCAAAGTCCAGTGAAAAAAAATAATACCAGGAGATAAAAGAAAACGTACAAACCAAGTAAGTGCGTCTTTTAAAACAGTATCCAGAGGCAGAAAAGCTGAGATCGGTGGGTAAAACATTCCACATTTACGGGGCAACAGACTCAAAAGCTCAGTCACCGCCGGTTTTGGACGGGAACGTGGGACCGTGTGAAGGTTCTGGCTGCCAGAGAACTGATCACTCTGTTGGGCAAATTTTGCCCCCTTTCTTGTTGCCTGGTTATAATTTCTTAATTGGTATATTCTTTTTTATATTCCTGTTCTCAGAAAGTTGTTTTCATCTGCGGGTTGTTTTCATGAATTTAAACCTCACTTTATACATTATTTACCAGTCCAATACAGTCGTTTTTACATGCTTTTGCCACCTCACCTCAGTAAATTCTATGACTCTGTAACAAATATTCTGATCATATACAAAAGACATTAACAGCACACATTTTTACAGTATGTGAAACTTAGTCGGTATTGCACCAATACTGAAACCAATTAAATATCATATCAGCTTATTTCTATTTATTATCTTTTGTACTGCAAATCAAAATATGAAAAAAAAAGAAATTGTACACAGTTAGGAAATCAAAGTTTAATTGTTCTGTTTTTGATTGTCTAACAAATGTGATACATGTTTCATTAACATCTCGTAGTAGAGTATTTATATTTTGATAGTGTATCATCTTCCTTTAAATCTAAAACTTGACTTTAAAATTATATCGTAAATTAAACTGAAATGGCAATATATATATATATATATATATATATTATATATCAGAATTTTGGCTTTATACCCAAATGGTTCAGCCCCAGACTGAGGTGTTTACTACAACGTTTGATGAATGGAACAGCTTGGATTCCCAGGCAACTGACTCTTGAAATACAAACGAGGCAGGCTTTTCATACAGATGAGCCATTGGACTTGTCACCTGCCACATTCACGTCTGCAGATGCTGCAGTGATAACAGCAGCCGCAGTAGGAATAGTTCTCATCAGACGCCTTGTCGCGACAGCGGAGCTGAAGTCTCATCCAATCTGAAGCGTCTAATGAGAGTCTTTTATGGACCAGAAACGTTCCAATTCATGCTTTTCTTATTCCCCTCAATATGTTATTATGCACCAGTCACTGGTGCACGGGCTCAGCAGGCAGTGGCTGCACTGCAGAGTGAACGTATGAATGGATCTAAAAACAGAAATAACCCTGCATACGCCGAGCGTCTGTGACAACAACCAGGGCAGACGTGAGTTTTAACAAGAGGAGGAGGAAGTGTCCTAGTTACTTTATCAGCAACCATATGACACTGGTCCCTGATGCATTAACGTCCCCCGTCTCTGATTTCTTATCAACCAAATCAATTCATTCACTCGCTGTATTAAACCAAAAATAAAAGACCCGGCAGTGAGATAAAAGTGGAAAATTCACTGTGGTAAATGTGAAAAATGGAAACTACTGAGAATAGATTATATATAAATTATAGAAAAAAAAAAAAATATATATATATATATTTTCCATTAGAGATGCTCTTTTACCTTGTAAATTCATCAATGCAGGTCTCTGTTTGACTGTTAAAGGCAATTATATTTAATGGTAAAAAAAAACTAGCTTCCAAGCTTTTTTAAAAGCTTCGGAAAAAGCTTTTAAAAAGTCACCAATTTCCTTTAAATACTGTCACCAGTACAATTATCATTGCAAATGTCAAACTTGATGAGAGTTTTTTTAAAACGTTCAACAGAGAGCAGTATGGGAAAAAATAGCGCAAAAAAAAGTCGAGCAGGGAAATTAGAAGGCGTTAGCTAAACATAATGCTCACAAATTAGTCATTAAAAGTTAAACCTTGTTTTCAGAAAGAGATTTCTTTTTAAAAGAAGATACTGGAATAGCAGCTAGACTTGAAATGACGACACAGCTACTGTGTTTCGCCAGTAAACTAGCATATTTAGCACATTTACCTAGCGACCTAATGTTAGCGCAGAACTCTTTGCCGTAGACGATGTTTAACAAGTTTATTTTAAACATATGAAAATACACAAACATATAGGAAGACTCACAGTTTCCAGCTTTGTCAGCTTGAAAATTTAAAAAGCAATCATTAGCTATAGTCATTTGGGATGTGATAAAAATGAACACACAAATATGGGTCATAAATACACAAATAAATACATGTGTTCACGTTAGCTTGGGTATTTGCTTAATATAAGTTCCTCTATACTGTATGTTCCTGTAAGGCTCCAAATTTTTAAAATATTAAGAATGAAATTAAATTCAAATTAGAAGTTTGAAGCCTTGATTTCAGTATTTTTGTATTTTATTGATTTTATGGATGTAATAACTAAAACTATAATTGCAAGGTAAGGCAAGGCAGCTTTACTTGTGTAGCACATTTCATAAACAAGGGCAAATCAAATAACGTTTACAATTTTGGAAACGTTTCACATTTAAAATTTACAATTTAAACAAAACCTAATTATGGTAGTAATAAAAAGAAAAAAAGAAAACAAAATGTTACACTAAACTGGATCATAAAATATGATGATGAATAATTTATTCTAAAATTATTAAAAGAATGTAAAATGCAAAAGAATAAACATTTTAAAATGCTTTAAAAAGCAGTGTTTTTAACCTAATTGTAAAAATTAGGTGATGATTTCTCTGATTTCAGTTCCACTTGTGTACAGCATAACTAAATTGTACTTCAAAACTTTTACATTTACATGCAAACAGTGGAGTCACCCACAATTAAATACAGATTTCAAGAGCTTCTGAATTGGAATTTAGGTTTTATTTTTACAGTCGCTGGTGGAAAGTGTGGGAAATGTCTGTCTGCTGTAAATCTACATGTACTGGGATTATATGGTATGTTCTGGGAACAGCCCGCTGGTCAGACTGGGATGAGCAGAGAGTTTTACAAACCACAGCACCCAGCACCGCTGCACCCACTAACACAGGAAGGAAAAAAAAACAAGCCCCGTCACAAGGACATGCAGCCCTCAACCCACGCACCCTGCTCTGTTACTATGGCGATACAGGAACACAAAGTGCACACAAAAGCACATGCATAGACACACAGGACAGTATCTAATCTGGTTGAACTTTAGCGCAGTGAAAGGGAGTAGGGATGCTAAAAATACCGATTGTTTCAGGACAAACGTTATCAGATGGGTTTGTTTTGAAACAGTGGGTGGTGAAGTCAGTGGCACAACCAGACTCTTCGTTTACTGATCGCGACGTTAAGACACAGAGAACAAAATAAGTCCTGGAGGTTTTCCTCTTCTCCACTTTTAAAAACACCACGGTAACAAAAGTGCCTTCTTTATGATACGGACGCTGCAGAATATGCACAAACGGTATCAAAAATTCAGAATTTCCTGTGTTGTTCTGGCAAAAAAAAACCTTGTCTTTTGTGAATGTATTGATAAGAAACACAAAACTCAGGTGGAAAAGTGGTCAAAATGTCGGCCACAGAAATATGAAATCCCATTCTCAGATTTGACTGGACTATGTTTGGGGCTGGACCAAATAATAGGTTAGGCCAATTAACAGAACCAATATCTGCCATTTTTTTAATTAATTAATTCTTATTTATTATTCAGATAGTATTTTCAAAATTAAGCATTTTTGGTCCCAGAGACTTAAAAAATGTTGCTAAATCCCTTGACTTTCTATAATAATAACAGACATAACATGTAGAGTGGAGAGATGGACCATCTGTGATTAAAACCAATCAGCAGATGTCAGTCACACTGGTGCCATTTTTTATTTTTGTCTACTTTCCTCTAAATGGGAAGATTATTCACAAACCTAACATCATGTTCTCCTGAAGAAGAGCAGGAAAATAGCGAGTGAGATCATTAGCTACATGGGAAAATATTATAAGTCAAGTGGGAGGATAGATTTCCAGTCAAACGGTTCTTTTTGCAACCAGTGAAGTAGCCCCATTGTGGATATTTAATATAGTCTTTTTCCTGGTTGGCTTCAAGAGAAAACATCCATTTTGAATAAATGACCTATAGTCAAATACCTAGACCTTTAGTGATGTTATCTGATGTTATCTTAAGGATATTACAATAAAACAGTCTCTGCTTCGTTTCAACCTTTTCGACCGAACCATTTTTAGCATTTCATTCAAACCTAAATAGAGAAAGAAGGGAGGAACAGGAGCAGCTTCCCCCGCGTTTGCGCTTGGGTGGATCCCCACCCGGGCTAAATTTAGATCCCCTCTCATGGCCAAAATTTGACCACAGTGACCACGACGAGAGGCGAGCATGATGTCGACAGCTCCGGTTGCTGCTGTGAGTGGCTGCAAAGCCACACGGCACGCGGCCGTAGGAAGGACACAGGTGCACACGCGTCGGTGCGCGGCAAGACACCACAAAAACAGACCCAGAGCTCGACACCTGCAGACTCATTCACTGGAAGGTCAAAGTGAGGTCATCGTCCTGTAATGGATTAGTCCTGAAGCTCTTAAAAGTGACAATGTAGTGAGACGAATAGTCGACGTGGGGACTTTACACCGTTAACTGTCTGACGAGTGAGTGCCGCGTGGGTCAAAACTGCACTTTCTCACTTTTATTACCTCCTGAAGACAAAGGCTCGTGGGAGTTCACGGCGCGACAACAGCAGATATTAACGCCATCAGTCAGGTTTTACTGTGAGTGATGGTGAAAGCAGGTTATGTTGCTGCTTGATATCTGTTAATGTCCGTTTAGCAGAGGACGGTTGTTAGGTCCGTGTGTGTGGGTTCGTCTCTCTCTAACGTCACTGCTTTGGTTTCACTTCATTTCTCACTGGCAAAGAAATCTGTGAAGCTTGACTTTTCTATAAGAAAATGTTTGACCGACTTTAAAAAGGGTGAATGAATTTTTAATGAAGACTTAACTTTCCTTCCGGGAATTCGCAGGCTGTTTTTGGGATTGTTGCGATCAAAAATGACAGATTTTGCAGCAGTTTTGATACATGTTGTAGTGTTTCTAAGGTTTTTTGTTTGCAATTAATTTCCAGAAATAGTTGTAATTTGTTGCCAGGTTTAATGCTTGTTTAAAAAAATGTGTGAAAACATGACCTGGAGAGAGATTAGGGTTAGTAAAACAGTAAAATTCCAGTGTAAATATTATTGTCTAGTCCACTGACCCACTTTTAGGTCCCGACCCACCTGATCACTGACTGATCAATGATGAAACGCCCTTTGTCAGGGTGATTAGCCCTGCAGAAATGTACTGTGATTGGACAAAATTGCGGAAAAATTGCAGTGATTGGGCAAATATGCAAGGTCACACAGAAACTGGTTGAATTTGCAACAATTACTGCAAATACAAACAATTTCTGCGATCTCAAATTGGGACTGATTGAGGTTTAACCCATTGAAATTGCTTTTTTTTGTAGTTGAGAGGCATTTTTTTGACAAATGTAAATCAACTTGTAGTTTACGTGTATGTTTCAGTGTAAAATATAAAGAGAAAATATACAGTAAGTCATCAATTTACACATTTTTAAGTTTGCTGAAAATGATAATTTGCCTGTTTATGGTCCATGCACTAGAATATCTAAATGTTACAGTGTAAATAACTCAATAAACTTGAAATAAATACACTTACAGATTCGCTTAGTGAAGATGACGTGGATTTGTCCCACAATTCTTTAAAAAAGCTGGCATTTAACAAAAGTTACCATCACTTGCTTGTGCTACATGGTCTAATACTTGAGTTTGGTTGATTTATAAATATGTGCACTGATGCTTTAATTTGGTCATTTGACCAAATTACAGTTAAACACATGCTCCTCCCTCTCTCTACCATCGTCAATGGTTTATTTGTTCCCCTCTGGCTCCATTTGATGGTTTGAACCATCCAATAAAACGGGTTTTTCGTGGCAAACAAAGGAATCCAATGGTTTCTTTTGATTGAAATGTCTGTTCAGCTCTTAACTTATGCCAACAGAATGGCAGCATTTCTGTCCAAAACTGTTTTGGCAATACTTCTGTACAGTTGTTGGTCACAACTCACAACGGTAAAATGTTTCCTCTTACCATTATTTGTGGTGTTCACGTAGTATCGCCGCCCTTGTGGTGACATGTAGCATCTCCAGTGAGGAGGTAGGGGGTCTCTGAGGTCCTCCACCGGGAGCTGACTCAGTGATGCCGTCCTCTGCCGAAGCAGAAACAACAATAATAAAAAACATCAGTAAGCGTCAACAATGAAGTAAATGCTAATTAACATGGACTTCAGCTTCATGTTTGTTCCCATAAAGTGATTTATTTCTGAAGGATTTGTCGCAAAGATAAACAAACACATGACAAAAGCCAAACCACAGAAGACCAGGCTTCACCAGCAGAGCGGAAGAAATGTGCAGCATTCGGATCCGCTTCAGCGAGGTTCTCCTTTCCTCGAGTATTTCACAAGCAGCAACCAAAAAAAAAACCAACATCAGAGCAGATTTTGCTGAGCACGACAAACTGGCGCTGCTCTGCATTTGGACCATGTGCTCACAACATACAGCAGAAGAACATGGGAGAGGAAGGCATGAAGGCAATCCAAACACACACATCTGCTTCTGATCAGCAGGAGAACAGCAGGCTGGGACCATTTGAGGATTTCGGAGAGTGAGATGAACTTTCAACTCAGATCAAGTTTGGTTATTGGAGGCGACGCCATATCAGTGAACCACTGAGACTGAGAAGTTTGGTCTTCGTTGGGATTCAGAAGGAGAAGGACAAAGGTTTTGGACTAATCAGGAATATGAGTGACCGTCCAGTAAACCTCGTCTCATGTCCAAACAAATCTTTGTGATTCACTTTTTGACAACACATTTCTCTTTGGCTTAAAACATGAGCTTAGAGACTGTAAGAGCCATCTTTAGTAGTAAGAGTAAGAGAAGTGGTGTTCTGTATTCCATGTCCACAAAAGGTTAGGAAGTGTTCCAGGTACATGCTCCGTTCAGGAGCGACCATTTCAGTCTGGCGCTCCACACACATTTGCCTGATCCAGATTCATCCATCCATTTTCTACCACTTTATCCTCCATGAGCAGGGGAGCTGGAGCCAATCCGAGCTCCAACTAACCTAATCTCAAATCTGCATGATTTTGGACTGTGGGAGAAAGCCAGAGAACCCGGGTAGAACCCATGCGCACATGAGGAGATCAAACCAATCACCTTCTTGTTGTGAGGCAACAATGCTAGCCCCTGCACCACCATGTGCGTGTAGCCAAAATTCTTTGCCCCACAGACGTAAGCGTTGGCTGCATGTGTTCCAGGTGGGTCAAAATATTAAATAAAAGTGACGGATATGGAACGATGGGCATGTTCTGCATGAAGACATGGACTGAGGAAAGCTGGGAAAGACCTGCATACACTGAATGTATCATGTAAAAATATCATGAAAAAATGTATGGAATTTAGTGGCTGTTTTTAAATGTCTGCAAAAGTCTGGACATTTTCCAGACCTTCTCCTAACAAACTTCTGGATAGCGTTTGATTGGCTGAGCCCATGTAAATAGAAATATTCTTACGACACAAACACCACTTTGAAACACCACTTTGAAAAACGAATGCTACGTGGTGACGTCATGAGAGCCAGTAGCTGTTGAGATTCTTCCAACGTTCCGATGTTCTGCTCGTTTTGGAGCGCTGCCTTTCCTGGCAAAGAGGGACAAGTCAGGGCAGAAAGTAAGTGAGGAAGTTCCTTGATTACATCCTTTGGTCACACTTTTTACATGATATAAATGTGGTAAGCTCTAGCATCAACCCCAGGTGAGACGTCAACTGCTCATCCGAGGTCAGGTCGCAGGGGCAGCAGCTCCAGCAGAGAGCTCCTCCTCCTCCTGGAGGTTCCTCAGGCGCTCCCGGGTCAGCTGGGTCTGTCCTTCCAGGAATTCGCAGGCTGTTTTGGGGATTGTTGCCATCAAAAATGCCAGATTTTGCAGCAGTTTTGATCCACGTTGTAGTGTTTCTAAGGCTTTTTTTTTTTTTGCGATTAATTTCCAGAAATAGTTGTAGGTCGTTTAAATATTTTACTTTAAATATTTTACAGTATAACTGAGTCAATGAACTTGAATTAAATACAGTTACAGATTTGATTAGTGTAGATGACGTAGATTTTCAGCATTTCATTTTAAAAAAAAAAGGCGTATTAATAGATATTTACGATTTCATCTGCTGTTTTTTAAAGTACGGATTTGTGTCCGCGGAGATAAAAAGCTGCCGCAATTCAATGAAGTCATTACATGTAACTGTTTCACTGGAAGAAGCAAAGAGAAGAAACCCTCCAGTCCCACAGGACTGGAGGATATGAATCCATGTCAGTGACTTATGACTCTGTGTAATTACACAGTCTCCAGCAACATTGCACTCATGTTTGCTCTTTGATGGTCTCGGCGGTCACTGCTATATTTGGCCTTTTTTTTTTTTTTTTTTTTTTTTTTTGAAAAGCGGATTTGCTTAAATACTCGAGTAATTTCCTACAGCAGGGGGAGAAAAAAAAAAAATAGCCGTGGATGTTAGAGCGGATAAACAAGACGCCGAGAAAAGAAAATCTGAGCCGGCGTTCAACGACGCTAGCCACACAGAATCACATGTTTATGCCCTGAAAAGGGCAGAAAAAAATCAATACCACTGCTAAACCACATATTCGGTTACGTGAGAGCAGAGCGCCGCAGGACATGAATGTGTGAAGAGGCAAAGATGCCTTTTTAGTTGTTCCACACATGTTGTTCCTTATATATAATTATATACTTGGTTCACTGATCTATAAATACTTTTTACAGTGTTTACATTTAGACTTAGAAATCCTGAGGAAGCCTTTTTTTTCCTGACAGAAACTACAAGTTGATTTGAGTTATAACCTTTTTTTGAAGTCAAGCTTTTGTTAAATATTCACTGTGTAACTGAATTAAAACTGGGATGGAGCATTACAAGAGATTTGCCACGATCCGTACTCCCAAACACACTCCATGACTGTACATTTTGTAACTTGTTTTCTTTTAAACCGGGACTTCTATTTGAATTGTTCAGCACGACTACCTTTGAGTGACTCCAAGGTCAGGTGATTATTGTGGGGTACATATGAACCAACACCCATACCTTGAATTTGGTATTCAATTCAAACCCAGTGCTAACTTTTGTCGGGACTTTACTCTCGACCAGATTTTACCAAATTTCTCAGTGCAGTTGAAAAACTCCTTTGGTTTGAGCTGCAATTTAGATCACGGTTGAAATTTATATTACGTACCATCATTTGGCTGAGGTTGTTAAAACGTGAATATGTACTCTGTAGCTCTGTAGTACCATTGCAGCTCAGTTGGTTCCATTAAAAGTACCAAGTTAGGTACTGATAAATAAAAATAAAAAATGCTACTACATTTAAAACAAAATACATTTGATAAATGTAATAATGAAATACTACCAAGCAATAAAAGGTTCTCCTGTGAATTCCTCAAATATCCCAAACAAAATTTATTATTCCCGTAATACACTGAATGAATCCCTAATGCACAGAGTGGTTTTGTCTCAGATCCAACAGCAGAATTCTGCAATTTCTCTGCATTTCCTGCCTGCTCCTCGACCCACTGCTGTTAGGTCACATGTATATTATCGATGGAACAATACCACAGTGTTGTTTTTCTCCCAGCTAGTGGGCTGCGGTGGTTGGAAGGACACAATAATATGTAAAAACCCTGGGACATGAAAACCCTAAAGTTTTGTTTGTTTTTGGGTTTTTTTTTTGTTTTTTTTTTTTGACATGGTTTATTTTAGAAAAAATCATGATCTAAAGCTTAGACTGAGCCAGGAAAGTTCAAATTCCCCCTCCATGGCAGAGGTTTACGCCGGGTCTGACAACATCAACCACACATCACAGGAACAATGGGAGCACCCTGGTGGTGAGGAGGGTGATGAGTCTCTGAGTCAGCTTGTCTCGACATGTGCAACGTTAAATAATGCACCACTCCAGATGGTTAACCCTCTGAAGCCCAGAGCGCATTCGGCTCCACGTTCACAGTGAGCCAGCGGAGCCTCGGGCCGAGACCACGAGGACCGAGACCTCAACATGTCCGAGCTCCGGCTTAAACCATCAACTGTTATAGTAAATGTGTATTAGTTATTACAGCTGTCGCAGGGAGAGCAAAGCTGCTTTTAACCAGCGTTTTTTTGTATTTAGATGTTCCAGTGCAGAGCCCAAAAAACAGGCAAATTATCATTTTCAACAAACTTTTAAAATCTCTAAACTGATGACTTATATTTTCTCTTCATATTATGCTGAAAGATACACATAAGACTTATTATATCAGTTTTACATTTGTCAAATAAATGCCTTGTAATTTCCTTGACTACACAAAAAAAAAAAAAGCAATTTCAATGGGTTAAACCTACAGGATTTCGCGACTGCAGTAATTGTATGTATCTGCAGTCATTTTTTGCAAATTTAACCAATTTCTGCGTGACCTTGCATATTTGCTCAGTCACTTTTTCATTAGGTTATTATTAGTTAATACAGCGGTCACAGGGAGAGCAAAGCTGTTATTAACCAATAGTCTGTCAGCTGGTGAAGAGAGCTAGTAATTATTTTATTCTTTCCATTCTCGCTGGAGTGAATAGCCTGGCGAAAGCCTGGCCACATCTCAGTCTAAATAAGATTGAGGTCCTGACAGGACGTAGTCACCTCCCACTTTCAAACGACACAAGTGGATGGACCTACAACCAATCAGACCAATGATTACGGACGATGTATGCAGGACGGAAAACGTCGTCGTCCATGCTTAATGTAGTTTTCTAGGAGCGATGGCTATCTGGTAATGACATGTAACGACTTTAGGTCAGTGGAGCCAGTCATTTAAAATGTGTAACGGCTTAAAGTCTAATGCCACTTTTCCATTATACAGTTTTAGCTCTACTCGGCTCAACTCTACTCCGTTTACTATCAGGAACGTCATCTTCCATGACTTCGTAGTTCCTTCTCAACGTGGGCGGGGTCGTCATAGCATGGCTGCGTGAAGTTGCCGTGACACAAACACGTGACGGTCAAAGCCGTTGTTTTCTTTGTACTGAATCATTTTCCTCAGTTTTATAAAAAAATGTGTTCATGCAATGGTTCAGTACTTCCTGTATGACCGGAGCACAGACTCCGTCTGACACAGTCACTGAACTGAAATACGGCTGAACGTGCTGTGATTGGGCTCACCAGCTCCGTCTTTCAGCAGTGCTGTCGCTAAATACACCAGACTCCTCTGTTAAATATGGAGATTTTACAAATGTCCTTGTTAAATGTTGCAGATTAACGCATTTTTTCAGGATTTTGAAGTCTTTTTAACTGATCTACAGTTCGCCGTTGTTCGCTTTGATTCTTGTGTCGGACGTCGCAGCTCATGACTCTTACAGTGACGACACTCTCTGACCAATCAGTGGCCGGCAGTCTGTCCATGTCACATTTTAGTATCGGCTCAGCTCGATTAGAACCTCGACAGAGCAGGGACTATAGCTAATGGAAAAGCAACAAAACAAGTAGGTTATTTTGACCTAAAATTTTTCTGTGGAAAAACGTTCTGTGGAGGCAACAACTACTTAATTTAAATGAGCTGAATCATCATCAACTGAATGTTTTCCAATTTCTCAGCTGTTTTCTTTTTTTTTTTTTTTTTTGGTGCTTTGTTTGTTCACTTCCATTAAATTACGAGCAGTAACCATGGAAACAGAATAACACAAACACTGCATCTTAGATTAACTGCATCAAGAGTGTGTCAGGCTCAGACAAAAGGGTTGGACGCACTTTCATAATTTTATGGCAAAAAAGGTGGAAGAAAGAAAAAAAAGGACAATTGTGACTTTTTTTAAGACACAACAATCATAAAATAATCCCAAAAAAGTAGCACAATTATTCTAGAATCATAGGATCAATCCCACTATACATGAAACTACAAAAAAAAATCATTACATAACTTAAAATAAATGTGTTTAAAGCCAAATCTTTTCACTCAACATTTGATAAACTATGAAAGATTTACAGGTATTTTTACATTAAACTGCAAAGTCTATATCTGAGATTTCCATTAACTTATGTCAGATTGAGTTAATAAACCAAACATTTATGACGCTCGATAAGAAGTGACCAAACACTAACACTGGTATCTGGTGTCATATACAAATCCCAACATTTCCCACAAAACGCAGGCAGCAATCGCTTTTTATGGAAAACAAAATACCTCATGGTCTCTCTATTTCAGTGACACTGGCTTTCCTGCCTGGAAAACAGAGAATAATTTGTTCAATTCCCTTGGAAAATGGTTTTAAATCAATAAACGGGCTTGTTTTTGTTTTTTTTTTTACTTCTTCTTCTTTTAGGTCAGATGGAGAACAACAGTGTAGTAAACTTATTTGCCCTTCACCAAGATTTCAACAGCTTCACTTTGTTTTCAATATAACAGAATTTTTTAAGGAAGTTAAACCCTGATTATGCAACTTACTGAAAATGCACTTATTGACAAAAAAAAAAAAACCAACAGATCATGGGTCAAATTGGTTTTCTCTATATATTTATTTAATATATGTAGCATATTCCTTTTTTAAATTAGTTTCTAAACAAATATTATCACAAACTTATTGGGGATTTTTGAATATGTGGAATAGTCACTGGATTTTAAAAGACCAAACATTAATTAATGTGCAGGGGGGAGGGAATCGCCAATAATATACATTATTATCATGACATTTAAGTCTTGATACGATATCACGATACTGCAAAAACACTATTTGCAAAATCAGATATTGTGATATTTGATAACAACTCTAGTGAGAGTGAGTTCTTGGCACCATCTCGTGGACTGAAATATGTTTTTATGCTAATCCACAGAAAGTTTAATGTTTATTTGTTAAAAAATTAAATTATATATTTTGGTGTCTCAAAACCGATATATTATCGCCATGAAGAATATCACAATATTTCACTGTACTGATTTATTCCCACCACCACCATGCAACACAGGAATTGGATGTTCTAGAACCAGCTGGATTATAGCTGCGTTTCAATCTTGTGTCGCCCGGTGACATTTCCTTGCTGCACGCAGGAAGTGAACATTTCATGCCGAGATACAGAGGCAACAGCATCACTGCGCTCGTAAAGTTGGACGACGGAGTTGGATTGAAAACACACCAAAAAAGTTCTACTCCTCAAAAAAAAACCAATGCCTCTTGTCCCCGCCCACCCCTGCTCTGCTGCTGTATACACACAAACGCTCCCTCAATCAGGTCTGATAGTTTTGCTCGACAGAGCCTGTTTTCCAACCCAGTAGGCGGATTCTTTCTGTTCAAAAAGACGCTGACATCAGTCACCAAAAGTTGTGCGCCGCAGCTTTAAAGCTAATCACAAGCGCGTGGCTCATCGCAGAATAAGCCGCCGATGCCGACTCTCCCCATGACATCACTTATTATCCCGAAGCACTTTTTTCCCACCACAGAGCGACAACTTGAATAACGACGACCTCCCTCGGTGGATTAACACTGTCACTACACAGACGGTATTTGTCTTGAAAAGGTGATTCATCAGATGCCTCAGTCGCCGTCATGGTTTATGAAACACTGGTCACCCACTCAGCAGCTCTGTGTGGAGGAGGAAGCATGAATGTGCACAGTTTCAACAGACTGGATTATTGGAGTGGACTAACACCGAGCTGGGAGTGACTCAGAGCCTCGTGACTGTGACGGCGTGTGTGTTTGTGTGTGTAAATGTGTGTGCGTGTTGTTATCACGGGTGGGTGTGAGGTGAGACTCGTCGTTTGCTAAGTCTGCAAACTGAGGCGGACCTCCGCTGACCCGTGTGGAAACATCTGGACGTGGAAAGAGGAGAGAGAGTCTGTGCAGGTCAAGGTCTGTCGGAGCAGCTGTCCAGTTTCCAGATAAAGAGATTCGAGCTCCCACGGTTTCCTGAACACGAACACGAGGGACCTTGACTTTCAAAAATGTATCATATACAGTAGATTCATACTTGCAGAGATCTCACAAACCATGTTCCTCCAAGAAAAGCCCAACAGAATTCTACTGTTTGGACAGGAGGATGATTTAATTCCAGTTCTCCATGTCTGATAGTGATATGACAGCCTTGAGTTTCTGCTGATGCTTTTATCCGACTGGTACAGTCTTTACAAAATTACACTTGTTAGATTCATTTGTGGGCCACGTGGTGAGTGTAGCGGTTAACACTCTTGCCTTTGCAGCAGGAAGACCCGGGTTTGCGACCCGATCGGAACAAGGGTCTTTCTGCGGTTGGAGTTTGCATGTTCTCCCGACTTTAAATAAGTAGTACTCAACATTCCTGAGCTAAATTAACCTTTAACTTAAAGAGGCCATTCAGTGGAAAATCAAATGTCAGATGTTTTTTGGTGTGTCCCCGTGTCCTTCCTGTATCTAAACATCACTAAAGTGCCACAATAAACACTTCAGCCACTTCTGACAAAGAAGGGCTTCTCTGTTTACCTGAGCTCGAGCAAGCGGTTTTGAAAAGTCCAGTTTAGTTACGTAACTAGCACATTTGCCGTGCAACGAACCCTCCCCCAACAGCTACTCCTGGTCATGGACATGAACATTCAAGCTGAAGAAGAAGAAGAAGAAGAAGAAGAAGAAGAAGAAGCACCACGGAGCAGTCAGTCAGCTGGTAGCTGGCCAATCACAAGAGACTCAGTGTTCTGGGGGGCGGGCATTAGCTCAGAAACAGAGCGCCTGTTCAGAGGCTGGCAGAGAGCAGCAATAATCTGGCTTAATCTGAAGAGACTATGAGGTTTTTGACCATAAACATTATTTAATTTATTTAAGTAGACATCAGTAATCTCAATTTTTGGTTCAAAAAGACCATTCTATGTGACCTTTAAGATTAAGGGTTTTGGATAAGTTTGATTTTATATTTTTGGTTTACTGATATCTGATCAAGTGATTTACCAGTATTGCAATGACACCAGATCTGAATACTGTACTGAATTGACTTTTTCCCCTTTCATGATCCTTTATGATGTAGCTGAGTGTCTTCCATCTCACAGACATGAAAGTAAAAGTGACAACAGCTCTGTCTTAGTTTAGACAAGGCAGTTTTTCGGTAGGAAAACTGATGCGGTTTGAGGAAACTGTGAAAGTATGGCAAAGAACTGTCAGGTTATACACGAGGAGAAGAAGAAGGATGATAATAGGATGAGACTGGGAATATGTCCAGTCTGCCAGAAATTATTATTAGAAGACAAGCTGCTCTCTGAATGACCACACAATGTGTTGCAGTAAAAATAAATCAATACCACGACAGTCCAACCAGGGATTTTATCCATATTTGATGATTATACTCTAATGTCCTTTGTCATGCACAAAATCGTGAAGCAGAAAGGGCAGATGTCTCACAAATGTTTGGTTCTATAACAGGAATTACACCGTATCATGTGTCAAAAGAAATATTGCAGACATGTCATATTTTCTTGTACTTTGCGACAAAAGATGTTTCATCTTCAACTGTTGGACCAAAACATCTCGTTTTCGCTCGCTTGTTTGCTTTTAATCCAGTGTTTCCAGACAAGAAACACTGGATTAATAACGACAAGAGCAAATAGATGCGAAATAAAAGGTTGGGAAAATTCTTCTTATTTGTTGGGACCCCAGAAAAATATCCCATGACCCATTTGAGGGTCCTGACCCAGACTTTGGGAATCACTGTTTTCAACAGTTTGAAACACTGACCGGCTCCATCAAAATTCAAAATCCCTTCCTTGCCTAAATCAAAAAATGTCTTCAAATCCATCTACTGTGAAAAACAAAGCAAAATGTGGACACAAATAAACAAGCTGACAGTATAAATCAGGATGATATACTGGAAACAGAGAGAGTCCGCGGGAGGTGTGTGGTTCGACTGACTAAAACCTTTCGCCAGAGCATAAATTGAATTACGCGACTCATCAAACGACAACTATCATCAGGCCCATAAACATCTGCTGTGACAGTCCACAACTGAAGATAAAACCCACGACACAACCACAAGATGTTCTTCCAAAAAAACACATTTGTTCTTGAAAATAAAGTAGGAAGATTATTTATCTTTCCACAATTTCAAACACGTTTAACAAATTCCAGCTGTGTTCATACTAAAGCAGGGTCGTAAACAACCCCCAGCACAAACTGATGTCCATGAGGAGATGCAGACAGTCGACCCGGACCGTCTCTTTTCCACTCAAACATCGCTGCTCGTGTCCTCTGTCCCACCTCATCACATCAGAGGTGCGACAGACAGCGGGGAAGTGTCTGTTTCCTCCTATTCACTCGTAAATGCCTCCACCTTCCCTTTCGGAGGGCAACGCTGTCATCACTACACACCCTGGGTCACTGGGAAGTTCACGTACAAACGCGGATGCTAGTGTCAGAGCGAGACGCCCCAATTATCGCGGATACCCCAGAGAAACTCTGGCTCTGACTTCACGATCGGCTGCAACAGCTGAAGAGGCTTAACAAACATCTGAGGCCTGATCTGAGGCTCCGCCGTTAACGATACGTTTATTCTTTAAGACGGGTTTGTGAGCTTTTATTTTGATGCTTTGGGTTTTTGCCATTTGTCCTGCAGCATTTTGTTTTGGTGAAACCAGACGAAACACTACTCAGGGTTTCCACACCTTGGTTGAAATCAAATTCAAGGACTTTCCAGTACCCATTTCCTCCAATTCAAGGACCAAAACTGCTGACGCAGCTTAAGATGGGAGGGCAACAGTGAAAAAAAACATCCTACTTCATACTGCATAATAAAACCACTTCTCATTTTCCTGAGGATCTTATGTTCTCAATCGCAGGTTTCACGACCTCTTTGAAACAACATAACGTCCATTTTATAAATGATGGTTCCATTTATTGTCACATACTAGACAATAAGGCAGAATCATGCTGCCGTCACACCAAACATGAATTTTCCCAACAAGCCGCTCCATTCGCAAGATCATTTTTGTGCTATTCTTGTTTGCGTTCAAGTCTAGGCCAACTTCTAAACTTTTAATATTTAAAGCTTGGAATAAAGTCAAGCAAATCAATTACATTTCCAAGCAAAGTAGAAATTTTTCAACCCAAGTGAATGGAGCAAGTGAGGCACAAAATGCGATGCGCATTGTGCATTGACTTTGCACATAAACTTGCCGCGCGGTGTGATCACAGCATCAGGACTTTGTCAATGCATGACTGACAGCTAGTGCAATCCAACAAGTGGCTGGTTGTAGGTATGGCTGGGCCTACAGGGGACAACCTACTTTCAAAAACCTGCTTAACTCAAAAAAAAAAAAAAAATGGCAGCTCACAATGATGTCACAATGGTTTCAAATCGATGACATACTATAACACATCGTTTGTCGTCTATTCGGTTCTAAATCGGACCAGAATTTACAAACTGGACATTGTGCTGAATTGACAAAGACCCAAAACTAGGGGTTGAGACTAAAAACACCACATGAATGTTATAAATCAAGTGAGAAGTAGAAGCTCATGTTCTCATAAACTTTCTCAAAGACAAATGGACATGTGGGGAGGTGTCAGTGAAATAACACATGACCTAGTGGAGGTACATGTGGTTCTTCAGAAGGTTTTTGAGGGGATTTTCCCTCTCGACGAGACAAAAATGTGTAAATTGTGGCCGTAGCTTTGGACCAAGTTTGTCTGCAGAGCGTGCTTACAAACACACAGACTCCCACGCCAACTCATCACCACCGTTCTTATTCAGTAGAGGCTGTAACACTGACCCGAGCTCCAGCCAAGAGTCCAAAAACTGAGCTGAGACTTCCCAGCCCCGTGGGTTCACTCGGCAGGAGATTCATGTGAGAATTAATGAGCGGGGAGACTTTTCTCACACGTTGACTTGGCTGTTAGCCGCTCCAACCTAGAGACACGGACATGTTAAGATGTGGGAAGAGAGGGAGCGCTGGAGTAAACAGAGGAGCAGAGAACGAAATGATCCCCACAGGGGAAGAGAGTGACGGGGGCTGCTGACCATATCTTTATTCGGGAGGCATTGTTTTGGTTTTGGGCAGATGTGGGAGCCTGAAGCGAAGCCACATTCCCACATGGAGAGACACTTCAGACAGAAAGAGGAGGAGGAGGAGGAGGAGGAGGAGGAGGAGGAGGAGGGGAAGTGATGCACATGCGTGTTCGAGCATGTACTCAGTCACACACACTGACTGGCGTTATTGTCTCTGTGTGTGTGCATGTTCGACCTGCACTGGTGAACAAGGCCTGTTTTGTTAAACCCAAGTAATTTCTCAAGTCTTGCTTCACTGGTAAGATCTGGATCCAGTTCATTAGATGGACTGGGTAATACTGCGTTCCATTTACGTCGGAACTCGGAACTCGGAGTGACATCACCCCTGAGTTCACCGAGTTCTGGGGGTCGATATAAATAAATATCAATTTGGCGATATATTGTTGTCCTACACCGGGGGGGAATATTGATATTTAAAGTAAACAGCCTCTCCCAGTTTCACTCGCCAGGCATCACTACTTCATGTCTCCTCACGGTGGCGCTGCTCAAATAAATGAGGGGAAACTTAACCTGGCAGAAGAAGAGGGAGTTTACAGTAGAGAAAACTACGTTAAGAGATGCTCCATCCATGTTCAATACATAGACTTTATGCACTCTCTATGTTGGGAACAAACTGAGAAATCCTTCACTTTTAACTTTTCACGGATGTTTTGTTTTCTTCAGTTAGACAGATGTCATGTTGTATGATTATCTTGCAATGTATTGATTATCACAAAATTGGGATATTAGGTTATGTTGGGCTTTGTTGGTAAAACCAGTCGATAAAAAAACCCAACATGGTGTTTGTGCTTGCACACAAGCACAAACAGGGCTGGTGAGAAGTTAAAAATCTGAGGTCATGACCTCATTCTGAGGCCTGAATATGTTCATTCTATCACATATAGCAGGAAGTCAATCTAATATTCTGCTTTCCACTCAATGACTAAACCCACTTAACCCATTAACTCTCCACAGCAGCCAGTTACGTACTTTCACTCAAACTCGTGGCCCTCTTAGTCGATTTCATGAGGTCCACCGCCTCATATCAAGTTATAATAACAAAACAGTATTTCTGTATGTTTTTTATTTATAGATTCATTTTGCATCAACGCACGACTTTTATTTTGAAATTCCATGAACCGTGGTCACACAGCTTGTATCAGTCCCTTCCATCCTGCTGAAAACAGTGTGTCTGAATTTAAAACCAATGCCAGTTAAATCTACAATATCTTGAGAAAGTTTGTCTAGTGGAAAATTAACTTTGTTCATTTACTCACTCCCCTAAACCAAATCCCATAGAGAAAATCAGGGTTTTTAGTGGGCTGGAACACAGGAGCTGCCGATCTACTGCTGGCTTTTATTGGGTAATTTGTGTCACTGAGATGAAACCAAATGAATGATTTCAAACACTGAGGTCACAGAGTGCAAAACAGTGAATTACGGGTGGTGGCAGTAATGCATCAACAACTGCCATGCCATGATGTAAAATTGATGATTTTCTCTCAGGACTTTGGTGTGAGGAGTGGTCCATTCACTGAAACTTCAGTTTCCTGTTGGAAAAAGCAGTCTACAGGTGAGATTAAGTGATAAACATACATTTTTTAAGGTATTGCAGACTTAATTTCATTAGGTGAGATTTTTGAAGAGTGGCTTGAATCTGACTGGAAATAAAAGCCTTTCAGTGAAAGCATGTCTCGAGCTGCTTACTAGTGCAGAGGGTAAGCTTAGTCATTGCTGGTGTAAGGTTTTTTAAAGCCTGATGTCTTCACTCAGGCAGTAAAGCAGATTTGTCCACAGCAGAAAGTCTTGGTTTTATCCACGTTTGATATTCCAGGGTTAAACTCACGCACTGTCCTTCCCCAAAAACACATCGTCCTAGTTTAACCAGACGCAGCTCCACTCGTCAGAGTGCGTGCCAGTGGCTAAGACTGAGTGTATACTGTTGTGAAATATCAAATGGCAGACTCCTGTGGCGACGATTGATCTGGGTTTTTTTTTAGCTCCTGATCCAGATTTAGCCTTCAAACAACAGCATGTGGCACCAATTGTTCTCAAAGAAGACGAGCCTGTCGTAAGTTATGGGTCGCACATGCTTCCCTGTGTACGATATTTGGATGAGCATTCGGCAGATTAATGCAAATAGCGGTCGCACTTGAGTGCACGCAGTCTTTGCAGATGCTGGAGCGCCGCCGGTTTCCGTTTACGTCTGAGTGAGAATGAGAGTCGGTCAGTCTGAGATAGAAGACTGTGAGTCGTTCGCTTAAAGACTGAAAGACGTTAACAGGTACAACGAAATAGACTCTCCATGTGGCGTTTGAGGAGAAGCTTCTACAGAAAACAGCCATTGTTGACTGAAGTGGTTTACAAGGTAGAAGGTACAAGAAGAACATAAAACATAGTACATTCTGATAAAAAAAGGTAAATAGTGAAGTGGTAAAATACTCGTACGATCTGTCTGGATGGAATGTTCTCATCCTGAAGTGAAGGCCAGAGAGAAGAATTGGGTTTTGTAAAATTATTTAAAAAGTTCAATAGTTCGGGGTGGATTTAATTTGAAGGGCTAGTTTCGGGGGCTTAGTACTCACAAAATGAATTCAGGAAAATCCACTTAAGTTTTGTATTGTATCAGTGTGAAACAGCATTTTGGAAAGGTCCACGTTTGTTGATAATACGCTACTTTGGGAAAACAATAATGCCATAATCCCACCTTTATCTCTTGCACTTGTCGTCACTATCTTCATTGTCGAAGTTGTCTTATTCTTGCGTTGGGAGATTGTCTGTTCAATTTGCTTTATGATAAGTTTATGTGCATATACTGTATGCTGTAGCAGGCTTACAGCACCACATACAGGCCGGGTATATGTACATTTGGAGTTGTTTTGGCTGGGCTTTGTGACTATGACGATGTTTCTTGAAATGAAAAACTACTGAAAAACACAAAAGAAAAAGGTCAAATTATTATTAATTAGAAAAATTATGTTTTCTTGTGGATAAGGCCTCAGGCATGTCTAAGAGCATCTGGGTATTTGGCCTCAATGCTCTGAACGAGGTGTAAAAATGAAGGAACTCGGACAAGTAGACAGTGTCGGTCTATTGAAAGGTTTAAAAACCAACAACATTTCAACAACATCAGTCCTAAAGCAAACAAGAAAGAACAAGACAGTTGTGATGTTGTGGACGAGGATGCAGGCGTTGAATGGACGACTGGTCTAAGCCCACAAACAAGGAATTACAATAATCCAGCTGAGACTTCTTAAATGTTGAGGACAAGTTGTAAACTTTTGCCTTTTGCTCATGGGATCAGACGACACTTTGTACAAACGGGTTTGCTTCGAGGAACACGCACCTCGTCTGAGGCTTGATACCACGCCCCAAAGGTCTGGAACAGGTCGCCAAGCGCAAAAAAATACAGATAATTTTGTGTCAAATTCTCTGATATTACACCACAGACCAACTTTCAAACACATCATTCCATTGGAAATGCAAAAAAACAGTGTAACCAAGTACGTCTTGTACAGACCTTGTACAATATTTTTCACAGCAGTCATTTTCAAAATGACAGTAATTAGGGTTCCACTCCATTTAGGTTTAAATGAGCTGGAGGTCACACTATAAACACTTGATTCTTACCCATGTAGAGGCTATTGCATGTATTTTTTTAATTCTGAAAATGATCTGCTATTTTAATACTGCATTTAATACTTTGCAAAGTGCTGTCCATCACAAGGGTCTTGTTCATGAGAGACAAACTGGTAGATATGTTTGTGATGTTGTGTACAGTTGCTTATTCTACCACACTTTTCATGTAGGAGGTTTCCAACCCCCCAAAATACTGCAGTTACAAGCACCCAATAACCACATGAGAAGAACTTAACATTACAACCAATGTGAACAAAGAAAGACTATTGATGGGATCCCAGTTCCATCTAGGGCTTGTCTGTGTGGAGTTTGGGTTCTCTGGGTTCTCTAGTTTCTTAAAACATGCAGATTAAGTTAATTGGACACTTAAATTGACCGAAGATGTGAATGTGAGAGTTAGTGCTTCTTCGTTTCTCTGTGTTGGCCGACCTGTCCAGGGTGCGACCCCACCTTTCGCCCTAAGTCAGCTGGGATTGGCTCCAGCAGCTCCACGTGGAGGATGAAGTGGTAAACGATGAATGAATGAGATCTGTTGTCACAGCAAGGAGTGACTCTAGTAAAACAATGTAAGGTCAAATGGCAAAAAAAAAAAAAAAACGGCCAATCAAACATACAGGTACATTCTTTCTCACTAACCCTTTGTAACACAGAGATGTGACTGTCTTGAGAGTTTTGCTTTGAAAAGCTGCACTAGATGCCACTGTGATAACATTCCAGACATAATAAATCCTGTCTGTGTGCATTACAAATCACTGAGGTGTGTCGTGATGTCTGATTAACCTTAAACCACGTTAATCTGTTACTTAATCTGTGGCTCGTATTTCAACTGATGCAACCTCTTGCACTGTTTCAACGCGCTGTCGAATCGACTGGACCACTGTTTTGTCACATTTAAGTGGAGTCAGTTCAGGTGTAAAAATGACAGATGCCACATAGAAGTTCCCTGGCCGTTCCAGCTGGATGGAGATCCCGAGATAGACCCAGAATACTCTTGAGGTAACATGAAACCCATGTGGCCTGGGAATGTTTGAGGAAACCCCACGAGACACAGCAGGATGTGGTTATACTTATACTGCAATTATGACACAGACGCAGAAAAGAAGCAGAGAAATGAATGGAATGATGCAAAAAACAAAGCAATAAGCAAGAGTCGGATTCGGCATCCAAAACTGGACCAGAAACTGGACCAGAAACCCCATTTGTTCAGTGAATGTGGAAAGTGTGACTACTTCCTGATGAAACTATTTACGCCAGTTTCAAGTAGGTTCCCACTAAATCTTAGTAAGAATCTAAAGACTACAATCTAAAATGTGTTCAATTTCATCCAGATCTGATCCAGATTATAGAGTTAGCTGTAATTTAAATGTAACATGGTTCACCGCCATTGAACAAGTATGAACAGCTGTGTATATTTCAACACATCATGTTTATGTAATCTTTCATAAACACAGTCATATTTCATGAACAGTGAGCAATATTTTACTAATAATAACAATAATAATAACACTACCTATATCAAACTTTTACGTTAAATAAATGTATTTAAAGTAAAATTGTATACATGAGCATGCTTAGTGTTTTTATTACAGTAGTCCATATGTTATTATTTAATTTTTGATTTCAATTAGCATCATGAATATGTTTTTTATTGTGAACTGAGTATCGTTCCAAACCTAAACAAACACATTTACGTTGAAATTCTGCAAAATATCATCATAAATATCGTTATTGTGTTATTGTGATGGAATTTTGCTAAGTTAATTTCCCACTCAGTTTAATTTTTTTGGACCAGATTGGACACTTATTGGCCCCCGGGTCACGTGAGTTTGAGGCCCCTGCTCTCAGAAAATACAATACATTTTTTAATGTGTTATCTTCCATTTTTGTAGTAATTTCACAACAGTTGTGAAGCAGGAAGTAGCTGCACTTACTGGACACGCCTTCACACAAACACTCAACACTCAACAGCACCATCCATGCCGGGTTTCCCTGTGGGCGTTCACCCAAATTAACAAGCTTATAATTGAGCCCTAAACCTCACAGAGGTTGGTAAACATGGGTGAAAGACTGGGCTTCACTTCATCAGATTTACACAAGGATTTGTCAGGGTTTTTTTGTGTTTTTTTAACTAAGATTTACACAACACCACAGAGGAGCAATTCACCAGATTCTGGCCCAATTCCATCGTCAAGTTTGGGCACAACTAGGAAAATGAGACGCAAGTTGAAAATAACTATAATTACTATATGACTGAGCTAATGTTTTTCAAGCTGTAACTCAAAATAGCTACAGTGGAGTAGAGCAGAGACATTCGGGCTTAAAATAGTCACTTCTGGTAACAGATTTGCCTCATTATATCCATCGTACGTACTTCAGCGAGCCCTAAATTGACCTGCTGCCACAACAGACGAGTCCCTGCTTCCCTGGGCCTGGTGAAATGTTGCGAGGTAATAAACAGAGAGTCCTCACATTGGCCCTCCATGACAGCTCTGTGGTGAAAACCTCAAATCTATTCTCCAGTTTCAAAACAAACAGCAGATTGTGGTTAAAAAGGTGCTTTTCAGAGACGCCGCAGCGGTTGTTTCACAGCCATTCATCTGAAATTTCACTCAACACAAGAAATGACTGTATTCTGAGGACGGCATCAGCACACTTGGGCTGCTGTTGTGTTTTATTCACCAGCAGGGGAAGCACCTGGCCGTCTACACCGGCCGTGTGACCCCCGCATTCCAATACAGGGATTGTGCCAAGCTGAATCACCATGTAAACCTCTGCTACAAGTTTCATAATAAACACAGCTGATACTCGATCAGGAGAAGCTCCTCTGTAACTGCCTACCGTAGTTTCCCCTGACATGCTGTAATTCACACTGAGGGTAAACAATACATGATGCTGTGTTAATAAAGTCAGCCCAGTACTTAATTTGGGCTAAAATCAACATTACCTCATCTCTAAATTGACCGCAATTAGTGGCCCCTTCAAGTGGAAAAAAAAAAAAAGTCACACTTGACTCGACTGAACGGTACGTGGCAACGAGCGCTGACATATTTCATCCATAAGACGGAGCTGGAGAGCAGGGGCAAGTAGCAAGACACTGGTTAGGTCGCTTTATCCTTTTGGCCTCCCCCTCTCCAGGGGGCGCCACAGTGGTTGATTTGCATACTTGCCCTTCCTGACATAACCCTCACATTTATGCAGGCTTGGGACCGAAAATTTGGAATGCACAGATCGGGTGACTTGATGATTCGAACTGGCAACCCTCCGGTTACAACCCCAATTCACATTTAAAAGACATGTATGAAAAATATGATATATATACCAGCTAAATGTGATTTGAGAAAGAACTGTGTTTCACTAGCCAAAAGAAGAAAACACCAACAAAACTAAAAGATATCAATAGAAATGCTGATTAAATGGTTTTTCTACTTGATCATGGTGAATTCCCATTGTTGCAATGATTGTGAGTGGGAAAAATCATATTTTTTTTTTTCACAGAAGTGAATATGTATTTATTTTGAAGTGCCATCTTTCATATGGATGTCATGGAGTCCCACAAGGCTCTGTGCTTGGACCCATTCAATTCAACATAATATAGGTTTCCTCAAGGCAAAAGAGTAATAAATTTAAATGTAAACTTCAGTGATTTGAGCCACTTGAATAGTTGGAAGCACTTGTATGCAGTTATTATACATTATTGCACTCGCAATAATACTGTGAGCGGCATTATTATGGTCAAGATACATAACTATGACAATGAAAATTTTAGTTCAAGTTTAAGACCACCTATTGTCTATTCCAGCCTTTATTCAACACTTATATGTAGGTGCCAATTATGTGCACAATGAGTATTTTGACCATATCATCATTTTCCAACCTGTATAAACTTGAATGCTTATATGATTTAAACAAAATCAGGTGATGTGTATTTGTGTAATTATCAACAGCTTGTGATACGACCTAAAACCTACAGTATATCACAATTAAACTAAACAATTTAAACAGATCATTCCAATAAAATTAATATATTATACATCTTTTCACTCTTAATTAGTAAAAAAAAAGTTCAACACGACAGACGTCAGGGATCTTTAGAACAGAAACTCTGTAACCAAGTCATCAAATACAGTACTGTGCACAAGTCTTAGGCCACCTAATTAGATTTGTTGTTTTAGCAATGCTATAATGACCAAACTGTACAATTATTTCTCAATCCCTTTATTGGAACACATCCTGAAAATATGGAGAAACACATATGCAGTTTGAAAATAACATCTTTTTCAACAAAAATGCTTGTATAATATCAAATATTGAGTGTGAGCTACATTTCCACTTGAACAATAACACAACCATGGCTCTTTAAAACCTGGAATGGAACCCTAATGTTATTGGTCAAACCTGTGTTTCTCCTACTATTTCATTGCAACAAATAGCTGCTGTGAAAAAGGTCTATTATACCTGGTTTACTCCAGACATGTTGGAGCATTACATACACATGTTGCACAAGTTCAACTCACTGACAGGTTGATCATATAGTAGAAGACTGACTTTTAGTCACATCTTTTCAATCTGAACGCCAACGATCACAAAAGTGACATAAAAACAAAGCTGCTGGTGGCCTAAGACTTATGCACAGGACTGTAAATCTGATAAATCTCTGTTCTTTTCCTTTCGTTTCCTCCTCAGTAGTTGAACAGTGAGCACTAACAATGACACAAACGTGTCATCACTCACTGTCTCTATGACTCAGGACGTTTGCGGCCGTCGGGTTGGGTTTTTTACCACAGGAATACAGCGTTCTGCTTCAGGGACAGAGACAAACTTCCACACACTGGAGTTCCCACTGTTCACTCTTCAGATTAGATCTTCTCCCGTGTCTGATAACCGCCGAGAGAACGGATCACAATGTTCTCTCTCAGAGCGTAACCTTGATGGAGACGCTGAGAAACGTGTCAGTGTTTCCACGGCAACAGAGTACATACAGTACGTCTGAACAGTCACCAGCTCAATTAACGTCATTTTTCCTTTTTTAATAGATGCTGCACTTCATATCCCTTTCTGGCAACATTATATCGCTTTTGAGACACCAAATGTAACTTTTTTGTAACTGGTGTTACGAGTAAACATTAAACTTTTGTGCAAAGGCATAAAAAACAAACCAAAAAAATTGAAGTTTCAGTCCACTAGGTGGTGCCAAGTGCTCACGTTATCGCAATATCGTAACAATATCGCGATGTCTCTGGCGATTCCCACCCCTAAAGGTCTTGCATGGACCTTTGTAGGCCTCTCTGTGTCCTGAAATTTAACACCTTCTTATCCACAGTGGGTGATAAAACATTCAGAGTACGACCAAATTATCAAAATTCCATCTTTAATTGCAGGGAAGTTATGTCCGACTGTTTATCACATAACTGTCCAACGGTTTAATTGACTTGGCAGGAGACTCACTAACAGTCTGGCAGTGTTGACTTTGACGTTGTTTGGGCAACCAAAAATTAAAAAAAAGAAAAGAAAAAACTGTCAAAACTTCACCAAAAAAAAACCTGATAACAGACCTGATGTCACAACATCATGCTTTTGATTTATTTGAATAAAAATAAATGAATTTGCAATCATATCACAAACGAAATATTGGTCAAAATAATCCAATCATACAGTATGTGCCGCTCTGGAATTTGCCCATTTTCATCAACTCATACAGTATCTGCAAACAATGGACAAGAAGCGCCTGAAAGTTGTATTCTCTTGAGTGTCCACTGGGGGGCGACGTCACTGGCTTGGTAAATGCCAATTTACATGTTCTGACACCAAACAAGTTCTCAATTAATTGAGAAAATGATGGACTTGTTAATTGCAGCCCTAGTGATGCTACTTTATGAAAAACCATATAGCTAACATTAAAAAAAAAAGACTAATCCAATCAGTTAAAACACACTGGATTCACTTTATGGCAAACTTTAAATAAATAAGAAGAATCTAAAGATTGTTATAAAGACTGAATGAGGTGTTGCAGTGACTGGAAAGATGCACGCTCCCCCTTGTGGCACTTGACTGGTTTGTTTTGCGAGTCTCTTTGATCAATTTCTCACTTGATTTATAGCAGCCGAACACATTTTTCTGAGCAGTTTAAGGTCTCGGTCACCAGTTTAAGGTCTTCGTCAATACTTAGGAAGCCAATTTTGTAAATTATGGTCGTATGGTGTCCTCTGGTCATCTGCTGACCCCATAATACAGTTTGATTTTGAAATTGTAGATTTGCAATAACGCAAATTGCCCTGTGATTGTGAGTCGGTTCCCCCCTCTGAAATTCTACACAATGGACCTTTAAGAGAACAAACAGAGCAATGAATCTTTTTGTGAATGTTTAATTTTAAAGCGCTGGTCTGTGACTGAGGCACCAGGCAGCAGCAGCAGCAGCAGCAGCAGGTTCGGAATGAATCATTCTGCGTGAAGAATGAGAGCGTTTGTAGAACAAAGCAGAAGAAGAAGAATGCGTCATTGTCAGCAGCTAAACAAACCCTCGTCTCTGTGGTGAACGCACATCAGCCCGGATTCACGCAGGATTTTGCAATCGTTCGACATGAGGCAACGGCGTGAAAGAGCGACGCTGTTTCCCCTCCGAGTTTGGAGAAACTGACCAGAACGAGGAAACAAGGAAGCGGCCTTTTCGTTTCACTCTGATGCCCCGCGACCTCAAACGCATCACACACGTTTTTTGGCGACAGCAAATCTGTAGTTTCACTATGTGTGATTGTGCTCAACTGTACTGATACTAGATCTGACCATCGTCTTCCTTCATTTGATTTGACTCTATAGGCTTTTAAAAAACTTTATTTAAAAAAAATTAAATAGTCCTATATTAGTCACACAATGGGGAAATTAAAGACAATAAATAACAAGCTTGTATTCTCACATATGTGAATGTACAGAGAAATATTAACTATTTAAATGTACATTTTTAAGGATTGCACACAACATATTGCACTTATGTGAATTTAGGGCTGCAACGACTGATTAGTTATTACTCGGGTTGTTAAATTAAACCTCCACTATTTTGATAAATGATTAATCAGTTAGAGTGTTTTATTTTCAATAATTAAAACGGGTATCTCTGATTTTTTAGCCTCCTAAATGTGAATATTTTCTAGTTTCTTTGCTCCATAAAACAAAGAAAGATTTTGGTTTTTGGAAACAAAACCCATGACATTTGAGAACATCATCCTTCTAAATCCTAGAAACATCTCTGCATTTTTGGCTGGCGGCTTAATGGAAACAGGAGGACTGGATTATTTAAAAACCAGGAAGTGACCTGTGCACATATACAGTTATACCAATATTTGAAATTCATTCTAAGCGCTTTTTATTGCAAAGTGCGATAATATCTGTACATTTTTCTGTTAAAGTCACAAAACTGTACAACACAGCAAACAGAAAATGCCGGACATAAATTTCCATTCAATGTTAATGGGTAACTAAACCCTCTCTTCAGAAGGTAACTCTGCCCAATACATGAGTTTGAAAAAATTCCAAGAAGTGGGCTGAGAGCAGAGGGAGGAAGGGGGAGTGGGGATCAACGAAAGGGGGCGTGGCCTGTTAGTGAAATCTAACACCGAGGTGACGCGATTATAAAAAAGGGGGAGGAGTCTCTGAGAACGAGCCTCGTTCTGGTTGGACAAGAGGGCGACGAGCGTTGCGAGAGTGGACGAGGAAAACCAGTGGCAAAATCTGGATGCAGTGGCTGAGTTTGACCAGAGGGGGCGGTAGATACAGATGTTTTTCTTTAGTTTAATCGCAACGTGTGACTTTAATGTCTGAAAATGTTCACGTTAGAGGGCTCGCACGTCTAAAAGTAGAAATGTTCAACAAAAACAAAGAGATGTTTTCTGAGTCGCAGGGTTTTTTTTTTCTAAACTCATGTGAGAGGACAAAAGAGAGAGAGAGAGAGAGAGAGAGAGTCATTCAGACCTGAGTATTTCAGAGGAATGTGTGGAATGAGGAAGTGAATGGAGGCAGAGCTGCTGCTGCTGCTGCTGCTGCTGCTGCTGCTGCTGCTGCTGCTGAGAAGGTTAGAGTTAATGTGATAAACACAACACGGGAGAAATATTTGTTAGCACTTGTGTTTGTGTGTTCTTGTATTTGTTGCCTTTTCTAGACCCTGTCAGGACCAGAAGTCCTCATGGAGACCAAAACCTGGTCCTAATGAACCTCTGAAGTTCATGTCTGAAGAAGTGGAAAAGTTTAGGACTAAGATTTGAATGGTGGTTTTGGACAAGGTTAGTGATAAGTCTTTGTTTGGACTGTCCAACAGCTGTGTGTGTGTGTGTGTGCGTGTGTGTGTAGCTGGTCTTCCTCATGTTGTGGGGACCTAAATGTGTCTCCACACTCACATTATGGGGACTTGTCTTCCTTATGGCGACAAAAATCAAGTCCCCATAATGTAAATGACTCCATTTTAAGGTGAAGACATGTTTTAAAGTTAGGCTGAGGTTAAGGTTAAGGGTCAGGGTTAGGGCACTAGTGATAGTAATGCAATGTCCTCTGAAGTCATGGAAACCAATGTGTGTGTGTGTATGTGCTCGCTTTAAGAATGGTGAACACATCAATAAATGAACAACATCCATTTCTAAAGTCTGATTTAAACTCAGTCTTTTTACAATTGTAGCTCGACAAAACAAAAATTCGGTGAGTCACATGACAGTTTCTTCTTCTAATATTAATAATAATGACTTTCAACAGGCTGCACACTAAGAGGTGTAAAAAAAAATTTCTGTCACGACTTTGTGTACTTCTATTTTGTCGTCTTCTTCCAATAAATTCCCTCTACAAGAAAAATGTTTCCAATACGTTGCATACACAGAGCCTTCCACAGAAATAAAATAAAAATATACGACCCCTAAGTCCAATTTCTGTCTCAGAAAGTCAGAACAACCTCACCAAACCCAAATATTGGCATTCCAAAATGGCCGCCAAAGCTACTTCTACAATTAATATCATTTCTGTCTTATTTGTCTCACAGTAAATCAGTCGTAATTTTTATCAGCAGACATGTTGCTACACTGTTTGAGTGTTTGAGCATTTTTATCAACTGGCATGGCTAACACTGGCTAGCACTGGCTAGCACTGGCTAGCCCGAGGTACGTTTGTTTTTTTTCCGACTTCAGAGCACAGCATTATTCCAACTTTTCAACTGGGATGGCTAACACTGGCTAACAATGGCTAACACTGGCTAGCAATGGCTAACCCAAGATACGTTTTCATCCATGTTGTTGTTGAACTCCAAGTTCCGACCTCCGACGTTAAAGGAACGCAGCATTATTCCGACTTCTCCAGTGGAACGGTCAAATTCGGAAGATGCTGTCACTCACACTCCCGAAGACAGTACTTATTTTTTTAAGCATTTACTTAAAATACTTAAAACGGACCCTCGTCAGCAACAGTAACCAAATCATTTTTTAAAAAACGATTTTAAGAACATACTTCCTCCAATATACTATGACACACTGGACCTTTAAATCCACATTTGTATGAATAATTGTTGTAATAATAATAATAATAATAATAATAACAGTAAATGTAGAGAGACTCACCTCCAGCACCTGGACATAACTGGAGGGGAACCAGCCCCGGGCTCCATCATCCCGCTCGCCCTCCCACCATCCTCCGGGCAGAGCCTGCACCACCTTGATCACGTCCCCGGCCTCGAAGCTCAGTCCCTGCTGGTGCTGCTCTCCGCTGAACGGATACAAACTTTTACAGTACGATCCAGACATGACGCGCGCGCGCGTGTGCGTGTGTGTGCGTGTGCAGCAGCAGCTCCTGGCTCGTGCAGGAGCAGAGTGAAAGTTGTGAGGAGCTGGCGAACAGGTTCTTCTCCTCCTCCTCCTCCTCCTCCTTTTCCTCCTCCTCCTCTTCTCTTCTTCTCCTCCTCCTCCTCTGACTCACTCGCAACAACAAAACCTCACTCACAGTCTGCGGAGGACACGTTTCTGCGAAGCTGCAAACAGTGAGGCCGGAAGTCAAGCGAATGCCTCTTCAAAATAAAACCAAACAATCCCCTTCACTGGAAACTGTGACTGCGATATCATTATTATTAGTAGTGTTAGTTAGAAGCGCTGATTCCGTTTTTACAACTAGACTGTTCATTTCCAACAACGGTTTTCTTCATTATTAATGCCGAGTCAGCATTTCCAACTACACTATTCCAGTTTTCTTCATTAGTAGTTGGGAATACTGAGACGGTATTTCTAACCAAAATGTTCCATATTTTATTAATGATTAGCTGTCAGTGCTAATTCAGCATTTCCAACTGTTTTTTTTTTTTATCATTAATTATTAATGCTGAGTCAGCATTTCCAACTACACTTTTGCCATTTTCTTTATCAATACTTGGGAATACCGAGAAAGTAATTGTAACTAAATGTTTTATTAATGATTAGTTGTGAGTGCTCAGTCAGCATTTACAACTGTATTCTGACTATTTTCAAGTTTATTGATGCATTTATTGTTTTCACTGGTTGTAGCATTTCTAATAATAGTGTTCCTGTTTATTTTAATTGAGAATTCACAGTCATCATTTCCAACTATATTTTTCCTATTTTCTTGTTGATTTGGAATTTCCTAATTATCTTTTTTTTTTTTCATTTTCTTCATTATTAGTTGGGAATATTTATCCAGCATTTCCAACTAAACTGTTCCTACTTAATATTAATTGAGAGTGCTGAGTCAGCATTGTCACCTACATTTTTCCTTTATTATTAGTTGCGAATGCTGACTCGGCATTTTCAACTACACTTTTCCCATTTTCTTTCTTATTACATATATTTACAACTGTCTTTTTTATTGGGAATGCATTTCCAACTATATTATTCCTGTTTTCATGTTGATTGGAAAATTTCCAGCTTTTCTTTTTTGTTGTTTCCATTTTCTTCATTATTAGTTGGGAATATTGATTCAGCATTTCCAACTATAGTGTTCCTATTTTATATTAGTTAGGAATGCTGAGTCAGCATTGTCACGCTACAGTGTTCTTATTTCTTTTCTACCAAGAAGACTCTACTTAGCATGTTGTCACCACGTTTTATTTTGAAAAGCTGAGCCGGAAGTCATATCTTCTTTTGAAGTAGACTTGATGACAACGAGGTTGCTGTTAGAAGTAGTTGTGAAATAAGAACATCAAATTCTGTTTATGTCCAGAGAGTTCGAGAGACTGAAGCTGTTTAAAGGTGCAGTGTGTGTTGAATTTAGGTGAAATTATTTTTCATTTGGTAGAAATTGAAGACGAAATAATTATAATTATTTTGACACATACAGCCATCTGATTGTATAAATTGTTGTTTTTCATTCACCGGAATGAGCTGTTTAATGCTCAGCTCTTGCAGTTTTGTGACCATTATATAATAGCCCACAATGGAGAAACTAAACAGATTTTAAATGTCACTACATAGTTTCTCCCATCACACTCGAAAGGAAATGGATGAGTTGAAAGATAATCAGCTGTAACATGCAACTTCACCCATCAGCATTGCTAAATTTCACACACTGTACCTTTAATGTGTCATTAAATGTAATGACTGAAAACATTATCATTGCTATTATAATAATTATTATTATTAGTAGTAGTAGTAGTAGTAGTAGTAGTATAATTATGATTTTGGTAGTTTACGAGTCAACCCTTCATTCTTGTAATAAAGAAGTTTTGCTCTGAGTCAGCGTGACTTACATATGAACAGGAAATTTGCCAAAAACACACAAAGCCTGTTGGTTCCTCTTTTGCTCTGTTGCCTGGCATCACTGACACATGGCTGTTTATTGTTTCCTCCAGTTGCCACGAGTCGCAGTGACATATTTGGAGGAGTCTATTTATGTAGCCGTGACGAGGCTCGTGAATGTGAATTTTCTTTCCCTCGTTTCCTCATAAAACAAAGCTTTAACTGATTTCCTGACTAGATTTTGAAACGATACATGAATAATGGTGCTTTTTAAAGTCAGTCACATCTTGGTTTCTAGTACAAACCAGCAACACCGGAGCTAAAATCATTGATTTTCTCAGCGGACTTTGGTGCTGGAGAGTTAGCGGTTAACAAACGTCACTTTCCTGTCAGAAAAGGCTGTTTAACCACAAGACAAAACTTGCTAATTACGACAGTAGCCAACTTATCCATCCGTACCTCATAAAAATAGCATTTCAAAAACCCTAAACTCTCATTTTAAGGAGGTAATAAAACATAGACAACAACAGCAATGACATACAGCTGGCCCAAGGCATAAGCAAACTAAGTGGCTAAAAACATTTTTTAACATCTAAACTGTGTTTATCTGACTTTATTTGGTTTTATATTTCAGTTTTTAGTGTAAATTTGCACATTGGTTCCAAATTTTAAAAACCGAAAGCCATTAAACTGGGTTACTTACAACATCTGTTGTTGTATTTTGTTATTTATCAATTAAAAAAAAAAATGCTTAGGCCACTTTTGTGATTTTATTGCCCTCTAAGGTTAAAACAAAGACACTGGTTTGGTATAAATAACACAACTATAATAAATGCACTTCACTGTGTATAATAAGAGTTAAGCACCGGTGACTTCGAGGTGATGGTGGGGAGAGTTATGGAATAAAATGACTGTAGGAAATATTAACATAAGGATACTCAGTACACAGATTTCATTTGAATAAATATGTAATATATGTTGTGAATGTTGAATTCTTCTGATTTACAGTTGGAGCAACAAAATGCGTGCACACGGGGATATTACTGTTTCCCAAGTAAATGTTTCTGCACGGGCACTATTTATTACGTTTACCATTTACTTTAGCGTGACAACAAGGGTCCAGGAGCTGTCCTTTTTATATATTTGTTTACAACCTGCTCCTGCTCTTAATGTTAGAGTTGATCAGGTCCTGACTGCATATTCAACACCCAGACTGATGTTTGAAATCCATTTTTCTGACCTCACACAAATAAGCATCTCTCTTCAGGCCTGTGATGGATCTGCGGTGCTGATGAAAATGTGTCCGCGCGCAGACAAGACGGCAAAACCCTCATCCCCACGAGGTGTAAACAAAGTGCCAGGACATGGAAATGAGTAAACGTCTCCCAGATTTGAGGGAACTGAGTGCGTCCGTGTGCTGAGAGGGAGCTGAAATCATGAACAACCAATTAAACTATGGCTGATACTGCCTTCTTCTTTACATGTGGATTATATACGGCACATTCCATTTACATCGTACATCGTACATCGCGTTCCGAGTTCCAGAAGTTTGAAAAAAACATGGATGTAAACATATAACGTCATATTTTGTGCACACAGATAAAAATCAACGTGAGACAAACAAGACAGAGAGTCAATTAATAGTAAAACTAGCAGAATGTTTTTGCTATATTGACATGAGTGGCAGGAATCTCGAAATCCCGTGTCGGGGATTTGTGAGGTCGCCCCAATTTTCCGAGTTAAAAATGCAACTTAAGGTGGGGTTCTAGTCGAAAGAAACTTGGAATTTCTGACTTTTAAAGTTGTACCTTGTTAGCATTCTCGCAATTAGCCGTCTTTTTGCAGATATATACCACTTGTTATTACTCTGTTAGCTTTATTACTTTATTACTACTGTTAGCTTCAGCCGCACCACCCAGATGAAGCTCATCTGGTCTGATGTTAACCTGGGTAGGAGCTGGTACTTGGGAAGAACATTATGTCAGTTTATACCATGACATGGAATGGAACGCCTTTGAATAATTAAGTTCAAAGTCATGCACTGACTTTGACAATAATGATGGAACGCCACCTGTTATAAAACACCAAAGAAGGCAAATCGGCCCGATATTGGAAGAACCAAAAGAACCTCAGAACCATGTCAGAAACTGGGTCTGATGACCTTGAAAATGAACGCAATAAACTTGGGGTGAGAGAATGTGATTAGCAAATTAGCTCCCTAGCTTGATACTCTTCTGAATCTGTTGTTGTTAGCTCAAGTTAACATTGGTCGTAGCTAACTGTGTGTGTGTGTTAATTAGCAAGTTAGGTAAGAGATAGCTTAAGCCAAATTTGTTCAATTTTGTGTTTGTGTGTCAGGAGTACGAAGGGGACAGAAATCCAGAAGGAGAGAGACATGGAGTCGGCAGAGCTGTCTTGCCCAATGGGGACATCTACCAGGGACATTATGAGAATGGAATGAGACACGGAACGGTACAGTCACATTACGGACCGTGTCTTTGTGAAATCCTTGACAAGCCCTGACCCAACTCAGGTCTTGACTTGCTAATCTTTAAGTGCTAAAAACAAAGGCAACCGGACTTCTGTTAAGGTTCCTGAAGACGTTTCGTCTCTCATTCAAAAGGCTTATTCAGTTCTTGAACTGAAGAACCTACTGCCACAGAAGTTGCCTTCATTTTTAGCACTTGAAGGCTACTATGACCTGGATGACCGAGAACCTTCTCAGACTCTGAGAATCCTCTCAGGCGCCTGGTCTTGGTCTAAATGTTGGAAGTAGAACAAAAGCAAACTGAACTTTTGTAACGTTGTCTTGAACTGTGCTGTCAAACAGGGTACATATTACTTTAAGAATGGGGCAAGATATGTGGGAGATTATTATCAGAACATGAAACATGGACAAGGAACTTTCTACTATCCAGATGGCTCCAAATATGAAGGTACAGATACTGATTATCATACCTTAATTTTTAGTTTTAGTCCATTTTTCATCGTGACTCAGAACGTTAGAAACGTGACACTGTCTTGACTCTTTGGTCAGGATCATGGGACAAGGACGTGAGAAAGGGTCACGGTGTCTACACTTACCCCAACGGTGACACGTATGATGGAGAGTGGCTGCATCACTTGAGGTTTGTCCCAATCATTTTAAAATCATGCATGGATGTTGTTGTTGAGTATATGATTGTCAGGTTTTGATTCAAATCCTTGAGGTCAGTCATATTGACTACGTACTGTATATACTTGACCCCAGACAAGGTCAAAGTTGCCTGGTTTTAAAATCACTAAAAGTCCAGTGGGTATAAATTAGAGGCATCTGGTGGAGAGACTGCAAAGAGAGGACTACACAGCTTATTCCTTCTTTTCACAAGTGCGCGAGGGAACTACGGTGGCCTTCGTCTATGAGAGAGGATGTTGTCGTCAATAAACACGTTGAGTTGTCCATCAGCTTACTGTATGTGTTTCCCATTGATACAGACTTGTTAAACCTGGTTTGTGCATTGGGTTCATGTGGACAGAGCCATTCGTAAGACAGTTGCATATACAGAAGCTGCTAGACTTCACTTCCGCCTGGTAGCGTTTGATTTTAGGAGATTTTGTAGTTGGCCAAACTGCTGTCCTTTCCAGACTGCAGTCTGCAGAGTGAACACAAATCACTATCAGACTCGGCTGGATTCGCCTGAGTAAAAAAATTTGGCTAAATTTCGAGACAAAAACACTGTCATATGTAGCCTGGATACTGGCTGGATCTCAAAAATGTTAGCAGTTAGCAGCACAAAACCAAACGAGCTCTAACTGGTTGTCGTTTGACTGACAGACACGGTCAGGGCTCGTACCACTTCCATGACACTGGCTCTAAGTACAAGGGCTCATGGTTGAATGGCAACATGGAGTCAGAAGGCGAGTACATCCACTGTAACCACAGATACAAGGGAATCTTTGCCAACAATAAGGTAAGTCCTGAATTTATGACTCGATGACTCATTTCCCGTAAAGCTAGTTTTGTTACCCGCGTCAGGTGAGATGAGAAATTAGACAATCTAGCTGTGTACGGCCATAACTGTCCAAACACTTGTAAACTTTATTTTGTCATGGAGCTGAAGAGCCTGAGTGATTCTGCGTTAAAGCAGAAAACATTATTCTTTTAGCCAGAAGGGGGCAGTACAATACTGACTCCCTCTCACCTTGTATAGCTTCACACCAGCAATCATCATTTTAACTCTGTTGTGGTTTCAATTATCTCCAAAAGAGGAAACATTTAGCTTTTTTTATCTCTTTGATGCTACTATTTATTCTTTTCTAATCTTTTGGTTCTGGCCACGTAGTTGACATTTGGTTCAGAGCTTATTTAATTACGAAGAAACTGAGGCAAAACAGCATTTCAACACATAATACTAGATGTTCAATGGCCCTAGAAGGTTCTTTGCGCTCGCCAAACACCCCCCACCACTTGATATGGTGTGTTCCATTTGAACTGAAGACTGGAAGTCAGAACTTAGAGTAACTCTATCTCCGAGTTGACTATGTTCCAAGTGAGAAATCTGAAAATAAATATGGACACAGACTTATCTTAGGTTAGCTACTGTTAGCAGAAGTACAGTGTTTTAACTATTGACGTTAGTGGTAGCCCTCTTGGAATCCAATGCTCCGACTGTCCGAGTTGGAAGAAATTTGGACTTCCGATGCACCAATATACAAGATGGGGGTCAAAATATTTCTTCAGATTTTACTAAAGCTTTCATGATAGTTTTTGAAGATCAGCTGGTTTTATTGATCGTAAAACACTGGGCGTAGATAAACCAGAGCTATAAGCTGAAATACGTTGAAATGCTGCACAAAGCTGAGGGGTTTTATTAACTATGTATACAGTATATACATTTGTCTGAGTGAAGGACCACGTTCACAATCTCCAGTATCAAACAGGCTTTTTTTTCTTTTTTTTTCTAATGTGCGAATGTCTTTGGATGTTTTGTCATGACTTTGCAGCCGCTTGGACCTGGGAAGTATGTGTTTGACAACGGATGTGAGCAAGAAGGTGAATTCCAGCAAACGGAGCCGGTAATTTAACACCATCGCACACGTTTGTGCCACTGTGTTTCAGCTTTGGTCTCTGACCTGCAGCCCTGACACAGCTTTATATCCTGAGATTGTGACAGAAGATTAAAAACGTGTCACTGATACAATGGAAAGGTTTTACTTTTTCTCAATGACTCATCTCTTGACAGGAGGAATCTGACGCCGACACCGGAGTCCTCAGGTGGATTCCCAAGTGTATGAAGTGAATCAGCTGTAGGAGAAAAAAAATGGAAACTGAACTGAAGTGAAGGGAACGTGCTTCTCTGATCGACCCACGACTTTACATTCAGCCTTTGTTTTAGGAGTAAACTAAGATATGTATTATGTATGTGATGGTTTTTGACATTAACAGTGCTGAATAGTTATTTAAAAGTGAATAGAATAGAATAGAATAGAATAGAATAGAATAGAATAGAATAGGATAGAACAGAATAGAATAGAAGCTGTAGATGTGTTATAAAGCCTAGCATTGCCCCCTAATGGACAAAGTAGGTAATGTTGCTCTACTCAAATGTATTTGCTTCACCAAAATATTGATTTATGTTGATTAAATCTTAAATTTAGATGCTTTGGGGTTCTTTAATGAGACAGGAGTGATGTGTTGTACTATTTCTTGCGCGGTTTATGAAGCAAATTGTGGTTTAGATGTATAAACTTATTCCTAATCTGAATAAAGACTAAGAGTCTGAAGAATACTCCTGAGTCACAGGCGAAGTTTCTGTTAAAAATATAACACAAATTTTAGACATATTTTAAAATAAATATGACAAAGGGATCACAATCAGTTAATCAAACTATATTTATTTGTATGGCATTTTTTTATTCTCATAAAAAGAAAACAAAGTGCTTCACATAAAAACAAAACCCCCATCTTGGAATCCTTTGTTGTACACATGCAAAAGTGCAGCTGCTTCCTGTTGCTGGTATTATTTTACACCCCCCCCAAAAAAACAAAAAAACAAAACAAAAAAACAAAAACAAAGAAGAAATCCTTACTCTAACCTAAGAATAACTACTAAAACATAATATAACCTTATTTAATTTACAATCCCAATTCTTTTGACAGTCATGAATTAGCCACACTTAAAAATGTGTATTAAAAAAATTGGGTTTCCATTACACACAGGGCAGTGACACCTACTATCTAAGGTGACAGTCACATGACTCATATCCCAGATCAGACACAAATCCAATATTTGGCTGTGCAACATGGGTAACAAATGGTCATGTCAGAATCCATGCCGCTTTTTGCCTATGTACACAAACACCGAGTGTTGACGTCGTTGACAGTTCAGATGGATTTGGTTTTAAATGTTTCTGCACTCGGAAAATAAACATTAGGCTAAAAAAAAATACAGAAAACTAAATAAAATAATATAATGTAATAAATATAATATAGCAAATAATATAATCATGTAATAAAAGATATAAGGACAGTAACTCTATCTTATACTCCTGATAAAATGAAAAAAAAACAAGAATTAACCAGTTAATATTGTATAAAGTGTGGGGGGAAAAAAACATTAAATGTATTTTTTAATAGTAGTAATAGTAGCTGTTAGCAGTTGTGATTAGCAGTTGTGATGGTGCCACAACTAACAACCAGAGGAAAGTTAGACCACAGCGCCCTCAAGTGTTACTGCTGTGAAACCACATGGTCACATCATGAACTGTAAAATATCTGAAATATTAACCTGATGGTTTTTTTTAAACTGTCTGATGCAACATAAACAGGCAAATATTCATTTTTATACATGTGTTTGGTGTTGAAGTGTTCAATGCATTTTCGAAGATAGATGATACATACATCCTCTACAATCTTTTGTTTTTCACAGATTAAAACTACAGCTGTTGTTTGATGCTGCATGTACAACCGTTGAAGTGATACAGTAAAGAAAAAGTAAAAGTCAAGTTTAAGTGAAGAAAAAAACATTTCCTGTTAAATTCTTTAAAAGAAAAACAAGGCAAAAAAATGTCTTTTTCCTACCCAATTCCGAAGACGACCCGCCCCCTTTCCTGCCTCTGATTCGCTCTTCTTGATGACGTGACACCGGGTTTATCCAATCATGACTCTTCATGCCTGAAAGCTGTCAACCAGAGGAAAGGAAAAGGGGGCGGGTCTTTATCGGACAGCAATGACGGAAGGACGCAAGAAAACAAACCGCCTCCTGGTCACGTGAACGTACTGATGTCATGGTAACTGTAAACTAGCTTCATTCACAAACACACACACACACACACATTCAGAAGAATGTCGGATATCGGATCTGATGAGCTTGAATATGAACACAACAAACTTGGGGTGAGACAACACAGTTAGCGTTAGCACATTTAGCAGTTAGTTACTTGGCTCAATACTTTTTTTTAACTCTGTTGTTATATTGTGAGCAGGCTAATGTTGGGTTAGTGTGTGTGTGTGTGTGTTTTTTTTATATAATTTATATAATTAGCTAATCATCATTTTGTTGTTATACTGTTAGCAAACTGAAGCTAAAGTTGCTACCAACTAACTGTGTGTGAATGTGTGTTTTGTGTTTCAGCTACTTGGCTAATTAGGAAGTGAGCTAGGTAGTCAATCAGCAAATTAGCTAAGAAGCTAATTAGGTGATAGATAGATAGATAGATAGATAGATAGATAGATAGATAGATAGATAGATAGGTCATCATAGCAGTGGTACAAATAAATCAAAAATACAAAAATACAATTGAGAGGTAAGAGAAAATATTATTGTAACAACAGTAAATACACAATATTTATATTAACAACAGTACAATACACACCATTTATATTAAAAACAGTACCATACACAGTTTGCAATACTATACACTATATACAATAAAGTGAGTGAGTGAGCTGGTTACCAAACTTTGTTAATTAGGAAGTGAGCTAACTAACTACTTAGCTTGATGCTCTTTTCATTGTGTTATACAGTATAGCTTTAGAAAACAGATGCTACATTTGCATAGTAGCAAATTGTGCGTGAGAGAGAGAGTTTTGGTAATTAGCAAAGATGCTAATTAGGAAGCTATCTAATTAGTTTTTTTGTCATATTGTTAGCACACTTAAGCGCCAAAGTGGGTACTTGCTAATTCTGCGTTTGTGAGACAGGAATATGAAGGGGACAGAAATGAAGCAGGAGAGAGACATGGAGTCGGCAGAGCTCTTCTGCCTAACGGAGACGTCTATGAGGGACATTATGAGAATGGACAAAGACATGGACAAGTGCAAAACTTAATACTAGTTGTATCATTGCGAACAAATGCATATTAATTTATGTCTTTTTGCTTTTTTCCATGACAATAACATATTGTTGTCTTGCCCTGTTTCATCCACCAGGGGACATATCGCTTTAAAAACGGGGCAAGATATGTGGGAGACTATTACCAAAACATGAAACATGGACAAGGAACCTTCTATTATCCAGATGGCTCCAAATATGAAGGTAAATGTATGAATTTTAACTTCCTAACTGACTTTGTTTTAGATCGTCGCAGTCCCGTCGCAGAGAGTTCAAGAACTGAACTGAACTGAGCTTGTCTCGTCTCTGTCTGTCAGGGTCGTGGGACAAGGACGTGAGACAAGGTCACGGTGTCTACACTTACTCTAACGGAGACATGTATGATGGAGAGTGGCTGAATCACATGAGGTCTGTCCCTCATTTTCATGTCAATTTCTGTGTTTTAAGTTACTGAGCTGAACTGTAATACTCTGGCTAAATTTCGTGACACTAACGCCGTCATATGTAGCCTGGATACTGGCTGAATCTCAAAAATGTAAGCAAGTTATAGTAGACTCATTCTAAATCCTTCACGATGCCAAATGCGCTCTAACTGGTTGTTGTTTGACTGACAGACACGGTCAGGGCACCTACCTCTACCATGACACAGGCTCCAAGTACAAGGGCTCATGGGTGAACGGCAACATGGAGTCAGAAGGAGAGTACGTCCACTCTAACCACAGATACAAGGGGAATTTTGCCAACGATAAGGTGAATTTTGACTTTTTTAAGCTCCTTAAATGTCAATTTTGAGGTTTGGGAAGCACAGATCAACATTTTCTGGGCCAAACAAGTACTTGCTGAATCTAGACAATAAATAACAGATATAAGAAATATCCCGTATGTGTCTTTTTCTGTTACTTTGCAGCCCATTGGCCCCGGGATGTATGTGTTTGATATCGGCTGTGAACAACACGGAGAATTCTGCCAAACAGAAGAGGTAAAAAACACCCGTCAGTGTCCGCTGTTAATGTCCTTAGCTAATGTCCTAACTAAGTTGTCCTATCAGCTGTGGGACAAACTTAAAAAACATGAAAGTTATCTTGATTAGGGCTTTTTTTCGTAAAGTTTTCATCTATACCTAAAAACGCCACCTAAAAATGTTGTCAAATACCATCATGGCCACGCGAAACCTATAAGTGGCAGTGCCAATCAGTAACTGCAAGTTACACGATTGACTGTGTTTTCATAAGTTTACAGTGACCTAAAATGTGAGTTTTCCTGTGGATGAAAGGCAAAAACACAATAAAGATATCAATTTTTCCAGATAGAGAGCGGACAATTAGTATAAACTTAAAGGCACAAAATTATTATTGCAAGTTTTTTAATTGTTTTTGCCCAGAACATGCAAGAGACCAGCAGGCACATGCTCAGTGAAGACATGGCTGCCACTGAGGACACAAGGAAAAAACTGATTTTAACCACTCACCAATTCAGGGCTTAAGTCTATGATACCTTAAGGATATGTTTTCTGATTTATCTCAGAGTCAGACAGTTATTTAAGTGGGAACGGAAGTTTTTATATGATTCATTCTCCGACTCCAAAGTCCATAGAGAAAATCAGCATTTTTAGGTTGTGGGCACACAGGAGCTAGTTGGTCTACTGCTGCCTCGTGTGGTCAGTTTGCATCGCTTATGAAAATCAAAACAAAGGATTTCAAACACATAAGTCATAAAATAACACATTTGAGCTTACTGATGGAGGCAGTAGTGGCTCATCTACTCCTGTGTGCTGTGATGTTAAATCACTGATTTTCTCTATGGGATTTGGTGACTTTGTGTCTCATACAACCACAGATCACACTTCAACCTAAACTGTGACTTTAACATTAAAAGCATGACAAAAAATAATTTTTAATCGGGTCATCTTTTGACAGGAGGAGTCGGTGGCCAGCCCCAAGTGGATTCCCAAGTGGGTCACAGGCCTGACGCTTTCGACTCCAGGACGAGAGACTTCAGGTGAAAATGGCACTTACAGATTCTGCCACAATGAAAAACTGAGTCTAGACTCCAAATCACTAATGTATCATATTTTTATGATGTTATTATACTGTTTAAGCTTTAAAAACAAAAGTATTTAGTGTAAAAAGACAGTTAAGACAGTTGATTTTTTTATTATTATTATTTATTATATATTTCATTTTAAAAGTGTGTCAGCTAATGTGTGTGTTTCAGCTTCAGCAGAGGAGGCTGAGGAGAACAGACCTGACTGATCCATCCACTATATTACATTCTGCCTTTGTTTCAAGAGTAAAATAAAGCAACTGAGTTAATAAATTAACATGTAGATGATGTTTTTGATGCTTTTTGGATGTGCACTGTGTGCATGTGTTTCTAATAGCATATAAGGCTATAAGAAAGTTTGAGGAAGCACAGGCAAATAAAGAAAATGTCATCACCGGAAACAGAAACAATTTGCAAGTAGCACAGGTGACATCATACAGTATAAAGTTAAATATAATCAATGATAAAAAGCGTTAAAAGATATAGCTATACAACCATACTTTAAGAAACAATAATGGCTTGTTTTTATAAATTTCATAATTGTTTTTAAACTCTTATTAACGAAATACACTGAATCATCTTTCGGAAGCTAGATAGCACTAGTTAGCTTCCAAAATGCTAGTAAATGATTAGTAAATTCATTTAAAATAGTTTAAACATATTACTTGAAAATGTAAAATTCAAAAGCATTAAATTATAATGCACCAACTGAATATCATAAAACTTTTTATTACTAATTAATTTAATTTTCCACTACTGTTTTTTGATACCAGGACCAATATCGGTACCGATTGTCCGCGTTAGGGTCGCGGGGTAAAAAAAATGTATAGATTTAAAATTTTCAAAACCAACATCCGTTTTATTTTGAAGGGCACAGTCGGAAGTGGCTGCATATATTTGTCGTTTCACTTCCGTTTTCGCAGTTTCTGTGCTGTCATACTGTGAGACGTTACAGCTCCGAGAAAAGTGACAGCGAGTCGAATGTCGTCATGCATGGGAGTTGACAGTGAAGTGTAGGCGGTCACTGGTTCATGTTTTACCGCCTCTCCCGGGACATATTTAACGTCAACGCTTCCCGTCGTTTAACGCGGAAACAACGGTCGAGAATGGACGACAGCACTCAAACACCGCCGCTGTTTAGCTTCGGTGTGATAGCCGACATCCAGTACGCTGACATCGACGACGGATACAACTACGCCCGGACGAGTAGGCGCTACTACCGGAGCAGCCTCGAGCTGCTGAGACGCGCCCGGGAAAGTTGGTCCGAGGCGGCCGTGAAGCCCGAGTTCGTCCTCCAGCTGGGAGACGTCATCGACGGCTTCAACACAAAACACGGCGCCTCGCAGAGAGCTCTGGACACGGTGCTGAGAGAGTTCAGCTCCAGCCCCGAGTTTGAGATCCACCACGTGTGGGGGAACCACGAGTTTTATAACTTCAGCCGGAGCTCTCTGCTCCGGTCAAAGCTCAACACTCGCTCCCTGAGCGGTGACGACCGGGCCGCCACAGCCGCCGCCGCCACCGGCTCTGACATCTACGCCTACCACTTCAGCCCGGTGCCCGGGTTCAGGTTCGTGGTGCTGGACGCTTATGATGTGAGTCTTCTGGGGAGAGAGAAGGACAGTGAGGAGTACAAGAGAGCCATGAGTCTGATCAGACAGTACAACGATAACGAAGACCTCAACTGTCCTCCAGGTACAAAACCGCTCATTTGCAGCCATTTAAAGAGGCGTTTCCAGGGAATTTGAGGTCCCAGGGGGCCTGCGTCAAACTCGGGCTCTATCCACACAGAAACATAACAAGACATAAACAATATTTTAATTTTGTTGTTTTTAAAAAAGTTTTCTCTAAACATAGCGTCCTATTCAAGACAGAACCCACAACGTCTCTAAACATTTGCATGTACATTTTCACATTTACATATGTGGCGCTTTAATGTGGCTATACCATAAAATACAATACTTTTTTTAAAATAAAACTTTATTCATTTACATATATTGCAAGACAGTAATGGTGTGCGATAATATAAATTTCGAAACTGATGCAATATTGATCTGATATCTGCTAGTATTGTCGATATAACTTATTACTCATCAAAAAAGTGGGGGCCTCTACAAGTGTAGGCTACACGGCAGGTTTGTTTCTGCATTCGACACATTCACACAAGTTGTCCTACGGCACCTCGTGTTAATCTACTATTAAAAAATATTATTGTTATGAAAACGGTATTCTTTCCTTCAGGCTATGGCTTTTGTAAACAACATAGCAAAAACACACAAGCTTACAGTGGAAATAGCTCTAACCCTTTAAACACATAACCTGAAGCACAACATTCCACTTTTATACAGCACGTGCATGTACTGAGGCAGTAAATGTAACACAAAACTAGGGTAACAAGTTATTTAGTTTATTCAGAGACTAATATTCTAACGCAACTTGTTACTTTTTACATGCAACTAACTATTCATTTGTATCTTGTCCGATCAGTAGCTAAAGTAGCGCATTCTATCGAGCTCAAAGTAATATTTGAACATTTGAACATTGTTTGGACGTCAATAAGAAATAACGATAACCCATTACTTATTACCATTATGATACTGTGTGTGAGCTACCTGGATAGTCATTACTGCTTTTAAAATGACTCATAGTGCACTTTCATGTGCTTGTGGAGATTAGTTGTTAGATCCTCCAAGGAAATTGAATTATTTACTGGATGTAGAGAAAGAAAGTTTAACATAAGTATCGATATCACCACGCTAGTATTGATCCGATAATGATCAATACTACTTGGATCGATTCGCCCACCACTACAAGACAGAATGAAGAAAGCCAGCAAAGAAAATAAAAGTTATTAAAAAACAGACCAAACACATGATAAAAAAGATGACATGGGCAGTTTCCCAAAGGAACGTATTGGTTGTCTGCACCAAAACACAAGGGTGGAATTTTCAGATTTTTCCCACTCTGGGACCCATTTTTTAAAAACTATATTGTGTACCTGGAAACTAGAACTTTTTACTCAACACAACAGCAAAATAATGTCTGAAATCTAGACATTTGACGGTGAAACAAACAGAAGTTCCAAACAAGACTATTTACGTCAGCCACTCGGGGCAATTTTGTGTAAATTTAGTAAATTTATATTTGCTAAATTACATTTTTTTACAATTACAAATGGGAAATTGTGGTTTAATTAGTCTATTTTTAATCGTTTTTATAATAATAATATTTCATCTTATTGTTGTTCTTTCAGCGTACGCAGAATTGCAGCAGAGATTTACAATGTTCAACGGCGGCTTCAGTACGAAACAGTTGGACTGGCTCCGGTCTGTCCTGTCGTCAGCTGAAGACAAACAGGAAAGAGTCACTCTCATCAGTAAGCGAAACGTGTTTTTTCTTCACTCTGTAAAGACATGAATTAAATATCATAATTGGCTCCTTAAGGCATTTGTGATCAGTTTTACTCTGAACTGGAACACCCATCGAAGTTGAAGTAAACGTGTGGTGTATTCCATTTGTTGTCAGAATTCTCAAGTTGAGGAAGTGTTCCAGTCGAAGGATCGCATGTCTACAAAAGTAGTTCTAGTCTTGTCTGGAACTTCCTGTGTCTGGACTTTGGACATAATCCTGTCGCTGTGTTTGTATTTGACCAAGATAATTTCTCGCTTCGTTCTTTATATCCCATCAAAACTGGGTTTTTTGATCAGTAAAAATCACCTCTGAAGCTTTTTGCTCTTCATTCACACTCCGAGCTGTTTTCAGTCATTTGGCCTTACTGTCTCAATGTTTTAAAGCGGAAGTAAAAAAATATATTGAATTGCCACTGGGAGGCGACTCTGCTGGTTGCAAAAAAAGGTCAGTTTAAATGGAAGACTTCCTGATTATAGCCTCTTTTCCCACCAAAATTACCAGGAACTTTTATATAAGTTCCATATGCTTGTTGGTTCCATCCAGTGTGCAAAGAACTTGAAAACGTGCTTTCACGTCGGTGTCTCCAAAAGTCTCAAATTACAAAAGAAAAAGACGCTGGATTTGTGGCTTTTTAGAAAAAGACACATTCACTGCGTTCCACACAGCCCCGCCCCTCCAAAGTTCCTGGTTATCCGAAAAGTCCCTAGTTATGAGTAGGTCATTTTGGTGGAAATTCGCCAAGGCCTTTTAATTACCCAGGTCTATTGTTTTACGACAGTTGTGGTTCCTACTTGCCATTAAATGAAAGAACAAATCTAACTCTAACCTCTAGCGTGTATTTATTTGAAACGAATAAATACTCAAATGAAATATGACTATTTTATTTTAAACCCCCAAAAGCTGCTCTTAGCTTCCAGGAGTTGGAATTTCTTGAAAGGTTGAAGGAGACTCCCCTCAAGTCGGATCTCTCACAAACCCTGACTCCAAACTTCAACAAAGTGAAAGCAGTAATTTATATAGTTGCGGCTTTTAACACTTTTGTCATTTTTGAATTCAACAATTTAATAAGTGGTACAGAAAATCAGTCGAAGGTCATTTGACCTTGAAATCAAATAGAATCCGAGGATAATGGATTTTTTTCTCTCAGGTCACCTCCCTGTCCACCCCTTCTCCACTGACCCCATCTGCCTGGCGTGGAACTTCGACGAGCTCCTCGCCATCATTCGCTCTCACAGCTGTGTGGTGTGTTTCATGGCGGGACACGACCACGACGGCGGATACTGCCGGGACAAAGACACGGGAGTGCACCACCTGACCATGGAGGGCGTGATCGAGACGCCGCCCGACGGCGACGCATACGGCACCGTCTCCGTCTACGAGGACAGGATGGTGCTGAAGGGGAGCGGCAGGGTCGCGGATCGAGTGTTTCCGTTTCCATAGCGACACTGGTCGTTCTTTAGCTTTATATCCTTGAATCTTAAAGCAGCTGTCACACTTTTAGTTAGCTTCCTGTCCGTCCTTTAAACGCGTTTTGTGAGGGGGCGGGGCATTTATGAGCAGAGAGGACCGCCTCTTTGCCAACTTCTCGCTACAGTACAGTCGCTACAGAATTAGCATCAGGTGGTTGTGAATATTGCGACGTAAATATGAAAGTTACAGCCATCGCAATTAAGCAATTAGCATGACGTAAAATTTCACGCCATGTTGGGTATTCGTACAAATGATGCAAAACATAAAGGTAAGATTTCTTACGCTCACATTTAGTAAAACACTGTAATTTATGTAAAAACTGAGGTTTTGGTTAACGATGCTAACCAGCGGTGGTTATACTAGTTTTTTATAGGCGTCTGCCAGAAATAATAGCTTTTAAATTCTGAATGAATCAGCTGATATGGTGGGGCAATTTTAGACTATCACCACCTGCTGGCCAGGGGCATGTTTGCAGTGATTTTAGTGTTCCTGACTGGTATTTAAAAATGTTTCTTGGTTGGTTTTTAAATATCTGCAGTGCTGAAGACAAGGTACAGGTGACCAGTGTCATTTAGAAAACTATAGATCAGTGCTATTTAATACAGATAATACTTTCAAGATGGTGGCACATTTTGCTGAAGAACTGTTTTATTGCACCTTTTTAATTAGTTTTGATTTTTATTTTTTTCTTGTGTCTTCACGTCGGTTACTTTTGAGGGCTGTGTGTTCTTTTTTGCTGCTTTTCTGAGTTTTCTTGTTGCTAAAAAAAACCAAAACATGCTGTACTTACAATGTAGCTAGAAGTTTGGGATCTGGATTATGTTGTTTACTGTGATAAATTGCACAAAAAATAAAAAGCATTATAACAGCATTAGCTGTTTTTTGTTATCTGCTGTCGTGTGCGTGCGAATGTAGTAAATAAGTTGCTGAAGTGGCAAAAAAGTCAGGTAAAATTATGAACACCATATTTAATACGTCTCATAGTGATGGTCTGATATTGACTCCTAAATAAACTAAAATGTGAGTAGTTGTAATCAACTGTATTTACTGTAATTTACAGCCTGTAACAAGAGAATTAAGTGAGCTTCACATTTTTCTTGTTATAAAACTTTAAAGCAAGTTCACAAATTTAATCAATATTGCCTTTTTTAATAGTCATACTGCAACATTTGTGTATTTTATATAACATGAGATTAAAAAATGACAGGTAACACATCACTGACAAAATCAAAAACATTCCTGTAGCTCACTGATGATTGATCAGTCACTTTAACCAGCGATGAAGGCAATAAAGATACAAGTTGAAACTGTAGGAAAGAGAAAAGCTCATAAGTAAACCCTGAATACTAACATGTTTATTATTATTATTGTTAATTAGACATTTTATTGTGCAACAAACAAGTGACACAGGACAAGAAATTCCTTGTTTCATAAAATATGGCGTAGTTGTTATGGACATGTATGGTTAATAAAATTAATGAGATGGAAAGATATAAAATTTGTTTTTAAAAATTTTTTTTTTAAATTTTCTTAATCAGTTTACTAATCTCAAGTTATTGTGATGTTCAGGTATTCATTTTTCTTTGCTCCTAAGTTAGTTTACTGAATTTAAAAATTGTTACGGGCTAATATATATATATATATATATATGAGTTTTTCCTAAATGTAAAAAAGAATTTGCATTTCTTTTGAGTTGACCATGATGATCTCTGGTTGTGAACAGATTCTGTGCACAGATCTTAAAATTTTAATGTCTGTAGGTTCGGGAATAATGCATTACTGGATTCATTATAAGTAAAATAGGTGAATAAACTTCAATACAGAAGTTTATTTAAGGCATTAAGAGAGAAAATACATAATAAATTGTTTTAAAATGATTATTTAAAGTATATCTGAATTAATATAATATTAAATTTTGTTTTAAGATGATTTATATCTGATTTCCAAGAAAACAAATGTATGTTCATAGTATACAACTGTGTGTAATTATATACAGACACAAAGTATTATTTTCTATAGGAGAAAGAATGACATTAAGGTAGTTATTGACACGTGAAACGATTTGAGTATTTACAAGTATGTGAGTCATGTGATTGGACCACGAAGCCTGTATTTCCCACGGCTCCTGAACGCATCAGCGGCACAGACGTGGCCGCGGTTGCTGCTGCGTTCAAGTGACGCAGTGTCCCGTCTCTCTGTCTCTGCATTGCAGCCTGAGCGCTGCTGCCGGAACCCAACACAACAATGGCGACTCCCAGTCCGGACAGTAACTCCAGTAGCTCCAGCTGCATCGTCGGATCCACGTCGCACCAGCTCCACCAGCAGACGCAGAGCAGCAGCATGCAAGGTGAGCGACCGCAGCCCCCGGTTCCCCTGTGATCTTTCCCCGCTCTTCTCCTGCTTCTGGAGCTACTGGAGACTCTGGAACTCAATGTAGGGAAATGTAATGTAGCTTGTAGCTGTAGCAGCGACTCCACCGTCAAGACAGACGCTATGAGTCAAGCGTTTCCAGGCCGAACTGTCAAAATAAAAGCCTTAGCTTCACCCAACTGAGTAAAAGTTTAGTATTATGTCGCTTTTGTTTTTCATATCAGAATCAGCTCATTAAAATACAAGGGCAGCTTTAAAAACAATAAATTTTGTTATAAAATTAATAATATTGTACTATGTTACTGTCTGGGACAGTTGAGTTAAATTACAAGGAGCTCTTTTGTGCTTGCAATCGTGCATTTATTCAAGAATAACTTGGTCACTGTGGCTATAAATACGCCGTACATCTCACACAATTTGTGTCTCAAGTCTCACTGACCCCAAACAACAATAATGCCAACAAAAGAAGTTCCTTCCCCGGCTGCTTCTCCCTAACTGTAAATGCACGCACCACAATTAACACTGATGTAAATTTAATAATGATAGAATAACAGGACTGGTTCAATATCTTAAGAAATACTAACCAACGAATATGCATCGTTGGTTAGCTGTTCTTTTGTTGAAAACACACAGTTTAGCATCAAAATATAAGAAATAAATAAGATCTACTGAGAACAATCATAGGATAATGTTAAATACACAATATAAATACTTTACGTATGACGATACACCATATTAACGGTAATATAGCGGAGAGTATGTGACTTTTTTTCGATTGCTGCTCTTATTCTTGATGATTTTCCCCTTTTATAAATTGACATGACATTTTGGGATGTGATGCTGCACAATTCCTTAATTTTTCCCATTGTTTTAAAAGATTTAGCTCTAATTTTGATTCAAATTTAAAGCAGGCTTTGAGGCACGTGTGAACTCACAATTAGCCGGATGGTACATAAATACATATGTACATATATTTACACAGAAAGCATGCAAGTGGTAGTTGTTTTCACTCTTTCACTCTTCAGTTAATAAAAACGTAGTAAGGTCGACAAAAATGTAGTCTGCAACTGAAGCTTTGCTTTTATTTTGAAACCCAAACCGAGCAGTTTCCGCTCTCGCGACACTTCTCTTTGCCTAGCTTGAAGTAGCAGGTTAGCAGTGAAGCAACTGAGCCATCACGGGCCTCAGTGAAGTGTTGTGTCCTCTAGAGCCTGCCATGTTTCATATAAGACACTAAAATAAAACCACTCATGTCTCGTAGTCTAAATAAGAACTCGATAAATGTATATGCACCGATGTTATCGCAGCAGGCTCCTGCTGTTAGCATTGTCAAGGCCTACATTAAAGTGTCTCCTTCCTTTAGCCAGGCCACTGTTTCCATTCACCGCTGTCTGTAGCTATTAAATGCGCACAATTAGCGCAAATATAGCAATAATTAATAAAATATGAAATTCACAATGTTAATAATTGTGTACGACAGCTGCTAATGTCGCCATTGAGTGACGTTAGCGTGTGTGCCATGTAGGTTACGTTAGTTTCACGACGTCTTAGCCTAAAACAAACGCACTGGTGTTTATAAAATGAAATAATACGGACTAAAACGTCGTGTCCGCTGCCGATTTGCGTCATATTAACGTGTATATTTTCCAGTTAAGATGGTGAGAATGTTGTCTGATGCAGGCTAGCATGGGGAGCACACACTCTAAATCCATTATCTTGACATGAAGCCTGGCCTGGTGGCAGCCAAAATAAATGTCTTATCTAATGTCTTTTAATGTGTCATTGTTACAGGAATGTGGCGATATTGAAATTTCATGATATGATAATAACGTGGTAGCGATATTTATTGAGTTTTTACTTTAAATAAAGCCAAAGGAAGACCAGGTTACTACACAATTTGAAACAGGAAGTTTATAAGTTTTTGTTTCCTACAGCGATATACCAAAATTTCTTTAATTTTTTAAAAGTGCTAAAACTGAATAAAATGTAGTTTCTTTTCTTTTAAATTTCTTAACACAAAGAAATCAAAAAACTTCCACTCATAAGATTCAAATTCATCATCTCTTCTTTGTGGCTACTATTGCTAGGGGTTTCTGTTTCTGTTTGTCTAGTCAGTGAGCTTATCGTTTCTTACCGTTACAGGTCCACAATGTACTTTTGTTATCACAAATGTCATGAAATTGGCAATACCGTTACATTCCTACATTAAAATTGTTATTATTTTAAATGATTTTCACAATACAAAAGTAAACTGTTTTAAAGAATAGGGAGAATCCAAGTTCCAAATGAGCATGTTGTTGTTAGCGAATGCGGTATTTAATTAGCAACATTACTCATTATATCAGCGTGTGACTCGCTGTGATTTACTGTCCAAATATTACTGGGTTAAGAAAGGGGTCATGTCCGATAACGAATGTGTTATGTGTCATGTTAGCTGCTGGATAATGAACAACAGCATTGCCATTGATTTGATTGACTGTTAGCGTCCGGCAGCTAATTAGGAGCCGCACAGCCTTGTGTCCAGTCAGTTGTAAGTTATTTATTTTTGTTTTTCCCCTGTGGCAGTTGTGTGGCATCAAATGTTTTATCTAAACCTTACAGAAACCAACACCTGCTGGAGATGTCAGAATGAAACAGGTATTAATTCACACTTACTTTCCTCGGTTTCAGTCTACTGTTCAAGGTTATTTATTATTATTATTATTTGTTTGTGTTGTGTGTTTGCCCGGGCCATAGCTTTTGGCAAAGGCATTCTCTGAAATGTTCCCTTTCCACCTTCTTGTGTTGATCTTTTTTTTTTTTGGTTCTTGTTGTTGAAACTTCTTTTCCTATTCTTTTTGTTGTTGTTGTTTTTGTTTAAGATTTTTATCCACACGGGCATGTTTGTAAATCTTGACCCTCCATTTTAGAATGTCCTGACGTAGACACAGTTGACAGACCCCGTTTCAAGCAGCTCCATTTAGGAGTGTTTTCCTGTGGACAGAAATCAAAACCTGACTGTTCCAGCCTGCCACTGATGTGTTTTGGACAGATAAAGTAAAACAGTGGCACACTGCTATAGTCAGAGTAGCCTTTTTCCCATGTAAAGTGATATTTCAGGTTTTTTGAAGTGTGGTTGTGCACAGTCAAAGCACACGTATGGGACACTCGGTGAAAATATGTCCACGAGTGGGGACGAATATTTTTATTGTGGGATATTTTCATGATTAATCAAGTAATCGCTTGGTCCATAAAAGGTCAAAAATGTGTTCCCCAAACATTCAAGAAGTGTAAAAGCTGCAGAACATTTTTTATTATTAAAGAAAAATATCATTTAATTGATTATTGAAAATTAATCAATGAGTAATTGATTAATCGTTGCAGCGTTGGGAACACCACTAAGATTTCAGCCATGTAAGAAAATGCCCACCAAATAATACCTACATTAGCTTTAAAAAGGCAACAATAAACAACTTTCCTGTCCAGAAGAAAGAACGTTTTCTCAGTGCTAATGTTTCGATGTCATACCTAACATGTATGTGTGTGTAGGCGCTGGGTTCAAGCTATTTTCTGCAGTGTTTATGGTACAAAATAATGCAGTTTTCCCACTAAAACCAAAGAGAAGCCAAAGTGAAAGCTTAGCTTATAGAGAATCAGTTGACAGTTTCATTTTTGTCTGTTTGTAAACCTCTCACTCCCCCGTACCAAAGTCGATAGAGAAAATCAGTTACTTTTTTCTCTGTTAGACAGCCTTTCTTAACTAGAAACTGAAGCTTGTATAAGTTTGAACTCTGCACCAAACCCCATGGAAAAAATCAGCAATTTTAAATCAGGGCACACGGCAGCTGCTGATCCACTGCGTGGTTGTGGTTGACAAACTTTAAAATTCTTAATGGAAAAAGCAGTTTCTGGTGAGATAAACCAATGAAAAGATTCTTTAGAGCTCATAGACTTTAATAGGCATCCAGTGTGTCTGACTGTCAAAATGCACCAGTGTCAGTACTTCATACAACTACACTTCAAAAACCCAAACTACCACCTTCATATAACATTGTTCAAGCATTTTAATACATTCTGCTGTTGGGCTAGCTTTGATTCAACTCTGGGTCTGTACACACAAGAACAAGTTCAGGAGAATCTGCCAAAGTTTTGTATCATATCAACCTTTTTTTTTGGACACGGAATTGGTATTTAGGGAGTCCTAAACTACTGTTTTTGGAAAACAGGTGCCATGTTTTCATGTACACAACCAATACGATATAAGCTTTGGGGAAACGATGATGTCACAGCCCCAGCTCTAGGTCTTCCAGTTGTTATTGTTATCTTAATTTTCTTCTTTTTGTGTTTAAAGTGTGTACATAGCACACAAGCTTTACGTGAATCCTCCAAGTCTGTTTAACTTTTGTTGTATTTTCGTGGCAGCGTTACAGCACCACATACAGGTGTGGCACATGTACTACAGTGTGTAGAGTCAGTTTGGGAGGTTTTGTGTTTATTTAAAAAATGGAAAACCTTTTTTTTAAGAGCGATAAAGATTGTTTAGCTAAAGTAAAAGAAAAGTAAAAGAAAATCACCCTTGCGTTTTGGTTGCTTAGACAACCAATATTGCAACTTTGGGAAAATGATGATGTCATAGCCCCACCTCTTTCTTGCTCCTGCATTCGCTGTGGCCATCTTGGTCTCCGTTTTTTTCTTTATTTATGTGACAGCATTACAGTGCCAGGTTTTTCTTAAAAAACGTTTATGAAATACCTTTTTTTTTTTTTTTTAGACCTGAAACAGGTGAAAATGTTGTTTCAGTGTTGATAAGACCTCCCTTTTTTTCAAAAGTATTCAACTTACAGCATTGAGTCCTGATGGGACGTCACTTGCGACTAAAGACCCAGAATTCAGCCCCGAGAAAATGTAGTAAAATGTCTCTTTTTTTACTTCAGGGTTTCAGATAAGCCTGTCTGGAGTTCCCCAAAGTAAGCACTGGCCTTGCACACGAAGCACACCGACCTCTACTGTCTGCAGTAGTCTAAAGTGGTTTCCTGTTACTGTTGCCTTTATGAACGCAGGGAAACCACCGTAAACTACTGAAGCAGCCTGTGTGGTGCTATGGTAGTCGGGGAGTCTGTCCACTGTTCGCTGCTATGAACTGTCACAAATTCAGTTATGGCCGAGAGAGATTCCTTTTTTTTTTTTTTTTTTTTTTGCACTGGGGCTTAAAGGTTGATCTGTTTGCACTGAAGAGCTGGTTGAACAGGGCACGGCAAAGGGAAGCCAACACTTGAACACAGCACTTTAAAATAATATTAATAATGATAAAAAGTTAGAGACAGTTACAGGTGACAGGCGCGTCTGTTTAAGCCTCGTTCACACTACAGGGTTTTCCGGTCACCAAGGAGTTTTCAGATTCAGATTCAGAGAACTTTATTTATCCCTCGGGAGGTTCCCTCTGGGAAATTAAAGCTCCAGCAGCAATACAGCACCAAGAAAACTGCAGACAAAAAAGAAAGTGAAAAGTGAAAAGAAAAGTGTCACACCACCACCGAAGAAATGAACAACCAAAAAGACCCAACATTAAGTATAAATATGTTATGTTATAGCAGATATGTTGTTTTTGTTGTTATTATTAATTATCATCTATGTATATACTATGGTATATCATATTATATTTTGTATATGTCAGTTATAGTATACATAAGTAGCATAAGTAAGTTAATAAATAAATAAATAAATAAGGTTAAACTAACAGTAATATGCTGCCAATTTATAGATATATGGATTAATATATACATTAATTGGTACATAGTGGTATTAGACAAATTGTTTTACAAACAGATATAAAAATATACATATTATATGCATATTTATAGTGCGCAAAACAGTTAAACAAACCAAACTGATTCACACATGGTTTTCATTCTCCAGTCAAAATTTGTCTGTACTAGCGATGGGACATTTTTAAAGTTTTTTTTTTCATACATTGCGATAAAAAGGGACCAACTCCCCAACATTCAGTCCAAGTAATTCATTTTGAAGTGCCACAAGGGGGCGCCTGATTCTTGCAGGTCATTCCAGGACTTTGTGAACAATTATCTTGTTCAGGTTTTTTAACTGAAATATTTCACTCAACAATTTGACCCATATATTGGAAGTGCTTGGGTCAATTAATGATACTGATATATATTAATGTTTTTCCTTGCACCCAACTATGGAAGTAGTAAAATTGACTTACTAGTTGGAGAGGGAGCTAGCATTAGACATATCGTTTGCCAATATCCAATATTATTGTGCATCCTGAATTTGTGTACTGTCCCATACCTAGTGTAAAATTTTCAAAAATGCAACTAAAGAGACTCCAGTCTGTTTCCAAACCTGTTGGAAATTTGAGAAAGTGGAAAGTGTGCAACAACAAGTCCAGCCATAACCACCCGAGAGAAAAGGTAGAAGTGCAAATTCAACTTTAAAAACATGGCAGAGATGACGGACATTTACTAAGGAAGTTAGTAGTTCAGCGTTTGACCTGAAGACTCTGAACGTTGTGTAGTGTGAACCCGGCTTTAGCTGCACTGTACTTTTATTACATTTCAATCCAAAATCCGAATCAAGTGTTTTGTTAAGTGTTGGGTAACTTTGATAAACATCGGGGTTTGTTCTGGTTTTATTGCTTATTTTTAAAGGAGTTATTGAGGGAAACATTTTGGACTGGGATCCCCAATATCTTCAGCCTGCAACGAGGCTCTGTTTTGGCTCCGTCGCAATACAAATAAATTACATACAAGCTTTCAAGTTAAAAAGAACCACTGCGGTGTCTGAGTATTGGGAGTCCTCGTACATGTGGGCACTTTGCTTGTGTTCAAAATGCTTTTTTTTTTGCTTCCTCCTGATCTTAAGAAGAGCTTGAGATAAACCAACAGTGACTCAATTGTGAGTTGAGGTGAAGTACCATTGTAGGGGATACTGACATAGAGTGAAAGAGAGCAAATTTTAGCCACAAAAGACCAAAAGCTACGTCTGCTTAAGTCTACGCTATCTCTGCAGTATGTTCACTCTGTCTTGCCATTTGACAGTCCAGTCAGATTGGAAAACTGAACCAAAGCCCATTGGAAAAACTCTGCATTTTTACTTCATGGGGACAAAAAAGCTCTTGGGCTAGTGCTGCCTCGTTTGGTAAGTTTGTGTCGCAGAGATAAATCTAAAACAAGGATTTCAACTTCCAAGGTTCAAAAATAACACACTTGAACTTAGTCATGGAGGCAGAAGTAGATCAACAACTCCTGTGTGCCTTGATTTAAAATTGCAGATTTTTGCCATGGGGTTTGGTGCAGACTTCAAACTGATACAAGCTTCAGTTTCTAGCCAAAAAAGGCAGTTTAATAGAGAAAAAAGTAACAACTGTGTTCTTAAGACTTAATCTGATGCCGATGTTGTTCAGTGGCTAAAATGAGTTCGTCCTTCTGCCATATTTTCAGTAAAAACATATAAATGTCAATATCTCATAAAATCACACCTCAAAAAACAAAACAAACAAAAAAAAAACGAACTATCCCAAGGCTTTTCTCAACTCAGGAGTGAATAGTCAGACGTTACTCAGAAATGTGTCTCCTGCCTGCATTCAGCTGGTTGAAGCCACGCTGTCGTCTGGTGCATGTTGTGTGGATCTGGATCTGTTTCTGTCTTCACTGTCAGGTAAACGTAAAGCGCTCAAGTTGAACTTCGCCAACCCGCCAGTAAAACCCGCCTCCAGGCTCCCGCTCAACCCAACAGCTCCCTCCTTTCAAAACCCTCACATGTGAGTACACACGGCTTTCTTTGACTCTGTGTCGGAGACACTTGTAGCTAAAGTCATTTTACTTTTGGCCATTATTGTGAAGGCAAACGTTTGGGAATTTGACCCATCCACTTGGACTTGAGGATGATTTGGGTTTTGTTTGTGGAGAGTTAAAATTCCACATCACTTGGACTTCAGAAATCACACTTAACTTAAACCTGTGTCAATGTGGCATCTCAGATGCACAGTAAAAGTTGGTAAAAACATTCACTTAGATTTTGGGTGACCAAAGATCTAAGATTATGGTCACCGTGACTGTGATATAAGAACAAAAATTGCCTTGAAAACACAGTATCCCTTGACAGAATCTTTCCAAATTTGGCAAAAATGTTCACTTGTACTTGAAGATGAACTGATTATATTTTGGTGATCAAATGATTCGTTTAAAGAACATTTTAACATCAGAAATTATATGAAATCTCAGAAATGCAATTAGGGAATCATTTCACTTCCAGTTCAGTCTTTATTATCAGACTCGAGAATTAATTAATACGATTCTGAGTGACCACAGATCTAAGGTTATGGTCACTGTGGCCTGTATGTATATATTTTTGTGCCTTGTTATACCTCAATAAAATCTGAAGGAAATCTTTTAAAATTTGGCAAAAAAGTTCATTTGGATTCGAAGATGAAATGATTTGATTCTGGTGGTCAAGCTTCAAAAGTTTTTTGACTTTTATGAATTTGATATATCAGAAATGCAGGAAGCGAAACCTATTTCACTCAGTTCACTCTTTATTACAGACTCGTAATCCTTTCACATTTGGCACAAACGTTCACTTGGACTCACTGAATAACTGCTTAGCTAAAACAGGATCACTAGTCATATTTTTGACCTCTTAAAGACAAAATTCAAAAACAAAGCAGGATTTTTTCAAAAGTCACTTGATGGAAAAATCAAATGTCTCAGATTCACAGGAGATTGGGATTATCAATTAAATATTAATCACATCCGTATTAATCTTCTCATGGCTCCACGCTGTCCTTGCTCATTTTCTCCCACATGTGGCCTCCTCCTCTTCCTCTTCCTCCTCCTCCAGAGAGCGGCTGCGGACGCACAGTATCGAGTCGTCAGGGAAACTGAAAATCTCCCCCGAGCAGCACTGCGACTTCACCGCCGAGGATCTGAGAGACCTCGGCGAGATCGGCCGCGGGGCGTACGGCTCCGTCAACAAGATGGTCCACAAACCCACGGGCCAGATCATGGCTGTCAAGGTGACGCGGTGACCCGGGTTGACCCTCACACACAGCAGTTAGACTGTCGTTTATTCACTCACACCAACGTAAATATTGAAAGCGGGGAGTTCGTCGCTGGATGCGGCGACGACGCCGACGGCGTTCGTGGCGGCAGAATCGTCACTGTGTCTCTGTGTCGTTTGTTCCGCAGAGGATTCGCTCGACTGTGGACGAGAAGGAGCAGAAGCAGCTGCTGATGGATCTGGACGTGGTGATGAGGAGCAGCGACTGTCCGTACATCGTCCAGTTCTACGGTGCTCTGTTCAGAGAGGTCGGAAAACAGACGAGTCCTGCAGCTGCTCACACTCATTTATGTTGTACAGAAGGGGATTAGGGCCACATGTGAAACGTGAGATTAAGGTCGGAATTCTGACTTTAATCTCAAAGGTCTGACTTTTTTTTTTCCCTCAAGAGTTCTGAATTTTTTTCTTCAAGAACTTTAGATTTTTTCCCTCAATAGTTCAGATTTTTTCCTCAAGAGTTTTTTCTCAAGAACTTTCAATTTTTTTCCCTTAAGAGTTCTAACTTTTTTTCTTCAAGAACTCTTGATTTTTTTCCCTTAAGAGTTCTAACTTTTTTCTTCAAGAACTCTTGATTTTTTTCCTCAGTTATGACTATCTTCTCAGAGTTCTGACTCTTCCTCAAGAGTTCTGACTTTTTTTCTTTAAGAACTTTTGCTTTTTTCTCTCAAGAGTTCTGACTTTTTTCTTCAAGAACTTTCAGTTTTTTTTCCCTTAAGAGTTCTAAATTTTCTTCAACAACTTTTGATTTTTTTCCCTCAATAGTTCTGATTGTTTTTCTCAGTTCTGACTTTTTCTTCTCAGAGTTCTGACCTGTTTCCCCAAGAGTTCTGACTTTTTTCTTCAAGAACTCTGGATTTTTAATCCTCAAGAGTTCTGACTTTTTTCTTCAAGGACTCTGGATTTTTAATCCTCAAGAGTTCTGACTTTTTCCTGAAGAACTCTTGATTTTCTTCCCTTGCATTTTCACTTTTGTTTCCTCAAGTGTCCAGACCCTTTACCTCAAGATTTCTGACTTTTTTTCCTCCTCAAGAGTTCTTACTTTTTTCCCCTCAGAATCTTGACTTTCTTTCTCAGACTTCAGACTTAAATCTTAGAACTGTGCCATTTTTAATTTCTTTTTGTTTCCAAACATTGTTCACACGTGGCCCTAATCCTCTTTATTAACATTGTCCCAGCTTATTACAACATTTATTCATTTATTGATCGTCAGTTGGGGGAACTAACTTTTTTTACCTCTTTGTTTCAGGGGGACTGTTGGATTTGTATGGAACTCATGGCTACCTCATTAGACAAATTCTACAAATATGTTTATTGTTCACTAGATGAGGTCATTCCAGAGGAAATATTAGGGAAAATAACATTAGCTGTAAGTAGATAACACTTTTTCTTAGTTAAGACCATTTTGTATAATAAAGAAATGAATAAAATGGTTTATTTTGTCGCCAACAGACGGTTAAAGCACTGAACCACTTAAAAGAAAACTTGAAAATAATTCACAGAGGTGAGTTTTTATGTTTACTAATCAAGATTTATGAACATCTATTTATAGTCGGTGTCTTTTTTTTTTTTTTTTTTAAAGTAACAAATTACTTTTTATTATCTTCCTTTAAAAACGTGGACATTTAAAGCTAAGTGTTAAACGTGTTGGAATATAATTCAGTTCTGGTGTCACAGGATGGTCTGAAATTCAAATTAAATGACACACACACACACACGGACAAGAAGATTTTGTGTGAGGTAATGAATTTATATTTTCCTTCAAACATTGTATTTGTCATGGCAGACATCAAACCTTCCAACATTCTCATGGACCGAAAGGGAAACATCAAGCTGTGCGACTTCGGCATCAGCGGTCAGCTGGTCGACTCCATAGCAAAGACCAGGGACGCCGGCTGCAGGCCTTACATGGCGGTGAGTAAATCATACTTTTTGAGCGAGTTTTTCAGGAGGAATTGCAACGTTTTTGTATCGTTTTCAGCTTTTTATTCACACGGAACCAGCTTGTTGGAAGCTGTACATAATGAAGAATGTCGGCGAACACCATCCATGTGTTTTCTTGTACACAAACCAATATACAATTCTGGGAAAACAATGACGTCATACCTCTGTTTAGAGTCATTTTGGGTTTTTTTTTATTCATGTCTATGAAGATATTCCTTAAAACAATGCCGTGTTTAAAGTTCTGTAAAGTTCTGTTCATATAAGGCCTTAAAAACTGATCCACAGCTTTGGGATCATTCTTTACTCATTTCACTTTATTTTTCAACCAGTTGTTTTTGAGGCAAAAATGAGAAGCCGTCCAGCAGAGGTCAGTAAAGCATCACAGACTCTTTGTGTTGAATCCTGTGTTGCAGCCTGAGAGGATAGACCCCAGCGCTTCCAGACAAGGCTACGATGTCCGGTCTGACGTGTGGAGCCTGGGAATCACTTTGGTGAGAAGTTATTTTGTATTTTCTACTGTAAAAAGTCACAATATATTTAAGGCAAACTAAGTAAGAACAGAAGCATGTGCGTTTTAATTGTGAATGTTGAGTAAAAAGTCTAAATATCTTCCTTCAGAAACTGTTTATTATAATTTTATGAAGAAAAGTATTTATTTTAAGAACACAGAATGGGTAGGCATTGAATATTTAATATTTAGAATTTCTACATTTTATTTAAAATACTAAATAAACTTGTTTTGTAATTGAATTGTTAATTGACATACCTTTTATTATTTATGTTTTATTTGGTTGTGTCGGTGATTTTTGTCTTTTGGTGTTAAACAGTTTTAGTGGGTTTTGCATGTGTGGAATAAATTTTTCAGATTAAATTCAAACTTTCAACTATAAATGTTATGCAGTACTGTGCATAAGTCTTAGCCCGCCATTAGATTTGTTGTTTTAGCAATGCTATAATGACCATACTGTACAATTATTTCTCAACCACTTTATTGGAAATTGGAGTTTGAAAATAACATCTTTTTCAACAAAAATGCTTCTATAATATCAAACATTTAGTGTGAGCTACATTTCCACTTGAACAATAACACAACCATGGCTCTTTAAAACCTGGAATGGAACCCTAATGTTATTGGTCAAACCTGTGTTTCTCTATTTTCACTATTTCATGGCAACAAATAGCTGCTGTGAAAAAGGTCTATTATACCTGGTTTACTCCAGACATGTTGGAGCATTACATACACATGTTGCACAAGTTCAACTCACTGACAGGTCGATCATATAGTAGAAGACTGACTTTTAGTCACATCTTTTCAATCTAAACGCCAACAATCACAACACTGACATAAAAACAACAAAGATGGTGGTGGCCTAAGACTTATGCACAGGACTGTATAAGTGCCTTAACAATATGTAAAGATGAATTTGGTCAATTTGTAAATATTTAAATGTATTCCTGATACTTTATTCTTAAAACATTGAATCATAACTGGGCCTCGACCCTCAAACTGGTTTGGTTTTGTTGTTGCAGCTTTACGTTCGGTGCCGATCCGTCAGAAATAAACGTCTAAAATCGCTGGTGTGTGTTTTGTTGTCTTTCAGTACGAGTTGGCCACAGGCAGGTTTCCTTATCCCAAGTGGAACAGCGTTTTTGACCAGCTGACACAAGTGGTGAAAGGAGAACCGCCTCAGCTCAGCAACTCGGAGGAGCGACAGTTCTCGCCCAAGTTCATCAACTTCGTTAATCTATGGTGAGCAAACAGTAAAAGGAGGATTTTATGTCCGAACTTTGGCTTCGGGAAACAAAAAAAAAATAAAATAAATTTCTGCTCTCAAGCTTCTTCCATCTTTAAACCACACGGAACATTTTCTTACTAAATTCGCTCTAAATCAGTTTTCACAATTTCAACATGGACGTCCTGTTAACTGTTCATTTTCTTTCCAGCCTTACAAAGGACGAATCAAAAAGGCCAAAGTACAGGGAGCTTCTGGTAAGTTCTACCACACTGCTGCTACAAATGTGATTTTAAGGTAACCTTACCAGAAAATAAGAAGATTTTTATAGCTACTAGTTAAAGGTTTTTTGTGTTTTTTTTTTTTTTGGCAAATCTTCAGCTAAATCACAGATAAGACTAAGAAATCAATTAGATCTAAAAACGTTTTTAAAATGTGCCTTTTTAACCTTTAAATTTGCATGATACTACATATTTTAACATTAAATATTTTAACATAAAGAAATCAAGCTAACACACTATTATTATTATTATATTATTTTAATATTCCAAGACTAAAGTGAATATTGTATTTCTTTCTTAAATACAGAACAGGAAACAAATTATTTGTGTTTGTGTTTGGACGCATTTATAGTTTATTGTTTTGGGTCAGAAAAAGGTGAAAATGGTTTAAAAACGCATCAGGGCTTTTGTTTTCGGCATCCTCTGCTGCCCTCTACTGGCAACAAGAGAGCCAAATCTGGATTAAAGTGTTTCCAGACATGTTCCTGAAATTGTTTCTAAGAGCAGTTTTAAATAGACTTTGACTGATTTAGCCTTTGGGGAAAAATCTAGTCGATGTTTGCTGAGATTTTTAATAACTGGCCAATTATTAAATGTACTAAAAACGTGGCTTAGTCAGTAAAACTTTATTTTGATGTATTTAATATTTAGTAAATGGAAAATACTGTATATATTTGCTGCTGAAGTTGAGCAAATGGATATATTTAATCAAATGGATTGGGCGGAAAAAAGGGAATTGGCTCAATATGTGGCCAAAAAATTTAATTTGCCTGCCCTGATTTTTTCTTTTTTTTAAAAGTGACATCAGCCACAGGAAAAACTAAATGAAAAACTTGATCGCTGAAGTTCCTTTGACAGTTTTCCCGATCTCGTTTGATCAACCAGAATGTGAACTCTGTTAATGTTGGCGATCTCTCAGTGCGTTGTTCATGCGAGACACTGGAGAAAATCCACATCAGTTTTCTGGACATTTTCCAGGCGTTGTGTCTGAAAACATGTTTAATAACCACAGATATGTTCTGAAAAAAACAAATCCTACCTTTCCAATGTTCCCCTTTAGCTTCACTCTCACACAAACAGTATTTTATTTGTTTAACAAATGCTCTGCATGTCTCTCTCTCGCAGAAACACCCCTTCATTCTGATGTACGAGGAGCGTTTCGTGGACGTCGCCACTTACGTATGTCGCATTCTGGATCAGATTCCCGCCTCGCCCGTCTCTCCCATGTACGTGGACTGACCGATTCGGGCCGAAGCTTTGCTTTGTGTCGCGACGCTCGGCGCGGCGGCCTTCGGTGTCGTAGCTGTTTGTCCACATGTTCCAAAGAATTACGAGGAACTAAAAGTCCAAATTGCCCGGTGCAATACGATGAGTCGTTAAGCAAAGCGCTCGCGGTAAGAGAAATGTTTTCATCCATCGTCAGGCGGGAAAACTTGTCTTACTGAAAATTCTTATGCGAGGGGAAAAAGAAGTAGAGTATATATATATAAAAGATAGACACATATACACTTGAACTCGTACACAAATAACAGAATCTACCAAATAAAATGTCGAACAGCGACGCACAACGAACAACGATGAACAAATTTTAGCCACCGGTTGGATTGTACATTTGGTGTACAGACGTATGCCGATGACACTCGCGCGTTAATGAGTGTTTCTCTCATGGATATGGTAGTGTGGCTTTATTTTTATTTTTTTTGTCATTTTTTTTTTTTCCGATATGCAACCTGTGAGAGTTTGTCTCGACACGTTTGGGACAAACCCTCGCAGCCAACGCTCGTCTCAGCTTGTAACGCTCGTGTGTTGTTGTTATGCCTACGTTAAAAGATTTAAGCATCGAGTTTTAGCTAAGAAGATAAATCGCAAAGGCCATTTAACAACGCAAAAAAAAAAAAAAAAAAAACATTTTCAGTTCCGACTAGCTGCTGAAAACCAGTGGACATAAAATGTCCGCACACCAGCTGAAGCTCCCACAAACCTTTTAATTACGCTGAGTTAATTTTTCTGTTTTCTTTAATATTGTTAGGAATGCTGAGTCATCATAACGTTACCTGGGAGGAGAGGCAGTTAAAAAGTTTGTTTTAGCTAGTATTAGGACATTTTTTTTTTTTGTCCCCTCGTCAAATAACAAATTACATCTCCGTATCAATATTAATTTCTCTACAAGCAACTATATGAGACTATAAAGATAACTTCTAGCTAGCAACTGCTAGATTAGCTACAAATATTTGACATTGTAACTGTTAGAGTTGGTGCTAGCTAAAATTTTTTTTAAAAATAAATAAATAAATAATAATTAAATAATTTTGTACTTGAACTGGGTCATTGTAATTGTTAAATGCAAGTCAACGCTAGCTAAAACTAGGTCATTGTAATTGTTAAATGCTAGACAGCGCGAGCGAAAAATTCTTTTTTCTGGTGTAAATCCGCAAAAAAAAAAAAAAAAAAAAAATAGCACGAGTGCTTTGCTAATTTGGTATTTTCCTATTTTACTGTAATAGTTAAATGCAAATCAGTGCTAGCTAAAGATGTTCTTTTCATATATATGAGCAGTGAAATAAATATTAGCATGGGTGCTTCGAATGCTACGAACTAGGTCATTTTGTAAATCATGTGTCACGTTTAACATTTATCTTGTGGCACAAATGTTTTACATTAGACGTTAGCGTGTTTTTTAGAAAACAGTGAGTAAGACGCTACTTGCCTTCATTGTTTTTCTCCTCGCAGATTCAAATTTAACACCGCAAAGGAACTGTATTAATCTTAATCAAAAACAACAAAGAGAATCTACTTTTGAACTTAGCTGTGCTTATTATGATGCAACACATTGTAGAGTTGGAAAGTACTTGAGTTCTTAGCGTCTTGCTACTGCTACACTGACAATGACTCAGCGGTAATACACATAAAAACACTACAGCTGCAAAAAAAAAAAAATTTTTTTTTTGTGCCTCTTTAAATTTTGTTTTCATATAATCTGCAAACACTTAAAAATCTAGGATATGTGTTGTTAAATGGCCTTAGTTTGTCAAAAGTCAGCAGTTTGTCCAGCACAAAAAAAGGATGCTAATCTCTTAAGACTTAAATGCAATAATAGCAGATGAGAGGGACAAACTGGAGCGACGCCTATGCTATTTGCCTGATGTAAAGTTACTTTAGGACATTGCGTCCCACAGTGTAAATGTGTATGTATAAATAGTGCATCTAATCTGCTGTTGCCGGCAGGTTCTGCTCGACAGTTAAGGCTCGTTCCTTTAAACTCGGAGATGATCAGCTTGTGAAAGGTGACGAGTTCTGGCTGCTGAGCGCGGACGAAGGAAAATCGATGAGCCTTGAATGCTCTCCAGCAGCCTGTCATAGCACTGTACAGTTCAACTGCTCATCCACACTGATCACACAGCCACCAACGCTGCCGCACAGAGGCAAACAGCAGTAACTACACGTCTAAAAAGCCCCGATGAGGGTCCTCCCCCACCCCCCGTTAAGAAAATGCTGCTAAATGACATACTGTCCACCAAAGCGCACAACTGTCAGGAGACGAGGACAAATGAAGACCACTCCTTGGACAGTTACCTCTCTTTGAACCATGAGGTCACATGACGTCGGCATGTTCCACCGTTACTGGGCCGTTACTCTCTGGTTTGCACTGATCATTCGGCGAGTGTTTCCGCGATCGATGCGTCGTTCTTCTCCCGGAAAGCCACGTCCACCCTGCGGGGAGGGACAAACTGTCTCACTGTCTCGATCCTCCAACAATTGGAGAGTCTGGTAATAAGACCTAACAAATAAAAATACAACTACCCCTCTTTTTTTTTTTTTTTTTTTTTTTAAACCTAACAAAAACTAATAAAGCAACACAATTCAGTGTGATAAAAACCAAAACAGTAAGAAAAGTCGAGCGGTAACTTTGACGTGAAGCTTTTACCGTACATTTTAGTGTCATTATGGTAAAATTCAGATCAAAACACAAGCAGTTGTGATCGAAAACAATTGAAAACAATTGTGTTACTTACAAGTAAAGAGTGTGGAAATCCTCAACCAATCGAAGAAGTCCTTTTTAGCCAAAGAACAAACTTTCTTCACAAGTGAATCTTGAATGTCTCCTTCATTTGGACGCTCTGAACAACTCACTGCCATCTTGCTTTTACTAGCACGCTTCAAATGCGTGGCGTGCGCGGTTCACCACCACTTGTTTTTAATGTTGCATTCAAGTCAAACGTGTGAACTCTTGTTCGCCACATCCACGTCGTTAACTGGATGTCCTGAAATGTTCGGAAACACCAGTTCTCTACGATTTGTTCTCTATGTTTGTTTCCTGCTACTTTTAAATTAATTGTCATAATTATAGGGACAGCACAGTGATTTTAGAATTTTGTGGAGCCTTGCACAGAGTCGGACATTAAAGGGAAGTGACCTTGATGACAGAATCAGTAGGGACGGGCACAAGTATTCAATTATTCGCTTGATTATTAAAACAATCAGATACTGTGACTATTCGCACTGTATTTAAAGGATCCATGAGAAATTGTGACTGCATTTATAAAAACAGATCTTTCTACTCCAATAATGACCTAATTTGTGGTGCATCTGTTACCACTAGGTGGCATCAGCAGTAAGCATTTAGTCTGTGCAGACGTGATTAAAATTTACAAGGTTTCTTGAATGCGTCTTGTTAGCTCATCACGCTGTGAACCCTGCATTACTTTCACTAGCTCTCATGCGCTGGAGTATAGAATATGCCCATCCCTAATAATCTGGGTTATTTCCTTAAATGGTGTAAATTCAGTGGTCGTCTCTTTTACGGATTTTTGTTTAGCACATGCTTTTAGATTTCAGCTATTGTTAGAAAATGGTCACCACTGGGTAAAAACAAACATACGTTAAACGTGGCTTACCCAAAAGGCTAAAGCGTCATAAACAAGATGGTGGCGATGCGAAACACAATTTTTTTTTGCTTCTAAATTTAACGTTAAATGGTGCAAACCCCAGAGAACGGCCAACAACCTCATTTGACACAAGCGTTAAAAAACGGTTCCACTACAAACACATCTGTTCTTCACTCGCGGGACGTTTCCAGGAAGCTAACAAATACCACTGGTGAATATGAATTTCCAGGGTACACGTTGTATAAATTTGCAATTTACTAGAATGTTCATATTAGATTATAAAATAATATTAAGGGCAATGAATATTATATTGTATCTTTATCGAGGGTTACAAATAAAGGTTCCCATGGAAAAGATAAAAACACCTGTATTGCGTGCTTCTTGTGAATTTGACAAATAAAAACAAAAAAGAAAGAAAACGTAACTGATGAGATTATTTTTGCAGTGATAATTTTATTGCTTTTCTTTCTGTCGTATACAGAGATGCAGGCAAATACTGTCTCTTTTTACAATAGTAACGCAAATCAGTGGCCAAGCAACATCAAGGCTTCTGTCGGAGGTGAGTATTTTTTTTCTTCTTCTTTTTTTTCACTTTTTTAATTCAGGGAAATTATCGTGAAATTAACCAGACATTAAAAAAAAAAAAAGCCCAGTAGATATTCTCACAACAAAGACGTAAAGAATATCAGCTTTGTCTTATATTCACGACATGTACAGGTAACCACTGAACCCATTGAATAAGTGCAACACTTATTAAGTAACAGACAAAAAGCAATAATTGGTCGAAACAGAACACAAAAGTGAGACGCCGTTTACGATGGAGAATGTAACTGTCGGGGGAAGAAATGTTTTGATGTTTTGTACACTTGAAGCAATAGTTTTAATTGGCACTTTGGTAAATAGTTCGTACTCACGCAAATTCTGCGTTCCATTTATATCGGAAGTCGGAGGATGGAACTGGGAGTGGCGTAACCTCCGAGTTGGCCGCGCTCCTTTGAGAAGTAAAAAAACAAAACACAATGGACGCAACGTATCTCGGGCTAGCTGTTGTTAGCATGCGTCCGACCAATTTACCATTAAACTAACACGACAGAAGTGCAATTAACTCTCAAAAGTAGCAATGTTTGCACGAGTGGCAGCCATCTTGGAATCCCACATCAGGGTTGGTGGGATTTCCTCCCTCCATTTGGAAATTTGGACTTCCGACTACAACTGGAACACATCATTTTACCACTCTTTTACCTTCTTGGCTAATACGAAACTGGAGTGATGTTAGTGATTAGCTTAGTTAAGCATAATGAATAAATTAAAGGGGAAAGAGCAAGTCTGGCTCCATCATTAAAATCTACTTAGCATTACGTCTCTGTTTATTAAAAAAAAAAAAAAAAAAGACTTACAAAGGATTTAAATTTTAGTGGTCAGGTATAGGCTAAGCTAAGTTAACCTAATTACATTGCTAACAACAGTGAGGCTATTGGTGCCTTTAATTTGGGTCACATTCACTGTATTAGCAAAGTTATAATTTCAAGGCATGGTAAGTGTGAGACACTGGACGAAATTTACAACAAAGTTACAACAGAGCCAAGTTAGCTGCTAGCTCCCCTGTTACTGCTCTTTATCTACAGTAAGCTAACCTGCTGCTAGCTGCAGCCATATGCAGCCACTGTATCGACTGTTGCATCAACTTAAAGTGTGTAAATGATAAACTATTACTTCAAGTTTGTACGTTTGTGTAAAAATAATCGACAATTAAGGACCGAAATTTTCAAAAAAACAACTTTGAAAGCTGTTTAGCGAAACTGCTGTGTGTCTTGTTTAGCTCTGGTACACGTTAGCGCTGTTCTTCACAGTAAAGGTCGGAATATATTACATTTTCCTATTCACAAGTGCTAATAATGGGCGTTTTCACTTCACATGATTGTTAGACAAGTGTTTAAGAAAAAGCATGGCTTCTCTCAACGTGGTTCCTTCGTTGTGCATCACATTTTTTGAATTAAGAGGATTGATTTACGGGGGGGACGCATCAGTTTCAGAGTGGGAGCATTGGATTAAACCCCCCCCCCAAAAAAAACAAAAAACAGCCCCAATCTGTTAAAAAAGAAATGCCAGTTTAAATACAGGTAAAAGTATAAATATAAAAACACAAAATAAATAAATGTAATTGGTCTGAGGATAGCGGGTGAAATAAAAATTAGAGATGAATTTGTGTTTTTATAAAAAATTGTCCGATTTTACTAAGGACTTTTCTATTTTGATATTTGTCTTTAGCTTTAAGGAAACATAAATTGGAAAAAAGGGGGGTAATTTGTATAAAAAGAGTTGTAAGAAGCAAATAAGGCACAGTTTGTCTGTTAATTGACGATAAGACCAAAGGATTTTTCACAGACATTTCCTCCATCACGTGAATATAAAGGCCAGCGTGAACAGAAACTCGTATAAAAAAAAAAAAAAGGATCTTTAAAGAAATGACAAACACATTCTACGTTCAAGCAAATTGTGACAAATGTGTATAAAGCTAGAGGTGCACAGTGAGTTTTTGTGTGTCATATTTACATCAAATAGGGAATTGATTACATAATACGATGGATCTGTTTCACGTCCTTTTCCACACCACGGACGTCAACATTGTCTCTCAGAAAACGTAGTTGTGATATTTACAAAATGTCCGCACTAAGTCGTCCTCCAATTCACCTTGTAGTTCCTCTCATTTTTTTTTTTTTCCAGTAATACAAACATTAAACGGACTCATAGAAAAATATACAATGATTGTCGAAATGTGTCTTCAAGTCTAGGTGGCGTTAACACTGATATTGCTTAAAAGGTGTCGGTGTAAAGCACTGAAATCATGCTCTTCCGTTAAGAAGAAAGTCCCTCATGTGTCCTCTTCTAGATTCTAGGTGATGAGAACATCATAACTGTGTAGTTGAAATCCTGACTCCTTTGTCGGTCTTTAAAAAAAAAGGAGATTTTCAGTCATAGTTCAGGTTGATTGAGGCGTGGCTGAGCGGTCGTTTGTGGTTTTGACACAGAACCTCGCTCTCACCAAAGTCCGTAGAGAAAATTACCATTTTTAGCGTGCAAGGACACAGGAGCTGCTGGTCTACTGCTGCCCAGATTGTTACATTTGTGTCACTCCAGTTAAATCCATATTGAACATTTCAAACACTCAAATTGAACATTTGAACTTATGTGATGCTAAATTGCAGTTTTTCTCTATAGAGTTTTGTGTGGGGAAAGTGACCAGTTAAACGTCAGTGTCCAATCAGAAAGTTCTGCTAGTAATGGACATTTTATTAGGTAAGCCTTTCATTAAGGGGCTAAAATCCGTTCTTCCTATTGTCCCTGCTAGCAAAAACAATAATCAGTAGCAGTACTGGTGAATAACAGTCAAAATCAATGAATTGGATATTGCTAAGACATCAGATCAAATATGTTATTGTAGCTAAGTTGATGTAAAGAGCTAAAAGTTTGTATCGGACCTCCAGCCATCAGTATCGGTAGAAGTTTAAGATTGTGATATCGGTTTCGGACACAAAGCACCTGTGTCTCAAGCTGGTTCTTGGTCAGTGCTGACTCTGTGTCGGTACGTCATACAACCACACGTCAAAAAACCTGAGCTTTACCTGCTGTTAAAGGAACCTCTTTGGTATGACCAGAACAGCTGTGGGCGAGCAGCGGGGTGGTGCTGGTGTTGCTCTCACCAGTGGTCCAGGTGAAGGTCCATGGCAGAGTGCAAGTTAATGTCTGTGGTGTCCAGGAACTCTGCGTTAAAGACGCCCCCTGCTGGGGGGACGCTGAAGGCCGTGGCTGAGTTTGGCGGCATTAGGTCCAGCCACTCCATCGTCTCCCACGGCGTCTCGCTGAACGTCATGTTAACCATCCCCATCACGTCGGGGAAGGTGGACGCCTTGGTGTTGACGGGCGACAGAGGCGTGTCCATCTGATCCCTGTTGGTGGCGTGTTTGTCCTGTTGGGGGTGTGGTGGATGGTGGTGGTGGTGGTGGTGGTGGTTGTGCGGGCTGCCGTACCCTTCGCCCTCTCTATTCCCGTCGTCGTCCTCGGCTGCCATTTTAGGAAGGGCCACCTCCCCTCCGCGGCCGATCGGACTTCCCAGCAGAGTCTCCAGGTGGCTCTCAGCGACGTGATTGGCCGAGTGGTCGTAGTGGAGCTGGTTGGGGTACAGGTAGTCATAGTGACGGTGGCACCTCGGGATGAGGAGGCCGGGACACCCTGAGGACACAGTAATGTGAGGGACAACTTTGGTTACACAGCACCTCTCCCTGTCTTCTCTGGCGTTAGCTGGCATCTCTTGAAGAGAAAGAGGAGAGGGGGGAGGGTCACAGGAGGAAGAGGGTATCGATGCATTCACACCTAAGTTCAGCCATTTTATTCTGCGTGGCTTTACTTGCGCTCTTTGTGTTGCCAGGTCTTTTGAGTTTACTCATGCAGGTTCAGCCTGTCCCACACTAGAGGATTTTCAATTCTGACTTGATTTTAAAAAAACATGGGAGACCACAGACGCGACCTGAGAAAGCACGGACTAGACGATCCAGTCCAGATGCAGGACCGCGCACTTGGAGCGATTTCAGGAGGACATTCCAGGTATTTGGGATCTTACTGAAACTCATGGGATTCAACATGACTTTGGATAATCAGTTAGTAGCTGTAGATGACGGAATCAACGTGGCTTGTAAAAGTTACGGTTCTAAAAAAAAAAGTACGCAACATCCGTTTTCCGTTCAACTCGCTCTCATTGGTTATTGTGGGTTTCTGCTCACGGCGCAATCTGTGTTCAGTTGTAAAGATCAAACATGTTTAATACGAACATGTTTAATACATGCCTCAGAAGAGTCTGATGTTTCCAATGACGTTAATATCGCGTCTGTTAATCCCTCACACTACAGAACAACTGGGCCAGATAACCTGGTCAAATCAGCCTAAAATTGGAAGGCCACGATTGTCGGAAGGGCCAGATCGGGAAATCTGGCCAGTTAGTTGATGACTCACCTGCGGCTAATGCTAGCGCTAACCAACTGACAGCAGTTGGATTAACGTCTTAAATTCAGTGACAACTCTTTGGGCCACTCTCTTCTCTTTACCTGGTCTAACTGGGATATTAGAAGAGTGTCCGCACCAATCATGAGTTTTCCCCATGAGTTCAAATTTTAAAATTAGAATTTTTGTGTCTTTGCGAGATTTACACCAGTTTCCTACTTGCGTCTTTATATTGACTTCATATGTAATCTCATTGTGTTTGGTGTGAATGCATCTTAAGAATCAGATTAAAGCCAGAGCACACAGGGGGGGGGGATTTGCATAAGGTATAGATTTTATGCTCTCGTTCATGTATTTACAGTGTTAGCGGCCGTTTCCTCTTACCTCCACTCTCTATGAGCACGTCCATAAGTTCATCCATCTGCTGACTTCTGGTCAGTTGCTGTAAAAGGAAAACGACAACAACTGAACTTTGTTGTAACGTTTGAAAATATTAATGTAGTTATAGGATTTACATATATATATATTTTCAAGCTTTCAAGCAGTTAACTCAGACTTGGAAAGGAAAGTTTCTGTATCGTTTTAGGTGAATCTTAAACTTAATTTTTTTAGCTTCAGGCCAAAAAGGCAAGAGATTTGTTTGTTTCCTACTCGTGTAGCAGAAAATTTCATTGTAACTCACAATTTTGCTCAGTTATTTTTTGATATTTGTTCCAGACTACACTAAAGTCATATATATATCCTGAGAGGTACAATTTTCCAAATTCAAAGCATTATATCTGTTATGATTTGCAAATAGGTAAAAGACTTTGGCGGCAACACAATGCATAAGAAATGTTTGAGTAATTAATGATTAAAACACTTAAATATTTAACGACTGGACACCAATGCACAGGCAGAATTAGTTTTATTATGACAAAGTCGAGGTGGGTGACGTAGGAACTTTACATTTTTCAAGTAGAAGGTCCGAAAATTTCTGAATTGTCCAAAATATAGCATTTAATTTTGATAGTGGGACTTTTTTTAATACCTTCTCTAGGTTAGCAAGCTTGCAGCCTAGCATTTCTCATCAAATAGTATTGTGTCTTTGAGCTAACTGCTAGCTTAATATACTTGCTGGCTCATCCCAGATTTTCTATTTAAGCAAATTTGTAGCTTAGCCTTCCTCATCAAATGCTATTGTCTCTTTTAGCTAGCTTGCTGCACTTCCTGTATCATCATTGTATTGGTCCAAAAAAAGCAAACTTGTCTTTTGTAGGTTTTAACAGAAAGACGCCGCTAATCACTGTGTGTTAAAGTCAGACTGACCTTTTTGTATTTTTGAGAAAGAATTCTGATGATATGAACCAGTTTAATTTGAAATATGGATCATTTTATGTACAAACCTTGTAACTACCATCATTTCTGTATTGCAGCAGACATTTTACAGCCTGTTCAGTGTTAATAGTCGGGCTGAAAAATCATTAATTGAATCATTTGCTTGTTTAATTAAGCTGCAGAAAAACAAAAACCCATCTGCCGTCATGTAAACACCAGTGAGCTGCAGACTTGATGAAGGGTGAACAGTTAGTGCTGTGAACAAAGCGAACGGATGAATTAAAAGAGGTGCAGCAGAGGGTGATGAAAGAGGAGAGATGAAAAGACAAAAATAAAAGTGGAGGAGGGAAGAAGTGGAGTCACAGCAACGCCGACAGGTCAAATAAAAATCTCTGGCCAGCCATTAAATATCCACTGAGCTTTCCGTTTACCTGCTTCACTGCGTCCTCATAGCATGGGGGCTGTCTTAAGTCAGACGCATCTGAATCTGAGCTACTGAAGGCAGGGGAAGAGACCTGGCTTTTTTGGTCAACATGCCGAGGAAAGGGCAATACTGACATCTACATGAGAAATGGGTGAAAAGTGACATTAGCTCGCCAGTCAGAACACGGGAGCCCTCCAAGTGTGTGTTTTCAGATTTAAATAAAAGGTCGTCATGTCTGAAATGATCTCATCAATTAAACATTTGTGAGGAAAGTTGGCGTTGTGTTCTGGTGAAGAAGTAACTCGTATGAGAGACAGATGGATGTGTAAAGAGTGGTGATATGACAAAGAGACGATCATGGAGAATCAGACTAGGGCTGCAACTAACGCTTATTTTCTTTTTTAATTGAGTACTCGATTGGTTCGTAAAATGTCAGCATTTCTCAAACCTGGAAAATGATGACTATCTTGAGTGTCTTGTTTTGTCCACAAACAGAAATTATTCAGCTTAAATTATTTCTTTCTAACATGGAGAAAAGAAACTGGAAAATATTCACATTTAAAAAGCTGAAAAATCAAGAAAAAAAAAAAAAACTTGAATAATCGTTGCAGCCCTAAATCAGACAGATCACAAATTAATGGAAAGAAGAAAAAAACAGTCATGTGAACGTGAGGTGATTGAGGCGAACATTGTAAAAGCATGTGAATGAATGAGTGAGTGAATGAATGAGTGAGTGAGTGTACCTTTGTTTGCATGTTGTGGTTCTCAGCTTTGACTGAGCCGCTGTGGTTCAGGCCACAGTCGGCCGAGGAGGAAAAGTCTCCCTGAAGAACTCGTTGGTCAGAGGTGTAAGAACAGTTCACCGTTTGTCCACCGCTCTTCTGCTGCATCTGGACGAAGACAAGAGTCTAATATGATTCACATGACGGCAAAAAAAAAAAGTCATTTTCAAACCTATGACACACAGATTACCATGGGATTAAGGTGTAAATGATTATACTGTTAGTGTGTTACACCGATTATCTTTTTTGCCCCATAAGGAAATGTTTAAATAAATAAATATGAATTTCTGATAATATTTCTTTGTCCGCTTTCTCTACCACTTTTAAGTCAATATTTGAATTAGAAACAGCTGCTGCTTTATCTGTCTGTTAGTTAGCCTTTTCCAAGAAGAAACTGAAGTTGCTGCTGCCTTGTTTGGTAAGTTTGAGTCCCTGAAGTTATTCCAAATAATGGGTTTCAAACACTGTGTGCTGTGAGCTAAAATTGCAGATTTTCTCAATGGACTTTGGTGTGGTGAGAAACTAGTTTACTCAGCAAAACGAGAAAGGCTATTTAACGACAAGATAAAGCAGCAAACATATTCTTAAGATAGCGTAGACTTCAGCTGGTGGACATTTTAAAAACTGGTCATTTTAGCTTTCAATTGGATCTGAACTAAGTTTCCAACCCGATTAGTTGTTACGAAACACAGCTGCTTCACCTAAGTACAGATTTCATTTCTTCTAACTCAGAGTCAACACTGATAATCAAACCTGAATGTTGGTTGCCCGGCTGTTGCCCGGGGTGTGGGGGTGAGGCGACAGCAGGTAGGGGTTATTAGGAGAGGACGGTTGAGGACTACTGGAGCTCTTCCCGTTGGGAGAGTCTGTTGGTGAACACTCTGGACTGAGGAAGGCAGACATGGTGGAGGGGCCGCCCGAGGACGGGGCTGTGTCCATACATGACATGGATGTGTTGCAGTGTCCCGCGTCCTCCATGCAGCTGGCAGGAGGACTCTTCAGCTGTTTTGGAGAGGAAAGAGGACAGCTGGAGGACAGGGACATGGGCTCCTGTTTGATGGTCACCCCGAAGAAGTGTTGGCCCATCATGGCAGGAGTCTGCTGACGGAGCATGGAAGGGTGAGACGGAGGCGGCACGGCGTCCTGTGTTGCTCTGTAGCAGCGTTTCCGATTGTGGAGCTGCATCTTCAGCTCTTCGACCTTCACAAAACATGTCTTTAATAATAATCTTCACAAATTATCTTTATCAGTTGATGTCATTTCCACCCACCTGTCTCTGCTCCTGGTGCAGCTTCCATGTCAGCTCCTCGATCACCTTCTGCTTTTCCACCAACATTTTATCTTTTTCTGCTTCCACTCCGTCCATGGCTCCACCGCTCCCCGCCCTCTGTCCTCCACTGCCCTGACCGTCCTCCATGCTGAGCTGCGAGGGCGAAGCCTGCAGGCCGAACTGCGTTGGCGAGGACATGGGGACGTCGCTGAAGCTGTCGGGGAGCGAGCCGCTGAGGGAGAGCTCCGAGGAGGCCGGAGAGATGGGAGGGGTGGAGGAGGTGCTGGGGTACGGGTAGTAGCCTCCCTGAGACAGGGCGCTGGAAGAGGACGGAGACTGGTAGGAGGACAGGGACCCGGTGGGTGTGACGGGGAAGGTCACCGTAGTGATGTCGGAGGAGGCTGATGGTGAGGAGCCGGCGTTAGAGTCCTTAAAGGGTCGAAGTCTCTCGATGAGGGTGGTCTTGGTGCCCGAGACAGGCATGCCACGAATACGCAGGTGCTGCCTGAGCTCTGAAACCTGACAGAAGAGACACTTAAGACGGGAGCATTTCTTAAACGGTGACATGTGATTGTCTGAGTTGCTTGGACGCCTACTTTCAGGTCCTCTAGATTGGGCGGCAGTGAGCCAGGTTTGACAGGTGAGATGTTACTTTGGTTGGGATGTGTGCTCTTCACTGGAGAGGAGGAGTTGCTGTTGACTGTGCTGGACGGTCCACTGGAACCACACGCTGATATCTGCTCACTGGATCCTCTACAACCACACAATCAAAATGGTCGCTTAAAGCAACATGGAGGTAAATATGGTAAATTCAACCCAAACGTTTGCTTGTATATTCTGATGTGTCCTTAACCACAATACTGCGTAATAAATCTAGCCAAAGCGTGGTCCAAAGTGAACTAGTGCTGGTCTCAAGCCTGAATAACTGACGTTTGAATACCGTCTAACTTTGGCTTCTCCCAAAAATTTGGGGCAGCCAAAAGATGATAAAGACAAAAAAGTTGGTTTGGATGAGACAAAAATCTGCTTTAAATGAAAATCATTTGGTTTTTTATAGCCTTAAGTTACAATTATCCTTTCATTTGTACTTGGGGTAAAGGACTTTTATGGACACTGCCATGTGGTGTTGACCTGTTTTTACAGCAGCCAGAAATGACATTTAACTTTTAAGCAGAGATTTACTTTGCTAACCTCAACATATGACATCCAGACTCATAAATTGGACCTTGGACTGTGGAGCTGGAAGCCAAACCTAACTCACTTAATCCTGAGAAAAGCTCTAAACCTTCAGAAACCTTCAAGTTGCAAAGGCAACCCTTGGATTCTCTGAGTAGCAGGAGCTGCCACAATATAGGACTGAACCAGTAACTTTCTAATCTTCAACCTGACACTCTCTCAACTGAGCTATTTCAGCTGTTTCTGTCAAGAAAATCTCAAAGAACGATGTTTTTGTCAAGCGTCTGTCGACACAAACTATAAATGACAAAGAAAATGTTGAATAAGTCTGAACTTCAGCTTCAGATAACCCTGGTTCTTTGAGTAGCAGGAGTGAGACCCTTGTTCTTTACTTAAAGCTGTAGCCCAGAATTTACTCATTTACTTTGTAATTCCAAGTTCTTTCATAAACTTGATGACCGTTGCTGGACAAAAACATTATTTTTTCAAGCTTTTTCGAGAGCTTTACATCGTCTTCATCAGCATAAAGGCTACAAACTCTTTTCTCAACAGTAATACCTGATTTATTTCAGTTGGCAGAGCATCAGCCTGAAGGTTCTCGGTTTAATTCTAACTAGCCACAGCCGAAATATGGCCTTCAGGGGTCAAAAGACTTGATGTTCTACACTGTAAACCCAACATAGCTTTGATTAAAGACCTGATTTGGCTCCATCAGCGATGATTGTGACATCATGTATCGAAAAGCTGATATTATGTGAGCGTTTGAGACTTACTTCTGGGTCTGGACCTGCGGGTGAGGCTGGTAGCTGAAGGCGGGCTGCCTCTGCTGGACCTGCAGGGCGTGTGTGTGCTGCTGCTGACTCTGTGAGAGTGTGTGGGAGTGTTTCTGCTGGCTGAGGATCTGCAGCTGCAGGAAGAGCTGCTGCTGCTGCTGCTGCAGGAGGCGGGCGTAGGCCGAGTCCATGGGCGGAGGGGACTTCTCGGCCTTCTGGTCCGGAGGAATGTACTGGTGGTACTTGAGCTTCTTCACTTTGGGCTTCACATCTTTGGGTTTCTTGTGCCGGTTCTTGTCCGACGTCTTGGACTGTTCAGAGTTGAGAAGGCAAGACAATGTGAGCAGCGAAGTGATGGTCGTAACTCATTTTTAACACGTGTTAAAGACTTTTCGGACCTTGACAATAGCAGGAACAGATATCGGGGGAGTGGCCAGGCTGTTGTTGGAGCCAGACAGTCCTTCATCCTGGCTTTGGTCTGTTGGGTCTCTGGTTGCACCTCCCTGTTCACAGACGAAACCAATAATCAATGTCTCTACAAAGTCATATTTACACAAAACTCAAGAAGAAGTCTTGTGGTTACAAAATCAACCCATATTTTTGATTTGACCGGCAGCATATTAGTTTTTAACACTTAAATTTCAGTCATCACCTGACACAAGGTTCCTATTGGACGATACCAGCTGTAGAAAGAAGTAGCAAGATCTTGCTCAAAAGTGGGACTCCATTAATATTTGAAAATGTATCCATAGCTAATTTCTATAAAGTTTTAATAACCTATTTATAAATGTTTATAAGGTCTAATTGGTAACATTGTTCTTTTAAATATTTTCTCTTATATACGATTGTTTTAATCATATTCTGTTGCTAATTCTATTCCTATTTTGTATTTTATACCCTTTTTTAAATCTTATTAAATTGACTTATTTTATTAATGAATGAATTCTATTCAATTTGTACCTTTATCCCATTCCCATTTCTGCGGCTGTAACAATTAAGGGCAGCCCGATGGCTAAGACGAAAGGATTTGGGCAGCTCAAATCCTGGGATGGGTCAGCAGATGGGGTTCCCATGAGCAAGGCACGCAGCCCCCGCCCCCCAACCATTGCCATCTCTGGAGGTAAATATGTCCCTCTATATGTGCAAAAATAACTAAGTGTAATTATACGATCAGGTAGTCTAATCCAGGCTAGATATTTCCTTCAAGAGATGTTGAAGTTGACTCTTGAGTTTTTAATCCAAACAGATTGATAATCCCTGAAACATTTAAAAGTGAAGGTTCAGTTGGAAACTGTCAGAGAAGCAAAAAGTCTAACAGACAAAACTCTATTCTGGCTCGAGCGACCGTCGCGGTCGGTGGCGGTTGGAATCGATGATGTCATAGATGAAGGAATGTGACACCTGCCAAGTCCAACGGTCAGTGCAGAGGAGCAGTTTGACTGAGTCGCCACAGGAGGGCAGAACAACCAAAGCTGTGGAGACAACAACCAACCTCCAGAGGTGCAGCAGGACACCGGTGTTGGGCGTCTTTACCTGTGGTGGACTGGTGAGGGCAGGTGAGGAGGACGTGGACGGCGTGCCGCCCACTGCCTCAGACGATGGACACGCCGATCCTTGGGACTCGTCGCTGTGGGGCTGCTCTGGAGACAAGCTCTCGCTGCTGCTGTCCTCCTCAAACGCATAAGAGTCCTCCTGCTTTGGAAACTTTCCCTGGTTTACTGTGCGAAGAGCAGACAGAGAGACAGGAGGGGGCGTCAGCGAGCTGCTGGACTTAATTTAGTAGATGCTGAGCTGTGTTAACTGCACAGGTACAGTGCGTGTTGGTGAGTCAGGAACCAGCAGGTGAGTCTGTACCTGGATAAGAAAGGTTTAATGTCCTGTTTTTTGTTTTCCTGATAAAGTTTAATAAAGTCTCATGTTTCATATGAATCTGTTCATATCAAACTCGTTTATGAGGACGACATGTTTGTGACCACATCAGTGTGCGTGTGTGTCACCGACACCTCGTAGCGCACTCAGCCTGGAGGTGTTACGCTGTGCGAGCGGACATTTTCCCTCCACCACGCTCCTGATTGGCCGAGCTGATAGTGAGTGCAGCTTTGATCGGAGGAGCTAAGAGCGGCTATCTTACAGAGCCACGAGAGGGTGTGTGTGTGTGTGTGTGTGTAGAGGTATAAGATTCTCTTTTTGTATCCAAACATGTGACAGCCAAGAACAGACCCTGGTTTCAATCACAGCACCAGGCTCTTTGTGTTCAACTCAGTGACCTCCTAATAAACACAGAGACACTGGCAGAGCTAAGTGCACGGCATTGTCTTGAAAGCTTTGTCACACCTGTTCATACTTTAAGTGAAAACACAGGTTTTCTAAGTGTGGTTGTATGAGGAAGGAAAAACTGATTATTTTAAATAAAATCTAAGAATAAAAATATGTTTCCAGCTTCTTCTCACCATTAAAAAGCCCTTTTCCTTCAGGATACTTAAGTTTGTGCCCTTTTTGTAAGCCACTTATTCCCCACCACACCAAACTCCGTAGAGAAAATCTGAAATTTTACATCACAGCACAAGAAGAGTTGTTGAGCCAATGCTGCATCCATCAGTAAATTGAACTGTGTTATTTTGTGACTTCGGGGTTTAAAAGATTATGACACAGTGACAAAAACATAGCAAACGAGACAGCAGCAGACCAGCAGCTCCTGCATCCCTGTGAGCTAAAAATGAAACTTAATTTTCCACTAAGAAAATGGTGTCTAATGGTGGGATAAAGTGGCACCCATGTTCCTAAAAACCATGTGTTGTAAGAACTATGTGTCACTTCCTCAAACAGCCATATTTTCTTATAACTATCGGTGAGTGATGCGTTCGCGCGCCTGCAAGACACGAGAGATTGAGGTGTCAGAATTGCAGGAAATCTGCGAGTCACGTACACTTCCTCTTTTCAAGTGGCTGATTTAGAAGTTACTGCGGGGTCACATAGTTTCCAACACTGCCACACTGAGGTCGAACTAGTCATCTGGAGTGTTGTGTGTGTGTGTGTGTGTGTGGGGGGGTTAAGGTCAGGGGTTAATGCTGCAGGCGCGGCAGACGCAACAGCCTCATCATATCACGACGCTCTGTAGGTTGGTCCAAACACAGGTTCAGGTAACGCCCACATGTACACACAAGGATGCACTCAAACACAAATACACAAGTCCACTTCTAAAGAAGAAGGTGGGACTGAAATGCAGCTGCTGCTCGTCTCGGTAAACGCTGTTCTCCTTCTCCTCCTCCTCCTCCTCCTGCAGGAGGAAGAGTAAACCGTCCGACTGCAGCCCCTTTACGCAACATGTTTACGGGAAGCTCAAAGGGGCAAACATTAAAACCGCTAAAAGCCCTGCCAAGAATGCTATAGAGAAGGAGAAAGTAACATGTCGGAGGACGAGAGACGCCGTGTCCAGCACTAAATCAGAGGAGCGTCTAAACGTGCAGGAGGAGAAACACTTAGACACGTGTAAATACTCCTAACCTAAGCAAGCAGGAGGATAAAATGTGCCGATTCAGTGCCATAAACATTTTTGGAGAAGTCAACAACATTCTTTGTACATAAAAAAAATAAATATTTTCCTCCTCCTAATAAATTCCAATCAAAATGGAACAACAGGAAACTAAGACGTTACCATGAAGAGATGAAACATGAGTTGGTCACCTTCAAATGCAACAGTGTAAAATTCAACCAGTAACTAATTATTAATCAAACAACTTGTATAACTTAATGAGTTGAAATAATGTATTATTTTATGTAAGTCAGACAAAAGAGAGTGAATTTTCTTCAATGCTTATTGTAACATAATTATTGTAAAACGTTTTAACCACAAAGCTAATCTTCAAGTTGTCGAGTCTTGTTCTTTAGGCGGAAATTACTTGACAACGTGATAATCTACAGATATAAATGTAAAGTTACATACGTATGTTTGCTTGGGACCAAATGGTCCAACAACGCCAGGGGCCCAAACGGCTCCTGGAACTGTGAGTTGCCAGATGAAAGTAATCAGCCAAAGGCATAAAGACCTTGGGGAGCTGTTTCTTCCCCAAAGCTGAGGTTTGTGACAGATGTTACCTCAAAAATGAAAACGTCTGAATACAATTAGTTACCCACTGTATTCCACGCAGTTTGGTTTTTGGGTTCACCCTTGAACTTAGTCGACCGTCAGAGTTTTCCTGGAGAGAGTCAAACAAGTCATTTCCTAAAGTCAACAACCAGGTCCTCTCGTCCAAATTAAACACATTTAATCCTATGGATAAAATCACACATACATAGCTCGGAGAAATGGATTAAATCGCACGACCTCAGTCGTCCAGTCCAGCAGGTGTCCCACACGGATCCATCTTAGGCCCAGTTACCGTCTCTTTTTGGGTATAGATCATATTTTACCCATAAGCTGTTTATGTTTCACAGGAAAAAATCAACACAGATTAAGTGTCACAAACAAAACTCCTCCTGCATCTTTTTCAAAAATAAAGCACGCTAACATTTTAGTTCCTTAATCCTCAATCCATTTTTCTTATCTGACTAATCCCATTGTCCAGAGTTGATCGAGAACCAGTGAGGAGAGAAGACGCTATCAGTTTGATTATATATGAGAGAAAGAAAGAGCAGCGGCTCTTATTTTGTCAAGTACAAATTCAGTGAAATAAAACAGGAAACGGAGCCAGACCAAAATAAATGATCCTTGAGGATTACTGTCCATGAAAAATGTTCCCGAAATGTAGGAAATTAAAAATATTACTGATGATAATAATAGAGTTATTTCAGTGTCAGAATGAAGCATCAGGCTTTTTTAAATCTTCAGATACAGCAAATATTTTGGCTTCACGTCTCCTTCATCTCAGAGATTTATCTGTGACAGTCAGAGGAGAGATGTTCTGAGGAGAAAGGATGAAATAGTGGAGGAACGTCGGAATATTCAGGTGGGAAATGATGAGAAGAAAAAAACAACAGATGAAGAAAGGAAAGATCAGAAACCAAGACGAATGGACGAGATAAAAAAAAGATGAAAGAGGAAGAGTGGCTTTGTTTTTAAGTTCTTGATACGAAACACGGAAAATGAATGGATGGAAAAACTGAGAGAATGATATCATGAAGGAGGAATAAACAAACGGACGATAAAAGTAAAGTAATTAAACGACAGAATGGGAGGAACAAAAGGAAGAAGAAGAAGAAGAAAAAGACAAAAACTTTTTGAGATAAATCAAGATGGCAGAAAAGAGGAGTAATAGAAGGAAATGATAAGAAATAAAATGATCAAGGAAAGACAGAAAGAAAGGAATTGAGATGAAATCAAGATGTAGGAAAGTAAATAAGGGCAGAATAAAGGAAGGATGGAAGGAAAGGAAGAGACGAGCAAGGTAATTGTCAACGAAAGAAAGAATTTTGAGACAGAAACTAAGACGAGGGAAAGGAAAGCGCTGAAAAAGGAAGGATGGAAGGGAAGGATAAGTGTAGGAATGAGGGAAGGAGGCAGTGAAGGCCGCACAGATGTCCCTCCTTCCTTCCTTCCTTCCTTGAAGAAGGTGAGCTGTGAGCCACACAGGTACACTGTGGCGGGTCGACATCACCTGTGTTTACAAGTCATGAGTCAGCGTTTGACTCCGCCGTGTCATCATCCGTGAGGTGTTTAAACCACGTGACCAAACTGCCTTAAAAACGTGTGTGTGCGTGCGTGCGTGCGCGTGTGAACCACGACGGCGTCAGCGTAACCTAACACGATCTTCCGAGTCCGAGCTTTCAGACGTTTAAACATTCCACAGCAGGATTTTCAAAACACTGCTGCACTTTAAACCGGCCGTAGAACATATACCTGCTGACAAACGTAAACACTCGCACACAGAGTCAAGACGTATGGTGCATTAGCACGGGAATAATTTCCCTTTGTGTTTCCATGCTTTCAGAAAAGAAAGAAAAAATAACGGCGCAGGAAAGAGGGGGAAAAAGTGCAGTAAAACCTGCAGCTATTATCTTTATGAGGAAATATTAGATAGTATGTGTGTGTGTGTGTTTGTGTGTGTGTGTGCTTCTATGCAGGCCACACGCCAGTCAGAGCCCGAGAGGCTGGGGAGGACTCTTGAACAGCCTAATAAACACCAGATGTTCTGAGGGTAATATATACACAGACCCTGCGCCGTGTCCATCTCCTCAGCAGGAAGAACAGCCAGAGCCACAGAGAAGCAGCTGAAGCAGCTGAAGGATTTCCAGCTCTGAGGAGGGCGACGCTGACCAAGACGCTGCCCCAAAATATGTCTCATTCTGTGGGACATTATGGCTCAGACCTGCTTTGAATGAGACACCGCAGCATTTGAAATTATTATTATTATTATTATTACAAAGTGAACGGAAAATATCTGAAATCATCTCACTTGAAGCTTTTCGTTCCATCTTAAACAATGCTTGTGTTTTTAATTGTAACCGTTTGATTGTAACTCTTTTTTCTGTCTGTTTCTTACAATGTGTGCTGCTGACCAGGTCACTCTTGTAAGAGAAATCTAGATTTCAATGGGATTTTACCTGGTTTAATTAAAATTATAAAAAAAGAAGATACATTTTAAGCAAAACTCTACAATAGAAATAACAATATTATATGCATTAGCAATCACCAGTTATGGACAACATTTTTGGGCCAATTACCAATATGTACATACAAGATTATTCAGTGTCAAACCTTAAATGGGAGTATTATGAGATATTTAGCCGAATAACAAAATTCAAAGAAACTTAGGTTACCGCTAAAATACTAACATTGGTTAGCATGTTGTGTCATAAATTGAATTTGAGCAATTTGAATTTTAACTTTGCCTAGAATTCAGAAAACTGAAGGAAATTTGTCGTTTCAGCTTTATTATTGGAGCTACATTTACCATTTTCCCCCATTAAAAGTAAATGGTGTTTTTTTTTTTGCCCCTTAAACAACGGCACTTGCCACATTTGCTTCCATTAAAAGCCATCAGAGACCAGTGGCGATGTGAAATGTTCTTGCAGGTGTGTCTCATTACTTTTGAGCCAGATTTCAACCACCGTCACTGGTAACTCAGTTCCAAGGGACAAATGGTAAAAAGGGGAACTAGGACTCGTCCAAAGATCCAACGAGGACAGAGCGATAAAGTGTGTACGAACAAACGCAAGCCTTTGGCTCTATCTGCGCCACCGCCTGCAATCAAGAGATAAACAGCCAATTGAAAGTTTCTTTTTTAAAAAACCGCAGTGGCCAATTGTGTTTCTCCTTGCTGCCTTATCTGTGACAGACTCCTAGAAACTGATAGGACCTGGTCGGGCCTCTGGATTCCGTTCCCCCCGCGCACTTACCAGCAGTTTATCTGGAGGCTGGAGCCTCTGTGAAATGGCAAACGGTGCCAGAGATATCATTTGACAAACCCCCAGCTCGGCAGTCCAAGTCCCCGGTCCCCGTGTTTGTTCTTACGCGGAGAAAAAAAACAAACAAAACAACTAACACACTGGCATCACTCACTGCTGCAGTGTTTGCCAAGACGTCAGAAGTGCGGCTTTAAAGTATCAGGAATCGATAAGATCTTAGTTTATGAGTGTCCGCTCTGCAACAAACGAAGCCTCTTAACTCGTCGTGGATATTTGAAATTTGTAGTGTGACAGCTGCAGACACGACTGTCCGACCTTGACCCGCTCAACAAGTGTGGACATTAATTGTTGCAGCAACAGTGGTGACGTAAGAGAAGGCGTCTGCGTGGTCTCATCGCTGCGTCTTCACCGACATTATAGTCAAGTTAAAGTTTATTTACACGGCATGTTTAAAGGTGCAGTGTGAAAGCAGCTGAATATCTGTCAGCGGACTCTTCCCTTTTAAACTATGTAGCCTTCAGTTGGCATCAAATCCATGGTATTGGACCGATATCCCATATGCCAATATTTCAGGAATGCTTGAGCCAATTACCGATATATAAGTGAGTTTTTCCCTGTGCCTGTAGTAAAATTAACATAATATTTTTTATACTCATGTTACAGCAAATGTAGATTAAAAAAAAAATCTAAAAAAATTATAGGGCACTTGCAAGTCAAGTAGGTAGCAGCAAATTCAGTTAACTGATTTAGTCATTAGTCATATTTGGGAAACTTGGCATATTTGCTAATAACCTGTAATACATTGTAAAACCAATATCGGCCAATGCTAATATCGCTAATCAAATCTCAAAACATGTTTAGCGTGTCCATGGTGAGCTACTTCAAAAACGTGGTGGTTCAAAATGGCCGCCTCTGTATAGCTGACCCAACTCCTGATATAAATCTATAAGAAAAACAACAATTGATACCATTACAGTAAGTGATTGCACACATAATTATTTTACATTCAATTTCTGCCAAATCAAATTCAAATTTCACCAAAATTTTACACACTGGACCTTTAAAACAACCACAGCTGGAGTACAGAGCTAAACTGACTTAAATTAAATGATAAAATGATACAAATAGGAAATACTGATCCTAGTGATTCAATTGAAGCAAAAGACAGAGCAAGAAATATTAAGTAGTAATTTAAATGTTTCTATAGTGTGGTTGTTGGTTATGACATGAAAAAGTAAGCTGTTCCAAAGGTTAGGGGGCGCTGCAGCAAAGGTTTGGACATTTTTTAATTTAGGTCTCGGGACAATGATGTGGCTGAGGTATGTTCGTGCAGCAGCTCAAACAAAAATGTTGCCAGGCCTTTTAAACTCTTAAAAACAGTTAAAATAATTCAAACTGTTTATAAACGACAGCTCCTGCTCGGTGTTGTTGTGTTTGGGCGTGGTGCTGCTTTGAAGCGGCGCCCTCTGCTGTAAACAGGTGCAGTCTTTTCCAGCACAAGAACATTCCTCTGCGGTCGCTCACCGTCCTGTCTCTCTGCTCGCCTGCCTGTCTCTCTGAACACTGTCTACCAACACCTTCCTCTGACCCTAAACACTAGTTTTAAAACCTGGTCCAAACCTGCAGAGCATCTCATGGAAATTGTTTTCTATTCCTATGATTTTAGCCCATTTCTCTGCCGGTGTGTAAGAATGAGTGACATCTAATGGTGAAACTGGGGACTGCAACAAATGAGGATTTCCACACCAATCACATTAGGAAACTACGGTGGCCTTCGAGTGCCAGAGAGGTTGTTTGCTTTAAACTTCATTAAAGCACGACCCTTAAGTACATAAACAAGGCTTATTCTAAGGCAAAAAAAAAAATCAAATTATTTTTAATTTGAATGCAATAAACACTAATGGGTCGTACATAAACTTTTGGCCTTTTAAGTGAATCTTTTCCACGGGTGTGGAGTTTACATGTAGCTCTAAGAAAGTTTTACTTAAAGCTGCGGTAGGCAACATATTTTAGTCATTATTGGTAAACACGTCCTACTACTACTACTACTGACCTTTCAAATCAAGGGATCTAAGGGAGAAGCAAACTTCTGCTCCTCCACCTCTAGACTTTCAGTTTTAGAGAAATCCATACCATGACAAGAGACTCTGACCAATCACAAGTCAGTTCAGAGAGACAAAGAGAAAATCCTATTGGCTGCTCTCAGTAACTTCTAGCTCCGTCGGATAATTAAAGCAATAAAAGTCGGATATCAGTGTGGGTGGAGTCTTTCAGAGATGGAGGAACTGCCTCTGGTTCTTTCCTCCATAGATACGACTCAACTATTTTTCTAGCGATCCTGACATTTACAGATTTACAATTTAAGGAAAAGCTACAGCAGTACTGATTGGTTCCTTCTTTTTGGTTAAAGCAAAACAGTCTGCTGAATCTTCTTCTTCTTCGCCTGTTTCTTAAACCAGCAGCAGATTTTATTGTTTCCACAGATAATCACTGACCACTTTCCTCTTGCAACATGTCAGAATCAATAAGTCGACGCAGGTAAAAGGCGGCTTCTCACGGCCACTCTCCAAGTCTTTTGACGTAAAAAACCGACTGAGCCAAGTAAAAAAAAACAAAAAAACATCTGTAACAAGAAGAAGAAATGCTAAAACATTCCCACACTGTCCAGCACCGACAACAAAACTACTGGATAGTTCATGTGCAAAAGTAACAGTCAAACATATTCTGCATGTGTTTGCTCAATGGTTGATTATATTATTTGTATATTTATGGCTGCCCTAATCAATATTCTACATCCACAGTGGATCAACTCACAGCATGAAAAACTAAACAGTGACTTAACACTACAGAGGCAGTGGTGGGGACCAAAAAAGGAGCAAAAAAAAGAAGAGGAATGCTCATCTTTCATCCACTAGAGGGCTTGAAATTGAAAAGCTAATGTTGCTAAATGTGTAGAATGACTTTATGTGAATATTAAAGATGACTTAAGGCTAAATACAAAAACAGATTTTCTCTTTTTGGTGTAAAAAATTCTGTGTCTGACCTTTTTACCTACACCTCCTGGTGGAGAATGCAGTTGAGTTGTGTGGTAATGTAAGTTTAAGGAAGAATGCAATGTGTGCGTGTGTGTGTGTGTGTGTGTGTACCTAGTATTCCTTATGTTGTGGGGACCTAAATCCGTTTACACAGTCACACTGTCATCCTTATAGGGACAAAAATCAAGTCCTTATAGCATAAATTACTGTTACTGTTGTTTTAAAGTTAAGCTGAGGTTAGGGTTAGGGTTAGGGCACTAGTAATTATGGTTAAGGTTAGTATAAGTCTCCAGGAAATGAATGGAAGTCAATGCAAATGTCCCCTTAAGTCATGGAAACCTGTTTGTGTGTGAGTGTTGCGGCTCAGTGTCGGAGTGTCGGCGTTACTCACGAGGCATGATGCCTTGGTCTGCCAGCTGCTCTCGCGTCCTCCTCTGCTGAAGTCTTAACTGCAGGACTGAAGGTGGAGGGAGGAGAAGGATGGAAGGACAGATGAGACAGAGGGACGGACAGGAGAGGACAGGTGAGGGACAGGAGAGGGGACAGAGGAAACAAGCATGAGGGGAGACTGAGAATTCAACCCACTTAAAATGTTGTTTCACAAGAGTATTGTTGTTTCTACGTCACCTGAATGGATGGACCATCACCATGATCAAAAATCTCACTTAAAAATGTCTCTAAATTGACAATGAAATCGCTTAACCTTACATTTTCATATGAGGTTGGGGAATGACTAAAAAAAGATGCAGATTGTTGCTATTGTATCAATATCGGTATCTATGAAATCCAAATCATACCCTGCCATTCTTAGTGTCTTTTATTCCAATGCATGATAAAATCAGGATTAATAATCAGGATTAAGTATTCTGCCTCTGAATACAAATAAGTATCAGTCAGCACTGATACCGATAATTTTCTATACGCATCGTTACCTTATCATTATCAGTATCTATAAAATCCAAATCATACCCTGCCATTCTTAGTGTCTTTTATTGCAATGCATGATAAAATCATGATTAATAAATTATTGTATCAATAAGAATCAATACCGAATAAATATCAAGACGTATTGTATCAGTATCGGTAATCAAAAAAATCCAAATCTTACCCTGCCCTATTTAGTGGTTTTTACAGTACATGGTAAAATCACTTAATAAAGTATTCCAATTATGATTGCGAATAAGTATCAGTAAGTATCAAGACTTTTTTTTTGGCATTGTTTCAGTATCGGTATCTACAAAATCTAAATCATACCCTACCATACTTAGCGGTTTTTATTCCAGTGTGTGATAAAATCAGGATTAATAAAAAAAAAATAAAGTATTCAGAGTCTAATTGTGAATAAATAGCAATAAATACCGATAACTATCTGTACTTATCTATACAGTATTATATCCTTATCAGTATCAGTCATACCCAGCCCGACTGTCTGGTTTTTATCACAATGCAAAAGATAAAATCATGAAACTTAAACTCAATAAATATCGATTCTTCTTGGAATTGTATCAGTACCTATAAAATCCAAAAAAAAAATACCTTTCATTGCAATGCAAGATAAAATTATGAAAAAATAAATCATTCTGCCTCTGACTGTGAATAAGTATCAACAAGTACCGATACTTATCTGCATCTGTATCCTACCAGAGTCTATAAAACGCTTCGTGTCTCACCCCATCGTTCGTCCTGTGTCAGTTTTGTCTTGATTCACCAGATGTAAACACGTTACATGCTACATGTGTCCACGAGTAGTCATCATACATCAGTACATGTAGAAGAAGAAGAAGAAGAAGAAGAGAGGGGGAGGGAAAAAAAAGCAACAACGCTGCTTGCTCCCAAATATTTCTGCAGCAGGATGTAGAGAATGATAAACACAGCTCCTGGCTTTTAAACAGATCTGCTGGCTGGCCAGTGTGTGGTCCACTGTGTGTGTGGACGGGGTCGAGGTGGGAGTGCGGGCTCATAAACACCGAGTTTCCCCCGTGTCTCTTGCTCCTCCTGTGTCTGTGACCCTTTTTCTGCCTTCACGTGTGTTTTTCCTCCGCCGTTATCTCAACGTTTCTCCTCCTCCAAAGACGACGACGACGACGACGTCGAGGCCTTTAATGACTCGCCGCTGAACCGTCTCAGCTCAGGCGGTTTATGTGGACGCGGCCGAGGCTTTTAACGTTTTTACCGTAACGACTGAGAGAAAGCGAGAGAGCGAGCACCTCCATTATGTAACCGCCGCTCGCTTCCCTTCATCTCACATCTGCTTTGGTTTACACTGAAGAGGTCGTGACCTTCTGGTCGCAAGAGACCAAGCTGACAGATGCTACAAACTTCTGTCGAGGAAAGTTTTTATTATTTTTTTTGTTTCGATCGCACAGCCATTATTAACAAGTTTAGGATTTTCTTTGCTGTCAAGGTTAAAAGGAGAATACATGTGAGATTCATGATATTATTGTTTTTACTCTGAACTCTTCTCCTGCTTTGTAGATGAAAATACACAAATATCAATACAACTAGACAGATGCTGCTCCCCCTTGTGGTGCTTAAAGAAATCACATGGAATATATGCAGAATTCCCCTCACGTGAAATATTAATAAAATGGTTAAATATTAATTAACCATGAACCGGGATTAGCCTAAAAAACCAGAACCAAACTGGTACCAGTTCCTTATTGGTCAGCGTTGATGTATCGATACACTTCGTTAACAACTGATATTAAATTTAATTTGAACTTTGCTAACAATTTCTTATTCGTAAACCTCCCCGAATGATGTCATTTGATGTTGTTTCTCTGATAACCTTAATCTTATTTTGATAAATTAAATTTTGATTCTTGATTGATGTAAGAAAATCAAAAAAACCCGCCAATTTCTCCAGCTGATTAATAAACGATTCTGATTCTGAATATGTGTTGATACCAACAAGTATCACTATGCGCAGCCCTACTGAGGGGTCTTAATTGCAACGCATGATAAAATCATGATTAATTAAGTATTCTGCTTCTGATGGTGAAGTACCGATAAATGCTGATACCTTTAAGTATCGATACTCGTGCCGGTATCGTATCAGTATCTATAAAGTCCAAATTATGCGCAGCCTTAATGAGGAATGTTTTTTTGTTTTTTTTGCATTGTTGGTAAATTCATGATTAAAGTTTTATTCCAATTTTGACTGTGAATAAGAATCAGTATAAAAGTAAAAAGTTACGTATCGATATAAAAGTATTGATACAAAAGTATCGATACAGAATTTTAGCAACCTGTAAAATCTAAGTTGAGTAACCGTTAACACGAGCAACAAGGAACAAAAACGTTTCCGATTTTCTTTTTTTTCTCTTTGCTGTAAAAATTAAAAGAATTAAAGTGAGGACGGTTAGCACTGGTTCGTTCGTGCGTCGATGGTGTTGTGTAAGGTTTGTTCAGTAATTGTGTTTTTTTTTTAATGAATCTTTAAGAATTGAAGAAGGAAAAAGAAGAAGAAGAAAAACACCAAAGAAGAAGACAAATTCTGATCGTGCCCTTGTGGTTAACAGTGGCTAATGTTTACGTGGACACACACACACACACAAAAAAGAGATCAGGATAAAAATCGTAATAGAAAAAATATGTCATGTAAACATGGCAATCTGAAAAATATAAACATATTCGGCATCATCACTGGTCACATGACCAATCTGTGTCCAGTCACCTGGATTTGACTTTTTCCAATATTTCTGATTTAATTGATTTCAACCAATATTGGGCCGATACAGATACGGACTATCATATTGGCTCGTCTACAGCAGCCGGGTCACACATTGGCAGGACTACAGAACCCAGCTTTCATTCATCAGTGGCTCAACAAATCGGTTATAAACCGTCTCAGAAACGAAATCACAGAGTCGAGCTTTAACTGTGCAGATCTTTCCTGATCACGAGACATTTGCTGTAACGTTTCTGTCTTCACGATGACGCGAACGCACGAATCCACGGCTGCCACATTTACAAGTTTTCAGATTTACAGTGCCATTAAAGTGGTGATAATTACACAGGCCAGTGTGGTCGTCCTGTGATTTATTATCACCCATTCACAGTAAAAAAAAAAACTTGTTTAACCGCGTTGGTGAACATAAATCCTCCAAACTGACGACTAAACAGGTATTTTTGTGCAGAGTCAGGTTTATTTTAGGCTAAAATCCACCTTAAAAACAGAACATGTGAACAGTAAAGTCATGTTTGTGAACATGACGCCCTCAACACAGACCTGCAGTTTCTGTGTTTCCAATAAAACTCACAATATATGACTTATTTCTGTTATAATCATCCAATTAGAAGCCACATAATCATCGGAATTCATTCTAAAACCAGTGAAACTGCCTCAGTGTCAATGTTGTTCAAGTCACAGTAAATAAATGCTGATGTGTCTTAATTTTAATGTCTTTAATTTAATTAATTAGAAATCGGCGACTAAATTAATCAATAAGTGTTCTGATGATTGATTAATCAGTGTGGAGGGTTTCTTCTTTTCTGATTTCAGCTTCTCAGTGTGACACGGCAGCAACAGAGAGCAAAACATGTCATAAACTATACGACAGATTGTTAACAAGTCGTCACAAGAATCTGTGGGAAACCGAGAAGAAAATGGAGAAGTTTTAAATAATATAGTGCTAAAATCACATCTATCTGCTGTTGGTCGTGGGGCTCGTAAATGAGCTATTTATCTTTTTTAAATGTGAATATTTTTAGTTTCAGTCTTTAGTCTTTAGTTTCAGGACAAGTTGAAAGGTTTCAGTTTTTACATGGTTAACACAAGTCAGCTGCAACTAAATAGAAGAATACAGCAGCTGAAGATCATTTTAAATGTTTTGCAGGTGTTTGTTTATATATATGTCTGTATTTTGAATAATTTACTTTTATTTATAATATTGTACATCATTTGTATTTTATGATTTATTTTCCTTGTATCTTTCTATTCAAACTTTTATTTTAGTTTAATTCATAGACAGTTTTTTAACCATGCTTTAAAATAGCACCATAAGAAGTCAAGAAATGTTGTTGCATTGTTAATGCAATCAGAATAAAGAACTCCATTCTATTCTAAACTTTAATCCAGGGCTGGTCAGTATATCAATATTATATCTACATGCGGACATGAGACAAAATTTGGTTGGTTTTTGTATATCGTCATCTCTCGATCAAGTATCTGTGATGAATTTTCCTGGTTTTAAAGGCTGTTGCATTGATAATCTTCATATTTATACAATAACACATTAAAAAACATATATATTGATTAAAAAATACATGTAATCAACAAAATTATATTTTTTAAAAAGTCACTTAATAACACTTCTGTTCATGTTAAGCAGAATTTGGCCCTCTTTCATTGTTTCTAACACACGTGAATATCCTTAATTTAAAGAAATAAAAGGAGGGATGATCTGAAATGAAAGGTAATAACAATATTTTAAAATCAGGTATTTGATATTTTATTTTAGAGTGTATTTACAGTGTATTGTCACTAAAACATCTCAAAAGAAACCTCAAAAGAGTCCACAGAAACAACCTCTGTGTCTCTATCAGGATACAAAATCTGGATAAAATATCCAGATATTATTTATCATCCAGGCTTACAATACTGATTTGATTAATATGGTGATAAATATCAACGTCAAATGATGTAAATACAATGTTTTGATTAATTAAACCTGTGACCTGTGAGGTCAGCGCCTCCGTGTTGGTGCCGATTAGCGTGTTTTATGGCTCACACAGACGCCGTCGTGCTGTTATGTAATGTTCGGTGCAGCCGCAGAGCCACGACCCGCTGAGCTGCTAATCAAATCACCATGAGAACTGGTCACATTTCGCAAAACATGGGGCGAGGGTCCGAGGGGAGCACTTTAAAGCCCGATCTTTATCTTTGCCTTTTAACTGCAACCATGCAGCAGCAGCAGGAGGAGGAGCAGCAGTTCCCAGGGCTGTGATACTGTAGCTCCAGCCTGGTGTTAAAGCAGCAGCAGCAGCAACAGCAACATCTACAATCTGTATTTTTATTTCCTGAATGTAACCTGAGCTGCTGCTGCGGCTTAAAAAGAAACCTGTAAATCCTGAGCGTCTTCCTCTCCCCCTTCCATGTCATCAGCTTTTATCACGAGGAGATTTACGGACCAGCTTCACTTCACTTACGCACAATATTTCACTCATGCGCTCATAAATTCACTCAAACAGTCATGTGGGTTGTAACGTGTATCACACCGAGATTAAAGCGTCAAACACGATGAACTTTATTACGGCGATAAAGGCACGTATCTCTACATCTGTGCTACGTTAAACACCGAGGACACGTCGCTTAGAAGAGCACAGTGTTGTAATGTAACACAAGTAATCAGACTTCATCACTGTAGTTTTTAAGTGCGGTTGTATGAGGTGCTGCTTGACCTTTGTGCACCCCCTGCTGGTCCCACTGAAATCAAGGCTGCCAGTGAAAAGCAGATTTTTAACAACATTAACTAAAATTTCGCCTAATAAAATCTACACCATCTAAATAAAATGTTTATCAGTTTATCTCACTGTTTGACTGACTTTTCTGACTGAAAATTCAAGTTTGTAAATCACTCACTCTTCCACACCAAATTCCATAGAGAAAATCTGCATTTTAAAATTGCAGGGAAACCAAGGCTACTGCTGCCTCATCTTGTCAGTCTGGTTAGTTAACGTCACTTAGGTAAATCAGAACAAAATAAAAAATTCAAAAAACAAACAAAATGACTCATTTTAATTTCCTGAAGGAGGCAGAAGTGGATAAACAATTCCTGTGTGCTGTGAAGTAAAATCAATCATTTTCTTAATAGGCTTTGGTGCAGGAGAGTTAGGGGTTTACACAGTCACAAAAACTTTGGTTTCCAGTCCAAAAAGACTGCTGAACAGTGAAATAAATCAGCAAACATGTTTTTACGAGTTCATAGACTTAAGATGGCATGGCATTTTACAAGGTGAGCCTTTTACTGAACGGCTAAAATTAGTCGACAAAAGGTAAGTGGGAAGAGATAAACAAGAGAAACAGAGTAATGGATTCTTACAATTTTAAGTTTCACATTCTGCTCCAAATTTAAGGTTAGGAATAAAGTTTAAAATTCTCACCTTAACTTGTATGTATAAGTCACTTTTCCTATTAAAAACCATGTGACATTAACGTCTACCAAAAGTGTTTTTGTGGTGAGGCACGTTTACTCATGTGATTGTGGTTGTTTCAGGAATGGTTACAGAGCTGGAAAAGCCTCCTGCAGCTCTCCGCCCTCTCTGTGCTTCCCGGGGTTCTGGGCATCATTTCCCGCCCTGCTGATTAGGCTCTAGACATTTCTAAGGAAAGGAATAATTTGCTCCTGCAGCATTTCTGGAATGCAAATATCGTGTAGCTCAAAGACAAGAGAGTCAGACATGAGAAACAACAAGTTTGACAGCAGCGGTCGTGCAAGGCAGGGTTTACAAAGAGGAGAGAGAGAGTGAGAGAGAGAGAGAGGGGGGTTTGCAGCCTGCATCAGTTATGTTTTCCTCAAGGAGGTGGCAGTATTGGGCAGACCACTCTCACTGCACAGACGCACACTGTCTCTCAGAAAGACAGTTTCTCCAAGTTTAAGAAGTGACTGATCCAGGACCAGATGAATCTCAGGAAGGTGGAGGACGTTTCACTTGTCACCCCAAAAGCTTTGACAGCTTTGACATGTGGAAAATCTTCCAACATCTAAACCTGGTTGCCTCCGACATTACGAGGAACCATAAGAACCTTCACAAACACACTAACCAGCCAGATCCTCAACAGCTGCTCGGCGTTAAAGGGAGTTTGAATCACCCTTCCTCCTCCCCCTGACTTGCCTGCAGGTACACGCTCACACAAAACTCTATGAGCAGCTTCCACTTCAGCCGTGCACAGATAACCTCTGACCTCCTCTCTAGCGTCCAATCTTCCCTCTTTATCTGCCGGCAACAGCGCGAGAACCAGCGTCTCGTGATGTGCATGGCTTCCCTCAGCCGCAGCACGAGAACAAGTGCAGTAACCTGCTGCCCCAAACAAAGACATCGCCCCCATGAAGAGGAGGAGGAGGCAGATGAACATCAAAGTTCACGCCCGGCTGTAAATCCATCTCAGTGCGACGGCGCTGTGTTGATGGTTTCAATGCCCCCTGGAGGATTTCTGGTATCCCTCATGGCCGCCGTATATCACGCACACCTGTCACTACGCTGCTGTTACTTAAGACCACAACACTGATGCTCAGTGCATCATCCACAAGGACCAAGTGCCAAGTGTTGGCAGACAAACCGTGCTTGCATGTGCACAACCGAAGCAGCTGATGCCCAGAAGAGGAGAAACAAGAGCAGAAACTTACCTGATCTAAACTTGCTTCGTATCAGTATGGAGTGTTCAGAGCCCAGAAGAGTCATAATGCTTCACAGTACAGTTCCACTGATCACAACTCGCAAATTAAAGCCACTTGGACCCTCCCGGCCACCTCTGGATGCCAGGCTGAGACGAGATGGAGCTGCCTCATCAACAGCTCTGCAGGAAAACGAGCGTACGGAGGAAATAAAGTCACAGTTTTCTTGTCGTCTCTGCGAAGACACCAGTGGTCACAGCAGGGTCAGCGCTCTGCCGGCTGCTCTCTCTCTCTCTCCCTTCCCTCTTACTGAGTGTGAAGCTTTGGTCCCATCAAGCTGAGGAAGCTCTGAGCAGAGTCAGAGACGGCGCACAGGGATAAGCTCTGAGAGGGGAGGAGCCAAACCAAACCAGGGTTTTCCTCTAAACCACGCCTGCTCCCGAGCTGAGCCTGGATCCTGGAGGCTGGACGGAGCTGATGACTTCTTCTTCCTCCCCTGCCACCACCAGTTTAAATATATCTGCCTATCAGCCCTGCTGACTGTCATTAAGAGGGGAAGAGAAGATAGCGGGGGAGGGGGAGGGGGGGAGGGACAGATCAAGATTGTGGAGCAGCAGTGCAGCCAGCTGGGAGAAAGTGGGAAAAGCACAAGTCCAATAAGTTATTGATAATATGGTGAGAATCGGTCAAAAGTGCTGGATTAGACAGGAAAAAGAAAAATGTAAAATACGATATAATCCGAAACCCCTAAATTCCAATTCAACCCTTCACAATAAGCACGGACCTTCAAAATAAGGGTTGATTATTTGTCACTGTTCCACCGAAATTCAGAAATCCATTCAAATTTGATGAGGAAAGTTCAAACTCAAACCATAAAAAAAAAATATATATATATATATATCAACAGCCTAGAAGTGCATCAGACTGTATGAGGTAATAAGTTCTTGATCCAGCAGAGGGCACTGTGAGCGCAGCTTGACCTTAGATCCATTTTAAAACCCATCAGGAAATAAGACACCGTTGTTTTGCTGTTGTTGCTGTGACACAAGCTAAACGACACCAAAACATCAGAAAAGTGACGCATGGAGATGAGTCACTTGCGTTTTTTCATTTTCCGAGTTTGATTCTGTGGGTTGCGACGTGATTAACAGTAAAAGTACGAATTAATAATAGCCGTTCAAATGTGATTTTAAAAAGAAGAATGTGACAGCATAAGTTGATTTTTAAAAAAAATATGGTTGTGGCTGTTGCAACATACGCAAATATGACTGTATGAGACCGATATCAGTTCGGAAATTGGTACTGGACGAGAAAATTGGAAAAATGCATTCATCAAAGAGTAACGGACAAATTTAATCACCAAACAGAACTTTCCTGCTTCCTAGGAGTCAATGTACAACTTTAATTTCTCACACAATTTAAAGTTAATTATTGTTTTTACTAGAATCAAGATGGCGGTAAGGGAACAGAAAGTTGCTGTCGTGTAAGAAAAACTGACATTAAACCTAAATTGAATGTACAACAGTAAAGTAGGTGACTGTGCTTATGTCACTTTATTCTGGTGGTGTTTGGTTTTTTACACTTTTCTTTTACATTTGCTCTGCTCATCTTTACAAAGCTGCAACATTCATGTTTTATTGTTGAACATTCATGTTTTATTGTGAATTATATCTGTCGTATAAGTCGGGTTGAAGATTGTTCTGCAGCTGCTGACGGACTTTTTCCCAAGATAGGAATGTCACTGTGGGGACAATAAAGTATATTTGATTTGGGTATAAAGGTAATTTGTGTCACTTTTCTATCTCTTTTACAGTCTGCAATCAGTTCTAACATCATAATGTTTGTTTATTCTAAGTTTAAAAATAACTTGATGATAAACGTTGAGCTGAGTCGGGTCAGTTCTGCAGCAGCTGAGGAGCAGCAGCAACAGCAGCAGCAGCAGCAGCAGCAGCTTCATGTTATCAGCAGATTCTCCAAACTGTGTCCAACAAGGATCCACTTCCTCTGTCTCCGACATACCAGGACAACATTTGTCAGAGCAGCACGTCCCTCGCTCAGTTGCCGCTCAGCGTCGTCAGGACGACCGCAGAGAAACGTCCGTCAGCGCGGGACATCAGCTGACATCAGATTCCTCCACAGTTGGTTTTTTGAACACATGACACATGAGTGTGAAATGGAAAGCAAACACGGAAACTAAGCAGAACAGTGACGTGTGCAGGTGTCATGTATGTGGTATGAGTTGAGTCCACGGGTGTGGTGTTGAAGAGTATAGACCTTATTTTTGGAGGCAGAAGAAACTAGACTGAGATGTGTCTAAAGATCCCAGAACAACTGTGAAGACTAGTGAAGGACTTAACCAAGTCAGGACTCAAAGAAGACAGTTACTAGAGCTCTGCACAGAAATGGAATGTGGGGTTAAAGACCAAGAAGAACTCCACTTCTGTAGAAGAGACACCTTCAAGCCAGACTGAAGTATGCTAAGGACAACAAGTAGAGCTCTTTGTCCACAGAGACATTGTTTATTTTTGGAGACAGAAGACAGAGGCGTATAACCCAAAGAACAGCGTCCCCACAGTGAAACACGGTGGTGTGTGGATTATGCTGTGGGGATGCTTCAGTGAGTCTGGAACTGGGAATCTCATTAAGGTGGAAGGAATCATGTAGAAAGAAGGAGATGTGAAGATTTGGAAAGAAAACCTGAAGCAGTCAGCAGCAAAACTGGGTCTGGGTCATCACTTTGTCTTCCAACACGACAACGACGACCCAAAACATACGTGGCTCCTGGTGAAGAACGACCTCCAAAAGACCAGAGTCAACGTTATTGACTGGCCTGCACAAAGTCCTGACTTAAATCCCATTGAATTGAAGACCAAGGTCCATGTCAGAAGGCCATCAAATGTGGAGGAGCTGGAGAGATTTGCCAAAGAAGAATGGGCTGGGATTCCTCAGGAGACGAGTCAGAGACTTGTTGAAAACTACAACAAACCACTGCAGGCTGTTGTCCAGCAACAAGGAGACACAAGTGACTGTTAGCATCAGGGGGACAATCATGTTGACCCTGGTAGTTTTTGTGGAATCATTTTATTTCTGTGTGCAAAGTCAAATAATGGAAGTGTCCAAAATAAAACTAGGATGTTTGAAAAAGCTGTGTTAAAAATGCTTTGCTCTGTTTAACAGCACGTGTGAGATACTTTTAAAACAATGACATTTTGCCATTTTGCTTTCTTATGCTGTGTTTCCATCATGGTACGGTTTGGTTTGGTACAGTAGGCTACATGCCCACTGGTTTCCATGACTTGAGAGGACATTGCATTGACTTCCATTCATTTATTGGAAACACTCTAACCTTAACCATAATTAGTGGTGCCCTAACCCTGAACCTAACCTCAGCATAACATGTTTTCATCGTAAAATGCAGCAATTTAGTTTATGGAGACTTGATTTTTGTCCCCATAAGGAAGACAAGTCTCCATAATGTGACAGTGTAAACAGATTTAGGTCCCCACAACATAAGGAATACCAGGTACACACACACACAATCTGTGTGTCTTAATTAGCAGGTGAAAGTACTTAAAGGGACGCTCTGTCACGGCTTGACAGTGTACACACAGAGATTCCTGAAGAGGTCACTCAGCCCCGGCTTAATCCTCCCCTTTAATTGGGCCCAGTGTCAATGGACATGACAAGTCTCATCTGAACTGTCTGGAGCCACACACACACACACACACACACACACACATCCACACATGTGTGTGTACTTGCACATGTGTCTTTGTGGGGACCAAAGAACTTAAAAACCACAGGAAATGAGGACATTTTGTGGACAGTTTGGCTGGTTCTCGTGTTAAATGGCTGTTAATGGGTTTTAGACTTGGTTTTAGAGTTACAATTTGGTTTAGGTTAAGGTTACGCCTTTAGTTGTGATGGTTATGGTTTGGGTTATGAGTGTTCTCACTTTTGTACATTATTTGTACCATAAGTCCATCATGGTCTTACTCTTTTCACACTGTTTGATGCAAATTTAATTAAAAAAAATACTCTTGTAAGTTAAAGATGCAGTACATAACTTGCTCCATAAAATATGTGGCTAAGTGGTAAGGTGTTGGTCTTGTGAACCAAAGAACATGGGTTTGATCCCCATCTGTGACTAAAACTCTCATGGTTAAGAGTCCCTAAAGTGCTTATGTATCTTTAAGAGGAATATTCCTTCAACACCAAAGTCCAACGTTGGCATGGGATTCAAAAACTACTCTTTTTACTTTTATTTGTTTCACATTATTTGTTTCACATTAGTCAGTTGTAAACAGAGTATTGTTCAATTTTCATCCATGGAAATGTTGCTGGTGTTAGGTTAAGGTTTAGTAGTGATGGTTAAACTTAGAGTAAGGGTTATATCAGTGAGTGTCCTCACTAAGAATTCTGTAGAATGTGAATGTGTGTGTGAATGTGTGTGTGTAAAAAAGACAAAGAAAAAAACATTTTGTACATTATATGTCACAAAAGTGTGACATATATGTTTCTTTTCACACAAAAAATACGTAACATTTCATAAAAAAATACTCTTGTGAGTGATTTAAAGCTGCAGTACGTAACTTATATAGATTTTATTTTGGTGTTTTTGTTATTCTTCTTCTGCTGTTTGATCCTCATGAACAGAAACTTTGTAACGTTATTAGTTTGCTGCATCCTTCATTTGAAAACAGGCTCTGTCAGGCAAAACTATCAAACCTGACTGAGAGGGGAGCATTTGTGTTTATACTGCAGCAGAGCAGGGGCGGGCGGAGACAATATGCTTTTATCAAATTGCTGAATAATAGTGTTCACTTTCTGAAAATGTTTGAATCTTCTAAATGTATCTTCTAAATGTTGTAAACGTCTATCTTGACGTAAAATGACCACTTCCTGTGTGCAGTCACACTAAACGCTCCTATACTGAGAAACAGAGTCGTGTGAGAGCTGATTGACTTGATCATGACAATGGTTTGGCAATAACAGACATTTGTGTACATTTAAAAATTACGCACCTCATTTTTAAATAAATAGAAAAAGTCAAGTGTGTACAAAAAACCAGAACGTGTTTATTGGCCGACGGCTCAGACATCTACATCAAAAAATGACTGTTAGTGTTTTCGGTGATTACTTGTGTTTTAGATAAAACCAGATGTATAAAAATGTAATTAAAAACAATTGTTCTTTACTCTCTGACGCAACATCACTTCCAAGAAGTGTAGAATCGGAGGAACGTCGGACGCCTACATCTCTGCTGATGACACCGCCACGGTCACGCATGTGAAATATCTGTGCTCGTGAGCCACGCGTGGAATCCGGCCGTCCCTTTCTCACCCACATAGCTGCAGGGAGGAAGTGGACAGGAATGTGACCGTGTGCTGGACACTGTGGGAGCTGCCGTGTCCAGCATGTGCTCAGCTGTTCCTCTGCAGAACAAGAGAGGAAACACTCCTTCATCACTTCATCCACTCGCTCTCTGCTTGTACAGTTCCACTGAAAACCTTCCTTTTTTTTTCCCCCCTCGTCAGGACCACTAGTCCTCATGGAGACCAAAACCTGGTCCTAATGAAGCAGAACCTCATTTATGAGGAACTGGTTGATTTTAATTATTAATTTGCATTTCTAGATTTTGTTTTTAGTGAAACAGCTCTATAATTTTCCTCTTGGGCTCCCGTAGTTAAGATCCCTGGAAGTTGGGACATTCCTTGAAGCCAGTAGAACGTTTGCTGAAAAGTTAAATTTTTCCCTATTTACAACACCAGGGTCAGACATCGCTTTCAATAATTTGTCATTTGCAGTTTGTTTTTAAGACAGAAACAAAATCGAGTTTTGTTTGAGAAAAACTGAGATTTTATTTTAAGCCATATGGCTGAGCCCTATTGGGCTAAGATTTAAACTGCGGTTAGGTTAACCTATTAACTGGTTCTGATTGGGGTTAAGGACAAGGCTTTTGTTTATGCTGTTGAAATGAATGAAGGTCAATTCAGTGTCCCCAGAAGAATAGCTACACAAATCTGCGTGTGTGTCTGTGTTTATATCTCTGTGAGGACATTTTGTCTAACTCTAACCCACAACTTTAAAAGGGTTTTTTATTCCAGAGTTAAGACTTTGTTTTAGGGCTAGGGTTAGAATTGGGTTAAAGGCTGGGGTTAGCTGTGATAGTTAATGTTAGGGTAAGGGTTAGGGCATGCATTATGTCTATGGGGTTTCATCACTAAGATATAGTTTATGTGTGTGTAGCTGGTCTTCCTTATGTTGTGGGGACCTAAATCTGTCTCCACAGTCACATTATGGGGACTTGTCTTCCTTATGGGGACAAAAATCAAGTGCCCATAATGTAAATGACTCAATTTTAAGGTGAAGACTTGTTTTAAAGTTAGGCTGAGGTTAGGGTTAGGGTTAGAGTAAGTTTCAAGGAAATGAATGTAAGTCAATGCAAGTCTGAAGTCGTGGAAACCAGTGTGTGGATACATGTTTCTATAGGCTTGTGGGGACCAAAACATGCACAAACCTATCTTTGTGGGGAAACTTTGCCTGCTATCTACAAGGTTAAAAGGTTTTTCCGCGTATAAGACCTGGTTTTAAGGTTAGAATTAGGTTTAGGTTAGGGTTAGGGTCAGGCATATAGTTGTTATGTGGTTTGGGAATCCATTATGTCTATGAGGGTCCACACAAAGAATGTAAGAGCAGCATGCGTGTGTGTGTGTGTGCAATGGAGGAGGGAGGACGGACATAGAAGAGGTTTTGATAGAGTGCAGATAAAGAGTTTGTCGCCCAAAGCTGAGGCCATAGGGTCAGGAGTGCACAGGATATGGATGGGAGGTCTTTTAGGGCGTTTGTGTATTCGTGTGTGTGTGTGAAGGAACAGACATCACAGCCTGCAGTGGCACAAGCAGCAGCTGTGTCGCATCAGTCTGCCGTCATTCCGCTCAGCCTCTACTCTCCGGTAAACACTGACATTTTTAATAACCAGTGACACTGGAGGGAGAGAGACAGAGAGAGAGACAGGTCATGGTCCTGTGTGACATTTGCATCGTATCTCAGACTCACAGGTTAACATTAAAGAGAGCTCATGCTCGCGTCTCGCAGATTGATCTTAAAAACGTGTCAGGAAAAATATGAATTTGAAAACGTCAATGTCTCGCAAACTGGCAAAGGCGTGGTGGCCAAGTGGTAAGGCGTTGGTCTTGTAAACCAAAAAACATGGGTTCAATTCCCATCCATGCCTTCAATTCCCATCGTCTGGTTCTTCTCACACTCATAAATGCATATTTCATTATAATTACAATGGAACTCCAACATCACCGACATGAGCATCCACAGTAAGTCATTTGCTTTTGCAGTAAATCAACTGTTCAAATACTACTCTTAAATTTTTGTCCATGTACATATAGGCGCACTGTGTATGCACAAAATACCATTAAGAAAATGAATTAATAATTAAAAGTATTGCTAACATTGGTAGCCATTTTCCAACTACTCAAGGAACGCGGCCAAGTGGTGATGTTACTCCCAGTTCTGACCTCCAACTTCGAAAATAAATGTAATGTCATGCAATATGTCTTTTTAACAGCTGTTTCCATAATTAAAATAAACAAACAAACAAACAAACAAAAAAACGTGAAGATGGTGGTTAGCTGATGCAAGCAAACAACAAACGGCAGAGTCGTATCATGTATTATTTTGTAAATTGTGCATAAATCCAAGCATATATAAACTAAATACAGACTTTCATGCAGATTTCTCCTACATGATCGTCACCTGGTGAAGATGTAAAATTTTGCCTGCAGTTGTAGCTTGAGTGGGCGGCGCTATGCAAACAGTGGAATTACATTTTGGCTTTGATTTGTCTTAAAAACCAGCCCACATCCCACAGCCCGTTTCCTTTACATATTTAGAATCAGTGATGAAGCGAAGTTGACACTGTGTTTTTGTAAGCTATCATTTATCGTTTAACTCCGCTGTAAAGTCAGGAGGGCGATGTGAGGTTAGATGATGGACGCTGGATTAGTCATTATATAGAGAAAAGAGAGAGCGAGTGATGCGAGGGTGAATCATTCCTTTATCAGAGCCCAATCAGTCTTATCAGAAAACAGACGCGTTTCTCACGACACCAGCCGCCTGGCTAAAAACAAAAAGACTAGAAAATCTAAAAGCGAGAATATAAGGAATAGTAGAGTGAGGGGAAGAAGGAGAGGTGAAGGAGGGGTGGGAAAGTCAGAACCAGACGTGGACAGAGCCAGACGTGGAGTCGGGTTCAGCGTTCGCCGTCTTCCTCTGAGCTGCGGTTTACGATGAAGACGTTTCCGGGGGGGTTGAAGCCGAATCCAAACCAGAAGTGACAGAGAGTCCAGGCCGAGCCAGCAGCAGTCTTCCCTCCCGTCTCCTCTTACTCTGCTCCCTCCCCGTCTTTATCTCGGTCACCCTCGCTCTGTGGGTCCCCGCTCATGCATTTCAGCCGTCGGGGCGGAAATGTCAGCGCGTTTGAGAGACGGCGGCGCTGCGACCGATCCAAACTGGATCCTTAAAGCACAACAAGAGCGCAAGAGGGATAGATTTCCTCAACATTGTGTAAAAAACCAAATAAAAATCCCTCAAAAACGCCAGGGGGAGATAACTGTTTTGTGTTTTTGTGGTTGTTTAGATTTTCGGCAATTGACTTTGCCTCCGCTGTAGCCTGCAGGCGCTGGCGTTCAGCCACGGCAGCGTGGGCAGGAGGGAGGGGAGCACGTCTGTGAGGCCTCAGCACAGGGACGGGCCTGCATCACCACAGCTTAGCTCTAACTCCGACCTATTACCAATGGCTTTATGTGGTATTACCAAAACTTCACTATCAGAAATTTAATAACTCAGAGTCTACTTTGTTGATGTTAATGTGTGTGTGTGTGTGTGTGTGGCCATGACTAATGGGCCCAAGATGAAGGGAGTGTATATCAAGAGGAACAAACCTCCATGCCAAGTTGAATATTCTTTCATTCTGGCCTGACAGAAATACAAAGAGAAACCAATTAATGGAAACATTTGTGAAAAATTAATAGACAGACTGGAAAAGTGTTGAATTTACTCCAGCACAAACAGACAGGCTACAACTGTAGCGTGCCACAGGTCTGCTTTTGATACTGCGGCTGGTAGAGAGACAATCAGCTGTGTCAGCAAACAGAGCAGTAGCACAGCCTCCAGAGATGGACTCCTTCTGAAGCCTTTCAACCTTGTTTGATTAGTTTTGCATGACAGACCACGTGTGTGCCCGTCAATGTACGACACAAGGACAGAGCTGCAGCCATCCTGCGAGTCCAAACCTCTGCGAACACACTCAAGTCAACAGTTCTTTGGAAACAATACACAAACAAGAAACTAAATCTCAAATCAGCATCGGTCAGGAAATCACTCAGTAAAAATATGCCTGTCGACGGAGACACCAGGAAAAACTGATTTTATCAGATTTTTGTCTGAAATTTGTTTAATAAAAACTCCTCCCTCCCTGCACCAAAGTCCATGGAGAAAATCGTGAATTTTTCACAACAGCACACAGGAGTTGTTGATTCACTGCTGCCTCCATTATTAAAATCAAAATGTGTTGTTTTGTGACGTCTGTGCTGGAAATGCTCAGATTCAGATGTTCAGATTTACCTCAGTGGCAGAAACTTACCCAAAGAGGCAACAGCAGACCAGCAGCTCTTGTGTCCCTATGATGTAAAATTGCTGATTTTACATCATAGGGACACAAATAGTCAAACATGTTCTTAAGATACTGTAGGTTTTAGGAGATATATCTTTTATTAGGTTAGTGTTTAGTTACGTTCATCTTGGGGAATGCTTAAGCTTGAAATTTGGTTGTTTTTGACCATGACCAGTCCATTTGAGACAGGTGGGGGTGCAGTGTGGTTGGCTAACAGAAGTAATTTGTCTTCTAATCTTGTAGCCCTGCTCCTGTAGAGGGACCGTGTGTTGAGTGAAGCTGCCATATAGAGGGAAAAACAATGGGACTCCCAAAAGTTCTTGCCCCAGGGCCACATTGGAGGTTAATCTAGTAATTATAAAACTGCAGCCAGTCACATGACTAGTGTTAATACTCTCCCCAATCTCGTAAGCTTAAGAAGTGTTTGAAAACAACTCCTGAACCAAGATTCCTGAAAATCTCTTCCTATTTTATCCAAAGCAAACAAACAGATATACACAACCATAGATATGACCTCTGGGCAAAAGAGTCACAGCATCATTTCAGAAATGGTAGAGCACATAAGAGAGAAAAGACCCAGCAGTACAAATATTTAGCTATCCGGATCTCCCGAGCTGGTCCGGCACTTCTAAATGGTCTGGCTGAAACAGCCTGTCAGCCAGAACATTCCTCCTCTCAGTGAGGAATGACCAGAGCCATGTTTTTGTTGGTATGACCCCACCCTACCCACCTCGGGAAAAAAAAAAAAACCCTCCTTCCCCCCGCTGACGTATGTTTGACTCAGTCAAACATCTTCCTCTTGGACTCTGATCCCAGGTCAGGTCAGAAAAACATTGTCTCTGAGGTTCTGCCGCTGCATAATCTGATCCAGGAACAGCATTTCAGTTGGTTGACAGACAGAGAGCAGACGCAGACTGTTGCCATGGCTACAGAATGATTCCTGGTTACAGAGCCGGTATCTGTTGGGCTGGACTCCACTTGACCAGTGAGGACCAAAGACTTATTAATAGCCTGCGTGTGGGTGTGTGTCTGCGTGTTTATCTGCCTCTGCGAACACGTGTGTCATATGTTGTCTGCACGCTCACCCGGAGCGGAGAACGTCTTATCAGCATCGTGGAACTTTCGTCGGGGGGGCGGAGGGGGGTGACATTTTCTGCCATTCCGCGGTCAAACCAAACACAGCGCTACATGTGCTACCGCCGCTCTGCGGGACGTTGATAGGCCTGACTTATGTGGGTTGTCAGTAAGAAATTACGCTATCATCGCGCCAGGCTCATTGATTCGGTACGCTGCCTTTTCTATTATTTTTTCAGCGATAGGTAATTCAGTCGGACAGGCCTTTCCTTTTTCTCTCTTGCCCGATTCCGAAAGCTGAATCAACAAATGGGGCACCAGCGTCTGCGCGGTCCTGCTTGCTTTTAAACACCCCGGGGACACTGAGTGGGTCATGATCACATGTTGTTCTAGAGTTCGTAAAGAGGCTACATGTGTAAATGTTTGTGTTTCTAGCCGTTCACCCCAGCACACCTTACTAGCCTTGGGTGGGTTTGGAAACTGTCGTGATTGAGATAAAGCAATAAGGTACAGTAAAGCTGATGTTGTTGACTCAGTTAACAGGATTGTGGACTGTGCAAAAGTGTTGCCTTTACTTCATTTGTTATGGCAAATTTTCTTGGCCAGAAGGCAAGTGGAGGGGAGGGTGGGGGTCTATGGTGGGGTATAGAAATCTGAGATAAAAGTGACTGAAGCTAGAGGAAAAAGCTACATTTTTTAACCTCCGTCTTTACAACACAATCACAGTCAAAGGTTCACCCTATAGCACCCAATAAAGTAAGATTTTAGACAAGTACTAATGTTCCTGAACAAGAGAAACTATCTATAGATGCAAGGAACATCTATCTGTCTGTCTGATAATAGCATACCTGTCCAATGATTGACTTGAAACTGAGGCTTCAAACTTGGCAGGTGCTGACTTTAAAGTTGTTTGGAGCGGAAATTGGTACGCAAAAAAACGCAAAATGGTAACGCAAAATGTTTTGTGAGATGAGATTTCCGCGCAAAGATATGAAGACAAGCGACCATGCAACTGCTTGTTTGACTTTTTGAATGTTTGAATTTGAGCAAAGAAAGTGAGGCAATGTCGCGAAAGTCCGTTAGCATTAAGGTTCTTCCAATGTCCCAAAAATGTATTGGAAAAGGAAAACAGGGATTATTAATTTAACTGTGCACCCTGTGTGGAAAGAGACGCGGTGAGAAAAACAGTAAAGAGGTTGAACTTATTGTGAACTTAGTGTGTTATTCGATACAAGCTATTGGTCACACTTTATGATGACCATAATTATCTCCAGTGTTGGCTGTAGTGTAATACATCGCTGAATGTAGCTTTGTATTTAGAAAACGCACCATTAGCATCATATATTTATAATTATTGTTATGGCTGACCCTTAAAAGAGAGATTACTAAAGTGACCCAACGCTGCATGGACTGACAGCAAACTCACATTTACACATTGTCAGCATGTGTCAGAAGTTGAACAATTTTCCACAACTTTTCCAAGCGGCAGCCAAATAAACCATGTTAGGCAAATATTCTAACACAAATTGGGTTTATATGTTTAGCTCAAACACTTCAAGCCCAAATGAAGAAGTTGGGAAAAAGTTTTGCTCTCTATTTCCGATGTTTTTATCCGGGAAAAAGAGCACACACACTAACGGCTGACACAACAAACATCATCAGTTTAGCAACATTAGCAACTCTTATCTTTGAGGTAGCCACACCAGACACTGCTCCAATAGCTTACTATTACACAAAAAGTTCAGTGTAAGGATATTATTACAAACATTACAGGAAATAAAACTCTTATTTTCAAATGCATTGCTGCAAAACTACAAACAAGAGCTGAGCCTCTAATCATGAGTGTTAGCATCAGTGCTAACTTCATGGCATCGGTGGAGGCCCGTTTGGGTTTTATTTCATCGAGTACAGCTTAGAGGTAGTTCCATGTCCCATGATGATCACCCCGTGTACGGTCACTGTGTCCGCAGTGTCGGCACAAAACACCGTCTATGGATTCACTCTGCTGAAAACACACTGCTTCTATTAAATATAAATGATTTTAAATGTCATGCAGATTAGAGATGAGAGACTTGTCTCTCTGGTTATTTACATCTGTGTATACACACACACACACACACTGTGGTATGAGATTAGATGTGAACTGAATGATGAAAATCAGCTTTTCTACACATGAATCTAGTTTAACTTCAGGAGAATCAAGTGCAGATTGTGTTTCTGAAACATTTTGATGGTTTGTAAAGTGGAATGACTGGGTTTTCTTCACATTCACGTTCAATAAAGTTGGAATTCACTCCACTTCCTTTTTTATTGAGTGATTATGGAAGTATGGTCATAAGAGCAAACATAAAGAAACATAACGGTCTTGTGGTTTAAGGCCACAGGTCTGTGGATTACCAGTACAACACTCTCTCTCTCACACACACACACACACACACACACACACACACACACACACACACACACACACTCGCAGCCACAATTAGATGTGACTCAGAGCATGGAGTTGGTGGGTGAGACTGATAGTGTGTCACAGTGACCAGAGGTGTCACTTTCTCCCTCCTCCTTTCAAACACACACACACACACATCCACACTGAAGCATGATGTCATTGGCTGCTTGTCCGCTGAGTCGTGGACCAGAGCCACGACCACAGGCTGAACGACTCACAGGCTCCACACGAAGGAGGGAGGGAGGACGGATGGCAAAGAGCAAAAACGAGAGACAAGTCAACATTTTGTCCTGGAACGAACAAAGAGACAGTGACGCTATGTCTAACATGGCTGTTCAATCAATTATCATTATTATTATTATTATTATTATTATTAGCCAGGTGGTGCTTTTGCAAAACTCATGATGCTGATATTATTGAAAATATAAGTCTAGTGGTTTTGCCAGCTAATTGGCAAAATAGGCTAGTGCGTTAGCCAACTGAAGCTACAGATGGACTTGCCAATAGAGGGCGCTAGTTTAAAACTCTACACAGGCAGGTGGAGCCACTAACACATCTCACATACACTATTCACTAGAGATGGGTTGATACCACTTTTTTGTGTCGGATATTAGTCTGATACTGTCATTTCAGAACTGAGAACATTTTATCAACTGAAGCTGTTAACCTCACATTTGTGCTGAGTCATTTCAAAGACGCAATTCTCCAGCTGTGCAATAAATAAACAGCCCAAACATGACTTTTATTTACATTTTTACAAATCTGTGCATAGTGAAGCACGCAGTGTTTAGCATTTTTGGATTTTTATCTGAAAGATATCCAGATCCAGTGATTTTGAGCAATATCAGACCAATGACCGACACCAATTCCCATCCCTACTATTCACGTACAACCCACCAATAACATTTTTTCGTCATAAAGGACAATAATTGTAGTGTAGTATAATATTTTTTCACCTGGAAAGAAATGGTTATTGGGTGGCTTGCCCAATGGCATGTCCTGGCATATGAACCAGCAACCCTCCACTTAAAAGCCTAATTCCTTTGGTTTCGGCTGCCCAACATGTCAGCATGGGGCACGCACATTTGAACCAGGGACCTCTTGATCTGCAGTCAAGTGCTGTACCACGGAGTTAACATCATATCCATTTGAATATACTGTATCAAATAGCTGCCGTCTATTGAGCACAGATTTGAAATCAAGTGTTTCACTGACAGCAGCTTTAAATACCAGTGACGGTGAATGTACAGAACCAACAGTGAACCAACAGCTGGAGGTGACGGCTGTGTGAGGTGCCTCAGAGGCCTCCACGTATGCCCACAGACACACACAAACACACCTCAGCTCTGCGTCGTCACTGGCGACTTTCACTCTCTACATTCTTCACACACGTCTGCAAACGCTTCTCCCTCCTCTCACCTCATCAGCTGCTCATCAACTTGACTGACAGCTCGGAAATGTTTGGGCTTCTCGACACGTCCAAGGTCACAATTTGTCCAATAAATAACTCTCAAAGAGGGAAAAAAAACCGGCACGGCAACCAGCTTGTCAGACTTAGACTAATTGCCCGATTGGTGAACGGACAACAGGATTCCTGTTGGTTTTCCAACTCTGCACTCTGGAAAACCTTTTTTAATGAGGGAGACCAAAAAAACCCCTTTATTCCTCATGTTGTAAAAGCTTCACTATGTGAAACACGTGCTGATAAATGTGAGAAGTTAAATTAAAACAGGCAGCGGCTGAGGCTTTGTCCAGTGTGACCTCGTGTTTGTGCTCCGTGGTGATTGGGAACGCGCTGCCCGGCGACTCTTATCATGCCTGTCTGTCAGAGACGAGAACACTGGAGGCCTGTGGGGACGGCTGCCTGTCTGAAATTCTCCGGAGAGCCTCGTTGTTGGCTCAGACTCAGGCTCAGGTCAGAGGTCACGGCGCGTCAGCCACTGGCCACATACCAGGGAGACAGCAGACGAGATGGTGACGGTTGTGGGAGGTCAAAACCTGGCTACTGCAGGTGTTTCATTCACAGAGAAAAACAGCCAATATGTCGCAGATTAAAATGTAATGCTTTAGTAGAGCTGCATCTAATAACATGCTCAGTATTTAGTAAAATGTGGAAACCTTCCATATTTGTTACCCACAAACCAAACCTATTCAATTTAGTGATGTAGGACAGCAAAGAAACCATAAAATATTCACATTTAAGATGTTTTATTGGCAAAATTTAATATAGTACCCGAAAGAATGTTTGTTTTAAACTGCCTTTGAATCAGAATTTTTTGTTTTACCTACTTTAGGCAAGGGCCTTGCTTGACAAAGGACGACATCTCGCATAGCCATGTATCCACAGCAACCAGAGCACATAAAGAAAACCAACTTTTGGTCTATGAAGGCCACCATAGTTCCCTGATGCACACAAAAAGAAGGGGTGAATGGAGGAGTCGTCCATTTCTTGCAATTGGCAGTTTCACCATTAGATGTCACTGATTCTTACGAGCTGGACCTTTACTGTAGTCAGTTGCTAATCAGTTACTTGTTTAGTTGTTGCAGTCCCGTTCACTGAAGAAGTAAATGTGGTTAAAACAAATATGTAAGAACAAGGTCAGTGACGTGAAAAGAAGATCATGGGACATTATGACATTTCATTCAACATTTTCGCCATATTTTATTTCAATAAGTGTAACCCTGTATTCACAGTGACAAAATTTGTTATGTGATAAAAAAAAAAAATTGGGTGACCAAGTGAGGACAATGCTTCACTTGGTTTGGCTTCACTTGGACTCAAGGACAAACTCTTTAGACTTTGGTGTTCAAAGGTCAAGGATCAAAATGACTATGACTTATTATACGAACACCACCAGGATATTCTTTTAATTTTCTTGGAAATGTTCAGGATGAGGTCATAAACCATTTCCTAATGTGTTATCTCAAGATAATCATTTCATATTTAGCTCTACCATTCACTTGGACTCGAGGACAAACTGTTTAGAGTTTTGTCTAAACAAAACTATTTTTTTGGCCTGAGGAAAGTGATAATGGATAATGGAAATCATTTTCCATGTTTTATCTTCAGAAGGCCTCGAGAGAGGAAAAAAATTGGACTCTCTCAAGAGAACCCTTTCAAGAAAATCCTTTAACATTTTGCCCAAAATTTTGACTCTTGGGTTCTCTTAAGAGAATCCTTTTAAATTTGTACCAAAAATGTGGATTCTTGGATTGGAAGTTCAAAATTGAAAATGTTTACTTGGACTTAAGAATGAACTGATTAGAGTGTTCAAAGTCTTCTCAAACCACGTGTTATCTCAAGAAGGCCTTGAGAGAATCCTTTCAAATCCGGCCCCAACACTGATTTGAACTTAAGGACAAACTCAAATTCCAAACTATAGTTTGGGGTTCAAAGACCAAAGTTTAAAATTACAGTGAACACTTGTGAATATAATTTGTTCAGATAATCCTTTTCCAATGTGTTATCTTCAGAAGGCCTCAAGAGAATCCTTTCAAATTTGGCCCTAAAACTTTGGACTCTGGACTAAAAGATGAACTCTATTTTGATGTTCAAAGGTCAGCTTTGGGAACGTTCACTTGGACTCAAGGATGAACTGATTAGAGCATTCATTAAATCAACAAGTACATGTTATATTAGTCTTGGAAAAAATATAGTGTGAATTGTTGATCAGTGAAGGTAAACATTGTTGCATCTTTCTATTATTCAGTGATTTCCTGTTTTATTTTGGCATTCTTTCTCTTTTCTCATTTCAGATTTTACTTCCGGTGTCCTCATTTTTTCAACCCCACCTGTTTCTTGTTGTCCTTAATCCCGTCCAGATTATACACTCACCTGTGTCTAACTGTTACAGTACCAGCATTTTTCTGTGTGTCGTTTTTCGTGAGTGAGCCTGTTCCCTGTTTGTTTTTACTCTGATTTTGTCCGACAATTATCTGCTACTGCTATTCTATGGACTAATTTACTACGTAGCGTCGGCATAGTGAAGAGTTTTGATTTTGTCCAACCATCTTGTTTGAGTCTGATTTTGGGTCTCTACTTTTGAATTCATAACAAACACCCACTGGGAGTGGGAGTTCTTGTTGCATGTTTTACTGGTTTCCAAACTTAACCTAATTCTTTCTTCTTATCCAGTTGCAGTGTAGCTATAACATACATTATCCACCACAGCTGATTTAATTAGTCATAAAAATAAATGATTTTATTATGTTCTCACTAGGAAGCAAGTCATTGTCAACAAAGCCCTGCAATACCTGTTTTTATGACACGTCAGAGTGAAAATATTACTTAAAACCAAATGTTTTCTCTCCCACAATTCGCCTTTTCTTTAAATTTCCCTGTGTAGCAGCTGTACTCATCTGTATCAACAGATGTTTCTCAAAAAAAAAGTGGGGTTTCGTCATCTTTAACTTCCAACACCTGCTAAAGCTCGTTGCTCACACAGAATTCGGATAATTAAAGCGAAAAGCGCTGCGTCGAAAGCTCCACCGCGGCCTCTCGCAGAGAAGAAAAGACGGACGCTGCGCTCAATCGAGCCCACATACTGAGAGGGAAGTAGTAAAGCGGATTACACTGTAATTTATGGGCGATTTGCTTTTGTTGTGGAGAGTCTTCGCTGTCCATCGCCGCTCTGACCGGCTTTGTAAACGCAGCGTTTGTGTTCACAGTGATCCCGGTCATCATTACGACGACTCCTCCGGATTTTAATACATGTCCTCGCTGTGATGCGAGTCGTGCTGTCCTGTGCGTTGAACAGCTCACTGTGTGTTTCCACTACTATTTGCAGCTCGGCCCTATAATCACAACCAGGTGCCTCCCATTCAAATTAACATGTGGTTCTAACTTCCCCCCCCCCCCTTAAATTCCCCCCCCCCCCCCCAACTCTATTTTGACAAATGCATACCTGGGTTGCTGACTAGTAAAACCATAAAATAAATTCTTCTTTTTTATTATTCACAGCACATGAGGAACAAGACAGGGAGAGGGAGAGAGAGGTGGAACAGAGCGGGGAATGATTTCACCTTGCATGCAACCCTGCGCTGCTGGTACTGTGTACCTTGATACGTGACTGGGATCACAGTGATTTAGAGGCAGGAGCTTTTTGTTCTTGGCTGAATCAAATCCAAACAACAAAAACAAAACAAAAGAAAACAAAAAAAAAAGATCAGGGGGAAAAAAAACCACATTATTATTATAATTTAATGATCGGTGATTCCACTTTTTTGGAATAAAAACAAACTTCAGCAGCTGCAAATGGCACTAATGAGTGAAATATGGTGGCAAAACTCAAATACGCAACATTGGAACAGCGTAGGGCTCACAGTGTGCTCCAGTTTACGTGATATATCAGATATATAGGTAAAGCCATGACAAAAACACCAGGATTTAACTGGTTTTTGACAGAACTTGTGCTCATTCAACTTGTTTTGGCAAACAAAAGGTGGGGACATCAGCCATTTGGATGAAAATAACTTATTAAATATAACAAAATTCATCATGTGTGCTCTGTTTGATATTTAATGAAATGTAAATTACATGAACGATTTTTTTTCCCCAACAGCCTGGTCTTGAATCTACAGCCATTTTAGAGAACAATGAGTCAGCAGAAAAAAAAGAAAAGAAAAAGACAACGCTACTGCTGCAACTACAAGATGTTAGCTTGATGCTAACAATTCAAATGAATCAGCAGATATTACTGGAACAGTATTGGCTGTTTGAGAAACTATTTAGCCTTCAGTTAGCATTTTACGTCTCACAAGCGAATGCCTTATTGAATGCTAACATTTTATGTTTTTGTTTTATTTGCTCGTTTGAAAAATTTTAAACTTGGGCAAAAACGTTCACGCAGGATGACGTCGAACATTCACAACAGTCAGAAATGACATCAAGGTTAATGAGGAAACTGTTGTGTGTTTGTTTTATTACGGATGTTGTTAGCTTTAGCATTAGCCCCAGGCACGTTCTTGCACATTATGTTTACTCCCGTTATTTGTGCAAATACACAAATCATCAACAGGCAAACTTGTATGAATGACGCAATGTGAAAAATTGACTTTGGGAGACTTTTGATTTTCCTAATTAAGGTTCTATGTATTTGTTTGCATTTGTTATTTATTAAGTTACTTTTTATTATATTTGATAATTCTTATACATTATATCAACCAAACATTTGCAAAAAAGGCATAAAATCCAATCCGTTACGGTTCAAATTTAGTGATGTAATAATTAATCTGATTAAATTTTTACTGCTGTGGCTCCCTCTTGACAGGACAGTTAGTATTTCGCAGACGTTGTGGCTTCAACCAGAGCCAATGAAAGCAGTAGGAGATTAGTAATAGCTTTAGGAGGTTCTGATGATGACAGACCAATTCATTAAAACAATCCATGATGGACTACACTGTCTCTTTCATTGATATTTATGGGAAGTTAATAAAAGGCTTTAAAGGAAAGAAAGGTTGTGAAAACCCAGTAAAACTTTTCGGAGAAATATCGGAGAATAATCCCGGGCTGTCTTTTCTCGCTTCCTTTCCCTCGGCTCTGGAATGCTGCTGTTCCTGCGTCTGAGCCGTGAACGGGATCAGAGCTTTATATTGTGTTACTGTTTTCATTTCTACTGTAAGGATTTTTCCCCATGGTAAAAGCTCTTGTATCCACAGTGTCCACAATATAACACCTGGAAAAAGATTCTCGTCATTAATCTCCGCTAGCCTTAAGAATCTGTGGCGTTAAGCAGGCGCTACCGTTTCCAAGCCACATGTGAGGCGGCACAGCGGCTGGTCGGCCGAGCCTTTTGATTTAGAATAACTCTGGGTTATTTTCAGGCCACTGTGGGTGAGTGAACGGAGCTTAATTGACTTTCTAAGTGTTTTGTTTTAATATGTCACTTTTAAAGGGGACTATGACCTCATCTTTTTCCAGAGTGTTGGACACACAGAGATAATCCTTGACAGCCCTTTATCTTTGCCACTAACAGCTAATGAATGAATAATTGTACCAGACTACAGATTAGATTAGTGTCAGTGTTAAATCTTAAGGTACTGTGCAGGTTACCGATACCTACAGGTGTTTCTGTCAACCAACACAGAAAATGTCTTGAAATATTGCATAAAAGTTTTTACGCTTGAGAATGATGGAAAAACCTTTGAGCAAAAACAAAACACAATAAAATATTTAGATATATTAAATAATTACATTAAATAAATATTAAATAAAATATTTAGAAATCATGTGACTACAATGTCATTCAAACTTCTGCTTTTCATCACACCGGAAAAATGGTATAATATGACAACGATAATAGTAATAACATAATCTTGGTAATATATTTGCCTATTTTTCTCTTTGTTAGACCGCTGTTTCCAACTGAAAACTTATGTCTGTGTCACATCCTGCACCAAAGTCCATAGAGAAAATCCTCAATTTTACATCACTGCACAGAAGTCATTGATCCACTGCTGCCTCCATCTCAGTAAGTTTAAATGTGATATTTTATGACTTCTGGGTTTAAAATCCTTTGTTCAAATTTACCTCAGTGACACAAACTGACCACACAAGGCAGCAGTTGACCAGCAGCTCCTGTGTCCCTGTGAGCTAAAAATGACGTTTTTCTCTATGGAGTTTGGTATATGTGAGCAGTTTCCAAACTTGATTTTTAAGGTCAAATGGTTTGTTTATTGGAGAGATAAAGCAGTGGAACTATTCTTAAAATATTACAGACTTAGGCAAGTGTAGATTTTTATCAGGTAAGTCTTTTGTTAAGTGGCTAAAATTTGTTAGAGGGCAGCACCAAATGTCAATATTTCTGTTTTCTTTGCTTCATATGAAAAATAAATCATTGAAAATGAATCATTTTGGTTTGTGGACAAAACAAAACAAGATATTCAAGAACAAGGTTTGGGAAACACTGATCAGCATTAATGGACCAAACAACTCAATTAATCTAGAAAATAATCATTAGATGCAGGCCTCATCTCTTCTTTTTCTACTGTTCTAAATTAAATAATAAATTTGTATGACAATTCCTGTTGACTTACATTTAATATAATGTAATTCGTCTTTCAATACCCATCAAACATCACCAGTGGAAACACTGTGTGTGTCCGAGAAGCCGTTTGTCATCACAGGTCACGATGTCGTCACCTCGGCGATGACCTCACCTCCTCACACACTCGTCGGAGATGGACGGCAGGAGCGGAACACACACGCTCATTTACACATTTGTCAATGTACAACGCTAACACACTGCCACCTTCTCTCCGTGGAAGAGCCCGTGACTAAGAGCTGCTCTCACTCCACACAAGGGCCTGCCATCTCTCTGCACAACACAGCGGACGCGTTCTGTATTTATATTAGCCACAAAAAGCAATTTTAACTGTACATTCCTGATAGGTGAGCAGCACTTGGCCCTGGCAAATGAATATTTTAAAAGCAAAAAAAATAAATAAAACAAAATAGTGTCCAGTCAAGAACAGAGCACTTGGCAGGAGGAGTTAAGCAGCATGTTTGCAACAAAGCTGCTAACAAAAGATTTATTTATGTGCCTGAGCTCACAGAACCATAATAGTATACCTTTCAATAAGTTTTACTGTAGTATAACTAAATATGAAACCAATTACAAACCTGGGCCAGCACTACAGACACACTTTATTTATTATTTTCCAAACTTTTCCCCCTAAAATACACATACATTTGTTCCACACAGACTGGTTTGATAAATAATAAATCTGTTTACTGCCCGTGTGGACTGAGGTAATATTTGTCCTCACAAATGTCTGATCCATCAACTGCTCCTCGTCTCGGGCTCTGCCGCTCTGCTCTCCGCTCCGATGATGAATGAACATGTGAGTAATTTCATGCATGAATTACCAGCTAGAAACAACAGCGGGGGGAAAGAATTCACCGGCACACATTCCACCTGTTGCCTAAAACACACACACACACACACGGTGTGGTTTTTTTGTTATGCTGTTAAGACGTTGTGGTGATGGTGGCTGAGATAAAAGGGATGGGATAGGAAGGGAAACATTGTGACTACTTACAGAACAGACTGTTCTTATTGTGTTCAGTCCAGTATTTTCATTTAAAGTGATAGATCGGGTGTTGAAAGGCTGAGTCTCAGTGAAAACATGACTGCTATTGACTTAACCAAATACTCACCTAATAAAATCTACACCATCTTAAGTCCACAATATATTAAGAATATGCCTTTCATGGCGGCAAACTTAAGTTCGCATACTGCACCAAACTCCATAGAGATATCGGCAATTTTAGTTCACTGGAATACAGTAAGTGCTTGTCTACTGCTGCTTCGTGCGGTTAAGTTTGTGTTACTTAAGTACATCCAAACAAAGAACTCAAACACCGAACTCACAAAATAACACATCTGAACTTAGTGATGAGGCAGCACTAGACAAGCACTTTCTGTGTTCCAGCAAACTAAAATCGATGATTTCCTCTATAGATTTTGGTATGGGAGCACAAATGGTTAACAAAGCGAATTGAACTTCACTTTCCTGTTGGCAAAAGTCTGTCTAACAGTGACACAAATCTGTGAAAATATTCTTAAAATACTCTAGTCTTAAACTGTGTAGATTTTTTAGGCGAGTTTAGCAGCCATGTTTTAAATGACGGTGAAAATGCCTGTCTTATGCTAGTTCTTTAGCTCGGGGGGCCAGCAGGGGGCGCATGCAGTGCAGTCAAAGCTGACTATTATTTGTGTCAGTACCTCATGAACATTCCCTTCAAGATAAAGTGCCTTGCAGTTTTGCAGAACACTTCCAGTGATGAGGATAGGAAAGTAAATATTAGTACTATTTACAGAACAGGCCGTTCCTGTCGTGTTTATAGTAATATCTGTCCATTACTTTCATTGAAACTGGGTCAGAGGTCAAACTTTAACCACAGACATGCACGAGTGTCTATAATCAGAATGCTAATTTAATTTCCCCCCCTGATGAAAATGAATCGTACAGGTTCACAGCGTAGCGCTACAAAAACAGGCCAGCCGATGTTGAACAGCATGAAATGAAGCGCTGGGCTGATCATGTCTATCAATATCACCGACTAATCTCCTCCAGATGAAAGTAATCTGGCCTAAACTACAGCCGCCGTCAAATCAGTGTGGATTCCAGAGGGTCTGGGGCGCGAGGAGAAGGTGCTGCACGGAAAAAGTCTGACTGGAGCAAGAAAAGAGCGGCTATAACTGCAGGTGTTAGACAATCCTGAGCTGCCAAACAAACTTCTCACCCACTCCGACGTCTACACCCTGATTCGTACCGGGTAAATCTTCACAACCTAACCTGAACACTCCTTTCTTTCATGAGAGGTCAGCGAAGGGTTGTGAGGAAGCTGGAGCCAATCCAAGCTGAGACAGGGTGAAAGGGGGCCAACCGTCGGAGACAAATAACCATTCATTCTCACATTCATGTCTACGGTCAATTTAGAGAGACCACCCGACCTAATCTGCATGATCTTGGACTGTACTGGAACGCCAGAGTACTCAGGCAAACTTCACAAAAAAAGGCCCCTCAGTCAAACTGATATCTGCAACTCAATGTCCAATTGGATTTCCTTTTCTTTTTAACCTTTTTGTGCTGTAGGAGAGTTAGTTAATGGCCATTAGCTGAAGCAAAGTTTCCATATATCACCAAATCGATACTTTCACCAAACCCCTTGTAAGACGCACAACAAAGTTTTCGAATAAACGCCTCAAGTCGCTGAATCATCCATCCGTCCCTGTGTTGGACCTGGAAAAGGCTCTGAAACTAACTTCACTGTCGTACACCGTGTTCGAGTTCGAGTGTCGTTAATACCCACAGAGCTGTGTATAAACCCAAACATCAGCCATGCTCTCGCTAAATCCCCTGTTATATCACTTCTTACTCCCTGCTGTGATGAAATTACTGTTTCCTGTCAGGGAGGAATAATATCCAGAAATGTCCAGGCACGAAATGTCCACCCTGTGACCACAAACAAAGATGTGGAAAAGCTTTAAGTGTAACTTGTAACTGGTATCACTGGTGTTTTGTCCCAGTTGAAGACGGGCTGTTTTGACCATCAGCTTCATAATAAAAGCGCAGACACAGGCTCCCGTCTGGGATTTCATCATGACGAGGACGCGCCGTGATCACCGTGATCCACGGGTTGGTAGTTTCCAACAGCAGACACACGAGACGTTTACGCAAAATAAAATTTTAAAAAAAGGCCGTAAAGGCTTCCTGTTTGAAGAAAAGAGCCCAGAAACAATAACAATATTGTTTTTAAAATTATTACTGTTGCAGCCAATAAACTGCCAATGCATGGATGAAGACTGGCAACAATGACTTTACAAATAATAATCTCATATAATCTCATAAGTAAATATTTGATTTTATGATGTGAAGTAGAATATATATTATTCTAAAGCCATAGCACATAACGTTGAAATGTAAATAATGTCCATTACATCCAAGAGTTCACAAACTGCTGATTAAGTCTATAAGATAAAAATCTCTGTTTCTCAGTACATCAATGTTGAGATCTCGTGTCACCCCGCAACATTCCTGCCCTGCACACAGGAAGTGACTGCAAACAGGTTAAAGTTTGGCTGAAAAAACAAAGTAGCGTCCAAGAAAAGTTTCAGCCTTTGTGCTGCTGCTGTATACACACAAACGCTCCCTCAGCCAGGTCTGATAGTTTTGTTTGACAGAGTCAGTTTTCATATGAAGGACGCGGCAAACAAATAATATTCATTTGTGACTGTGATTGAAGATCAAATAGAGGCAGAACAACAATCAACAAAGAGTTAGATACTGCAGTGAAGTTACACTTAAATATTATAAATTTATATTTTATTGTTATTTTTCATCACTAAAAATCTGTCGGTAAGCATCTTTTTGTGCGAACACAACTAAACACAACACAGATTATGTTGCTAGACTCAAGAAAAAAATTGTCTTTGCATGACGCAAATTAGCATCTCACTTTTTTATTAGCATTCTCTTTAAAAGTTGTGAAGGACAAAGGCATTTTTGTTGTATTTGCACTGATGCACTTTATACTATGATCAAGACAGGAAAAGGGCGGAAAGGGTGGGGCAAAAAAAAAAAAAGAAAAAGAAAAAGAGCAAGGCAGTTCGTCCACAAGGCGAATTTGAAAAAAAACTTTGTGTCACATGATTCCACGATAATCGTAGTTTGCCGTGTCACCAAATTATGTGACACCTGAACTTACATAAACAGCATTGAAAATAAAACTAAATTAGCTAGTGTGAACGCACCATTAGTCACTATGTCTTTATTATTAAATTAAAATTGTGTTTTTAATTGGTATGTTTCATAATTTAACTTTGAAACGCATGTTTTTAGTAAAATATTAACATTTTTGCGTCAATAAACCTTTTTAAAAATTATTTTCATGCAGTCCCTTATGTGTTCATGGTCAAATTCTGTCATTTTAAATAAAATATCGATTCGTCCAGTTGGACACTCTAAATTTCCCATAGGTGTGAATGCGAGAGTGACCCTCATGTGGAGGACAAAGGGGCAGAAAATGAGTGAGCAAATGAAATATCATTTAAAATAAACCCTTATTTTCCCATTGTTTTTGTGTCTGAATATTGTTTTTAAGTGTCTGGAAAAAAAAATCAAGTATTGTTTTGGTTTGAAACGACAACATTTTGAGCAGAAGTTGCTGCGTTTGACTCCAGCAGGTGAAGAAACGGTCAGTGCGTCAGTAACGGTCTCATCAACCGCCCGTTTCAAATGAATGAGTGAAGTTCATGTTCCTCTGCCTCTTCACTCACCTCTCACTCCGCGTCATGACATCATGGAAAAGTCTGTCAGGTCTCGGAGAGCAGGGGGAAAACGTGACAGCTCTAAAAATACCGCCTTAAATCACAGGGATTCCTGGGATATTTTCACCTCGCGATGCCCGTGGCATTTAAAACGTGGCTTGATTTGGACTGCGAGACGTTTCTGAGCAAAAATAATCATCAGATGGATTTGATTTGTTGTAGCTGGCCGTTCTTACCTTTTCACCTGCTGGAAACAAAACACACGGTCTCGTCTTTTCTTAAGTTTCTAACGATAACAAACTGTTTTGTTGGTCTAAAACTGAGGTGAACTTGTTTGTGTTTTACTCGCTGCTTTTCTAATTGAGTCCGACGACTCCATAAATCATCTCAATGAAACCATTAGTGCCCTCGGAACTGTGAATGTTTGGCCGCTCGGTCCGAGCCAGAAAGTACGACAGATAAGCAGTTGTTTATATATATACATATATATACACACACATGGAAATGGAAGTTCTTTATACGTGGAGAGTTTGATTTGACGATACATTCGCTCAGTGTGTTTGCAGCTGAGGTCAGACTCAGTGTTGCGTCCCTACAAACCTACCAAAGAGCACTTTATTCGCACTTAATCCCAACAAACACAAGCTCGTTTTGACGCACAAACACACGCGTGAAAACGACTCACGTGTACCGACAGACAAACATAAGTAACAACAGGACTTTTTAAAAGCAAATTATAATAATCTGAGCAAACATTTATCTCTGTTTCTCTCACCGTTATCAAAGCCTACAACAACACAACTGATAAATCCATTTGTTTTGTCAGATTAATCCATAGAATGATGGGATTCACATGGAGGATCAAAATTAGAAATAAATTAACTAAAAAGAAATGACCCAGTAAAATACATAATTTCTATATTGAAATTTCATTATGTAATAAAATGTGATAGACAAAAATGAATAAAATAGATAAAATCAGGATGTTTAAAAGAAACAAACAAAAAAGTAATAATAATTTTGCAGAAAGCTGCAAGTATTTTTATAATTAAAACATTTGTTTGATCATATTTTGACTAAGGCAGATTAATTCATGAAATGATGGGACTGATATGGAGGACCAAAACTGCCAAAATTAAAATTAAAATAAATATAAATAAAATACTCAAATGGTTTGGCTATTTCAACATTCGATTATGTATTTATTTATGTATTCATGCATTCATTTATTTCTACGTTCCTTATGTTTTTCCTGCCTTTATTCTGCTGTGCAGGCAGAATGTGCGTTTGAATGGGTACTGAAGACGTGTCTGTATGAATGTGTGAGTGAATGGGTGAACTGCACGAACGGTCGTGGAAAGCATCTTTGACTGGTCATCAAGATAAAGTGGATTAATTAATGGATTAATTAAAGTAAATAAATTGCCTTAAACATTCAAACTGTGAAAAATCTGTGCAGCTGCAGAAAACACAACGCTGTCCTTGACTCTTATTTATGTAAGAAAGGAAGGAATCACAGGAATGTGTGCAAGCAGGAAATGAGTCACAAACCTCCGCTGACACTGAACAAGGACAGTACGGAGGTGGGAGCCAATCAGAATTCCCCTTAAAAGCCAGGTGTGCTTGTATCTGCCACATTACTATTTAAATGACAAATTCAGAGTGAGCAGATCATCTACCGTCTCTGCCAGAACCTTTACTGAGGGACAGGTACATGGTCCTTGGCTGATGGACCTTCTGTCTCCGCTGTCTACCACCAAACCTCTGTCCCATCAACATCTGCATTTGTTTACACAGGATAAGGAATTACGCTGACACTCAGCCTGCATTTAATGACGGGCATTTAAATTACCATGAAAATAAGTCACCAGTCATTTCAGACCAACTCTTGCCTTTGCAGCAAGTGGTCCCGGGTTCGCGACCCGGTCAGAACAGGGGCTCTTCTGCATGGAGTTTGCATGTTCTCCCCGTGTGTGCATGGGTTCTCACCGGGCTCACCAGTTTCCTCCCACAGTCCAAAAACATGCAGATTTGGGGATTAGGCCAATTTAACACTCTAAATTGCCCGTAGATGTGAATGTGAGAGTGAATGGTTGTCTGTCTCTATGTGGCCCTGTGATGGACTGGCGACCTGTCCAGGGTGTACCCTGCCTCTCGCCCTATGTCAGCTGGAGTTAGGCACCATGACCCTCAGTGGAGGATAAAGCAGTAGAAAATGAGTGAGTGAGTGATTTCAGACCAGATTTGTGTTGGTCAGTAGAGCAGTGGCTTTCTGCTGCCTCAAGATGGCAGTGCACCAACAGTGCACCCAACCACACCTCATTTTAGGACCAACACACCCACAGGTGCACTGGTGGATGCACGTGGATTTACGCAACGTGGAAATGACACGTGAAAATGTGTCAGTAACGCTGCTGGTGTAAGATCACGTCCAAGAGTAAACAAATTAATCCATAAGTTTTGTTACTAGTGAGAATCCGCCTAACACCCCATAATCATTTCCAGCTTTAGAAAACACTGTCCACAACCTGCAGAGGTGAAACTTCTCCAACAAATCCACATTCTACTGATTCATCCACTTTTGAAAGAACATCACATTAGCTAACGTCTAAAGTATAAACCCGTACTCACTGTCGGTGCTTCCTGCCGCTGGAGGCCGTTTCTCAAACACGTGCTGCTCCGTCCTCAGCGGTGCAGAGTCTCCGTCGCCCCGTCCAGGACTCTGCAGCTGCTCGTCCGCTGAGCCGCCGCGATGAACCTCGGAGTCTGCCGCTGCGTTCATGACTCAGCCGTCACTCACCGCTGGACAGCATCTGTCCACGGGTCACCGCTGCTCCTCTGCCAAAAAAAGAAAAAGAAAAAGAAAAAAGCGGCATTAATGAGCAGAGTGAGAGCACTTGACTCTGACGACCACCTCGCTCAGCTGTAACAGTTCCAGAGCCAAAGGATAATTGAGTCTGAAGGAGCCTGAAAAGTCACAGTGAAGAGCCATTTGGATGTTTGTGGTGCCGGGAGCTGGAGAGCGGCCATGTTAGTGTTTGCAGAGAGAAACACAAGCTCCAGCTTTTTCTTTTCAGAGGTCAAGCTCAGCTCGTGGCAGGCGCGTGTCGCTTTGTTTACCGAGTCGTAAGCTGCACTTTCAACCTCGCAGACTCATCTCTCCATCTCAGCTGCCACTGTCCTCCAACACTGCCAAGCTTTAATTCACCGTTTTCTAACGGCACGACAAGGTTCTCGACATGACGGCTGCAAAACATTAACCGACACTACCAAATATCAACCGGCTGATGTCACGGAACACTGCTTCCTGCCAAAAGAGTGTAATTTTGGTTCAGAGCTGGTCAAATCTATGACACGTGACCCACAACAATACCATGGCAGGCAAAGATGCGGCAAAAATTATTGGCAGCGGTGCCGGATTCAACTTGAGATGGACCAATATATCGCAAAACTTAGCAAACTTGAGTGTATCTGATTCTTATAATGTCCATAAACAGTTACGAGTTAGTAAACAGGTGGAGAGGACATTATTCCAGACCTGCACTGTCCAGACACCTTCACCTTTCTGATTAAATTCCGTTCATTTTACTTCAGAGAGTCACTGAAAGTTTACAAGAGTCTAAATGGAAATAAATGGACGCAATCTGGCTCTGCGACATTCAACTCTGGTAACGTTAATGGGCAGTTTAGCGTAAATAACTGCTGTGTTAATGAAGACGGTGGATAGACATTGTCTCTTCTACCAGATCACCAAAGATGAGAAGAAGAAGAAGAAGAAGAAGAAGAAGAAGAAGAAGAAGATCACATCAGATGCAGAATCAAACGCTAACTAACTTTAATATTTTGTTAATTTTACATGTTTTTATTGTGATGTCTTAATGTTCTGCTGGGAAAAACATGGAAGAGTTTATAGACGTCGGCAGAGGTCTGGAATAAAGTAATCTCCGGTTGTTTCCATGCTTGTGGAAAAACACCAGGGGGCGTAATATAAGGATCAGATCTGTTCAGTCTTTCAAGTTCTTAGCTCCAACTCTGTGGATTTTAGCTGTGCAGTGAACACTGATGACCTGCGTTTGCTTTATTGTGTCAAAAAAGGCAGCGTAAACAAACGTCATGTGATATCAGGCGATCCATGAATTTTATTGGTCATTCTTTTACTTTTGATGTTATTGGTGAAAAAGAACACAAAAAGTGTTCTATTTACTACTTGTTGGCTCATTTAAATATTTGTTAGTTTTGTAATTTGTCTAAATTACAAGTGTCAAGTGGTTTAAGGCTTAGTCTTTTCACTTAGCGACAGTGAAAAGTTCCAAAATTTGCTAGCAGACGCCTTTATTATCGTCAAAAAAACACCACATTAGAAACGTCTAAGACCCTGAAAACCTGCGTCAGTAAAAAGAGTATGAAGTTACAGAAGTTTATTTTTTTTCCACAAATTACACCTTCTTTGCCTCCAGAACTTATACTAGGCACATGTGAATACTGGATCCAGTATTGTATAGCGCCCCCACAAGACATCAGTGCGAAGAATTAGCTCCAAAAACAGCCCAGTCTGCACTCCATCGTCTCCTGAGGTCTTCACCATAGGGCACCACAAACATACATCTCTGTTTTCTTTAATAAGCTCTGTTTGGAGAGTCGACTATAAAATCCTCATAAATATTTCTGAGGCCTTAGGAAAATAGCACAGTTTTTTTGGGATAGAGTTTTATAGCTGAATCTTTACAGTATTAAAAGATATTATTATGAGATTAAACAGCAGAGATTTACACTTAAGCATTTGATTGATAGAAATGTGCTGAGGGCACTTGAGCTGCAGAGTACTGGCCGATTATTCATTGGTCAATTAATATTTAATAACTCTGCATTACTTGTTGATATTAGTTTACACATTTTGTTCTCAGAATGATCATAAAGCAAACCAGTCATGTCAAAAAAAATTTTATTTTATTTTTTTATTCCTGCAAATGGTGCAAAGACACTAAAAAGCTATTTTTTCATTGAACAAAGTTAATTTGATTAATTACCCATTTAATTTATTTAATATTTACTTAAATTATAAATTATTACTTAAATTAAATTATTGCAGACCGTTTTGGTTTTTCTTGGGTTTGAATGGTCACAGTAACTGTAACACAATTTTTTAAAAATATTTTTAGATCTAACATAAATGCAGATATTGAAATGAAATCATCAAAAACAACAATGACAAATGAATATGAGGGGAATAGCAGCGATTCATGTGTTACATTTATACCAGTATTTCTTATTATATCTCATTTCTTATTCAAACAACGTCAGAGTCGGTACTGTACACACTGGTGCTCTTACTAAGTCACCTGCCAAATTTTAAAGCCTGTAAATCGAACCGTTGGTCAATTATGAGATTAACAGTTGGACGTTCCTTGCATTTATAGCTACATTAATTAAAGCTCAGCAATTCTGTGTGTTAAATGTTATTCTCTAATTGTTACATTTAATGAAACAAATAGGAAATATGATCAAAACCCTCAACATCGTGTTTTTAAAAGATTAGCACTGGCCATAGAAAAACCTGTATCTCTAGACTTCTACATGATAATCCAGGTTTCAGACACTTGGACCTAAACACGTTATTTCTTTGATATAAACCTTGATACAAGCCACGCTGATGAGCCCTCATCCCTTCTTTAACCAGGCTCCGGTTGCTTCCCACTTAGCCAAAATGTCACGGCCCAACAGCAGCCTACATCTGAGAAACCTCAACGCTGGACTCATGATTAATGACACACCAGAATCTGCCAGGTCGATTCGGCCAAAAGAACGAGTCCAAGTGTTGTGTTGTAGTAACTCAAGGTTATTCTCAGTGCATCAGACAAACTAGTCAAATCTGGCAACCATATGTTGGCCAATAGCTGCCCAGTCTCAGCGGGACACCTGGTGATCTGCCCTCATTTGTAATGTCTGGCTCCAGTAACGGCAAACCCAAAACCCAGATCTAAGAATTATAACTTCCCATCAAAACTCTGTGGTTGACTCACATGTTCTCTACAGGACAAAAGTCTGCCCTAATATCTTGAGAATGCGTTTGCCAATGTTTCTTGTCATTAGACGACGTTTTCTGGTCGGAAACTAGAGAGTTTTTATGGTTTTGTAAACCACTTACTCTCAGCACCGAAGTCCATTGAGAAAAACATCAATTTTCCATTGTGGCAAACAGGAGTTGTTTATGCACTGCTGCCTCCATCAATAAGTCCAAATGTGTTATTTCTGTAACTTTGGGGTTTGAAATCCTTCACTCAGATTTACCTCAGTGGCACAAACTGACCACACGAGGCAGCAGTAGACAAGCAGCTCTTGTGTCTGCCTGAGTTAAAACTTCTGATTTTCGCAATGGACGTTGGTGCAGAAACGTTAGTGGTTTACAAACTTGGTTTACAGCCATACAATGCTGTTTAACAGTGAGATTATGCATCAGTTAAATCTTTCAATTATTTTCTCCAATGTTAGAAAATGTCGAAAAACTTTGATTTGTGTTTACAAAACCTGGAAATGAAAGTATTGTTTTGTCCACAAAGCAAATTGATTCAGTTTTAAATATCTCTTTGTTATATGGAGCAAAGAAACAAAAAAAAGAAAATATTCACATTTAAGAAGCTGAGAAATCATAAAGCTTATTTTAATTATTGAAAAAAAACACTCAAACTGATTAACTGATCACCATAATAGTAAATGGTTAAAAATCTGTTTTCACTAGCCAGGGTTCCCACACCTTGGTGGACATAAAATTCAAGGACTTTTCAAAGACTTTCCAAGGCCAAATTCCAAAAAAATTCAAGCACATTCAACAACCCGTGTCTACTCTAGCATCCCCTGTCCACCTGATTTCAGGTGATGGCAGTACTAGCTATGTACAACCACACATGAAAAAAACTGAACTACCACTTTAACTGTGTCTTGTTTGGTTGTAAAAATCTCAGACGCCCGGGCAGCTTTCTTGGATTCGAGTCTCTTCTTCTGAGAAACAACGCGCTGCGTCTGCTCAGGCCGTATCTTGACACACAGATTACATGTGGTGCGGCTGACGGAACAAAGACAAAAAAAAAAATGAAAAAAAAGAAGGGCTTTGTGAGCGCTATCCTGCACATAAACATCAGGCAGGGCAAACTAACAAACCCGTGCATTTACCTCAGAAACAAGACAACAGCCACAGTAAATCATGGGTCTGTTAAAAGGCTGGAGGAGACTGGGACTCCTCCGTGGAGCGTCAGGAGGAACCGCTTTAATGAAGCCTTAACTGATGGGCCCGGTGCAGCAGCCCACCCAGACACTGATACGACTCACTCTGATGATTTATACCCCAGTGACAGCACCCACAGTGAAGAGGGCGGAGTTTGTCCCAGAGACGGAGAGTGGACAAGAATGAAGTTGAAATTGATGATTCTGGTATTAGCTCATAGGAGTTAATCTGTGAATCTGGCTTGATTGACTGAGGCACAAGGAAAAAGTGAGGATGGAAAGAAGAAGAAGAAGAAGAAAAATAAAAAGGGCTGTGTTCAAAAGCACCGGGTTATAGCCTGATGCTATCTTATGCGAATCTCTGTGTCAACATGTTAAGAGTCGAGACACGTGGCACTCGGCGCGTCATGGAGATGAGACGATAGCGGGTCACGTTTAACGGCCGTCTTCTTATCGATTTCCCTCGGCCAGAATTTCAAATCTCTCGAGTCGTCGAGGCGGTCGCTCCCCTCAGCTATGTTTACGACGCCCCCCTCCTCCTCCATATCTTCTCCATGTTGGAATGCTAATCTTTATTAGCTTTGCCGCGTGCTAAGTTATCGGTCACAGAACTTGCTCGTGTGATGTCACACTGTTGGAGATTTTGTCAGTGATGCAGTGTCGGGGAAATAAAAAGACGTGTCATCATGAGACGCTGTGACCTTCTCAACTCAGATACATCATTTGGAGTTGGAACGTTAAAGGGAGAGTGCAGCCGATTTGATGTTTGATAAACACAAGGGAATTTTTTTTTTAGCTTTTAGCCACCTCATTAAAAGCTCATCTAATAAAATCTACACCTGCATGAGTCTATGATATCTTAAGAATATATTTCTCACTTTCTCAACAAGAGAAAAACGAAGTTTGATTCCATCCGTAAACCGCAAACTATCTGCACCAAATTCCATAGGGAAAATTAGCGATTTTACATCACAGCTCAGATGAGTTGTTGATCTACTACTGCCTCCATTAGTAAGTTCAAATGTGCTCATTTGTGACTTTGGTGTTTGAAATACTTTATATGGGTTTACCTGAATGACACTTTCTTGCCAAAGGAGGCAGCAGTAGACCAGCAGCTACTGTGTTCCAATGAACTAAAATGGGAGATTTTCTCAATGGACTTTGGTGTGGTTGACAAACTTTAGTTAAAACACATTTTTAAGATACTTATACTTAAACAGGGGTGGATTTTATTATTTATACTTTTGTTAAGTTCTCTTCTTCTTGTGTCCAAGAAGGCAGCCATGTTTTCAACAAGAGTTTATTAATCTGGTTCTTGACAATCTCACTCTCTTCTAATTGTAGTTTAGAAATGTGTCTCTCTTATTATAATATCAGTTATCATTAATTTGTGCTTCCCTAAAAGCAGCTGTTATATTGATTTTGATTATCCATAAATGTCAGAAAATGTTGCTTGGTGTTTACCGAACCTGGAAATGACGATGTTCTTGGACGTTAGTAACTGATTAATCGAATAAGTGTTGCAGCCCTGCTACAATCTAGTCTCTCTGTGCTCTAATCAGCAGTTGTTCACCCTCTCATTTTCTCTCCTGTCTCCAAGTCATTGCTCATTTATGCACAATTACAGAATGAAACAGGACAAAAACTATGTCTGGGGCAGTAAACACTAAGGTTATCTCATCTTCTGCATTTGACAAGGACAGTTAGGGGAAATATGCCTTTAAATTATAGGAACACCAAAGGTGGGCTGTTGGTTACTGGTAGTCCACTTCCTATTATAGTATACTTGTGCACAAATGAGACCGTCAGCATTCGTGAGTAGCTTTTCTGTTATCAAGTGTTTGTTGTGTTTGTCTCTGCACTATTTCACGGTGAATTACAACGCACTTTCTGTTCCTAGGTTTTCATCCTTGCAGCCAAAGAGTCACACGTTTAGCCCCTGTGCTGCATCCCCTCATCAGTCCTGCTCATCTTTCACTGGGACATTATTCATTTACACGGTCACATCTGGTATGTTTTCATGTCTTTTTGTGTCTTTTCCTGCTTCTCTTACACTCCGCGGGGTCTGCGAACGACCACCAGCTGAGCTGAAGTCCGGCCAGATTTACAGGAGGCCTGTGATATTTGTGTTGGGGTCAGTCCAGGATTTGCAACCAGTGATTGTGAATTAATGCTGGAATCAATATGGGGTGATCCTCCAGCTGAGCTGATTAAGATAACACCCTCCCGAGTTCTGCTTAAAAACATTTGTTTTGCACATTTTGATGAGGAGCAGCGTACCTCTTACATAGCTGAGTTAAAGCTCTTTACTGCACTGTTTTTCCTGTAGAGGAGCAGAAGTCTTAAACACTCACTCTCCCACACCAAAGTCCATAGAGAAAATCAGTGTTTTTAAGCTCATGGTGACACAGGAGCTGCTGGTTTACTGCTGCCTCGTGTGGTCAGTTTGAGTCACTTGTGAAAATCCAAACAAGGCATTTCAAACACCGAAGTCACAAAATTAAACATTAAAACTTAGTAGTGGAGGCAGCAGTGGATCAACAACTCCTGTGTGCTGTGATGTAAAAATAACCGATTTTCTCTATGGACTTTGGTGCAGGGGTAATGAGCAGTTAAAAAACTTCAGCTTCCAGTCAGGAAATACTGTGAGAAAAAGTGTCAAACTTAGATTCATCCAGGCATAGATTTAATTTGGTGAGCCATTTTTTAATTGGCTTAACTATGCAGGATTTTTATCCTAATTTAACAGCGTCAGAGTGATTGTGGTGGTTAAATGTCTTGTTATGGGGAGGTTGGGGGTTGTCTCCACTGGGAATCACAAACTGCTTCATGACACCACAAACAAACACACATGTTAGCCAGGTACCAGCTATAACATCCGGAAGGTTATTTTGTGTTATTTTAAACGTTAATCACGCCAGGGCTGGCAAAGAAAAAAGCAGAGAACCGCTCGAGGGGCCACATACCAGTAAACATTGGACCAGTCACTGATTGGTCAGGGACTGTTGTCACTGGAGTCATGAGCGCGATGTCCGACACAAGAATCAAAGCGAACAACGCCGAACTGTAGATCAGTTAAAAAGACGTAAAAATCCTGAAAACATGCGTTAATCTCCAACATTTAACAAGGACATTTCTAAAATCTCAATATTTAACAGAGGAGTCTGGTGTATTTAGCGACAGCACTGCTGAAAGACGGAGATTGTGAGTACTGAACAATTCGGTGAACCAATCTTTTTTGATGAACTGATTCTAATTGTTCAGTAAACCGAAAACAACTGCTTTGACCGTCACTAGTTTGTGTCGTGTATTAAATGATGTCACAGCAGTTTCGCGCAGCCGTGCTATGACGACCCCGCCAACGTTCAGGAGGAACTATGATGTCATGGAAAACTTTGAATTATCCGTTTAATCCAGCAGAATGATAAATCTAAACAGAGCAGGATGTGAGTCCTGCATCAGCGATAGACGCTGCACCTCCAGCAGGCCAGACATTTATCCTCCTGAGATTCGAGTACAGCCAACAGCCAACATTTTGTCCAACCTGAGCCTTTACTGTAAGACAGGTGGTGTTCCTGGATTTGTTTGAAAGTAAATAAACTCTGCGAATAATGAAGGAAGGTATCAGCTCTATGTACATGACGCGTCACTTTGGACAAGTTCTTAATCTGACTCTTTTTTTTTTTTTTTTAACAGAGGATTTGGCAAGATTTAGATCTTTTGCCATTCTATAATAAACAATGGCATGGTCTAATGAAAATATTTACTTAATTCTCTAAAGTGACTTATGGCAACTTTGGCCACTAAACAGAGTGTCATGAGTGTTATGGCGTCAGGTGCCACAGTCTGTATAAATACTGCCTGTACACTTGTTTATAGGAAAACCCCCATCTGGCTTCAGCGAACACAGTCAGACACACTGTGACCCCTGGGATTTTTCAAATGGAAAATATAACAGGACTGTTTGTGGAGTGCAGGGTGTGTGTGTGTGTGTGTGTAACGGCAGTCAACTGTCAAGTGACAAGACAACGTTGTAAAAGACTGCAGGCTCCACGTCCTTGAGCCCAGCCCTTTTCTCAACCTGTAAACACAGAGCCGCGCTTTTGAAGAACTATCCAAAAAAAGATGAAAAAAAGGAGGAGAGAAAAGAAAAGAGAGACTAGCGGCCATTTCATCCCCAATTTATGGGATTTATAAACCGTGACTCAACTTGGTAACTCAAGGAATTAGCAACAAAGAACATAAGCTAAAGAGGATAACAAACAAACAAACAAAAAAAGAGAGAACGCTAGCTCTGAGCAATGTGTCTGTAGTATTTTGTGCCAAATTTGACAATTGTATTTGAGTTTTTCCCCGTGAGGTGCCTCACCATTAGGGTTTGACGTCAGCAGCTACTGTAGCTAAGAGCCAGGGTATTGGCATTTAGTGTTAGCACCTGCAGTAGTTAGACGCCATAGCATTAGCATTTCATGTTAGCAGCAATAGTAAGCAGGCATTGTGGCATCAACATTTGTTGTTAGGAGCTAATGTAGCCAGACACAGTAGCATTGGCATTTGACATTAGCAGCTAATGTAGCAGTTGCTGCAACCAGACACGGTGCCATTGGTATTTGCTGCTAGCAGCTATTTTAGCCAGATGCTGTGATTTAACATTCGCAAATACTGCAGCCACACGCCAATATAGCCAGTCACTGCCAACTCGCATTAGCAGCTATTGTTGCCAGACACAAAAATCAGCATTCACCTTTAGCAGCTGCTGCAACAAACTCACTGGCATACGAGTTTGATGTCAGCAACTACTCTAGCTATATGCTAAACCCTAACCCTAACCCTAGGCTATAATAGCTGCTATATATTTGCATTTGATGTTAACAGCTACTATAGCCACAAACTTCACATCAGCATTTAACGTTAGTTGCTATAGTAGCCAGATGTCGTGGAATCAGTCAACAACTACGATGCTATGCTATGATGTTTGACATTAGCAGCTAATGTAGCCAGACACTGTGCTTTTAGAAAATGTAGACAGATCCTGTGACATCAGCTTTTGTCATGAGCAGCATTAGAAGTGGAATTGGCATTGGTGTGGCTAGCAGCTGCTAGCTACTGTGAGGTCTGTGAAGAAAAGTTCCTTCTCTTGTTCTAGTAGAATCAAGTTTCATTGTTGTGCTAAATTTAGCTAGGTATAAAAAAAAAGAAACCACAAGTACATACACAGTCATAGTTTTCAGTGATTCATCTCCACTTAAAGAACGTAAGCAAAACAACCCAACGTTGCGATAAAGCAGGTAGCGCTCCTCTACCTCGTCAGCCTCAGCTTGTTCCCAGATTTATTATAAAACGTATTCATTTGAAAGTGCGTTAAACAAGCCCAGCATTTTTTTTAGGTTTCTTCTACCTTTTTTATGACCAGCGTGGTTTAGTCTAGAAGGCCCTTAAAAGCAGCGGGTGACAGCTGATGCATACACATGGAGCTGCTGTAACTTATGGCAGATAGAGCGTCGGAGAAAGTTGAAAGGTCAAATGTTTCAAATAAACAAGGAAGGGCTACGATTACCTCTTTTCTTTCTTTGCACGCCGTGAACGTCAAGCGACATGAAAGACTGCTGGTAGATTAAATGTTTAGATTGACTTCAATTGTTCGGTTTATTAACAATGTTGATACTGAGAAGTCTAGATAAATGCACTGATGGACTGTCTTTAAGTGTAATTATTTGTTTAAGTTTAAGTCTAGAAGTTATTGTTTCTCCTTTCACAACAGAAACATTTTGACAAGATTTGTCAAAAGTTTGATAGATTTGAAAATAATACTATATATATACATATATCTATCTATCTATCTATCTATCAGTATCACATTATGCGTACTGTATATTGTTCTTAAAGTATATATATATATATATATATATATATATATATATATATATATATATATATATATATATATATATATATATATATATATATATATATATATATATATATATATATATATATATATATATATATATATATATAGTACATTGTTTTTAAAAATACATGCACTGATGTAACGACGTACCATACAATAGTTTATTCTAACAACAAAATATGTACGTATATTGTAAATGTATATTGCTTTAACCATAAACTCATTACTCATTACTTACAAACGTAACAGTGATCTGCTTTTATGTGGCAGGAACAGGCCACAATAATAATTCTTAAAAAGGGGAAATAGGTAAAACAAACAAATGAAATAATCAAAAACAAATCTTTTGTAAAACTGATTCTGCGAAATATTGTTTGATATTCATGGACTCAAAGTGAACAGTGAACTCCTACAGTGTTTCCTGCCAACATGGCGGCATAAGCAAACTGAGTCACATGACGTCCAGAGCTCTATTTGTGCTTCCTGAGACACTGAAAGCCGTTCTTTATGTTGAATACACAGTCTATGATTTTGTGACAAGGTTTTATCTACTGTAATTTTATCAAATTTTTGGGGAATGATGATGAATCTTGCGAAGTGCAGCTGCAGCACATCTTCCAAATCTGCTTCAAAAAAAGTGGCGGCAGCGAGTGTGCGAACTGAGTGATTAGTCCGAGAGGCGTAAGTGAGGAGCCAGACACGTTCCTGCTCTCGTCACCGCAGCTGGGCCTCGAGTGTCGCCTCCTTCAAACTGTTTAGCTTGACTGACTTTATGCACATCAATCACGCAGGGAATCGAGGCACGGAAGCCTTTTTTTTTTTTTTTTTTCATCCACACTTTTCTCAGTGAAAACCGTGGAACGAGTCCCACAGACGGGAATGTTGCAGCAACAATGTGGCCTTGCGTCACGAGATTAAAAAAATCTCCAACAAGAGGATCTGCACTTATTTCACAGTTCACCACATGTGGCCCTGCTGTTATGAAGAACACTCTTTCTATGAATCCATCATGCTATAATCCTGCCCGCGCCTCATAACTTATGAAATACATCAAAGGCAGGGGCACGTGGTGGAGGATGAGGAGAAGCTATTACTTCACCACTTAGCTTAGATTCCTCTGCACATCGCTGTGATGCTGCTGCCAACTGTCCTGTAGTTATGCTGCTATAGGCACAGACTGCCGGGGGAAACTCCTGCGCTCCACTGACTCTTCACTTTCTCACTCGCTCACATTCTTTGTGAAGAAAAAGACACGATTACTTGACAATAACTTTGTTATTTCTCTCCACAAGTTTGCGTTTCCTCCTCTGCAGGTACCCGTGACTCCAGGGCTGCAGGATCCACATCCAGACGTGGTACTATTATTACATAAACTACAGAAAAGAGACTTTTTTTTATAAAAAGGTCCTCTCTTTTTAACATTTCCAAATACTAAAAAATGTTAGAAAATATTATTTAGAGTCTGTGTTAAAAATAATTTTAAATTAAGAGAAGGGAAAGTATAATTTAAGAGGGTTGTTTATATTTGAAAATTGTAAAAGTGGGAACAAATGTGAATAAACATACTGTGTTTAAGTTAAACATTTAAAATTTAAGTTAAAAACCCACTTTCTATTACGTTTCAGAAAAGCCCTTAAAGGGCACAAGTTAAGAAAATTTGAATCAAGTCTTATTGTGTACTTTTGTTAGCACCCGTAACTCCAAGGCTGCGGGATCCACATCCTGATCTGGTGCTATTATTATTATTATTATTATTTTTATTATTATTATGCCTACAATACAAACATAGACCACATAATTACATGTTTTTATAAGGTCTTCTCTTTTAAAGTTTCCAGATACTGTGTATCTAAGAATGTTAGATAATATTGTTTAGAGTCTGTGGGAAAATAAATTTAAATTAAGTGAAGGGAAAGTATGATTTAAGAGGGTTGTTTATATGTGAAACCTGTAAACGTGGGAACAAACGTTAATAAACATACTGTAGATGTGTTTCAGTCTGGAGTTAAAATTGTGTCACCCTCTATTACGTTTCAGAAACTAAGGGATTATAATTTAAATGAAGAAAATTTGTGTACTGTTGTTAGTACCTGTGACTCCTAGGCTGCAGGATCCACGTCCAGACCTCATTTTACAATAATAATGATGATAATATGAATAATAATAATCTGCCGGTGCTCTCTCTGTGATCCAGATTGAAATTGATTAACAGCATCATTTTGTTTTGGAACATTTCATGCTACTGCCTGTATAAATGACATTATGATAGTATAAAAATATGATTTGTGTCATGACTGTTTGTCATTTTTTAAGAAGCGAGAACCCATATAGAATGTTTGGGGAAAGTCTGTTGTAGTCAGAGCTACAGAATTTACACCACAGACTTGAGACTGAGAGCAGGAGGCCTCATGTTGTACGTCACAGAGAGACGGGATTTACAGCCAAACTATGGACCAGTTTAAACACACACACACACACACACAGTAGCGCTGGAAAGTATATATATATATATATACACACATTACTGTGCAGTCTTAGTCCACCACCAGCTTTGTTTTTATGTCAGTGTTGTGATCGTTGGCGTTCAGATTGAAAAGATGTGACTAAAAGTCAGTCTTCTACTATATGATCAACCTGTCAGTGAGTTGAACTTGTGCAACATGTGTATGTAATGCTCCAACATGTCTGGAGTAAACCAGGTATAATAGACCTTTTTCACAGCAGCTATTTGTTGGCATGAAATAGTAGGAGAAACACAGGTTTGACCAATAACATTAGGGTTCCATTCCAGGTTTTAAAGAGCCATGGTTGTGTTATTGTTCAAGTGGAAATGTAGCTCACACTAAATATTTGATATTATACAAGCATTTTTGTTGAAAAAGATGTTATTTTCAAACTGCATATGTGTTTCTCCATATTTTCAGGATGTGTTCCAATAAAGGGATTGAGAAATAATTGTACAGCATGGTCATTATAGCATTGCTAAAACAACAAATCTAATGGTGGCCTAAGACTTATGCACAGTACTGTATGTACTGTAAATACATTAAAATTTATCACATTCTTTGTCAGAGATTGAGAAAATAAAAAAAATAACAAGATGGAAAGTATGAGGATTAACACATACAGGAACGAGGAGGAGAAGAAGAAGGAGAAGAAGTGACCGTGACCTTTACTGACCTCTGGAATTAAACTGATCCAATAATAAGGAACACGGAGAAACCGAGTGAAAAGAATCAGAGGAAACCGAGACGTGAAAGAATTTACTTTTTATGGCCAAAGTGTTATCTTTTTCTTTTTCTTTTTAGAATTATCACCTACAGACTGGAACTTGTCAACAATGAAACACACAGGTCAGATAATATGGTGGTCTGCTCTGTGTGTGTGTGTGTGTGTGTGGGCTGTGAGATTTATAAGGGAAATCTTTAATTTATTTTAACGACATATTATTTTATTAACACAGTCTGACACTGGCACAGCATATAAGGCGATGTGTGTGTGTGTGTGTGGTGCTGCTGCTGAATATGGACACAGGTGAAGGAAAAGCAGGTCATCTGGGGCCTATAGCAGGGGTGGGGGCGGGGAATACGTCATTCATCCACAGCAATGACACTTTTACAAGATATTAAATTAAGTACACGGTTAAACCTGCCTAACTAGAACTAAAAAGTTACTCTAGTTTGTTTCAGTATAGGGGTCCCCCAGTATGATGCTCCTGGGGTGCACAGAATCTCTTTATACACCCCTGCAAATGGATGATTGGAAATTTAAGTGCCATTTTATTATATAAACTTTTTATAATAATAGAATGTCTGTCACCTCCAAAAGGTTTAGATCTTGATGTTCCTGTGCTGCACACAGGAAGTGATGGGGGAAGTGCAAGTGGTTGGAGTTGGACTGAAAACTCAACCTCTGCTCTTTAGCTGTTTACAATTGCAAAATGTGACAGAACAATAACATCATAAACAACAAAAACAACAAAATCACCAAAGCCTACATACTGTAGCTTTAATCATGGTTCATACACCTTTTCCAAGGTCAAATTCAAGCACTTTTAAGGTTATTTTTAAGGCTTTTCCAGCACCTTGCAGCTGTGGTAAATTAATATTTCTGAGATACTGGAAAAAAAGAGGTTATTTCATTGTTCCTATCACATTACAAGTGATTTATTTTTGTCATAAACAACTTAAACTGTGTTTGAAAATAACATAACATACACATTAGCATTTATTTATTCATCTACGAAGCAAACTGTTCAGTCAAACAGTTCTACCTATTTCTGGGAAAGAAAAAGTCAATATTTACTTTCAGTTGATATTTTTCATTTGTTTATCAACGTGACAATGAAACGAGACTCAAAACACAATGATTGTTCTTTCCCTAGCAATCCCGCCTACCCCATCTTTAATACACACATGCAGCTGTACCATAAATACTTTTGTATTTCTGTTTTGGTCATTTTAATAGTTCCATTTAAGAATGACATACCGTTATATGTACAGGATTATAAATATGTGTTGAAACAAAGGGCATCAGATAATCAGATAATCAGACAATGTTTAATTATTTATCAATTTACTCCCAGAAAGTGATTTTCCTTCTATTTTGTGATCTTTTTAAAACGATATTTTTGAAAAATAACACCCGTAATGTGCTGCAGGGATTGTTAGTGACATATGGAATGACTGTCCCACCATAACCTGTGTGACATCACCGCTCCTGGACCCGGTGAACAGACCCACTGCTGGGCATCATGAATAATGGCCTGTGTGTTTTAACTTGCTCAACACAAAGAAGCCATGTAATCTAAATACATAAGGTAGTATAAATATAAAGGAATCGTATAATCTCACACACACACACAGAGACACAGCGTGGTTCCTTGGTGATGTGTGTGTTTGGACGGTGACATTTCGGCTGAGCCTCCCGCTCCGTCTCTGGCCGGGCAGGCTGGCACTCTCTGTGTTTAAAAAGCTCCCGGAAAGTTTACAGAGAGTGTACTTCTGTTGGGCTTTGTGTGACAAGCTTTAACGCACCATACCCATCAGCAGCAAAACAGCCACGGACCTCCCTGGAATCCACTCTGCCACTTTCCATTCATGCATTTCCACACATTCCACCCGCTTCCTTCAGTGTCCCGTGTCACCAAAAAAAAAAAACAAAACAAAAAACCTGTGTTGACCATCAATACTGGCTTTGTTTGTCTGAGGCTACCGCGTGTTTACCTCCCGTTTGCCCTGTCGTGTGTCACCGGGAATAAACAAACTGGACCGATCCAAACTAGAGAGGAAGATTTTACCTCACTCATGTTATATTCTAGGAATAAAAGTGGTGAAATTTGCCTTTAACCATTCTGGCTTCAGTGTACACTATTTAAAACATGTGTTAGGCAATTTTATCTCAACAATTCCGAGGCATTTTCTAACAAGAAACGTACATTTGTAAACCGCTCACTCGCCCCCCCCCATACCAAAGTCCATTCAAAAAATCAGCGATTTTAAAAGACAGCAGACAGGAGTTGTTGATCCACTGCTGCCTTCATCTCTAACTTCAAATGTGTTATTTTGTGACTTAGGTGTTTGAAATTGTTTGTTTGGCTTCACCTCAGTGACACAAACGGACCACACAAGGCAGAAGTAGACCAGCAGCTCCTCTGTCCCCACAGGCTAAAAATGCGGATTTTCATGACGGACTTTGGTGTGGTTTGAAGGTACACACGCTTCCATTCAGAAAAGGGTGTCTTAAGGTGAAGATAAGATAAAGATATGCTAATACTTCACATAATGGTAATTTTACTGTGATACAGCAGAAGGACAGTGAAGCAGAGGTCTCAAACATGCAGCCCGGGGCCCCCCCCCGGTTTCTTTCATGTGGCCCACCACCTAATATGTTAAAAATAAATATTTCTGTCTGTTTTTCTAATTCAAATATTAATTTTGTACCATATATATAATTTTTTAAATGTGAACAGACCCCCTCCTCACCGGACTAGATGCTTACTAGACCACTGCAGTAAAGGTAATAGATAATAGACACAAAATGCCATGTACAATATTGAAAAAGATTGTAACAGAACAGAATGAAATAGATAAAAAACTACATACATATATACATTAAATATTAGGCCTGAGAATCGCCAGACACACAAAAATATGACATATTCACAATAATCAATGCAATATTATCACAATATTTAACTCACCAATAGGATATCATCACACTTAAGTCACGATATGATATTATCACAATCTTTAAGTAATGATATTATACTGCGATATACTAAATATTTGCAAAATTATAAATTGCAATATAGTTACACAGCAGCTATTTTATGCTAATACAAGTTTAATGTTTATTTGTAAATCAGTTTTAAAAACATTCATACTTATGTCTCAAAAGCCATTTTCTTAAATGGCCATGAGGATGCGAATTAAAGAGAATTTAATAAGAAAAAACTTTCAGTTACTTGATTCATGGTTTTTTTCAGTCACCGTGTTTAACGGGTTTACGTCATGGAGATGAGCTAATTCAATTTTATTTATCTTTTTTTTTTTTTATTGAAAATTGTAATTCTACACGTATGGGGGTTTAGAATTCCTAAAATTTGCTTTAGAAAACCAACTGACAAACTGGGTAGGTTGTGCTAAAGTGAATTCAGTTGAAAAATGAGAAGAGGTCGACCAATAAGAGTGACTGTATGTGGGATAATTAGATTGCGTTGACCTGAACTTCTGAGTGACATGTTGTGCTCAGTATTCAGCGAGGGGCGGAGCCTGTGCGGGCGACAAACGTGCCACTCATAATTATCGCCACACCACCACTGCCATTTCCTGGACCACTTCAGTTTGTTTTCTCTACTAAACACATTTCAGGAGAGCGTTGTTACACAACATGAGTATCACGGTGGAGGATGAGGAGGAGGAGGAGGAGGAGGGGGATGAAAGTAACAAGGTTGGGCTGACGACTCGTTTTAAAAGGGGTAGCTTTAAGTGTGGATGTATCAGGTACAGCTGCATAGTCAGCGCTGACGCTACCCTCTGTAGAATCTGCATTAGACACTAGAAATTACACATACAGATTTACAGATTTTTAGCTACTTGACAAAAGGCAAACTTAATAAAATGCACATCAGCTTAGGTGTGAACAATTTCAAGAACATGTTTTCTGCTGTGTTTGGCAGAATCACTCTGAAAACTGAAGTTTGTATCACGTTGTAAACCACTTTCTCTCCTGCACCAAAGTACATTAAGAAAATCAGTGTTTTTAGCTCACAGGGACACAGTAGCTGCTGGTCTGCTGCTGCCTCATTTGGTGGGTTTGCATCACTGAGGTAAATCCAAATGAGGGATTTCAAACCCCGACGTTACCAAATAACACATCTGAACTTGGTGATGGAGTCAGCAGAGGATCAACAACTCCTGGCGGCCATGATGTAAAATCACTGATTTTCTCTATGGAGTTTGGTGTGGGAAGTCAGAAAGAATGTCTAACATTAAGGTAAAGCAATAAACATATTCATAAGACATCGTGGACTAAAGCAGGTGTATATTTTATCAGGTGAGCCTTTTCTTAATTGGTTAAAAAAACTCAACTACTGCTTTAATGAAGTAAAATGGATTTTAAAATTTGTCACATCGCAGAGAAAAGATCAGCTGCAGCCATTTTTTTTTTTTGTTTCTGAGAATTTCACATGTGCTGAAGTGTCTGTGTTATAGACTGCAGTGGACATGAAGCAGATGTTTATATTATGTCTGGGATCTCAGGGCTTTCCCCCCCCCCAATTTCTTTCCATGTTCAGGGTGTATTATATGAGCCACACTTGTGATACTTCGACACACTATCAGTCACGACGCGACAATTCTTAGTAAAAACAAATGAACTTCTCGGACTTATGGACTGAAATACCCAGGCTCTGGTGTTAAAAGTGGTCTCTGTTTACGAGCGTGTATAAATGGAGATTACATAATCCCCGAGTGTGTGTGTATGTGAGAGCCGGTATGTGTATGCAAACAAAAATCAAATGTGTGTGTTTGTCGTCAGGTGGAATTTCCGTGCCTCTACGTTGAGCGTTACCCAGAATCCCTCCCGACACTGGTGCACCTAGCAAAACATAAATATTGCTTTTGAAGAATATAGTTTCCTAGAACTGACATCATGGAGACACGGTATAATAAGCAGAATCTGCAATGGGTTAAAATAACAGATGAATGATGTGCTATCGATGCTATGTGAGAGCGCGCAGGGCCGTTTTCACATCCAAACACAAACACAGCAGAGATCACTGGATCTGCCTGGAGATGAAGTGAACACACCAGACTTTATTTGAAAACCAAAAAACTTGTTATTTTAATTCCTGCAGTGATACAAACGTCTCGGAATATGACAGCTGAGCTGTTCTGGCGAACGTGGACGCTTTCTTAAAATTATTATCTGAGAGAGGATATCTGGAGTTTGGAAGGTGAAAGCTGGAGCAGAACTGTAAATGATGAAAGTTGGAGGTTGGAGGTTTCACAGGTTTACAGGCGAACAGATGACCAGACTTTCCAACTTTCTATCACCGCCATTACCTGGTTTTTGCTCGGTGTGAATCGGGACTGGTGGGTACAACATTTTCAGGCGGACATGCCAATTTCTGCCTCGGTGTCTTTGATGAAAATTCTTGCAACATTTCTGACACAAAGCTCTACTACGCAATCATCCTCCTCCTATTAGCATAGCCTTTAGCCATGAATGTTTGAAGTGGGGCTGTGAGTTTTTCCAAACATGTTAGAATGACTTTATATTGACTTGTAATGTGACAAAACATCACAGTTTTCACTACTTTATTCTATTTCAATAACTGTTAATTTATCAACGGTGTAGCTAAAGTTAGCGTATTCAGAACTTACAGCACTCTGATATTATTTGCTATAAAGGCAAGTCTGTCAACCTGATTGGGATCAAGTATGGCTCTCTTTATTTACAATATTGCTTGTGCTGTAAATAAAAACACAAACTCCGAGTGCACAGGTGTCGCTGGAACATCTAGTTATTTATGAGCTAGCTTACAGGTTAGGTTAGAAGGAGGTATTCAACTTAACTACCAACAGTCGGTGTTAACATTTTAGATCTATTTTGGGAGTTTTAAATCACCTAACATTACCTTAAAAAGACCAAGTTCCCTTTTAATGACAAATGACTGACTGTACAGAAGCTGGTTTATATTTTAGCAGAAATTCTGAGTGATGATCTGTGCATAAAAAAGTAAAACAGGTCAGGATTAAAAAGTGCGGGTTTGGGATATTTTGTTGTTGTTAATTGCCTCTTTCTTCTAAAACATTCATCTCACCATGTACTGAACACTGAGATCCAACTTTTAGATCTTTCATCGCCTGGGGATGAGAAGATACAATTGCGAATTATAATTAGTTATTTTTGCACACACACACACACACTAACTAGTGATAGTGAATTTGACCTCTGCACTTAACCCATCCTTAAAATGGGAGATTGGATGCCCTTGGCCCGAACATGTGACCTTCTGGTTACAAGCCCAACACCTTTTCTCTTGTAGGACTCGTGGGACTAGAAGAAGAAAGATCTCCCTTCGGGGGAATCAAACGACGGATATACTGGCCACTAAACTAACAAGGACTGACCACTATACTAATGAGGGAGCAGGTGCTGCTTTCACCTTTGTAGATTAAATTAAGAGACTACATAACCCAAATTTATACAGTATTAATAACAAACTCGAGTTTCAAGAGTGTGAACCAAACGGTATTCCAGGATGTACAGTATATTGGACATTTTGAACGACTGATGCAACATCAGACTGAAGCTCTTTTTTTTTATCTTTAAAAATCAGTGTTGTTGTAGTCTCCCCCCTTATTATGAAAAAAAAAACTGTCCTGTAAGACATAATTTCAGCCGTGTTGAATAATTTGAATGTGATATTGTCGTCAAAACACATTTTGCTTGGTTAGACATCCACATGCTGGGAGCTAAATTCTGGATAAAAGTCAAACTTGGTGTGAAAAAAAATGAAAGCTGGAACATTTGCTCAGTGATATTCCGGATAAATGTTTTACAGATATCAATAACGTGCAAAATGAATTGCATGAAAGAATGCGCCTGGAGGTCTAAAGGTCGTTACAGTCGTTCACATATGTTTAGACCCACAGTCGTGTTGTGACAGTGTGAGCCAGAAGCCTGCGTTTCATGACAAAGTGTCTTATTCCACTGTGACCTTTCATCATCCCCACAGCAGCAGACACACAGACGTACACACCGGCACATTCTTCTTACCAAACATTTGAACGTGACACGCTGCAGAAGCACCTCGCCCCGACGCCGCCACAGTGGCTTGACGAGGGCCATGTGTGGATTCTTGTTTTTTTACTCTTTTTTTTTTTTTTGCCAAATTAAAAGATATGTATCTGCGAACTGTAAAAAGAAAGAAAGAAAAAAGGACAGAAAGGAGTGATGGGTCTGCCGGTTCCCGGAGCTCAGTGCGTCTCTGAGATCTGAGCCTGCGTCGGCCTCGTCAGACACATGAAGCTGAGAAGAGACTGTTCTGTTTAAGAGGTGTCACATTGGCTTCAAAACAGTAGAAATACACAGCCAAGGGTTTCTATTTTCCACTGCTGTGTGGATCCAGATCAGTGTGTACTCTCACTGTTATTTAAAGCAGTGTTTGTACTTGAAGATGTGGTAATTCAGTGCGTACGAAATCTATGGCTAGTTCATATTTAGCGCACATCTTCTTCTCAAAGTAAAAGCAGAGTTTTACTCTGATATTTAGTTCCTATGCATCTTCCTTTTTCTACACCAGCATTGTCCTTCTGGGTACTAAAGACTCTGCTAAATGCTAATGAATAACATTTCAACAGCAGCATTTTGTAAAAGGGTGAACACCATGTACAGATCATGCTGACAACAAAAGCTGCACGTGTCGTTGCGTGTAAACTTTTCTTTTTTTCCTGTTTATTCTTCGGCCAACACTTGCTGAAGCAGCAGTTAAAAAACAAATATATGTAAACTTTACCCACAATCACTAACTAGATAATCTCCTAGATTTGCTTAAAACTAGTCATTTTTCTTTTTTTTGCTACAAGCGCAGCCACCTTTATCTTCTGATGTCATGAGACTGTCCTCTCTATATTAGTTAATTTTAGAAGTAGCAGCTACCAACCGCTACCAGTTTCCAGCTACTACTGGTCGTTAGCTGCTACTGTGTTTACTGTTTACTGCTACTGTAGCTGTTAGCTGCCACTGTGGTTGTTAGCTGCCACTAGGGCTGATCACTGCTACTGCAGTTGTTAGCTGCTACTGTAGTTAGCTGCCACTATATCGGATCACTGCGCCTGTAGCTGTTAGCTGCTACTGTGGTTGTTAACTGCCCTTATATCTGATCACTGTTACTGTAGCTGTTACCTACTACTGTGGTTGTTAGCTGCCACTAGGGTTGATCACTGCTACTGTAGTTGTTAGCTGCTACTGTAATTAGCTGCCACTGTAGTTAGCTGCCACTAGGGCTGATCACTGCTACTGTAGTTGTTAGCTGCTGCTGTAGTTGTTAGCTGCTACTGTAGTTAGCTGCCACTGTAGTTAGCTGCCACTAGGGCTGATCACTGCTACTGTAGTTGGTAGCTGCCACTATATCGGATCACTGCTACTGTAGTTGGTAGCTGCCATTATATCTGATCACTGTCACTATAGCTGTTAGCTAGTACTGTGGTTGTTAGCTGCCACTAGGGCTGATCACTGCTACTGTAGTTGTTAGCAGCTACTGTGCTACTACAAGTAACATCACTTTATAATATTATTTTTGTAACGTCTACGAGCAAACTAACAAAATGCAGCTGGACCACCAGTCAAAGATCACAGATCCCTAGTTGCAAAACATTTTTGTTACTGAATCTAGTAGAATAGATTATTTGTTAAGCTAAATCTTGTCAAAGTTAAAAGTGAAATGCCTAACCTTAACTTGTATTTTTGCCCCAAATACTTACTTTATTGAAATATTAATATTAAAATTAGAAACTAAAAATATTCAACATTTTATTCATGTATTATTCTTAAATATTACTTTAGCTACTAGTGAGGTACTTGTACTTTGACTTTGCTGTGGTCCTCCAGTTCTGCGAACACCACAGCTTCACATTTACACACAGTTTGAAAGTGTCCTCGTAGGCTGCATCATGACTTTGTTATATTTACTCAAGAGGAAATAATTGTGCATCTCTGAGTGTTTAGAGAAAGATCTAATGCAGATAAGTGCAGCAGGAATTTCGGATGAATGAAGTCATCCAAATTCAAGTCTGCTGTCTCACTTGTACGCTGCCGATATAATAAATAGCATTAGTTTGGACACAGACCTTGTAAAATGTCTTGTTGTGATGAGCGCAGATACACGAGGACTAATATGGTGATTGTGTTTTGTCTAATTGGCACGGCTCAAAGACTCGCAAACTGTAAAATATGTGCCTCTTCCACTCTGCTGCTCCACAGAGCTCGCTGTAAAAAGACTGTGCGAGGACAGTCAACTCTGTTGGTGTGTGTGTGTGTAAAGAGAAAAGACCTGACATTGTGAAGGAAAAGCCGTAAAAACAAAAAAAGGAGGTGCCTGACACGCTGTCACACATATTTAATGAGTTCTCGCAGTCGGAAAATTAAAACGGGCTCTGACGCGTGTTACATCTTATCTCCTTTGCTCTTTTTCCCTTTGTGATTTTCTGTTGTGTTTCCAAGACAAGCACGGGAGGTGCCAGTGGAATTCGACGCAGCTTTTCTTGGGAAGCAAACTCTCTGAGCCTGGAGGTGGCGGAAGTTTGGCACAGAGATTGAAGGGACGGAGTTACAGTAGAGCCATAATCTGGACTTCCAGAGAAGAGGCGACATAGAAATTAATGTTATCAGTCTAAATGGATGAACACAGGCTGGAAAGTAACCAGGGTTCCACGATTGTTGCTTGATGAGATCAGTGATCAATTACAAAAAAGGCTAATGTTTCTGAGATTGAATCATCATTTTAAGAATCAGCTCAGGAATTTTTTTTTTCTTCTATTTTGGAATGAGAGGTGCTTAAAAATAGATGATCTGACATCCAATATAATTTACATTTCTTTCAGGATTTGTCTTATTTCATTAGTTTGATTTATTTTTTTGCTTTATAAAACACTAAACATAGACATAACTTCTGACTCTGTCTCCTATTCCTTCCTGTTCTAATCTAATCTGGCATAGAATCTGTGTCTTTTATGTCACATATGTGCTGCTGCAGCATAGAACCATTAAACTAAAAGCTAATAAGTTGGGGCTATGTAACAAAAGGACAATTACCACCACAAAACCAAAGGCTAATGTTTGATTTACTTAGCAAAAGCATATTTAGCACCACAAAACTCGAGGCTAATAAGTCAAAAACACAGTACCATAAAACTAACAGCTAGCAAAAGCACAGTTAGCATCATAAATATAGCAGCTAATAAACTTGTTTTAATTGGCAAACACACATTAGCACCATAAAAAATTGTGGCTTATCAGTTTGGTCTATTTGGCAAAAGCACAGTTGGCACCATAAAACTAGAAGCTAGCAAAAGCACAGATAGCATCATAAATATAGCGGCTAATAAGCTTGTTTTAATTGGCAAACACACATTAGCATCGTAAAAATTTTTTTGGCTAAATCAGTTTGGTCTATTTGGCAAAAGCACAGTTAGCACCATAAAACTAGAAGCTAGCAAGAGCACAGTTAGCATCATACATACAGCGGCTAATAAGTTTGGTTTATTATACACTGACATAATGTGGTAAAAGAACCATTAAACCCAAGTCATTTGTGGTTCAGCCCATTTGAAGGCATTGGGTGTGTGTCATGTGAAGGACCCTCTCTGTAGGTACAAGACATGTGACCACTGATCCACAGATCCATACACATCCATAGACACTGGTGCAGGAAACAAACACCGGGGCGTCACACTGTAACCTCTGCTTTCTAATTGGCTGCTAATTAGCAAATGAGTGTGACCTGCAGGTCTTTACTCAGCTGTTAAAAAATGAAAAACAAAGGACTTTTACACATTCACCTGAAGAGAGAAAAAAACTGTCTCCAGGATCAGATGATTGCACATTTCTGCAAACCACAAGTATGCGTGAGCTCATGTCCCTGAACAAAATATTAGCTGTACTACGTAATATTTTATAGTTAAAAATGTAGTTTTTGTCAATCAACCATTCTGTTTTGTTTTCATGTCTGTGGAGACTTTTTTGTGTTACGACTGGAGGAAGAAGCACACGTTCATACAGCATCACTGCGGCTAAAAACACCAAGAAGCTCCAGTGTGAAAAGGTTGTGGGTGCAACGCCAACAGTAATCGCAGCTGCAGTTCCAGCATGTGACACTAAGGTAAACACATCAACACTAAACTAATCGTAATGGTGTAACTGATTCATCTGTAATATTTTTTAGTAATTAAAAACAAGTTTTCAATGTATTTTTCTGAAGATTTTTAAAGTATGAATAGTATTCTTTAATTCATATCACAAAGAAATCTTTAAGACGGAATATTTTTGGTATGTGGACAAAACAAGACATTTGAAATTGTAATTTTTTAAGTTTTCCAACATTTTATGTACCAAACAGTTACTCAAATACTCAAGAAAGTACTTGCTAAATTAATCAGTTATGGAAATACGGGTTCATTTCAGCCCTAGAGACACGTAAGTAACTAAAGTACCAGTGCTGTCTGAAAGCAGCTTAGAAGTATCTAAAATATTTGTGATATCTAAAAATGTTGATATGACACGTATGAAAATTTGCCAATACATCACATTCAAACAGTTTTTCTGGCTGCCACTAACTGTCGATGGAATTTTTATTATTGTTATTATGATGAATATTTTTGCCTAATGTAAATGCAGCTGATTCCAGGGAAGAAAAATCATTAGTTTCATATTAAATGGTGCAAACAACACAGTGTGAGACAGAACATTTCAACATTAGTTAAAGTAACACTCTTGAATCTGGCTCGGCTGCTGCTGCTGCTGCTGCTGCTGCTGCTGCTGTTGGAACCTGCAGCCAACATTATAATTCACATTTTCAGAGTCTGGAACTGAGATTCCTCCGATGTGAGTCCAGGTTAAAACAGTATTTTTCCTTTAATAAATTAATGATATGTGTGCGTTTTCATGTGAGATTGAAAATCTAAACAAAAGAGACAAGAAAATAAGTGAGGTAAATATTCGGACCGTTCTGTTCCCTTCTTAAAAACCAAACCATCGTCCAAACCTCGCCGACTTTAGTATAAACTGGTTTCATTCCTGCATTTTTAAAAAGTTCAGTTTGTAAACACATTGAAGTCGACAAGTCAGAGTCTTGGATACAAATATCTGAAGGTCACATTTGCAGAAACACCAACGAGAATAGACGACGCGCTTCTTGTTGTCAAGACGCCAATTTATAAATCAGGATTAGAGACAGAAATATCAACTCTGGGTGTTTTAAAGAAACAATAACAAGCTGCTGTGAGTCAGAAATCACAAGGCGCAAAGTTCTGCTCATAGTTTAAGCTTTTTCTGTGTTTTGACAGCTCATGGCAGAAGATTCACAAACAACGATTCACAGGGAAGGTTTCCAGAATAATCCATCAAATAATCCATTAAAATGATACTGATACTTGGAGGCAAATATTACTTTCTATGAAAAAGCTTATTTTCATAAAAAAGGCCAAAATTTTGGTGCCATTTTTTAGTAGAACAAATAGAACATTATTGCAATGACTTCAATAAATATTTTTTCATATGATTTTTTTTAGCTTCTTAAAATAAAACAGGAGTAACATACTTTTTTTTTTGTCAAAAATAATGAATTAAATAAGATCACAATAAGCCACCTATATAGGACAGTATATAGGTGAGTTTGTCATTTTCAAATTTTGTTCCGATAAAATGTACAACTGAACAGAAAAATGTTTAATTTTGGTTATTTTAATTTGAGATTAATCATGAGATTAGATTCTAAAAGAAACATATCATTTTTTTTTAGAATGTATTGTATCTTTGGGCAGTTTCTTTAAATTGTCCAACATTTTCCAATTAATTCTTATTAATTACAATTTGGAATATTTCAAAAACTTTCTTGAAGCAAAGTTCCCAGGGAAAGTTTCTGGACGTTAACCGGGAATTTTCCAGCAAATTGTAGGTCACAAACTAAGTATATCTTTTTAATTTCTGAGATTTCTAATGACTTAAATCAACTTTCCTGTGAGATCCAATAAAAAGCCATAATAGCAGAACATTAATAACGTTAAGTGAAGCCGTCATGTCATCGCGCAGGTTCTGGGACAATGGAAGTAAAAAGCAACAGTTCATTTTTTGATGAATGTGCTGACACTTTGATTTATTTTTCTCCGATTGTGCACACGCAAACAGACAACAACAACAACAACGTTCCACTTCACCACAGCTCATGCTTCTATTTTCATATATCGATCTAAAATATCTGAGATTAGCCTGTAATCCAGTGCACATGTCCGTCAGAGCTGAGTGGGACCCAACTGTTCCACGGAGCGGCTCTTTCTATCTTCACAGATCAGCAGAAAGAAAACCAAACAGAGAACAATCAACATGTGTAAACAGCAGAGTAATTACTCCATCATCATCATCATCATCGTCATCATCAGCTGCTGCTCTCTGCTCCCAAACCTGTCAATCAAACCTCATGGTTTTCTGAAACAATAAAAATGTTGTTTTAGAAAATAATTACCGCAACATAAACTCACATCACGTTGATAAAAATCGTAGCTGCTGTAGGATGTGTCGTAAAAGATTAATTTGTTACTAATTTAAATGTTAATTTACACTATCAGCTCAAAGTTTTATTGTTTTATCATCAAATCTACTTGGAACTGGAAAATATGAGAATGTAAGTGTCTTTAAAGGCATTTTTAAAGTTTTAATCCCATGAGGTACATCAGTGGTTCACAAACTTTTTAGCCCCCAACTCCCAAATAAAGCTTAACATGAGATTAGAATATTTACATTTACATAACTTCAGTTACCAGTTACTGAACAACATTAATGTACATGTAATACTGCAGTGACACTATATAGAGTATCTTCAATAAAAGTAATGTGTTTTGTTTCTTTAGTGTATTATGTTCAAGCAAGTAAAATCTTCATTCATTCATTAAACATAATATCAAAAAAATGAAACTTGTCAATAAAAAACTAAAAGAAGCTTTTTGAAGGAAAATAAAGTTGAAGGGTTAGTGGTTTAAAGCATGAAAATTTGAACTTATAAAATCATAAAAAGGGGATAAAGTCAAGAAAAAAAATGAGACGAGAAAATATTAAAAACAGCTCACTAGGAAAAGTTGTTAAAAAAGCAAATGTTCTGCTAAAAAGAAAAGTTTTAGGTCCTAATTAGGTTGAGGAATTTGTTATAATTGGCCGCTTATAACTATTAAACGGTCCAACAAATCAATCTACCTCTAAATATAACATTCATTTCCAAGGGTTAGGGTTATCTGCAATATAACTGGTTTAGATTCTTTGTGTGGAAGATATTGTGAGGTTTTGGGGCAATAACTTGAAAAACACAATATTTATGCTTGAAGAAAGCAGTAAAATTGTTAAGATTAGACCAAACACTGGGGGAAAGTTAAAGTCTGAACAGTGACCACAGCCAGAGGACGAGGTGTGTTTCACCGCCACTGCTGTCCCTCCGTCCCTGCGGCTCACCGTGACACTCATGTTTTGACGGAGAACAACGAAGCCTGCCGCCTAGGTAATCCCAGATTTCCTACGACACAGCTCTCAGCTTAAAGCAGAGAGCTTGACTAATAGCTTTCTTCTCAAATGATCGCTTTGCTACACGACTTCAGAAGGAGGCAGCGGGCGTGAAATTCAATTATGCGCACACGCTCGGCAGCCCAGTACACAGTTGTCCGCTTTAATCCCCCAATTTGCCTCGAGGATTCTCAGCCTCTTTCAGCCCGGTCTCCATGTTCTCCAGTGTTCTTCTGGACTAGCGTTGGCCTTCAGAACATCTTGTATTTTCCTCATTTCGGACTTGGACATTAAAACCCCATTGGGTCATCACCTTTCTTACATAATCTACCTTTTCTGACCTGCTGCAAGAACATCCCTCCTAATACGTTTGAACGTTCAGACTGTCCGTCTGAGAAGAATGACGCCTTCAGTAATTTGTGCAAACGTCTTATTACGACTTATTCTCCGATAAGGACTTTAAATGGAGGCATAAATTATGCCACATCTGCCTGGATTAACAAACTATCCAAGGTTTACCCAGCTTCTCACTAGAAGTGGGAATTTTCAGGTTCTTCGTGGTTTGATTACGATTCTAAAATGATATAATTAAACCAAAACAGTGTATTTAAATATCCATCATTAAATTCTCAAGTGTATTGACTTCCATTGTCATTTATTAATACACACTGGAACAAAAAAAATCACCAGAGGACCAAGGAAAGAAACAAAAATCTCAATTGTGTTTTCTCAGTTTTGTGGAGGTTTCATCGTCACTTGCTAAATCTTTCAGTGGTCGTCTTTTATCCTTGACCTCTTGGTGCTAACGTAACCAGTGTCACGGAGGGATATATATATATATATACACACACACACACACACACACACACACACACACATATATATATATACGTGTATATATATAGATTTTCAGCCAGCAAGAGTGAGAGCTGCTTCACATTTGGACGACAAACTTCCCCACTAACTCTGAGTCCGCCTAACAGCCTGGGTTGTGAGAAGCCTAAAATCAAACTGCCACTAAAATCAAAGAATGAGACGGCCTCTGATTGGTTGACAGACCGAGTAATGGTGTCATAACAACCTTGCAAATCAACTCATGGTAAAATGCATCAGTACAAGAGTCTCAATCACGGGTTTCATGTGTTACGTCAGTACAGCATGGCGTCCATTTTGTAAATTATTTGGAATCAAACAAATAATAAAGCAGGGGATGCTAATGCTAAATCCTAAATAACTGTATATATATAAAAAAGATTAACTTACTGGCTTTAATGAGAATCATGCAATAGCTCTCATTCAGGGCCACCACCCCCTGCTCTTCTAAATATGGTTTCTTCTGGTGTTAAAAACCAAGATGGTGCTGGCCAAAATTCTAATCTACTAAATATAAAAAAAATGCTAAATCTAATTCAAAGCAGATTTAAAAAAAAAAAAAAAAAAAACCTGCTACTGATATTTAAAAATAACATCTCCGAGAACATTACAGCAGAATTTTAGTCCAAACTGAAATCAGGGCTGCGTTAAAAAGTGACGAGTCAGAACTGACGAGTGAGACACAAAACTGAGAAAACACACTTTACTGATGAAGCTGGAGCTGCCGCACAACCACAAACCATGGAAAAGGAAATCTAATTAGGAAGTGCACGCTGTTCGATACACGTTATGTACTATTAAAATTTTTTTGAAAAGGAAACCACCAACTGCGGTAAACCACGTACCTCTTTGCAAAGTATGAAATCAACTCTGACACAGCTTCTGTTTATTTATTTATCTATTTATTCATTCGTTACATTCTCCTCCTCCGTTTTGGCCTGATCCACCGCTTCATTTCTTGAGTAAAAACATGAGTTAAGGTTAGAACCTCGTCCCGACTCCCCACGCTTATTTCTCCGGGCCTGTGGTCTAACGAGGTGGGGTGGCCTGGTGAAAGTGGGCGGGTGCCGGAAGAAGTGAGCAGCCGGGGCCGCCAAAGAAATGCAGGGGAGGTTTCCTGCCCGGATCCTGGTTTGGGAACACAGTATCCCAATCCCCAGACCCCCTGGAGGACGAGAGACAGACAGACGCGGGGGGTGGGGGAGAGAAATCACGGCGCGTACTCAAACTGCCTCCACTTTCGACTGCCGATCTTTTCTACATCGTCTACTGTCTCTGTCTCGGGGTCACTGCCTTGGCCTTCATTCTCGCTTCTTCACTGCACTGTTTTTTCTGTCGTCTGTGTGTGTTTGTGGGGGAGTGTGTGAGTGTGTGAGAGTCTCGGAGGGCCCGGCTGGAAGCAGCAGTCGCGGTCTGGCCCATGGTCAGGCCCTGATTCAATGATGTCCAATATGACATAACAGTGTGATTTGTGCAACAAATTGTAGATCGGCAGAAACGCTCTCTCCCTGGAGTGATTTTAATTTTGACGTATGTCGTGATCTGAAGTTTCAATTGCAATGTTTAGCCCGAGTCCAAGAGCGAAAACAACTCAGTCTGTTGTATTAGTCCACTAATGTAATTACGAGAGGCAACATATATCATAGATTACAAACAGCCGAGCCAGTTCACACAATATCTGAAGAAAGGGAACGTTTTAAAAGGTATAGTTCAGGGTTTTCTGTGTGCTTTTATGAAGTAGTGACATGGCTGCCTGTGTGGAATGGAGCTCCAGCCAATCCCAGCTCGCATAGGGCAAAATTCAGGGGTCACACCCTGGACACAACCATTCACTCTCACATTCACACCTAAGGTCATTAACTTCTACACATTTTCAGACCAGATTAAGAACCTGGAGAAAACTCACATGCAAACTGTCAGGACATGCAAACTGCACACAGAAAAGCCCTCGGTTCGGTTCTTGCTATGAGGCAACAGTGCCAGCCGCTACACCACTGTGTGGCCTCTGTTAGACACCCTTTCCAACTAAAAATCTAAAGTTGGTAAACCGCTCACTCTCCTGCACCAAAGTCCATTGAGAAAATCTGTGTTTTTAGACAGCAGGAGCACAAGAGCGGCTGGTCTACTGCCACCTAATTTGGTGAGTTTGTTTCACTGAGGTGAAGTGGAATGAAGAAATTCACTACACTAAAGTCACTAAATGACACATCTGAACTTATTGTTGGAGGTAGCAGTGGGTCAACAACTCCTGTGTGCTGTGAGGTAAAAATCGTTGAACTTTTCTATGGAATTTGGTGTGGGAAATGTGTGGTTTACAAAGTGACATAAATTAAAGTTTTTCAGTCTGAAAAGGCTATGGAACCAGTGAGATGATTAAGCAAACATGCACTTCATGAGTTGATATAGGTCACAAAATACAGAACCTCATACAACCACATTTTAAAATAATCTAAACAATCACTTTAAGATACTGAGATTATATCATCTATCTTATCAGATCTGCTGCTATCACAGCTAGATGTTTGGAAAATCAAATTCTTTCTCCCGCCTGACACAGTGATGATGTCAGGAGTCTGAAGATTCGGAGTCCAACATGATTTCCAGCGGCTCCACATGAACTTTCACACCGTTCCACAGTTATGTCTCGAGGCTCAGTCAATTATCTCGCTTAACATTGTGTTACGAGCCAGTAATGATTTAAAAACAAGCCGAAAAACAAACACACAAAAAATGCTGGCTGATGCCAGAACGAGGCGTTCCCTGGGGAGGCTGGTGTCGGACGGGGTTGAGGACAGTGGATGGAAATAGCTGTCCAGACCACGGGGAAAGCCCCCGTAAATACTGGGACAGTGACTGTGGGCCCGTCTGATGGACACACAGCTGTAGTAGCAGCGCTCATCACTCGAGTGACTTTAGTAACGGGCCTTCTGGCAGCAACTCCGCAGCATTTTTTTTTGTTTGTTTGGTTGGTTCTGTTTGTAGCCCAGCAGATGGGAAACAAGCTGGGTCCGTGTTCTCGAGAGGTCCTGGGGGAGCCGAGGACCTGAGGGAGGAGATACTGCCAGAGTGCCATGTCGGCTTGGCATGACCGTCGGCACACGTCATGGAGTTTACTCACATGTAGTACACACACGGTGGTGTGTGTGAATCCAGACAAACATGAATGGTGAACTAACAGTTTGGTCCCCGTCATAAAGACACTGTTCTTTGGTTTCAGAAAAACCAAAGATATAAACGCAGGTATTTTTCCCCAATTTGATTGTGTTATGTTGTAATTGTCTATAGACCTCTGGACGTCACATGACTTGGTTTCTATGAACTGCCATGTTGGCAGACTAAGATGCAGCAAAAATGAATGGGACCGGGACTGGATTCAACCTGTAAAGAGTTCACTGTGCACTTTAAGTCCAAGGAGATCGACCGTTATATATCGCAAATCAGACAGCAGGAAACACTCAGCTTAATCTACGATATCTTAACAACATGTTTGTCACTTTATTTCTCTGTTAGACAGCCTTTTCTGACAGGAAATGGAAGTTTGTAAAATACTCACTCTCCCGCACCAAAGTCCATAGAGAAAATGGGTTAATTTAGCTCACAGCGGTGCAGGAGCTGCTGGTCTACTGCTGCCTCACGTGGCGAGTTTGTGTCACTGAGGGGAATCAGAATGAAAGTGTTCAAATGCCAAGTCAAAAAAATAGCACATTTAAATTTACTGATGGAGGCAGCAGTGGATCAACAACTCCTGTGTGCTGTGATGTAAAATTGCTGATTTTCTCTATGGACTTTGGTGCAGGAAAATTTTGCTGTTGACAAAGAGACAAACTTCAGTTTTGTCAGACAGTAAAGACACTAGAATAAAGTGGTGAACATAGATGTGAGATGGATTAGACTTCAGGTGACGGATACTATAGTCACTGCCACTGTGACTTTAAAACTATGATGATGTGTTGATTTTAGATTTATATTGCAAAAATGACAAATATATTTCACAGTAGAACTGAGCCTACAGTGGAGAAGTGTGTGTGTGTGGGCCTGCCAATGACAGACTGAGTGAACAAGAGTTTGAAAAGACTGAAAGGACAGAGCGTCGTGTCTTTGGGAGCAGGACGACCCATGTGACTCGTCCTACCCCACTTTGTGTTTCCCACACAGTCCGACCTCAGCGGAGCTACAGTAACACCGTCACATTCACAAGGGCCTTCGTCTGTGAACTTCCCCCTGCTTCGTGAGTCATAGCTGAGTGAAAGGCACAGTGTTTGTTTATGGTGCTGCCAGCTGCACATGGCATCACCGGGCAGCGTATTTCTACTTTCTATACATACGCAGCTCCTGAAAATACACCAGTCACTCCCTCCATTTACTCAAACTCAAGTAGCATTGAGGAGATTGCGTTGATATTTGTTTGAATGTTCTCAGGATAATGAAGGAATTCCATTTTTCATTATGTCTGGTGTATTTTAGGCCCATGAAGTTGCTTGCTCTCCATCATGTTCCTCATCCTATGCAACATGTTCATCTCACACTCATTAGGTTCTATATATTTTTGCCTGCTGCTCAAATTTCTGAGGGGCCGTGGGAATTAGCGGATAACATGGTCTCATATCATGAAAAAAAATGACAAATTCTGGCTGTTGTTGCCATAGGAACAGGTGCATTTGGCACAACGCCTTTTCTACTGTTAAATCTGTTAAATCAAGCATGTTTGTTCATTCCGTGAGCAAATATTCATTAAAAATGTTTGTTAGGACATGAAAGCTGTTAAACATAACGTGGTAATTACGATGTGTGGCTGTTGTGCAATGGGGCCATTATCAAAATAATGTATTCACACATTTAGGGTTGCAATATTGGCTTTAAAGTGTATTATCAGATTTCTGCAAATATGTCGACATTCCCCAATATTTACTAAACCAATTGGAAAAAAATGTTGGTCTCTCACTGTTTAATGTATAATAAGTTATTTTTTTTTGCACAATAAAGAAAATCTATACCTAAACCTGGTGTGTGTTCATGAAAAATCTACATATGTCATGTGTGTCAACAGTATGCTGGAAAGAAATCTATGTTTTTTAAGGATATTTTAAAATCCCACCTATTTATTCTGGTTTTTGTGCTTTGTTTTATAATTTTGTGGTATTTTCTTAAATCATTATTTTCATTCTCATTCATATTTATTTCAAAAGTTTCATAAAAAGACTTTTTTAAACTTTCTTTAATGAGTTTTATACTGTATGTTTCCTATTATTAACTGCTTCTGCTAATGCTATACAACTAGAGGAACAATAATACTGCAACCAAGAAGTATCCTGATAAACTAGATCCTCTATGGGAGTTTTTCTAATTAATTCATAGTCATATTTGTAATATAAAACATAATAAAAAAGAAAAACTTACTAAATTGTAAAAGATGTATTGTAAAAATAACACGATATAGCAAGTGAACAACCACGAAGTGGCTGCACATGGAAAACAAGCACTGGAATGAATGAAACAAGAATGACATATATGAAAACCATGTGATTCATGGATCCATAATGGAAAAAAATAATTTTCCCTCTGACTTCTGTCCTTTAAAACAAACACACACACACACACTTATCGATAAAGCTTAATTAAATAAAAACAAAAAAAAAAACTCTGCACCTTAACAAACCACTGTCAGTGTTTTCTGAGGGAGACAGGAAGAAGGTCTACAAATAGCTTTCCCATGAGCATCTGGTCGAAAATAAAATCAAGGGGGCTGGCAGAGGCCGCCCACCGCTCTGGTGCGACCCTGTCATGGGAACTGTGCTCAATTGTCTGTGGAGATTTGAGCAGAGTAAATGCAAATGTCAGCCTCTTAGTATCTGTATTTACATCACTAACACAAAAAAATCTTTAACGTGGATTTGAAATGCTAAACAATATGACTGTGGTTTGTTGTACTTTTATCTCAAGCAAGATTTGGCACAATAAACAAACTGGATATTCAAATAAACTTCCTCTTTTTTGCCAGTAGGGTGCAGCCTTCTTTAACTGAAGATGTTGGGGGATGGTCCAATGGTCAGTCACTGGTAGAAGTCGCTGAATTAATTGTGATAAAATTATGTTTTAGAAACAAAGAAAAACATGTGAAGCATCCTATATTTACTGTTTCCTGGATGTTTCAGAGGTGTCCTGGACTAAAGAGGGCGCTAAACTTCTAAGTCTTCATGTCTTGTAAGGACTAGCTATCAGCCGCCACTGTAGCAACTGAGTTTGACATTAGCAGCTACCGTTTCTAGAAGCTGTAACTAATGTTTAAACTTAAACAACTATTAAGTAAGTATTGGCATCTGGCATCTGGCTACAGCTACCCGCTACTCTATAGTAGCGGGTAGCAGCTAGCAGCTAGCTAGACACAGGGGTACTGGTTTTTGACATGGAAGCAGCTTTAGCCGTGTCGTTTCAGCCTTATTTTTGACATAAGCTGCTATTGTACTTTAGCAGCTACTGGTGTCAGACTACATTAACTATGGTCATCCAACACTGAAACTGCTACTGTAGCTTTAGCAGCTACTAGCATGTGACTAGAAGAGCTGCTAACGTCACTGATGCCAAGGTGTCAGGCTACGGTTGCTAGCTGCTACTAGGAAGCACATGACAATGAGCATGGAAAGAGTAGAATGCTACCTTTAGTGAAGTAAAACTACTGTACTTCCAGCTGATACTGAAGTTGCTAGCTGTTACTGTAGTTGCTAGCTGCTAGTAGCTGCTAATAGCATTTCATCTGCTAATAGTTGCTACTATAGTTGCTAGCCGTTACTGTACTTACTAGTTGTTACTATACTTGTTGCTGTAACTATCTGCTACGATAGTTGCTAGCTGTTAATAAATGCAACTGCAGTTACTAGCTGTTATGGTAGTTTTTGCTGCTACTGTAGTTGTTAGCTGTTACTGCGGTTATTTGCTGTTACTACTTGCAACTGTAGTTGCTAACTGCTACTAGCCACTAACCATTGTGAGCTCTACTCACAGAAGCATAAAAAGTTTTAGCAGCCTTTTTATTGAGGTTAAGCTAATTTGAACATCCACAGGATTATAAGAAGGATACAGTTATCCCCTACAAACATTCATTTATTCACCGACTTAAAACAAACACAACCTAAACACGTGTGTGACATCACCTCTTATAAATGGCTGTGCTCTAACGGCAACAAAAATAAATACAACTATTTTTAGTAAATCTAGTAGAATATCAAAATGGCGCCGTGCCAGCGGCTGCTCGATACAGGAGCTCTCTTCGTGTATTTTTAGTTTTTTCATGTTACTGTTGTCCTTTTTTAACTTATTAAAAAAAAAAAAAAAAAAAAAAAAATTGGGGGGGGGGTTCTTCTTCTTGTCTTCCTTACCTGATGTGTATGCTGCTGTATCAAAAGAATTTCCCCTCGGGGATGAATAAAAGTACTTCGTATTCGTATTCGTATTCGTATCAAGTTCTGTTTTTGTGCTAATTTTGCTCATGAATAAAAATAATCAGTTCACCTCTACTTTCCTGCATTGAATCTACATCCCTGTGTGTGTGTGTGTGTGTGTGTGTAAATGTGATGAGTGAGATGAAGAATCAGTAAATCGCATTAAAAGTATGGGAGTGAAGAGCCAATAAGGCCTGTAAACAAAAAAAAAAAATCGGGGCATGCGGGCCATTATCGCCAAAGTAAACAGACACACACGCAGCACACTTCAACAAAAACATTTACATTAAACACCACACAAAAGACCATTTATTAAAAGAAAACAAGAATTCTTTGCAAAGCTGAAGCATCTCCAAAAAACCACCAAAAGCCCTTGTTTCCAGCAAAGAAAAGTAAGAATTCCACAGAAATGAATCAGGTACTTTGAGAAGCAGAATCGGCTTAAGTGACGCACACGCTGTTCACCTTTGTCTGCTTTTATTCTCAGACTACACTCTATTTTAGGGACCTCTGATGACTCCATCTTGGCCACATCTCCCTTTTTCCACTGTTGAAAAAAAATATATAAAGTTATTCATAATCATCCCAATAACTCTGCAGTGTTTGTGCAGCGTGATAAAGCAAAGGGAGCGTTCACAATCTAAATTTGCATTCTTCCGAGGTGAATGGCTCCAACAGATGGAGTAATACAGTTTTTCTGCCTCCTCCCACTGCAGGGAGGCTGTTTACATGGGGACAGCTCAGAGATCCAAAGACAAGACAACGCTGCTGCTGCTGCTGCTGCTGCTGCTGCTGCTGCTGCTGCTGGCTTCTCCCCACAAGTGAGGCCGCCTTGGGTGGGCAGCGTTTCAAGATCATCCCCAACAAGTACAAGAGGAATAAAGGAATTGACAGATTTTGTGCCAAATAGTCGGTTTTATGACACGGCCCTCCTCTGAAGTGCTTTATCTCCACTTTAGAGCCTGTCACTGTAAAGGGCAAAGCTGAAATATGAATAGCTTATCCTCACAACACTAAACCAGAAACAGAAAGTCACTGAAGATGGAGGGAATCCCCCGGTTATCTCATCTGTGCTGTTTCAAGGGTGCAGGTCAACACCAAGAGGTCAGGGGTCAGAAGAGGGGCATTAAACTGAGGCTTGAGGGTTCACTGGACAGGGCCTCAGGTCCTGCACCGCTCTCAACTATCTGGACTCAAAGTAATCAAAAACACAAGCCCATTCCCCCAGATAACACTAGTGGGAAAAGCTTTATGGTGCAATAAAATAGATAAACATTAATGATATAAACAGTGTTTTCTCTTGTTGCTGACAAACTACAGCCCTACAATGCAAATGAAAGCAACTTCCACAAACACATGTACCACAGTTAACACCTCAGGCCTCAAAATACAGATTTTAGCAATCTGTAATCAGCCATAAGGAGTAACCATAAAATCCAAGGAATTATGGGTAGATGGCTGTTGACATGCAGAATGATAACCAGCATCTCGCAGCTACAGCCATCAAGCTAAAATCTTGGATCAAATATAAAAATGAGTGAATGACTATCAAACTAAACAGTTAGCTGGTCATCAAGATGGCGTGTAAGACAAACTAGAGCATTAGAAACACCACTATTTTTACTGTTAAAAGCACTTCTGTTGTATTTGTTTTGCAGTAAAGCAGTCGTACATATAGTACTGTAAAATTTCTAACTATAGACATTTCGCTATGTGTGCGTAAAATACCATGTAGAGCGTTGTTACTGACTGGAATTGCAAACAATGGCTAGCGACTACTCAACTGGAACGCGGTAAACTGGGTCACTCCAGTTCTGAGACTTCCAATGTGAATGGAACGCAGCATAATATCTGTACACAACTGAATGCTAAAACCTTAGGTAAAAAAATTGTTATATATGAAATTCAGCCAATGATTATTTTAATAAATTAATATAAGCTGTACCTTTGATAGTGGTTTTGTTATGATTTTATGGCATATGCTCGAATAAGTAGGATTTGTAGAAATGACTAACAGTTAACCGCTCACTAAACAATGAGTTAATTTGCTGTTTTGCTGATAAAATCTGAAAAAAATGCCAATTAATCAATTTATATAGAAAAGAGTGTATAGCTACATTCAGTGATTTTGATTTGTATTATATTTTTGTTAGTTATAATCATAGACATCAACTTGTATGACTGCCTCAGTTTCAAGGTTTAAAAAAAATAATAACCAGGGTTCCCACACCTTAGTTGACATCAAATTCAAGGACTTTTCAAGGACTTTACAGGACCGGTTTCCTCAAATTCAAGGACCAAATGTGCTGACACAGCTTCAAATAGGAGGGCAAATTGTAACTTGTTGACTTGCCGCACGCTCTGCATCTGGACATGTGATTGTCTTTGGGATCTTGAGCTTTGTCATTTGCAATTATCTTGGATAATCTTGGAATTTTCATTTCCCAGGCATCACGTCATTTGCTCTCTATTGCTTTACGTCACTCACTCATTGATCTACATGGAATCTCACGTCAACGGCGGAGAGAGAGAGAGACAGTGGACAGTGTCCACAACACCGCTAGTAATTATGACTCCACGTTTGTTCAGCGTAGGCCTAGTCTACGTACATCAAGCAATGTAAGGCATGAAACAGTAGGTGGCGTCGTAACAAAAAAGGGGATATCAAAAATATCAACTGAACTCCTTTCAAGCACAAAATCCAAGCACTTTCAGTGGCCCATGTCTATTTAGGGTCATTTTCAAAAACTTTAAAAGGGCCTTGACATTTCTTTTTCAAAGTCACACTTTCAAGGATTTCAAGGACCCCTGGGAACTCTGATTAATAATTAAAAAAAAACAAAAACATTAACACTTTTGATTACAAGCTAGGTGGAATCCAGAGCTGCTTGAGGATCACCTGCCAGTCCTGCGTCTTATCTCCTCGCAGAGCTTCACTCTGATCGAGCACAACTTCTGCACAATTCTTTCTTTCAGCGGTGAATTTATGGGAAACACAGTCCGTCTGTGTTTTCTCCCACAGCCTGAAGGCAGAACACGGGCTTCACCCTTCCACCTGTACTTCATTACTCCTCTCCGTCACGACCGAGGTACATCTTGTATCTTGTCTCTCTATTTTAACATAATTCACGGGTCACAAAGTCAGGCTTGAACCCGACACAGGATTGTTCTGTTTTATTTATCCTCACCTAACGTCGAAGCATATTTCCATCTGTGCATTTTTATGACTTATATATTTTCCTGGAACAAGAAACTTCCAGACCTTTTTTGTCCCCCCTCTTGGGGAAACTAATTACTGCAATTACTCAATCACTACCCAATTCTTTGAGACGACTCAACTAAATACAAATAAATGGTTTCGACCGAGCCATTAATCCCTTGTGCAATGTAAAGATTATACATATTCCCGTGATAAAACTAAAAACAGAACAGCTTTCCCTCTGAGTACTGTTCAGCAAGAATGCTCTTGAAACACATAAATACAGGACATAATTCAAATGTTGCTACTCTCATACACGGAGCCTTCAGTCTTATTTCTCATTATTCGCCCTTCACTTCATGTTTAAACCAAGAGAAAGCATTAGCCAAGGCTGCACAGTCTCCAAATCATCACCAAAATCTAATTTCTCCCTTAAGCCAAAGCTTACATTTTTTTGTCAAACAAATATTTTTCGAGACCTTTATATAGTTAATACAGTTGTCACATCAGCTACAGGAATTTGGCAGCAAATATTGTTTATTTTCAAAATGGACTACTCCGTCAGTTGGTTTCACAATTAACTTGTAACTGACTACTTGTTGGGCCCATAAAATGTCAGTTCAAATGTTGAAAACTATTGATCTGTGTTTCTAAAAACCTGGAAAAGATGATGTTCTAAAATGTCCTGTTTTGTCCTCAAACCAAAATAATTCTGTTTTAATAATTTCTTTGCTGACCTGTCCAGGTTGTACCCTGCCTCTCGCCCTATGACTGCTGGCACCAGCGCCCCCCCGCGACCCTCAGTGGAGGATAAAACAGTAGAAAATGTGTGAGAAAAATATTCATATTCAAGAATCAGAGAAACATATTTGAATTATTGAAAAGACAATCAAAGCGATTAATCACCAAGACAGTTGACGATTAACTTAGTAACTGATTAATCAAGTAATTGTTTCAGCTTTAAACCAATCAGAACGCCAGGTCTTGACTGTGTGAAGAAAATGAGACAAATGGGACATTTGTCAAACTGTCCAACAGTCATGCTAAAATCCATTTAGCAGTGACCCAATCTCCAGTGTTGTCTGTACCAATGTATTTCTTTTCCTTTTTGCATCAAAATTTCCCCCCAAATATTTAGAATGTCATTTCATATCACTGCACTGATGTGAAAAGCATAACATCATCTGCAAAAGGTGCAACATTCCCACCTTGACCAGGCTGTGTAAAAAGTTAAAGTAGCAGCTGAACCTTCCATATAAAAGGACAATAAATACGTAAAGACCCTTAAACTCATCAAATACTTCTCAGTCTCTCTGATCCCTCCGACCCATTCCACGCTGACATAAAATGCTACGCACATGGGCATCGCTGACAGCGGCTCCTCCCCTCCATCATGGGTCAAGCAATTCATCCTGAGCAGTGGAATTAAAGAAAGCAGATGTTAATCCCTACTGAGATTCAGAGATGCTGTGATCTCATGACTGCCGCTGCTCGTGTTATTGGAAAGCATCTGATTTGCTGTGGATTGTAAAGGTCTGGTGTTTTCGCTGTGGAGACGTAAAACAATATACGTCTCTACCCAAAAAACAAAAATAAAAAGTAAAAAAAATCTATTACACTCATGCATGGCGTGCTTTTCTAGTCTTGATGACCACTCAAAGCTGCTTCACATTACAGTTTTGCCATTCACCCATTCACTCACACTTTCATAGAGCACAATTATGTGCAGTGCATTTCCTACTACTCGTCTTTAATACCAATTCATAAACCCATTCACACAGCCGGGAATCAAACCGTAGGTCTGATGCCTAAAGTGCATAGATTAATTCTAAGGTTTATTTTATTAATAAATTATTAATCAATTACTAAATTAATCATCAACTAATTTGATAATTGATTAATTGGTTAGTGTGTTTTATTTTTAACAACTAAAACAAGTTTTAGTTATTAAGATTTTTCAGGCTCTTAAATGTGAATATTTTCTGGTTCTTTGCTCAATATAACAAAGAAATCATTCAAAGAGAATAACGTTGGTTTGTTGACCAAACAAGACATTTGAGAACATCATCATCATTCCCAGGTTTGGAAAACACTAAGTGACATTTTACAGCCCAAACGAGTACTCAATTAATCGAGAAAAGAATTGACAATTACGAAAATAATCATTAGTTGCAGCCTTAATTCATTCTTAACAAAAGATTTCAACCCCGATCACATATTCGGACAAACGTCCCATACGTGCTCCTTATCTGCAAGACATCATTCCATTAACACATGGAGAAAAAATAAAAAAACTAACATAAATTACATGTACAATAAGCAGAGAGATGTTTGAGTGAGAGTGGTTTGATGTTTCAGTTTGGAAATAATCCTTGTGCTGTTTGGGTGTGACGGTTATAAAGGCCACATGAGGCTTCCCTGTGACGAGCCGCAGTAAATGTCACATCCACCGATGTTTGGTCCGGCAGACAAAAGGCACAGCATGGAGCAGGTAAACGCACACAGAGGCTCCGCAGAACCGAGTCAAACTAACTAAACAACGGCTCCTGCACAGGATTGAGACGCCGAGTGTGTGTGTGCGTGGTGGTATTTTGGGAGGGAACTTTTATGGGGTGGAAAAATGTACCTACAGAGTCACTTCTCTGCACAAACAAGCCATAAAAATCATCATTCTGAGCCTTGACACGAGTGTCAGGGCTTCATCTTTTATAACTCTCACTGGAGTCTCAAGTGTAAAACCACGGATAGCTGTGGTGTGGAGGTCACTGTGAGGTAAGAAAGTGGTTTCTAGTGGAAGTACCTGTTCTTAAAGGAAGGTTTAAGTATAAAATGCAAAGAAAAATTTGTCTTAAAGGCTTAAGATGGAAGTGACAGAGTCTCAAAAAAATTACATCTGACCAGCTCAGGTTCAAAAGAAATGGATTCAGACTCAAAACTGTGATTTGTGTCACATTTTATTCACTTTGAAAGCTTCATGGTAATGCCAAAATGAGAATTTCTTTGTTAGTCTTGATCTGTCTCACACTTAAAACTTGGGTTTCAATGGTTTCAAAACACTGGGTCGGGACCCACAGATGGGTCGTGGGAGATTTTTTTGGGGTCCCTATGCAAATTTGCAGAATTTTCTGAAAATTTTAATTTTAAATAATTTACATCATAAAATGGTGCTTGCTCTTGTCCCGATTTATATAGAAAGTTTGGAAAACACTGTAATCATGCTGCACAGTGTACACACACATATACACACTGAAGGACTTACCTGCTCACTGGCCTTCAGAACATTCCTATTCAAAGTCACGATCAGATGACGTTAGCCTGTGTGATAAAGAAAAAGAAAGAATAATGTCAAAGATAATGTATCACACACTCAGGTGCCACATTATTAAGTACACTTTTTTATTTTGAATCCCCTCATTTTTTTATGAGGGGATTCACTTCTTAAATATCAGAATCTATGTAAGATGAGAGAGGCGGTTTTGTATAGAGGTCGACTGATATTTTTCTGTGGGCCACACCAGAGCCGATTTTAGAAACTGGGACAGCGAATGGCTGATGTTTGACACCAATTTATTTGGCCCATATATGTAGTAGATTTTCTTTTGTACAATACACAAACAACATTAATTGTTGAACTTTCCATTCTAAATATTTACAGTTTTTTTTGTATTTTTTTTTCAACAAAAGATAAAGTTAAAACTAAATATCTTGGTATTATAATTTGGGATGGGACAATACCACATTTTTTGTGTACGGATACGGATATACAGATATCTGCCGATACCATTATTAGTCCGTTACAGTCATTTTAGACCATTTATGAACTATGAAGCTGATACCAACACATTTTTGGTATCAAAAATGCTTTGGCTGATTTCTATTTACATTTTTACAGTCTGTGCGTAGTGAAGAATGCAATATATAGCATTTTTGGAATGTATCAGATTTTTTATCTGTCCGATATCTGATCCAGTGATTTTGGCCAGTATTGGACTGATACTGATGTCGAATACCATCCCTAATTATAATATAATAATACTTTATAATTGGCTGGACACATTGGCAAAAATTTATAAATAAATAAATAAATAAATAAATAAATAAATAAATAAATAAATAAATAAATAAATGTGCATTGGTCATTAGCGGAACTGATTTTCAAACATTAGAGAAAAAACCCAGATGGATCAACTGCAACAAATTACTGCAGGATATTGTGTTATCTTCTGCACAAATGTGCATCTGCATCAGCTTTCTGCATCAGTTGTGGTCGAGTGATATGTAAAAACAGTTTAGTCTTTGATTGACGGTGCATAAAACAATAAGGTAAAACCTCTTAAAAGCTTCAACTCTTCCTGTGGATCATGCCATTTCTGACATTTCTTTTTTCTTTTCTTTATTTTTCCTCTGGTGGGGCAACAAACTGCCAAGATGCTTGTAATCGAAGCAGCCAATAAATACACCAGAATGGCATGACAGGAATGTTCACACAGTGGTGATGTGGATCCCACAGAGCGCCAACAGCTCCGTCAATCCCACCGGGATCTGGGAGAACAGGGAGACTGCAGCATTCCAGCTCAGAGAAGGAGAAGACTTGATGTCTGCATCTTCAGAGAGGAAAACCTCGACTTATTGTGCAAACATGTGGAGACTGTATACTGAATGAAATATATGGCTAAAAAAATTACTTTAAGCCAAATTATTTGTTGTTAGAGCGTTGTTCTGGTTCTAAAGCAGATTATCATGGCTGACCGGAACAATCAAACCTGTATTTCACAATGTATCAGACCTTAATAAAGAATTTGCTTATGTTTTGTGAAGTGTGGCAGATATGCCCTCACTAAAAACATGGCAGCCACCAGGAAAAACCAGTGATTTTAGTCACTAATACTCATCTTATAAAATCTGCACCTGTTTAAATCTATGTCTTAAGAATATGTTTACTGCTTATTCTAGAGGTTAGATAGCTTTTTCTAAAAGGAAAATTAAAGTTTGTTTTATTATTTAATCGTCTCGCTCTCTGTGCACCAAATTCCATAGAGAAAGCCAGTGAATTTACATCTCAGCAAACAGGAACGACTAGATCCACTGCTGCCTCCACCAGTAAGTTCAAATACGTTATTTTGCAACTTCGGCTTTTGAAAACCTTTGTTTGAATACACCTGAGTGACATAAAATTAGCAAATGAGGCAGCAGTAGACCAGGAGCTCCAGTGTTCTTGCAAGCTAAAAACGCAGATTTTCTCTATGGAGTTTGGTGTGGGAGAGTGAAACTTCAATTTAGAGCCATAAAATTATGATTAACCATGAGATAAAGTGGCAAACATGTTAAAAGGACACAGATTTAATCAAGCGAGTTTTGGAAAATCTGTTTTCCCTTGTGTCCCCGCTGACAGCCATGTTTTCAGCGAGAGCTGTCCCACGCTAGCTCTCGGTGCTTCGATAAAACCAGCACTATCCCTTTAAGTTGCTGACTCACTGGATAAACTGTTGTGGAGTCGGCATGGTTTAATAGATGCTGTAAACATAATTCTTTCCCATGTGATAAGACGACTGGGAGCGAAAAACATTTCTAAGGAAATGACACTGACATGAAGTCATGCCGTTTCTCTCAGCTACTCTAATGACAGCGTCGAGTATTATGTTCGGACAAAGAGCCAATGACAACAACAACAACAGTTACCCCTAATTTTCATTATCTCCCAACACTCTTCCATTAAATGTACTCAGAGCATCTCTTTTGGCAACAGTCGATGCCAAAAGGAAATTGCTCTTCTGCTTCTGTCATCAATACTTTGAGATTTGTGTCTTCCTGGCATCACATACATCCTTTTTTCTCCGCAGGACTGATGGATTTAGAGAGTGGTCTGTTCCAGGACACAGACAACGACACCGTAAACCAGCAGTGGAGGAATTCACCACCTCATCCGTGCCCATTCGTCCAGACCAGTGCCCATTCTTGACAGTTTTACTTTGGTCTTTATCAGTCCTGATTTGATCTACGTTTGAGACGGACTGCGGGGATTCAAACCAGGAGAAACAACAAGATCTCTTCCTACGTATTCATTATAGGCACATCATACAACAATGTTACTCTGGTACTTTTGGTTAGGGCTTGGTGAGTTTCTTATTTGAATTTGCTGCCTTTAATGGGTACAGTTATGTATTTATTCCATGTCCAATCAATTTGTCTGGCATAAATGTATGATTTCTTTTGTGGAAAAACAATATTTAAAATGTGGGTGTATGAGGTACAAAGACAGCCACTGACGAATTTGCTTTATCTCTCCACTGGCCAGACTTTTCCTGACGAGAACCTAAGGTTTGTGCTGAATTGCACACAGCTCACTCTCCTGAACCAAAGCCATAGAATTAAGTAGGTATAGATATTATTAAGTTCGTTAAGATGTTCCCTGTTTCTCCATTGCATAAAAGATTCAAGTGAGAGCAAGACAATTCAGACAATTAAATATAAGAAATTCACTGTGCAAAGACTATAATTCCCTGCCACGATCTCCAATGACACTTTGAGGAATCATGGTTCACAGCCAGTGTCACTGAAGTGCCGCTCAATTACCAGTATTAGTGGCAGAGGAACCGACCAACCCTAAAGGCGACCACAATGGAACCAGGTGGTACCCAACAGGAAAACATCAACTCGGCCAATTAGCCATGAGCTCATATGTTGCCAAAACAGCCATTAATCCAAGGCCCCAGTCAAAGGGTGAGTGGACTCACAGGGTGAAAGACAAAAGAGGATGTATGTGATATGGCAAACAACAGAACTGACCGTTTATTATGAGTATTTATGGAGCACAATTTCAGCCTTTATTACAAGATTTGATTAAGCTGTTTAGAAAGGTATTTTAGAACTGAAGAAGTCAATTCTATACAGTTTAAAGTGATAGTTAAGTGGATTTTAGCCACTTAACAAAAGGCTCACTTGAGAAAGGATGAGTTAGTCAACCTTTTCTGACTGAAAACTCAAGTTTGAGAAAGGGCTCACTGTCCTGCACCAAAGTTCATAGAGAAAATCAGTGTTTTTCGGTCTTGTGGACAAAGGAACTGCGACTCTACTGCAGCACTGTTTAGTAGGTTTGTGTAATTTAATAAAATCCAAGAGAAGGATTACAAACACCCATGTTTGAAAATATGGATCAACAACTCCTGTGTGCTGTGATGTAAAATTACACATTTTCTCTTTGGGATTTGGTACAGGGAGAGAGCAGATTATAAAGCAAAGCAAATGTGAGTTTTTACTCAGTAAAAGGCACGAGTACGCCCCCAACTATGTGTCAGTTCCTCATACAAAGAAAAAAAAAAAAAGAAGTGAACTTTCCCTTTAAACACAGTTTCCAGAGCATTCCGCCAGCGCCTGTCCCTTCAACTGTTGTCATGTCAAGACCCCAATAATACAAACCAGTTACGAGAAGAGACCCCGCCATGTCTGACAAACTCTCTAAAAGGTATGTGTACGATGACAAATGATGAAGGCTTCAACGTAAAAAATGAACACGTGAAGTGAAAGCAGACTTCTGGGGAGAACTCCTGTCGCAAATCTAACGTCAGCCACGTGTCGTGTCATCACAGAGGTCACCACAGAAACAACGTGACAACCAGGCGAGTGATTTAGCAGTGTTTGTGGTACGGAGGACCAGACGGGGCGAGACATGCTACCTTCACGACAACAACATTCTCTAACATACGTGTAACGGACAGTTAGTGATTGTTGAGAAAGTTTTGAGGATGGATCTTTGTCACTTGAGGGCAGTTTTCAGTTTTCTGTTGTTTATAAAAGTCCCTCTACTGTCTGGGAGGCTCCACCTTTTGTTCAGCCGCTGGTTCCAGGTGTAAAGCGTCATCATTTTTCTGAGTAAAACTACATCCAGCTGTAGTTAAGAGAATAAAATGATGAAAGCAAGACTTAAAAGGTCCAGTGTGTACCATTTATAAAGGTTTATTGACAGAAAATTGTGTCTTTTTTACCACAAACCCCTAATATGAGAGATGGGGACTGTAGTAGTTTTTAAACGGAATGAAACATATCATGAAAACATCATTTCTGGTATATGTAGGCCCCTGTAGTTCTCTGACACACTTGGGAGATTTTCTATTAAATGTTTCAGAAAGACTACTTAAACTCAACTATCTAAGAATAATGACTGCAAGCTACTTTAATTTCCAAGTGTTATGGCAAAAGGATTACACAGAATGTATTAAGAAGTGGCACTATATAAGATTAGCCAAGTGAATGTTGTGTATTAAGTCCAACTAAAAGTTTCACAACGCTGCTTGGATACACTAACAAAACTAAAAATAACATAAAACAGGTTGTTTATTGTCTAAGAATAACTACTAAAACAAAAGTCTACATAAAAAAATCTTTTCCTTATAAAAATAACTAATAAAACATAAGCACATAAAAACATCTTTGATTTTTGAAGAGTAACTACTAAAACAAAACGTAAAATAAAAATGTGTGTTTATTTTATGAAAATAATTACTAAAAACATAAAATAACATTATTTTAACAAAAATCTCTGAACCTGCTGTAAAAGAACACAATTAAATGAGTTGGAAATATTTAACACTGATGTGTGCAAATGTGACTGATGTGCTCCGTCTCTTTTTTGTTTCAAATATAAACTGTTTGTTTAAGCCTTTCAAAATGAACGCGAAACATGCAGCAGGTGTTCTGGTGAAGCACAGGTGAAACTCATAACCGACATGTCCCAGAGAGAGACGTGTCAGTGAAACAGAATGTGCAAAATTTAAAAGCCCAGAACTGACACACCTGAGTGGAATGAAGCAGCAGTCACTAATTATTGTTATAAACTGCACCTGGACCTTTCCTGCTGAGAAAACCCCACCAGAACACGGCTGGACCTTTGCATCTTAATTTTTTTCCTTTTTTTCCCCCTTAATTTTAATGAATTTGCATTATAAATCTCAAAACATGGGTGTGGTTTTTTTTCACTTAGACTGAAATAAATCTGCACGTGTTTGGTGTATTCCCATCAACTTGATACAGACGTGGGTTTATAAAAAGGTTACTTAAATTGTTGTTGATCAGTCTCTGATCAAACAGCAAAACAAATGAGGAATTAAGTTGTTGCTGTATGTTGTTTGCCTTCTGGAGGCTCTTAATTAGTAAAAACTAACTTGCTAATACCTGGTTGGTCCCAAAGCTGAGGACACTCTACACAACTTTCACAGTCATTACCGATTTTCAGAAGAGTTGGAGTAAACACTAACTGACTAACCTATAACCTCTGAAAGACCAAACTCTCATGCAAACTTGCTCAACGGTTTAAAGGGTAAACAAACGCCCTTAATTGCTGTTTAAGTCATACATATCAATATTTAAAATGGACTCTTGAGGCCACCATCATACCTTAAAAAAATAGCTTTAGCTGTACCTTTAGCTAGGTTCACTTTACACAGTTAGCTGGTTTAATATAGTTTTAAACAGTTTACAGCTAATCTTCATTGCTGTTTAAGTCATAAATATCAATATTTACTCTGATGCGTCCGATGAATTGCATCCGTTAATTCCTTACAATACAGGACAATTTGGGAAGATAATCTGGTTAAACCAGCCTCAAATCAGAAGGCACCTAAGATTGTCAGAAGGGCCAGAAAATAGGCTAGACCAAAATCTAGACTATTTTCCTCTAGTGTGAGACGATAACTCAACAATCACCTGTTTTTTGTTTTTGTTTTTTTTTGTTTTTTTAAATTTCCTAGCCTTTTAAATCCTCTGTAGCCAGTAATTAATTACCTGGACATGACATCCATCTAAACCAACTCAATTTAGATGTTTCAGACTGCGGTTACAAACATAAAAATTCCTCTTCACGTGTCCAAATGGTACCTTTCATTACACAAAGTTCAATAGCTTGTTTACATCAGGTCGGGGTGTCCACCAAACAAACAGCACCACAGAACTGAGAGGCAGAAAAATGTTTGTTTACTCCGAGCAAGTCACCGGTGGGGAATGCAAGCTGTTTAGGGCCGGCCTCTGTTGATGCTTTTGTTTGTGTATGTGTGTGGCCGTGAACATACACACACAAACACAGTATGGGATTGGCTGTATGTACGTGTATACATTGTTACCCGGGCCAAACAGTATTTACACCAAACATGTGTAAGCACTCGAAGGCCACTGTGTGTAAACTCTGTATGAAAACCAATTTAGCGTAGTAAATATGAAATGGTGAAATGTTTATGCAAATGTAATTAGCAATCTAACGGGCGCTCACTGCAACAGATATTGATTGAGAACATCTGCGTAATGTGTGAGGTCATCACATTCTTAGGCAAAGGTTGCATTACGACACCCAACATGTAATCAGGCACAGTAAGCAGAGTTCTGCCAAACAGACACACACACACACATAAAGTAACAGAAAATAATCCTAATTCCACCTCGCTTGGGTCCACTATCCCTCTAAAGTCTAAAGCCTTAGCTAAAAACAACAAAACTTACCGTTTACAAAGCTAAAAGGGCGGAAAAACTTTAGCTTAAAATAAAAGTTAAACTTTACAAAGCTAAAGCAAGGACAAAATGTTGTCCAATGTCATACTTAAGCTTTATCAAAAAACTGTAGCTTTACAAAGCTAAAGCAAGAACAAATTTTCAGCTTTTGCTGAATCTTTAGCTTTACAAAGCTACAGCGATGACAAAACTGACAAAACATACCGTAGCTTTAGAAAGTTAAAACAAGAACAAAACTTTTTAGCTAAAATGTTAGCTTTACAAAGCTAGAGCAAGGACAAAACTTTAGCTGTACACAGTTAAAGCAAGAACAAAGCTTTAGCCTTAGCTAAATCTTTAGCTTAGCAAAGCTAAAGCAAGGAAAACAAACTTTTGCTTTAGGAAGCCTGAATCAAGAACAAAACTTTAACTTTAGCTAAATTATTAGCTTTACAAAGCTAGAGCAAGGATAAAACTTTAGCTTTATGGTTAAAACATAAACAGAGCTTTAGCCTTTGTTAAAACTTTAGCTTAGCAAAGCAAAAGCAAGGACAAAACAATTTTTTGCTTTAGAAAATTGAAGTAAGAACAAATCTTAAGCTTTACAAATTTAATGAAAGGACAAAATGATTATACTTCAGTTTAAAAAACAGCTTTAGCTGTACCTTTAGCTAGGTTCACTTTACACAGTTAGCTGGTTTAATATAGTTTTAAACAGTTTATAGCTAATCTTCATTATCCACTTTAAACTCAATATTTCCAATATAAGTAGGATTCAGAGGAGCTCTACAGTGTTTGTATATTTCTTTGATTTGCTCTTTTGGTACCAAACACAAACTGTATGCATACGTCTTTTGAAAATAATTCAAAACACTCAGAAAATAAAAGCTTGTCACTCTATCACATCTGTTCATAGCGACTCTGAATGTGATCAGAAAAACTCACAATCCACTTAGAGTTTATTCTATAAACACTGTGTCCTATTGTTAACATATGTAGTGTATTGTGCATGGCAGCAAATGTGATAGACATCGATGAAATCAATTTAACTGTGGCCAGATGGTTGGGCACATTCCTGTACCGGCAAATTTCAAACACACAGAGATGTTATACACAGAAAAACAAATCCTACACTCAAGTCCATTAGAGTTGGAAGCAAGAATCTCCACAATGACTACACTAAAAGAAAAAAAAAAATCAGTACTTAATTACAATGCCAAATATGCTTTTAAAGCGCTGTTGAATTAGCCTCACTGCCTGTCACTGCGTACAGTACAGCAAGCAGTGAAATCATGGTAGATTAAAAATAAACCAATTCTAACAGGTTTGAGTTTCATAAATTAATACCACTGCAATGCATGGTTTTCACCTGTTGGTTGACTTAGGCAACCTCAACTATTAATACAGTAATAGCAGGGGTGGGCAACATATTGTTGTTAGTGAACATTTATGTTTATTGAACATAAATTCCTCTATGACTTTGAAGTATAATATGAATCAAGTGATCTGAGAAAGAACCAGACTTCTGCTCCTCTTCTAGCCCAGTGTTTCCCCATCTTTCTGTTTTTTTTAAAAAGGTAACACATTATTATTCTTTGTGCCAAATATAACATTCCTGACTATTTTACTCCCATTGCTGTAACACCTTATTTCTATTTTGCAAAGGTAAACCAGCTATTTCTGACATATGACTGTTTTACATATCACAATGTTCAGTTTATGCATATTTATTTATTTAAAACATTGAGACGGAAATCTTAAACAGGGATATTTGTAAGATATACAAGTAGAGTTTAAAACAGGTAATACTATCTATATTAAAAAAATATTGGTTAATCCTGCATAAATTGAAAGACAGACTATGAGGAACTACACTTCCATAACATATCTGATGACATACAATGGTCATTTTATATTTTATATTGGACATGGAGCTCCTTTTATTAAATACCAGGAAACATATCTGCAAATTTTAATCTCCAGTGATTCTTGAACACTCTTAGAATAACTGAACTAGACTCTGGGAGACTTTTACCAATCATGGGCCAGTTCAGGGAGAGAGAGCGCCTCCTATTGACTGTTCTACTAAGCAGCTGCACATACAGATTGTAGTGGGGTACTGGAATTCGGATTCTTATGGGTGACGTCACAACTGATTGGTGTACTTCCTAGAAAGGGACCTGCTACCACCCGCTGGTGGTAGGACTCTAGGTGGTAAGTTAAGTTTTTACATTTCTAGGTGATGATAAATAAATAAAAACATAATGCACAGTATTGCTTAAAACATTTTGTTGTACCCATTAAACATATGCCTGATTTTGTGTATAGTTTTGCTGAAGGCTTTTGTGTCCTGTTGTAAAGTCACCTGCCGAGTTTGAGGCCTGTCATAAAACAGTATATCTTCCACGGCAGTATATCTTCCATGTCAAACGTCACTGCACACACTGGTGCCCTTAGTAAGTCAAGTTTGAAGTCTGTCAAATGAACCGTTGAATAGTTATGTGATCAAAACACGTCCCGCACACTGAAACTTCAAACAACTGCAGAAACGTCCAGAACAGCTGAAGAAAACGTTCCTCCATTTCAAGAAAACGTCATTACATCACAGCGTTTCATCACTGAAATATTCCAAATACTTGGAATAACTTTCTGAGGAATACCAGCCACATGAAGTCTGACTGATCCGTCATCAAAAACCATTTTCACGTCGCAGCTATTCCAGCTGTGCAGGCTTCGGTTCAGAACGTCGGGGATTTCTAATTTAAGGCTCGTGATGATCTGTGGCTGGATCCCGACAACAAAACTACATTCAGATTTATTCACTAACTCATTTATACCAAAAAACTGAGCCTGTCTTTTATCAGACTGACTGATCAGAGAGTGGATGAAGTTGACTTTATTGATCTTTTCATATAAACTCAACACAGGCCCAAACAATCTGTTCTACTAAACTAAACAGGTTCCTGTCGTCTACTGCTCATATTTAGAGCAACATTATTCCAAATATAAGGCTTTGAAGCTGCAGCGAAGGGAGAAAACTGTTTGCTCAGAATGGGAAGGTCGGGCACACGTTGAGTGCTCGACGCAAAAGAGGTTAAAAGACTGTAATCATCCCAGGTCGGAACGTGGATTACATCTCATGAACTCAATCCCTTTAAGCCTTGTCACAGACCCAGCTAAGTATTAAACAGATTCCGCTGCAGGAATACATAATGACATGTTAAAACCGTTGTGTGCACAGCAGCAGAATAACATCATTACAGTTTGCTGAGATGTTTCTTCAAACGCCAGTTTGGTTTGTACCTTGATCTTCAGAGGCTTTTTTGATGCTTCATTCCAAATATTTTTACTCAGTATGTCAAAATCAGGTGTCCTGAATTTGGCGGCCGGTGTCCATATTAGGCACCAGAGTGCTACTGCTCATCCTTCAGGAGTTATTTTTGGGTCCAAAAATTGCACAAAAAGATTTGAATCAGAAACGGGTACATACCAGGGTGGGAAATCAGCGAGGGCTCAAGGCCAATCGGTCTTGAAATTCGGATGATGGGGGCTTTTTAGTTGACAGTATGCATGGTCACTTCCTGGTTTTCAATAATCCAGCCTGACTATTTCCCGGTAAGCTGTCAGCCAAAGATGCAGAGACGTTCTACAGTCGATCTCTGCAGAAGTTACAAAGAGACTTTAGCTATGAATTATAGGATTTACCAGAGTGCTTCACTTTTGTCCACTCACAACACTTAAATTTTAATGCCTTTTCACCTTCTTATGCATTTGCATCACTCAGGACTAACTACTAAAACAACTACTAAAAGACAATGCAAACATTTTCGATTAATATCTGAATTTTAATTGATAATGTCACCATTAAAGTTTCCCCCTTAAAGACAACTGATCTGAAGTATCTAGCTCAAATTTTCTTGTGGAAGTTGTAAGAGATGCTCCATACATCGGGTCAATTCTCTCGTAAAATAGTAAGTAAAACAAAAATGGCTTACAAGGCATCAACTCCCAACAAAAGTGTTGCAGGATTACAGATTAAGTAACTGTACAGATGTAGAAAAATAATAATAAAAATAATATTTTAAAAGTGATTGTGTTTAAAGAAATACAATTTTTCAAAGTCGTCCAATTTGGGTCTGTCATGAAAAATAAGATAAGATCATTTATGGTTATTTATGGTAATATTATTGCATTACAGCAGCCAAAACAGCCGAGGTAAAGTTAATAAAATAAACATGCATTTTCACATCTATGAATGTACACTACAGAGAATGAGATTCCATACTGATCCTCCATTGTATTATAATAGTTGAAGTCCTGGAGTTGACAATAAATTCCATTGAAATTGGTAATAAAAAAATTCTTTAAAAAAAAGGGTCTTGAATTGGATTTGCAGAAGTAATAGGAATTGAGGTATTTCACAAATATTTGCTAAAATAACACTGTAAATTAATTTAAATATCCCTGAAACATTAAGTCCCTTTTAAAAAATAAGTTGATTTTCTACCTTGGTACCTGGAAAAACTGCCACTTGGGAAATGCCCGTAGAAGGTCATCAGAAAATCTGTTCAGATTATCTCCAGTTTGACAGTGTTTCCTCAAAATCCTGCTGTTTAATCCCTAAACATACCTCTACTCCAGTTTTCTCATTTTAGTATCCTCCATGCTGCTCGTCATTTTCTCCACACATCACACAACGCTGATGTTTTCACTTGACTGGGCAGCTTGCTCCTCTCCGTCACTGATAAACACACACACTAACACACTGTACGTGGTATGTAAAGCTAAAGCTGACTGATATACAACGTATATCTGATGTCCTCATCCGTTTTAACAGCCTCCAGCATAGAGAATATGCTGTCAGCCTGCTTTAAATGTGCTTTAAATGTGACAATTCAATTCACTTTGAATTTACAATATGTACGGATGATGGAGGAGAGATGTGGTCACTGCCACACGCCTGTGCTTTTATTGCAATTCATGTGCTAAACTCAAAGGCCCAGTTGTTTTTAAGATGTTTGTCCTGCTTCTCCACTGGCACACTTATTAGTACCACATATCAAGTTATGTCGCCTGTGCAGGAAACTTTCAAATGGAGCCGGAATAAGAGGGCTCACCCTTCCATTTGTATTGTTTTGCTCCTTCTCTTTCAGCTTCGTATGTCTAGTAAAAATGATTGAGTACAACAAATTAATGGCTAAAAATGCACGTGACTACAGGCCTGTATGTGCTGTAAGACGGATGGAGATTGCATTATGTTACTGTTGATTTCAATGGAAAAATCATTCATAAAATTCAAAAAATATATTAATCTTCTTTTGCAAGTACTCCAACTGTTGAAAATGTCATCCAGTGTTGATATTTAGTCCTTCTGAGGTTATTCCACGGTTAAATCAATAAATTTTATTTCATGAAAAAGGATATCCATTGCATTCATTAATATAATTAACATGCCACAACATCTGATCTCTTATTTGTTTCTTGATTCAATCTATTAGCTTGCTTTGTTGTGAATTTATATTATTTGACCCCGTCTGACCCGCGACTTGGACACAGTTTTTAATTTTGAATTAGTTTGACACCAACCTGCTGTCATTTATTGATGTGTTTTAGCCTTTATTATGTTGAGATTAAGGGCCTGTACACACAAAAAGAAGATTAGGAGGTTTTGCAAAAAAAAAAAAGGTTGTACATCATCTACAACACTCAAGAACTTTGAGGTGCAGTGGAAACACAAACCAAACAGATTACCAGGAACTCTTACCCAGGTAGATGAGTTCCTGGTAATAAAAATTCCTGGAAATGGGGGCTATATAAAAGTGACTGGGCAAACGTTGTTAGATGCAATTACTAGTTAGTCATTACTAGAAAACTACAACAAGCACATGATCCACATACATCATCCAGATCATTGTTCTGATTGGTTGTAGGTTTATTCAACTGCGTACCGAGACATTTTGATTAACAAGTGATGGTCACGCCTCTTGAAAGTGGGAGGAGCCTACACCCTTTCCTGGTGTTAGCCAGTGGTTTGGTTGACGGTCAAAGATTTTTTGCTGTGTGTGTGTGTTTAGGTAAACTGTGGTTAAGTTTGGCTTTTTTTTTTTTTTAATTTTCACGCCCTGTGTTTCACCTCTCGCTGACAGCTGAATGCCACACAGACCGTCCGCATGTTACTGCACCTCTCGTGAATTAGCACTTGGACACATGGAACCACATGGGTCCAATTAGAGTTCCAGTAAACTCCATTGGCACAGGCATCCCACATCATTTGGCCCTTTGCTGAAACGCAGCCTATGGCTTCTCCTATGATGTCTAATTACACTGCAAGACACGAGTAATTGAAATAATAAGTAATGTGTTTGGATTTTTGCAGAAGTCGGTCCAGATGTAAAACATCTGTCTCGGTCCTGCACTTGTTTGTTCGTTACTCTACATGGTGTTGTGAGAGCTGCTGTCAGCTTTGTTCATATCTCTGAGACTTGTTTTTAATGCATAGAACACAAGGATTGTGCTGTTTACCAACTTTAATAGACCACAAACAATACTTTCAGTGGTCACTTCATTGATGGACATGAACAAGAAGGTTTGTTAAAAGGATACACCTAAGTTTATTCTATGCCTGCTTAAGAATATGATCACCACTTTATCTCACCATTAGACTGTATTTTCTTGCTGCAAACCGAAGGTTGTAAATTAATCCCTTTCCAGCACCAAGGTCCATAAAGAAAATCTTCAAATTCAGCTCACAGAGACTCAGGAGCTGCTGGTCTAATGCTGCCTCGTTTGGTTAATTTATGCCACTAAAACGAAACTAAGGATTCCAAACATAAAAGTCACAAAATAACACTTTTGAAGTTACTGCTGGAGGCATCAACGACTCCTGTGTGCCATAATGTAAAAAGTGCTGATTTTCTCTATAGAATTTGGTGTTGGAGAGCAAACACAGTGTACACAGTGACACAGACAGCGGTTTCCAGTCTAAAAAATGCTATGTGATGGTGGAAAACTGCTTTTTTTTTTCAGATAGTGTAGATCTGTTAATTTGTCCCTCGTATTAACGAGGTTTTGTTGCACCACAAGCAGAACTATTCAAAATCTAAAAAGCGACAGAGAGAGTATTCATTTTCTTTATCCTCTCTAAATGTCTAAATGTTATCATGCTGACTACACTTTCACTAAATGCACATATCAGTAGTAGGCTGTTTGCATGTCGGCCTACAAAGAACCACACTAATGCCCAGTAAAAGAGACGAGGCAGCGACACATGTGAGTGTTAAGTGACTCTGAGTGAGTCGTGAGGGAAACCAAAGAAGTGTGTTATCAGCGAAAGATAACGGGAAACACATTAAAAAGCAGGTACAATGGGACAGTGGAGCCATTACACATCAGCACAGAGGTGAAATTAGCAGGTTAAAGTGACCAGCAGTCCACATTATCAAGATGAGTTCAGAACACAGAGCTCTTTGAAACACGAGCGCAGCACTCAAGGCTGAGTCCTGACGACCGAGTGTATAACTGACCTATTTAAATGATTTGTCTCCTGCCGTTTGAATCATCTGCCTCCCAGTGAAACTCGACACTTGGCCTCTCTGTGTGCTTTTAGCGGCTGACGCTGACACGACCAGCGGCCTGTTGTCAAACATACAGGGGAAAAAAAAAAAAAAAAAACACAACTGGCTGTAATTTACCTAAGTGAGATGTCGGGCATCTCCTCTGTCTTTCAGAGGAGAAACATGAGACACGGTGAAGATGTTCCTTCAGCTCACAGGAATTTACTCTAAATCATAAGATGACAAATGTTCCAAACACTGGTTCAACCATCAGGAGACAAGCACATGAACACACCGACAGGATTATACTTCTCAAATCGTGTTTATTTGTTAATGTGATTTAAAACATTGTGTCCCACGTTGATTTTCACAACATCAATAATGTAAAAAACCCAATTTATTCACCAACAAACTGACTCCACATCTTCATTAGGAGAAAGGACTTCCTCTTCTGCGGAATTCTGGGTCAAGATTGGAAGAAATTAAGATTTTTTTTTTTAATCCACTGCTTTTAAAACGACACAATTTAGTTTCTGCTCCTCGTTAAACATACGCCGTATGCCTGCATTTGTTGACAAACCAATGAGACTGGAGAACTAACATGTCTTCAATAGCGCTGCAGCTATCGAATATTTTACTAATCAAGTATTCTATCAAATATTCCATTGGTTCATTGAGTAATCGGATAAAACATACTTTTATCCTATTACTTTCGCTTTGCTGCGTTTGCTCATTTTCGCTGTATTCACTGTTTTCGGTCCCGGCGTCTGCCATTCTGTACCGCTAAGCTGTCCACACACGTTACCCAAAGCCCGCTTTGGTCTTGTTCCGCTTTGTAGGGGACGTTGTGTCACACCAAAAAGAATCCGTGCGAAACGTGAGCTTTAAATGTAATTAAACGAGGCTCCGAGGCAGAGGAAATTCCTCAATCATTTTTTGGAACCGAGTTACTCGAGGAATCGTTGCAGCCCTAGTCTTCAACAAGCATGTTAGCCCTAACTCCCAGCTAGGTGAAAAAAAAAAAAAAAAGCTCCACTACGTGAATAACTTTGAATTCTGAATATGAACAGGTAACGACTTGACTTCAATACCACCACCTGACACACGGCAAACTCCAACGCACTATGTTTAGTTTGTAAGTAAACAATGTCTACTTACTAGTCCAACAGTAACGCCAGGCCACTATCACTCCGACATCCCTCGTCGCTGGCGAGTGACCAATATTCACCCTTATCCACCCTCTTATCCCATCACTCCTCCATCTTTTTCCTCTTAATCCTCAAACAAAAGCTTCACACCTTTTGGTATCTGTGCTGTCTCTTCCATTTCCACTGAAAGAACAACTCCTGAATAAATTTCACCCCCAAACTGACACTAGCTTCGCTCGCCTGTGGCGCTGTGACGTGTGCCGTAAGCAGTCGAAGTGGTAGAAGTGTGTTTTTCTGTGGTTCTTGGAGTGAGTGAAGGTACAAAGTGCCAGTAGAGGTGATGGAGACACTCTCAATCGTTATAAGAAGACAATAAGTTTAAAATATATTTGGAGACATGGTGGTGTCGCTGTAAGTGTATATTAGAATTTTGGGAGTTAGATCGACGGGATGTGGGACGAGCAGTTGGCAGACTGATCCCGATCCAATAATTTAGATCCGATATTTACCTTTTTTTTTTAAATGAACACCCTTCAAGAATGCTACATAACATTTTTAACATTGTTATTAAATGTTTCTAAGTCACTAAAGGTTTTTTGGTGACCGGTTTCTTATATATATTCATGAGAATATACATTATTTTTACTTTAAGTACTGTAAATAATTGCACTGCAGTGCAGACATAAAATGTAGATTGAGGGACAGACCATTAATGATTGGTGGTTACTGAAATCAAGCTTTTTTTTTTCGTACTTATATATTTTATTGGATAGAAAAATCGCCTAAAAATAAATCTGCAATAACTATCAGATACCAGCTGAGGTGATTTCTAAAAAAAACATTATCGGCCTTAGAAAAAACGTCACATCAGTCGACTGTTCACCACAGACGGATAAGAAAGTGCAGTTTGATGATATAGATACAAAACTCCAGGAGCTTTTCATTCATGGTGTCATCTATTCCTAATATCTAATATTTGAGTCCTGGGATGTTGTGGTTTTCTCATCAGTCCACACAATTTATGACATTTTTCCAGTGCAGTGAACTGCAGACGTGATAGTCATGTGATTTTTGTTTCTATCGCACTTTTCATTTAATCAATATGCCAATTTTTCCACCTCCTTAAAACAGGAAACATTATAAGCAATATTTTAGGAGATTTTGGGGAGAATGTTCTGTGTTTTTGTGTTTGTGTGGAAAATGTGCACCTTGAGTGACCCCTATCACTGAGCAAACACTGGAGAACAGTGATTCCCCCTGGTGGGTCCTGAGGGTACTGCAGGAAGGATGTGTGAGGTCACCGATACAAATCACTTTTCCGACTGAAACTAATGCAGGACCTTTAAATTTAAAATGTCTGTTACATTGAAACCATCACCAAATGAGTTCATACAAAGCTGGTTCAGTCCATCAGCTCCGGCGCTGCACACAGGAAGTGACTAATTTCCTGTCAAGACAGACGCAGGCAACAGCAATTAGTTAGCTAGTGAAGTGAGACGACTGCAAACGGGTTGGAGTTTGACTGAAAACACAAAGAAGCAACTCAGTAGCGGAGGAGTGTAATGAGATCGGGCAATTTTAGTAATGACACAAGTTACACACTGGAGCTTTAAACTAAATCAAAATAAACGCAGCAGTCTCACTGTGACCTGGAGGGGAAAAAAAACACATCTTCACTTCGCCTTCACTCCTCAGACTTCACACCATGGCGTCTATAAAAAGAACATCACGCGCCGCTGTGCTTTATCAGTGAAGCTTCAAACTGCTGTGGCTTCATGTTTCCTCAGTGTACGGCACTTCACTTATCAGCCGCACTAAAGCTTCGGCCAGCTTCCTCTTCCTCACGTCGGCTGCGCTGACCCGCGGGAGGCCGAGGGAAGTCACACAGCCAGTGTCTGCTCGTGTGAACAACTTCCTCACAGAGAACTTAATGTAAACTGTGTCCTTACTCTAAATTTGGTTTTGGCCTCTCACGTCCATATGAGTAAACAAACAAGTTACAAAACCCCCAAAAAGACATAAAAACGTCATAGTCTTAGCTCAAACCATCATCACACACACAAAAAGAGAAGTATTGATGTGTACCTAAAATGCTTGTCACTGGCGGCGTGACGTTTACGTAGCATTTTTGAGTTAAAAGCAGAATTAAGAACTGATAAAGTTCTACTCAAAAGTTAACCTACATTAAGATGTGGGAATCACAGTACCAATAATATCACAATATAACAATTATGTGATAATCAATCAATTGTAAGACAATCATATAATAATCATATAATCAGATAGCGTCGCGATATCTGTCCAACTGAGAAAAACAAAACGTCCATGAAAAGTTAAAAGTGCAGGATTTCTCTATTTATTTCTCTATTATTTTTCTCTCAATTTCTCTTTTTATTAGTCATCTCTTAACGCAGAGTTAAGAAATTAAATTTCCCTCAAACATGTGAGCAGCGCCACCATGAGGAGACATGAAGTAGCAACGTCCAGCGGGTGAAACTGGGAGGGACGTTTTACTTCAGACCGCCTTAATTTATTCATTAAAATATCAATATTTGTGTATCAATTATCATATTGCACAAGGAAGGATGATGATATATCACCAAATCAATAGTCTGCTTTTTTTTTTTTTTTTGGTTTGTTTTGTTTAATTTCTTATTATAAAACAAAATGTTTATATTAGCATATGACCCAGTTTTTTTCAATGATTCAAAACTTCCAGTTATTTCTAATTCCCATAGAAAGTGCCCAATTTTGGAATATTTCTAGAATTACCAAACTAAAGTTCCCAAGATAATTTTCTGGAAATTTACTTGGAATATTCCACCCCTTTGCAAACCTATTGGTATCTTATCAAACTGTACCGCTTTAAGTACAGTTTAGTAAAAACAGAACATCTGTGCTGAGTCATTTCAAGCAATTTAAAAGATATAATTCTACAACTGTGTCACAAATATTCTTCTCCCATAAAGAAGAAATAAACAGCCCATAACATGACTCAGCTAAAATACTGTAGCAGATTTTTATGAATTTCTTTTTTTTTTTACAGTCTTAGCATGCGATATATACTATATATAGGATTTTTTGAATTTTACACATTTATTTGTCCATGGTCGGATCCAGTGATTTTGACCATTATTGGAACGATTCAGATACTTAGTATCGTATCGGCTAATCTCTATTATAAGTAGCTTTATAATACTAGGTACAGAAATGTACCCAATAAGAAGGTTACATTTATTTTTTTAAGAGACAAAAAATGAACAATATTTTCACAATTTGGGGCAAATTTTCAAATCTTCACATAAAATGTGCAGTGGTGGTGTAAATAACTTTTATATGGAACATTTTCTTTTGAATTTATTCTTGGTGTACCCTTTCTGATAGTCCAAACATACATTTCTAACAAGGTACAGAAATGTTCTTGTGTTGTACACCTATTCTGGAGTGTGCACCAATGTGCTGCAATCATGTTATTAATGGAAGAAACCAGATTGTTTGGATATCATATCCCCATGATAATTAAACCCAAATGTTTTTGGAAACAAAAGCTTGTCCAGAACATGATTATTGGCTGCATCGCAGATGAATTGATTTCAGTGCAAGTAAATAAACACGTGGATAAGAGAGTTTGCTTCGCGACTGAAAGCTCAGTTTTTCTGTAAAATACGAACCAATTTTATGACATCAGAGTTCCCTCATAGAGCGTGAGAGTCTCCTGACACGAGCGCTTCGCTTCTGCACGTACGTCGACATCATCATCACTTTCTGCACCACACAGCACATGGCATGAGGCGTTCCTGGCTTGTCGGTTCGTTTTCCTCAAAGACTCAAACCAGCCATTGTCTTACACAAACAAGCAGAGCTCTAAACCTCAACATTTAGCCTCATAGCTTCACTCACCAGCATGTCTTTGCTGCCTGGGCAGCTGCTTTCCATAAACAGTAATTGGATTCACTTGTTTTAATTTGCTTCACTACTGTAGGCTGCGTCCATAACTCACTCCGGATACATGAGGAAAATTTCACGTCCAATTTCCTGAGTGGTAATTACACAGGAGGAGGAGGAGGAGGAGCAGGAGGAGAAGAAGTGTCCTCCTCGCACCCACTGCCGCTGCTGCTGCTGCTGCTGCTGCTGCTGCTCCCACATCCACAAACTGTGAAGCATGCAAACTTCACACCACTGCCACTCACCACAGCCACTGCGCTGGTTTGCATAATGCAGATGTGACAGCAACATCCTTCCTGCTGCTGTTGTCACTATCAATGGAAATGTCTCACCGAGTTGATAATGACACACCCAGAGTCAAAGTTATGACATCGTCATCGAGTTTACATGCATTTACATCACATCCCAGTGTCATGTCCAGGGCTATTTGATTACAAACCCAAACCAAGGAATTTAGCTGGGCCAGATATTTTTCGAAGCAGGTGAGCGGCAGATGATGACAAATACATGTAAGGTACATCAAAAAGTGTATTAAAAAAGTAATAAAAGAACTGTACCTGGTACTAGCAATATACCCGTTTTTAATTTTAATTTTAAACATGTCATATTTGACCTAGGTGTTCATTCAAAGTGGATTAAATTAAAAAAGTTGCACTTTGTTAGGAACAGCATTTTTTTGTCTTTGAAATAAAATAGTTCTGAAACAGCTACTATTTTTAATTGATTATTAATAGATACATTATCATCATCAACTGGAGATCATCAAATTGAGGGTTTTTTAAAGAACCAAAATAAAGTTTTTCTGATTTTTTTGATTCTTAAAATGAATGTGAGTATTTTCTGGTTTCTTTGCTCCATAAAACTAAGAAATTATTAAAACTGAATCATTTTGGTTTGCAGACAAAGCAAGATATTTGAGAACATCATCATCATTTCCAGTTTTGGCAAACACTGATCAACATTTTTCAACATTTTCTGACATTTTATGGACCAAACAATTACTCCATTAATCAAGAAAATAATATGGAATATATATGGAAATTATCATTAGTTGCAGCTCTAAAATAAAATAAAAATATATCATATGTGACCCAGGCACATCTCACCATACATTAAACAGAATAAAAAATAGCTACAGTATGAATGCTATTAGGCTACACATGTTGCATTAATGGTCAGTACTATTTTAGGAACTTATGTCAACTCTTTGAGGAACAATAACCTTTCATCTCAAAGGCATATTGTTTTGCTAACGTTAGTAATTTTTTGTAGCATTAGCTAAATTTGCTTATCGAATGAACGACCGAAGCTAACGTGGAAAAGATTATTTTAAAAGTTGGAGATGGTAAGTGTGGAAGGCTTAAAAGAAAGAAGGCTTTATATTTCAAATATTTTGACAGACCACAGGCCCCCCCCAAAAAAGCCCTCAGGTTAAATCTCCACGCCCAAATCATTTAAAGTTGTATTACTTTGAATTTGACCGGTATATTCAACCTCCAACTTTTGGCCCTGTGGATGAAGCTCCTCCCCCTAAAAGCTTGAAAGTCATGTATGTTTTCAAAAACATTGAAAACCATTTATATTTTTTGTAACATTAGAACATTTTTAATCTTTTTTGGGTACTGTAAGTAAAGTGTTTTTTTGTAAAATTAGTTCAATTAGTTGAGCATCAATACGTTTTAAAGTTGGGATCGGTACATGTGAAAGAGCTAGCAATAGGAGGCTATGCTTTTGACCAGAATTTGATTGATACATCCAAAGCTCCACCCCCAAAATCACTGAAAGGCACTTTATATATTTTTGTAAAATTTAAATATTTTGCTTAATTATTCTGTTACATTTGCAACATTAATTTTATCTTTTTTGTCTGAATCTGTTAGCTTCCAGAAAATATGAATACAGACCAAATGAAGGTAGAGTAAGGAGCGATGGCTACGCCCACAACTAGCGATAACACTTTGACGCAACCAGTATATCAGCCCTCTGGTGAAAGCTCCGCCCCCAAACACTGAAAGTCTGTGTTGATCGCAACAGACTGTAGAGGCGTACACCACAAAAAAAAGAGACAATAGCTAAACGTTAGCAAGTTATTCTCAGTGCTAATATCACTGCATTCTGTTAAAAATGTCTGCATATTTAAAAAACAGCAGCAGTTGACCAAAGTGCTGTACAGTAGTTTTAAAAGAAATAAATAAATGGATGAAAAACAAATAAGAAGCTAAAAACACAGCATCTCACCCATTGTTCGTTACTAAAAGTTTACCTCCTGTTGCCAGTAGGTGGCACAATGACTGTCTCTGCATGTTATCGGGGACCAATGGGCCATAAAAAGAAGATTAAAAAAAGAATACAATAGCCAAAAGTTAGCAAGTTATTCTCATCGCTAACGTCACTGCATTCTGTTAAAAATGTCTGCTATTTTTAGCTTTTCCAAGCTTACCGATAGCACCAGACATGTCACAGTTATTTAAATTACCAAGTGAGTTGATATTCAGCGGAATCACTTTCCACCACGTTAATAATAAACTGTTTTGCTCTCAAGCTTTTCCAGCTGATGCGAGCGGCTCGTCCCAGAAGACACCTCACTGTAAACAGTCATTATTGTTGCTATTGTTGACCGGTGACCAGTGGTTTCTTTGGAAAACAGAATGCCACTGGAATGAGGTGAAAGATGCTGCCTTCAAGTGTTGTCACAGACGCTGTTGATTATCTAAATGACTGGTCCGACGTGTTGTATAACAACCAACGGCAACAAATGCAAATAGACTGGTGGTGTTTGTGTTGTGAGACTGAACAGAGAGCACGCACAACCTCAGCTGTGAGGCGATTCCTACTCACAATATTTCCCTCTGAAAAACAGCAGTAATAAGTCAATACAGGCAACTCATAAAACTTGTTTTTTTTGTTGTTTGTGACATAAAATCTGTTTAATAATCGACAATTTATGCCTTGTATGAAACAGAACTTCAAATAGGGCAGCAAGCAGCACTGAACATTCATGCCAGGCTGTGGAGCAACAGCAATGGCCATTGTGTGGCGCTAGAGAGAGGCCACCAATAATTTGTTATGACAGAGTTTAGCAAATGTACAACACTCAACGCTTTATGTACATGAAAAAATCCAATACAATTTATTTATAAATCACATTTAGAAAACAGCAGCAGTTGACCAAAGTGCTGTATAGTAGTTTTAAAAGAAATAAATAAATGTTTTTATCTGTTTTTTTTTTATCTGTTTAAGACATAAAACACAGCATCTCAACCAATCTCAAACAACGTTTGTTACTAAAAGTGTATTTCCTGTTGCCAGTAGGTGCCACAATGACTGTCTTTGCATGTTATCGGGGACCAATGGGCCATAAAAAGAAGATTAAAAAAAGAATATAGATAGGGCTGTGTGTTATTGCTGCAAATATAATTTTGGCCACGACTATGGTTGTCATGGTCACCCATATACAGATCAAAAGGAAAACAGGAGCAGGGTGTCTTGTCTTTATAGTTTCTAACTATAGTTCCTGTAAAAAATATCAGATCAGACTGCAACTTTTTCCTGATGTACCTGCTGATTATGATGAGCTAGTGACAGAAAAATAAGAGTAAAATAAAATAATCCTTTTTTAAATACCACAACAGATAAATTCACGCAAATAATAACCAGATTGGATACAACAGGGCCTTTGAAACAGTCAGTCTTTGGGCCCTAAAAACACTCATCTTGACTGAATAATGAATGAATGAATGATTACTTATGATTCTGGTCTTGCATGAATTTCCCAGACATTGAACAGAAAATGAACCAAAAACTGATTTTTCCCCTCTTTCTTACTGTAGGTAAGTATCTCTAAAATATCCTTTTCCTCATTTTGTAAATATTTTTGGACTCACTCATCTGTTTTTCATCTTATCTCTTATTTCATGTTTATTATTTGGTCTGTGAACATGGACACGTAACGATGTCATAGATCCCATGAGAATACCTGACATCACAACCAGGATGTTGCTGAGACGGTACAAACTTTTTTGATTTTGGGATGGACTGGCCAGCACCACATTCTTGTCCACTCTGCTTTTATACAAAGAGTAGACACATTTCTCACATATGAATCCCTATATTACATATCAAACCTTATGAAGTTCTTCCAAGTTGACAGAATCAAATGTTTGACCGTGTTTTGTAAAAGTAGTTTCATACGTGTCACATACAGTAAACATTATTAAAATATTGCACATGACATACTATCCTGTTTAAGTAAATCTGGTGAAAGTTAGAATAAATATTGACCCTCTCTGTTCCTGTTATTGTGTAGATGAAACAATGACTCTTCTCTTTCTGTCGGACATTCTGGAATGACCTCAATCGTTTCCTGAGCAGGAAGCTGGATTCAGATTAAATTCAATATGTGGGCGTTTTGCCTTTATTTATTTTGCACAGCAGATGTAGAACATTTATTTCTACATCTGCTGTGACAGGAGTATAAAATATATGATGTTAATTTCACTACAGAAGAGACTAAACCACCCAATATCATGCCTTCGAAGTTTTGCTTCATACTCAACATAATCCCAGGGGAACATGTATACACTCTTTAATCTGTTTCATATCCAAACGTAAACCCAATCGAAATGTTTTTCAGCACAGCCACTGTGACAAATTGTGTCAAACATTCAATGGTATTATCTGTTGAATATTGAAATATTCTGAACTCCAGTGCATGAGAGCCAGTGAAAGTCCCGCAGGGTTCACAGCATGTTGAGCTAAACGGGAGCAGCTAGCGAGATGCATTCAAGAAACCTCTTAAATTTTAATCACTTCTGCAAATTCACTTAAAGTCCAGTAAGTGTAAATGCTTGCTGCTGCTGCTGCTGCTGCCACCACCATCATTGGGGCAGAAAGATTTGTTTTTTATTAATGCAATAACTGATAAAACATTAATTTCCTTTTTTTATATAATATCTTATAGATGGTAACTGATCAAATTTTTTATGAATACTCAGGCCCATACCTAATTGTGACCAGGGAGGTCAAACATTATTCCAATCAACAAGTTTTTTTTATAGCTTCTGACTGACAAACTTGAGGTGATAGTTAATAAAAGTCATTCAACTTGAAGCAGGGAACACACCATCATCATCATCACCTTTAACAGCCACTTATTCAACTATTTTTTTTTTTAATCATCCTCCCTTTAACTGTAATATTTTTACATCACAAATATATTCTTTATTTCCTCTGAATCATCTGTTTTTAATAGATATTTAATTATCTGTACTGTAACACATATGATATGGCTTTAAGAATAATAATAATAATAATAAAAAAAGGTAGATCCTATTAAAAGAACACAGTGCTGGTTCTTTGGTCGTCCTGTTGTTTATTAGCCTTGTGGCAATCATCGACCACTTTTGGGATATTACCTACCATTTCATTTCAGACTACATCATTGGTTGGATGACGCAGCGGTGGAGTGAGTAAGAAATTGGAAGCATGTGTTCTGTTGTAGGTTTCATGATGTCTGAGCCTGGCATTCAACAACAGCCGCATTATCCTGTTCCATGTTTGCACTACATTTCATTCACATGCTGCAAACAAATGTTTTGATGTGCTGTCAAAAAAGCAGAGAGGAGGACGAGGAGGGGGAGGAAGGCGAGGGGAACCAAACCAGTCTGACCTCAGCCTCATCTCACAGAAAAAACCTGGTATTTTTTTTTTTTTTATTATTTTACTGCAAAACATGGGAAATGTTACATTTTAACATTCTGAACAGACAATAAAAACAAATTTGAATGTAGACTTTTGGCAAATTGTCACATTTTCATTTCTAAAATTGCGTAGAAGACGTTTATAGCGATGTGTAAGATGGTGATACGTCCAACAAACAGAAGAATTTTTGCGACCGGGTCAAAACCATATGTTGGTGCATGTTTTTATGGATGTTACAAAGCTTTAATGCTCCAATGTTTTTAATATTTAGGGGGTTTCATTGGCAGACATTGTAGATACTACCCATAAGTATGCTTATATACATGTATAATTACTGTAAAATATACTTAATTTATGCTTAATTATAACCTACAGCAGGTTTTACTTTAGTGGTACCCTCCACTTCCTCCACATACAACGGCTAAAATAGTTTTAAAACTATAGTATTTATGTTTTTTTGTGTATTCACATTCAGCCTAGACACTAAAACAACAAATTATCAGCAAATAATATGGTTTTCAGCAATAGCTTTTGGAAACCATGTGTTCTGAGTATGATAAATAAGTAAGTGAAATTTACCATGTTTTTATGAAGGTCAAAGTGTTTTGAAGCAAAAGCTTAATTACGTAAATAATTACACAAAGGTCGACAAAGATTTGTTATTTGTTAGTATCTGCAGTCTCACCAATAGATGTCACTAATTCTTACTCACCTGACCTTTAAAGACTTCTTAGCATACTTTATATTTTTCCATTACAATGTCACTTAAAACAACTGACACTGAGTCCTAACACTGGCCTGATCTGGAAGTAACTAACCAAAGTAAATGCTGTATTTGTCTAAATAAAAGCATTAAAAAAAAGAGTAAAATATTGAATATTTAAAGTGAATTTGATGAATTTTTTAAACCCGAAGTGGTGTAGTTCTTCGTATTTGATGCATTCTTAGCATTTGAAGCAAGATACAGTTCAAGACCAGGTCAAGACTAAATGTTGCTTAATTTCTACATGTTTCACATTGTTGTGCAAACATAGTAGTGGGTTTTAACACATCGATGGATTTTTTTTTTTTTCCCAGGGTGGAAGTTTGTGACTTTGTATTTCAGGTTTACAGTTGTACTTTGTTTCTGGTTTTATCAGTGTTCCTTGTGTTTCTGTTCATCTGTTCTATTTGTTTCCCTGTTCTTTGTGTTCTTAAGGTATTATTTTTATATTTTTCTGTTTGTTTTATACCCTAAACTGCTTTCTCATCTGCTTTTGGGTATGTTTATCCCCCATTTTTTGTCATTTTTATTTATTTTGCTTATTTATTTAGCTGTTTGATTAAAGACTCTTTTGTCTGCATTTGAGTCCTATTTTCACTGAACTGTGACAGAGCTGAAAAACAAAAAACATGATCCTTTCTCTCGTCTCTTACCCGGAGCTTTTTGTGCAGAACCACAAATGACAACCAGGAAATGTTTATCATTACCCTCCTATCCCTTTTGTGCATCAAATACTTTTAACATGCACATCTGCATACTAACATAATTTTCATTTATTAACACAAGCCCACTGTTGCTGTGGTTTGCAGAATTGTACAATGATTGTGGAGACCTGAGCATGGAACAGTTTACTTGGGATGCAATGGCTATTCGATTAATTTATTACTAAATGAAGTGTCAACTATTTCCATAACCGATAATTGGGTTTTACAAGTTTTTATTTTTAAATAATTGAAACAAATTTTCATATTTATTAGCTTCTTAAATGTGAGTATTTTCTGGTTTCATTGTTCATTATAAGAAAAAAGAACATTAAAACTGAGTCATTTTGGTTTGTGGACAAAACAAGACATCCAAGAAAAAAGTTGTTAGTTGCAGCTTTAACATTTTACCAATTTATATTAAACAAACCAAAGATTAGAGTCACTTTTAAGAGCTCATTAAAAGAAAAAAACTATTATGTAGGGGTAGTTCTTGTTGTTTCCCTACTATTATAATATTTAATACCATTACAATTTATAATATACAATTTATGTGCTTATTTTTCTTCCGTGTTCTTTTATGGTTCAAATCTCTGAGTATGTAATATGTTTTTAAAGTGGACTTCAGGAAGACTAGCCATGTTTTAAGGCAGAGCTAATTGGGGGATCGTAATAAATAAAGAAATAAACCAAAAAAAATGTGGTACGCTAATATTAAACCATGTGTTTAAAGTAGAAGTAGGACTAGTACAGTTAGAGTTACCCTCCCTTTGATTGAAGCTCAATGAGCTAAACATTAAATTTTGATCCGAACATGCAGGGCGGTTAGTTGGCGGTTACGTCACCACATACTTTGTGGTGAGTCACAGGCTGTGGAGGTATGGAATGACCTCATGATGTTGTAATTCAACGTAGAGCGTGTCACTTTTTCTAAAAATAACAGCCGGTTCAGACTGAAATAGCAGCTCTATTTCTGTTGGACACTTGTGGCTCGTTTGCTACGGGGGTGAGCGGGGGGGGGGGGAACGCTGTTTTGTTTTTCATTCCCCTTCTTAAAAAAAAGGAAGGGAAATGTGGACAGAAAAAAAGAAAACTTCTTCAATCACCAAACTTGCCCCACAGCTGCCTGAAGCATTAAAAGTCCCAGTCTCTTCTTCTTCTTCTAAGTCGCAGAACATTCTTCTCTGAGAAAGCTGGTCATTTGATTTAAGACTCAGGGTCCCTTGGCTCTACGCTATAGTATGTCATCCCAGTCAACAATGTGCTTTAATGACTAGAAGCAAATTGATACCATTTGTGTGGGAAAAGCTCCCCTCGGCCTGGAACAAACACTGGGTTTTAGCTTACAGCTGTGATTACGACGCAGGGTCAAGAATTATATCGCTTTTCACTGTCGTTCTTTTTGTGCCTTCCACTTAGACACAGAGGGTCATGAATCATCGTGGCATGAATAAATTATTCATTCTCCTTAAACGGACAGAACCGCCTCTTCGGGCTGCGAAAGTCTCGCCGCTCGGCAGCCATCTTGGCAACGCCTCGGAGCATCTGTTTTCAGCTAACGGGACCATGCTGGGACACGAAAAACTACATGGGATCATCAGTCAAATCAGACTTTTACAAAGTGTTAAGAGATAGATCTGTGCCTTTGCTCTAAAATAAAGCTTAAAAGGTCCAGTGTGTACACCTGAAATGACGTCATGCTAAGCTAACCTGAGCTAATCACGACCCTGTTTTAGCATTGCTGAAATCTCCTCAAATTTGTTGAAATGTTTATCCAGCTATTAAGTAAAATACTATTTTTCTGCTATTCTTTTCTTTAAAAAGGTACAGTGCATTCTATTGGTGGAGACATTACCTATGAGTTTATATTTTAAGGTTTATGACCCTGTTAAAAAAGAAAAATATTTGGTTGTTATGACCTTAAAATGAGGCTTTTTAATGTACTTCAAGTAATGGCCTTTCTTTAAGGAGGCTGCCATGTTTCTGTAGTAGCCCAAACCGACAAATTAGCCAGTATGAGCAATTCACGTTTAAAGCAAATGAAGAAGAAAAAACATCCTTTCTGTTTAAAGGGTTTGGAATATGGTGAACTTGAATGCACCATATCTATATAACACAAGGTCCATTGGTTCCAACAGGTTCTTAAATGCAACAGAAAGACAGGCAACAAAATTAGAGATTTAAAAACAACACACAGGAGAGGAGGAGGAGTGTGATATCATATCAGTTCTCTATAGGTGCTATTTGTTTCCTGACATCTTGTAAAGCTGAATGTTGAACAGTGGACTTTTAATGGAGCAGCTGTTTAGGTTGACTTTCCTTTAAAAAGCCTTCTGAGCTATAACAACTTTCTTGAGTCTTTTTCTGTCCCAAACACAGACTGAGGAATGTGTGCTTTAAAACAAAAAACAGCTAAATCCAGGCCAAGGGATGTTGTTAGCAAACCACACTGATGGTGACATGCAGAGTGACTTGTACCAAATCTTAATGCGGGTCAGTTCAACACATTTCCAACGACGTTACAGGAGTGAAATGATTTGACTGATTGGTTATCGAAATAGTTGACTGTTAATTTAGTAATTGATTAATAATTGATTATGTGTCTCTACTTACTCAGACCAACTAACCTTTGAACGATTTCGAGAGATTCCTGTATCATTGTATTAAATGAGTTAGAATACAGAGTAAATTCCAGAGAGTATAGTTACAACAGTGTTTAACCATTTAAGTAGTCAATAGTGAAATATTTATTTTCAGCTTTGGTTACGTTTATTATCTTTGACGGGTCAAATAACGTGATTTGGCTCAAGGATCTGCAAAGTTGTATCTGCTGTATATGTATCTTCTGCAATCTCATCCTTCATGCAACATCTCTGTACCCATTTTCACAAATTCTCTCTTCAAATATATGTCTGCAGACGTCCCCCACTTTATAAAGTTGTTTGTTGAGAAAATAAAGCATATTTTTTAGCAGTAACACCATCCGGTGGAGTCAAATTTGTGCCGCCAAAGCAGCATGTTCTGTGATTATTTAGTCTACATTACGAGGAAGTATTGACTCCATCACCTGGTTCAAATATGAGCGTCTGCCTCTGCCAGCGCTCGTCTGTAAAAGAACGTTCGGATGCCAATCGAATGACGGACTCTTTATTGAGACGGTTCGATGATGGGATTAGACTGACTTTAAAGCTTGGACCTGGTTCACGTCTGGGTTCGCGTGCGCCAAATACGAGATAATGCCAGACGTGTAATCACTGTATGGATGCTGTAGTGCAGCAGAACGCATGTACGGCGTGACACCGGGTCAGCGCTTCATGGTCAGGTCTGAACAACAACAACCCACCAGTGGCACTACCTCTCTCTCTCCGGAGAACGATCCCCCCTCAGTGATCTCATCGCTAACGATAACTGACTCGACTCCAAACATGAGCGAGGTCGGGAGATTAAGAAACGCTACGAGGCACCTACAGTGCAGCTACAGTAAAACCAGGTCTATGATGTAATGTTTCTCAAAAGCAACAGGGCGAGGTCTAAACACATGAAAGTCCAGGGCCAAGTGGAAACAGATTTGACCTGATGAGTGTGATTGTGCAGCCTGTTGTTTCAAGACAAGACCTGTATATACACACACAGTATATGTGTAACAGGGAAGATAGTGGTGGGAAGTTAGTTGGCGGGCCTAGAATTCCTTTTTACCATCCATGAAATCCACAAACACCACACAGCCATGGAGAGTCTTAAGAGATGGAGATGAGCCTGGAGGTGCAGCTGATGAACGTGCAGGAGCGGCCAAGCAACATAAAAAGAGAGATCTGTGCAGCCATTGAAGTGAATATGGAGCAGTTGTTTCTAATTAGGTCCAGCTCCTGGGATCAGCCCAGAAGATACGCTCCTCCTGAACGTCTACGCTTCTATAAACAACCTCGCTCTGGTGCCTGAGCTCACTGGGGCCTCAGACACGGCCCCCAGCTTTTTTAACCAACGCCAAAAAAATCTCCTTGTGCATTTACCTGGTGCAATTTTTGTCAATAAAAAAAATTGGGTCTGGAGTATTTGTTGTCAAAAAAACAGAAATAGTCCTTTGCGGTTCAGACTGTTTTGTCTGAACAGTTTTGATTTTGGCTCCATTTTCTTAATGAAAGTGCAAGTTCTGCTGGAGATAAAGTGGTTCCAAAAGACAGATTTGGGACTGACGAATCTGTCACAGGGAGATTTTTCTGAGTCCCCGGCCAAATTTGCAGAAGTTCCCCAAACTTTTACTTAAGATTTATGTGTTTATGTTTTAAATAATATGCATAAAATTAAGGTTTATTTATCAAACTGAACCATTTTTTCAATTCACAATGATATTGGGTGTTACAGATATGGCTTTAAAAATTAGTAACTATATTTGTTTTTCACGATTTACATTGTGATTTGGGCCACAATAGTTCGAATATGGAGAAGTTTGAAAACTTTACTATGCAAACAAAGAAGAACAACATCCTCTCTGGTATGAGTAGGCCGTTTCTCGAACATCCTCGGTAAAAGGGAAGGCTGAGGAAGGAGCCCTTTGTTTGAGGTAATCTGCAGTCTCACCACTAGGTGTCACTAATTCTTACACACTGAACCGTAATCGACGGCCTACATGAAATCTTTTTCACAATGTATTTGAAAAACATGCCAATTAATGATGATTTGAAACTTTATGGTAGCTATCACAACAATGCTTGCATGCTAATCTGCCTCTTTAATGCTCATGTAACAAAAGAGTCAAACCATGTCTGACTTTTGTCTAATTTCAAACATATGTAACATTATTACACTCTTTCACTGGTCTTTTATGTCAGACTGTAGAGTTGTGCTGTGTGGTCATATTATGTAGACATTAATATTTTAAATAATGCACCTGGTTAGGGAGGTCCAAATTTTATATAATTTGCAGCAACAGTTCTATAAAAATCTCTTTCATAACCAAGCAAAATTGGGCTGGAGACTAAAATATTTTGAAATCAAATTAAATGAAAACTCCAAAAAGCAAATCGGGAACTTGTGGATCAGAACCAGCAGCATCCTAGTGGTAGGACACTCACGTTTCACGCGGTGCTACTCAAATTCCCAAATTCGGAACCCTTCGTTCTGATTTTTCGACCTTCCTAGTTCCCTTTTCCTCTTGTTTTTTCCGTCAGTTCTTTCATTTGAATTTACTCAAACATTTGCTCTTCTCTTCGTCTTCTTGGGTTAGCAACTCCAAATCTCCGCCGTTATGAATCTAAAGTGTTTGAAGCCAGTATCACACATGCATACTTGAGTGAAACATCCTCAGACTCTCCTACCACACTTTGATCACTCAGTAGGAGTGAAGACACGGAGAGAAGGAGAAAATTGGACAAGTCAAGCAGAGGACAGGCGAGGTTTGCAATCCTTTATGAATGACACAGCTAAATATTATTTCACATGATTTATGTTTTAGCTGCTGTTTTTCCAGATTGCTTTGCTTTATGAGTCTGAATTTTAAAAAATACTCCAACTCAGTGACAGAAGATAGATTGCATAACTCACTCTGGTCTGACTGGTCAGTTGGAGGCTTGATGTAGCAGCAGCAGCACCAGCAGCACCAGCAGCAGCAGCAGCAGCAGCACCAGCAGCAGCAGCAGCAGCAGCGGGGTAAATCCTGATCCAGCGAGGTGGGGGTTGTCCTCACCCAGCTCTGTACTACTCTAAACAACGTGCTCTCTCCTCCCAGCAGTCTGGAGAACTCTTAAAGGCTATTTATAATCTGGGTTTTTTTGTTTGCAGTCCAGGCTGTTGTGCCTCTACTCGCTTATCTGCAAGTTATTTGATAGAGGAGTGAGGTCATTTTTTGGAGAAACGGGCCCGTGCGGCGACTGGGAATTGATGAGTTCCAGTGGCTCGGTGATCATTCAGACGGACTTGACCACTGCTTTCATCTAACACTTTGTTTGTTCACCCATCCGTGATACTTCAGGCTGGACATCATGGTTAGGTGGTGGGGTGGGGTGGGGGGGGTTGCACTCACCAGTGGTCAATGTTTTTCCTCTGTCATGCCTCTGTTTTCGTTGAGAAATAGTTTCAAGGTAGGATACCTCTAAGAAATTCAAGGAATTTAAACCCGACTTTTTTGTTTTCACCCATAAGCTGTCACATGAAACACACTCACAGTCAGTCCACTTTATTTGGTGCAGTGGAAACGCTCGCGAGGGCCCGGTTCATCTTCAGGGATCCAATCTCATGCGCTTCCGCTTACATTGGAGATCGGAGCTGGGAGTGACATCACCTCCGAATTCGACAAATCCCAGACAAGTCGGACAATCAACATGGACGCAAACGCAAATCCCAGGATAGCCGTTTATAGTTTATAGCTATACCACAAAAAAAACATCAACATGTCCACAGATAAAAATGAATTAGTACTATGTGTTTAAATGACTTACAAATGCAGATGTGCTATTAATGATAAATTATAATTGATTTAGTCAATTATAATATGTTAATATCAGGTCAGAAGTGACACCTGGGGTGATCTTGTGATTCTGCTGCTGTAGCTCATCTGCTTCAACGTGTTGTATACGCAGACAGTCTCTTAATTCCTTTGTTTTAATAAGTGGCTATTTGAGTAACTGTAGCCTTTCTATCATTTTTGAATTAGTCCCTTCATTCACCACTGACCTCTGGCATCAAGGCGGCATGTTCTCCCAGAGAACTGCTGCTCACTGGATATTTCCTCTTTTTCAGACCATTCTCTGTGAACTCAAGATTATTCTGTGCAGAACTCCCAGTAGATGAGCAGTTTGTGAAATACTCCAGAACCAAAACCACTTAAATCACCTTTCTTCCTCATTTTAATATGCTAGTAAAAGCACTGAGTTGTCATCATGTGATTGACTGATTAAAGATGTGCAGGAACATGCATTAGAGCAGGTGTACCCAATAAAGTGACCAGTGTGCGTACATCATCAGTGTCAGCGTGTTAAAATGAAAAATTAAATGTGCTGCTGAGCTACTCCACTTTGACATTTGAAACTGAATTAAATCTGCATTGATTGTTTTTTTTTTTTTTTTCTTTCTTTCTTTCTTTTGGCAGTTAAGTTTCCCCACACGTTCCTCATTAAATGAACATCAACAAGCTGTAAATTCCATGTTCTGATTTATAACAGCCTTTTAAAGTTCACACAAATTGTGCGTTACATATCCAGTAACACTTTCGTGCAAATCAGTTTTTTCACACTTTCAAACCTGAAATATCACTTTAACTAATTTGCTTCATGATTTTAACACTGTAACTTCTAAAAGTTCTCTTTTCCTACGTATCTATATTTAATTGTAAGTAATTAACTTAATTTGAACAAATACATAATCACAGTCAAATACCCAGAGGTTTTTTCCATGTGGAAACTTTTTCATAACAACTTTAAAAGACTTGTTTGATAGACCGACTCCTGGGAAAAGTGGCACTGCAGCAGAGAGGAAAGCATTAAGAGCTTTTAGCGATGCCCTGAGGCAGGACCACGTGATAGCCTCTAAAAGAATGGCTAGGATTTTACAGTCAGCTCAGTATTTAACAGAAGCTTTGCTCGTCCATCTCAGATCAGATCCAAAGTATCAAAACATACGGAGGATCAGCCATGAACCTGCATCTCGGAACGGCCTCGGTCGTTGGACTACAAACATGTAAGACATTTGTGGGGGGGGGGGTGTTTAAAACCTGACATGCATTACGTTGATGTCAAGCATCTAGAACCCGACACCACCACAGAACCTTTTGCCCGTCAGCCACAGTCGTGACGTAATCTGTGATACATGGTCATAAAAATGTAGAAAATCCTTTTCCGTAAAACATGAGAGGGAGAAGTCAGTGCGCGTGATTGATGGAATTGTTACGGCGTCTACTTAACAATCCTCTAAATTTAGATCTGATTTCGTTTCCCCTTCTGCTCCGAGCACAGAGTCCTGGCCTGCGACCCAGGCATTACCTCAGCCGGCAGCGTTTGAGTGAGCGCGGTGTGCCTGAAGAGCGGGCAGAGAGGCCGCTGTCATCCACTCGTAATAGCCACTATTGGTATGTTGAACCGAACCCAGCCTGGAGTGTAATGGCAAAAAACAAGCGCAGTTGTTGTTGTTCCAATCCAGATATGCAGTTTTATTCCTGCTGCTACAAACTGAAAACATGCCCGTGTTTGCGGCAGGGAGTTAAAGAGCCAGATGAGCCAGGTGTTCTGGGTTTCCTCACATACTCTCTTACACTCGTTTATCTTTATTTGCATGTTGTTGTCAGTCGACGTTGTACACAAATGTGATATAGAAATAAACATAACCTGTAAGTCGAGCCCTCGCTGTGAGCCGTAGGATGATGGAGGAGTTTGTGACGATGACATTCACCTTTACTGAGCTTGTTATATTGTTTGAATTTCTCAGATAAAACCTACGCCTGCTTAAGTCAACAATATTGTAAGAATATGTTTGTTGCTTTCCACTGGAAACTAAACTTGTATTCTGCACACCAAAGTCCATGGAGAAAATGATAATTGTTTAGCTTGTGGGGACTCAGTAAGTTTGTGCCACTGAGGTAAAACCAAAAAAAGTATTGTACTTTTCAAAGTCACAAAATAACAGTTTACTTACTAATGGAGGCAGCAGTCGGATCAAGTCCTGTGTACTTTGATGTAAAATTGTTGATTTTTTCTATGGACTTTGGTGCAGATTGAGAGGTTTACAAAGTGTCACAAATAGATATAAACGAGTTAAGTTGATGTGGATTTGATCAGGTGAGCCTTTCACATTCAGGCTTCCATGAGTTCGGATGTCGTAGTGCTCATCAATGTCACACCAGTCAAACCAAGCAAGATGTGGGGTTTACGAAACAAAACCTTTCCAATAACTTAGACTGAAATTTAGTTTTATTTTCTGTCTATTGACTCTCAAATATTCTCCTGTAAGGTCCCATTTATGAGAAGCAGTGACATCTAATGGCAAACCCACTCCTAACTTTGCCAAGTGTGTCAGGAAACTTTGGTGGTCTTCACAGGACAGGCCAGAAAGACTGTTGTCATCAACACAAGTATTGAGTTGTCTGTCAGCTTTCTTTTCCCTCTACTCTCACCATTTTCTTCTTTATGAAGGTTTTTATTATTCTTTTGCATGAATACAAATAAATAATAAGTAATAGTACAAATAAATAGCTTATTCAACCCATTTTCTACAACTGCATCCTCCATGGGAGGGTCATGGGCTGGAGTCGATCCCAGCTGACATAGGTAGAAAGATCGGGGTCACAACCTGGACACGTGTCCAGTTAACCTAATCACACATTTCTTTTTTGGACTGTAGGACGACGCTGGAGAACCCACAGAGAACCCAGTCACATACTGAAAAAACTAACTCCACACTGGACGGCCCTTTGTTGAACCAGGCTCTGAAGTGGAGACCTTCTTGCTGTGAGACAAGAATGAAATCTACACATTTTCACAACAATTATACACTTATACAACTGTCCTTATGAGTGGTATATAAAATATCTGGCAATAAACACAATGGACTTGAACATGTTTTTATTTTGTTGAGTTTTCATCCCAAATTGCCTGTTGAAAACATTTGCACGGTAATTTATCCTGCGAAATGTGAATAAATAAAGTGTTTTAGAGGCTCATTTACATGTCTGGCTTCTCTCTCTCTCTCTCTACATGATAGTGATGTTGCTGCAGTCCGTGTCTGAACAGTTACACTGGGTTTCTATAATGTTATCACAACCCATTGCAATGATGGCCAGAACTATTTAAGTAAGACCAACGTCGTCATAAATCAGAATTATTTCTAAACTATGTGGATTTGAGGCTCAGATGTTCCCCCTTTACACTGACTGAACCGTGCCGCCTCCCACAAACTCAACCCGAACCCACTAACTGAACACAGATGCCAGAATCTGTGCACAGAGTCTAGTGATGTGTTCAGCGAGAGCCCAAGAGTGGAATATTCCGGAGAAACCCTTTAACATCGATACAAGACGGTGAATAGAAGAGATCTATTGAAATTTTTACTCCTAATGGGACTGTTATTTAGAAAATTGACGCCATTTTTTTTACCAAAGATCCAAAACTAGTGATTAAGAGCGTAAACTCATCACTGACATTATAAATCAAGCTAGAAAGGGACTAATTCCCCTTAGTGGCCATTGAAGTAAATACAGGTTTCAGACATTTACACATTCTCTACTAATTAGTCACTACATTACGCACAAACTGCTCTTCTCGCAATTTAGTCGGTCATCTTTATTAAGTGGGTCTTCATATAGAAAATGTGATTATCTAGACCTCAGTTAGACCTCATTTTAATTGACTGGACATTAGTGTTTACAGAGCTAGAGACACCAGCATTAAACAAATAAGATAAAAATTGTGTTTCAGAAACAAAATTTCACACCCAAGCTTTAATGGTTGTAATAGGTTTAACCTTTCTCCAGTGTTTCCTTGACCTCTCCCTTATGTCAGTGTTCCCATTCTAATGTGACGGTACATTTTAACTGCTATGATGTTAACACAGAAAACATACATTTTCCCATTTTCATTTTAAACTTAAAACTTAGTGTACCCTTTAGTGGTTAACATTTTTGTATTATTATGAGAAATTGTCATTATATAACATGTTAACTTTAACATAGTTCCTTTAAAAGTTGCCCTAATCACTCACATTTCAATAAAAGTAATTAACTTACCAATTTTATTTATTCAAACGCTTAGTGTGGACGATATCAATAGGATGAAAAACGATATTTTTCCATCAGAAAAGTTGTTAAATGGGTCAGATTAGACCCGACACTGGAGGAAGGTTAAGCGTAAGTACCTGCTGGCTCAAACATCAGGGCTTCAGCAGTGTTTCTCTTCATCCCTGAAACAACCGAGGAGTCGAGACAAGAAAAGGAATCATAATTTATTTAGTTTTGCCTGTAATCTCCACAGCCCGTCTGGCTGTCCCACCGTGTCCTCCTCCATTTAAAAGCAACAGCGCTCTGTTTATGTTGGCTGAAAATGAGCATGCATCAAACCAAATGTGATGTATTAAAGACCAGCACTGGATGCTGTTTACACACGCAGGTGAAACCTCGGTGGATGAAATTCTGTTTGATGTCGACGCTTTGAAGGAACAAAAAAAAAAAAAAATTAAAAACCAATCTCGAATCAAGATAAAGAGTTTTTTTTTATGTCTGGGTTTTGTGAATGTCAATTGTGCGCTTTGACACTTTGGGTTTTAAATGTCTGATATCATGTGAATGAGTTCATGACATTTTGGAATGTAATTTTTCCCATGGTGCCTTGCATTGTGATCCACATTCATTTTCTAACAGAAGGTCAAGTGGATGTTGTCAAACAGAACAAGTTGCTGAAACTCGTGAAGAAAAACAAGTCTAATTCACTGGTAATGTGATCGTTTTTTAAGACCGTATCATAGAAATGACGAACCCTTTGGCTGCCCGCGTTGAATAGGCAGAACGAAATCCTGTCACTGCGTTGAATTTGAGTAAAACCGTTTTCCATGGTGAATGAGAGTGTGCTTATTTTAAAAGTCATGCCTCTTCTGTTTCATGTGCGACTCTGGTCATTAAGTGTGATGGACTCCATCGTGAAAGCTCATTATACAAGTTATGTCATGAAATATTCATTTCGTTTGTGTAACGCGTTTGTTCCAAAAATAAATTATTAAATAAAAGGTTTTGTTCCTGTTCCCCTCAAATTCCCCTACAAGAACGTGAAAGTCTGAGAATGTCCACGTCACACGGCCCGAAACACTCCCAACATAAACATGCGTTAGCGTCAAATTCTTTTCCTGCTATTTAAAGAGTGAAATGCAGTAAAAACTGATGGAGATTAACCATGAACAGCAACCAAAGGCCTCATACGCTGAATCTCACACATATTGACAATGCTCTGATTACACACTCATAAATCTGATTTCATGCCGCTGGTGTATGACGACTGCTATAACCTGAAAACATGCGTGTTTCTGGATTAAAGGCACTTCCACACTGAACCGTGGGGACATTTTAACATATAAATTAACATCACATTATAGGAATATAGTGGAAGTCAGGTGGGATTTAAAGGGGACATTCAATATGGAAACAAAGCTTGTTAAAGAAACACGTTTCTTTCCTGAAATCCTCTGACAGTCCTGATAAGCATTGACGCTGCAGTGTGTAATTTTCCAAACATAAACAAAAGTCCACTCCAGTCAAACATTGTCAAATAAGTTTTCACAATCAGCTCCACACACACAACACAACTCTCTGTTACTCAGCACAGGTGTGTTTTGTTTTCCGTGTTTGTGGAGACATTTTCACACCACGCAAAGAGCGACAGGTTTTACATTGCGACCGATTAAGGGTAAGGCGGAGTCACAGCAGCATATGAAAAAGCTTTAAAAAATGGATTCTACCGATAGAAATAGATCTGGACTTTCATATTTTATTAACAATTACAAGTGTAGCTTTAATCCTCCAATGTTAAATATGCAAGCTCCACCAATAAAATGCAAAGCAATTCAAGCTCAAGCCGACAACACTCTCTCAGTATGTGCCTGCAAGTTCAGTAAGAGTTGCTGCTGTTCCTTCACTAAGCAGCTCCAAGTTTCCTGAATGCAGTCTGGACAAGTGAGACAATGTTAAAAAAGCAGATTGAAAACAAAGAAGTTAGGTCATGAAGAAGTTTTGTTTCATTAAATACTCAGAAAGCCACATGATAAAATCCCTTACAATAAACACGATCAATTATCTCATTCAGGCCAATCACTCACTGCCATGCCAACCTGCATCCACCCTGCCCATTCTCTCCATTTATATAATAGAAGTGCTTATGTGCCATTTTTGTAAATGTAAGGGAAAACCCAAATCACAATCATCCAATTGCTTAATCAATACGTTTAATTCATTATGAGAAAATATGAATCATACTGTAATGTGTAAAATCATATCAATGATATGCAAAAATATTATTTCATGGCATGGTACAATATCAATTCTTTGACATGCTGTATTGATGTAGTGGTTTTGCCTTGTACTTAAACCTCCAACCATTAGTTGGCAGCAGGCTTTCATCCAAATGACTCTCTACTTCTTTCAACTCATCAGACTAGACAAAACTGTAACATTGCTATGTTCGCTATGCAAACATTTTGAGGGGGATCACAATGCACATTTTTCAATGATAGTGTCTGATATTGTTCATGTACAAAGGTCATAAACCTGCAGCCTGTGCGGCCACACGCAGCCCTTCAAATTTCATGCAGCCACCACATTTTTGCCATTTATGGATAAATTCTCAATCATAAATAAGTTTTGTATTGTGAACCTCACATTGTTCTGTATCAAAACACTTTTATTTTGAAACCCTGTGCAATACCCTGATGCAGTATGATGGAATATTATAAAATAATTTAAACCTTGTATCGCCCAGCTCTACTGAACAGTGGTTTTTCCACAAAAATGTGGCTTCCTTTTACTTGAGCGGCCCCCCTCCTGGGCAGACTAGAAGCTAAGTGGCCCCCAGGTCATTTGACTTTGAGGACCCTGATCTTATATTGTATATTGATGTTATTGTGTCATGAATATGGTTTGGATTTTTGTATCTTTCTTTCAGGTCCAGACATAGCAGTGGTTGTTTTGTCTGTGCTGCAGTGAAAGAAGACATCTGTCACAGACTCCGGCTGTCATTATCTCCACCTATGAACACACACACATACACACACTCACATATTCTGCAGCTTCAGGACAAGCATGTGCCATCCAACAGGATTTCAACACGAGCAGAGAAGGTTGAAGGAAATGATCCATCACTCGGAGTAAACTCTAAACAGCCTAATGACACGTGGCAATATAAAATGGAAAATTCAAATAAACACCGTTGGACCTGTTTGGAGGCACTCCTGGTACAATAGCCCAAACACTGGGCATTTGAGTAATCATTACTAGTCATAACTCAGCACACTGGAGATGTTAAATAAACAGTATACTTCTGTAAGGCATATACAACAAGGCACAAATTTACTTAAGCCGTATCACAGGAATCTGTGAGCCAAAGGACACTCACCAGCTGTGCCACAGACACTATCTTTTAATGTCATGACACGTCTTTTCATCAACAGTGAAACCTTTTCTTTCGCCTCTTACAAAAACTTACTACTGTATGCCTTGGTGGCCTTGGGCCTGATTTGTGGCTGTTGTATGACATGACGAAAAAGACTTTCAAAAATGTCAAAACCAGGTCTATTTATAGTCCATCTTATGCCCAACAAGTCTGTACTATATCAAACAGATTCTTTCACAATCTTCTTAGTGTTGCCACGTTTACCACTTATTTACACTGTTTTAGCTCTGTTTTTGGTCTCCACCACTTCCTAAATAAATGAGACTATCTGGCTTTTTTGCTACCAACTGGTCATGATATGCTTAATAAAATCTACCAAAGTGTGCACTACCTTAAGACTGTTTTCACTGACTTATCTCACATTAGACAGTCTTTTCTGACTGAAAAGTTAAGTTTGTTAACAAATAAATCTCCCACACCAAATTCCACTCAGAAAATCAGTGATTTAACAACACAGCTTACAAGAGTTGATGATCCACTGCTGCCTCCATTAATAAGTTCAAATGTGTTACTTTGTGAGTTCAATGTTTAAAATCCTTCATTTGGATTTACCTAAGTGACTTAAATTTACCAAACGAGGCAGCAGTACACCAGCAGCTCCTGTGTCACTACAGGGTAAAATTGCTGATTTTCTCTATAGAGTTTGGTGTGCCATTGTGAAACTTAATCAAACTTCAGTTTCCAGACAGAAAAAGGCTGTCTAACAGAAAGAAAGGATGACAAACATAATCTTGAGATGCACTCAAGCTGTTAGGTTTTTTAATGTAGCTAAATACAGCTTTTTATTTATACACCATTTGACGAATAACACCTGTGCTGTACACAACAGATTCTCTCAGCGTTTCCAGCTCGTCTCGCCAGGTTTATCTCTACATATCAGTTCAACCTGAGCTAAAGAAAAGAGGAAAACCATTTTCAGTGTTCCTCAAGTGTTTTATTTTCATAAGTCCAGAAATTATTTATAAACCAATAACCTGGGGGGCATCCAGGAACAGTGTGGACCCTGACTTCATAGGTGAAACCCTGCCTCTAATTTGACTCCTAATTGGGCTTGATTACATGGTCATTAGGAGGAGTTATCTGAACCAGGCCAGGCCAGGCTTTGTGGTGGGGTTAACACTGCTGCCAAATGCTGTTATGAAGCCCAGGTAAAGTGTCACTGCAAGGATAAAGCCCAGTGGGCCCTCAGTTATAGCCAAAATTAAGGCTATTACATTATTGCCATTGCTGAATCCAATATAAAGTAATTTAAAATTGAAGGAAATAAGCATAATCACTTAATAAATAACGTTCTTAAAGTATTACAGAGCAGTTATTGAAAACTACCTCGTGCTGTAGATCGGTAGTCTCGAATAATGCAGAGCTGATACCACGACCAACACCGAATCTGAACAATCTATCAACAAAATCAGTTAACACTGTAGAATCCTGTTCACACTTGGATAAATCAAATCCTCATATGTGAAATGTCTCCAAATATGAATGAAAATGCCCCAGAAACCTTCTGACGTTGACCCACAGTTGTGCGTCTCCTGATAATCTCCCTAATGGGAAAAATTGTGATAATTGGTAAAGAAATAACTTTTCCTTAACAAAATACATTTCTTCACAAAGTAATTTATCATAATTATTATCCTGCATTTTGTATTATCTAGAAAAAGATCAGGCTTCACTTTTAAAAGATAAAAATGCAGACTAATATTAACTTATGATTCACTAAATAAAGGCTATTTCACTGGGACACAACCATGCTTCAAACTGAAATTAAAAAAAAAGACTACTACAATAAAATACCTTAATATTTATCATTGTACAAGGTAGCGGTCATCGTTAAATCCTCTTATCCTTCATGTTGAAACTTAATCTATTTTCCTTGAACCTGAAGTAACTGAATTTTATGGTTATGTGATTTGTACTTTGCACTTTTATGTCTGGAAACAAAAATTCACGTTCTCCTCTTAGTCCAGAAACTGAAGCCAATGTGGATGTTTTTCAAACCTGTTTTCTCTTGAATGGCCATCAGGAACTCTACTAGTTCCTATACAGTATGCAACTCTACAAGACATGTGTCGACTACATTCTTTCAAATAGGTTTTAACTGTAAAAATATTATATACACACACACTATACTATACATCTAGTTTATGCTATTTTAGGAATATTGCCACCACTTAATCTCACTTTTATGACAAGAAAATGAAGTTTGTGTCACTTTATGAACCAACAACCAAAGTCCATAGAGAAAAGTAGTGATTTTTACATTTTAATTTAATTAATCTCCCGCTGCCTCCATAAATAAGTTAAATTGGGCTATTTTGTGACCTCAGACTTTGAAATTCTTAGTTTGGATTTACCTGAGTGACTGAAGTTCATAAATGTGGCAGCAGTCAAGCAGCAGTTCCTGTTTCACAACAAGCTAAAAAGTATGATTTTCTCTATGGACTTTGGTGCAGGAGAATGAGAGATTTAAAGCCTTCCAGTTTGCTGCTGAAGAAAGGCTGACTAATGATGAAATAAACGGTAAACATGTTCTTAACACAACATACACTTAAAACTGGTGCATACTTTACTATGTGAGGGTTTTGTTAAATGGCTCGTTCCTTTAACTTCTCAAAATAATGCAAAACAAGCAATATTAGGTGCAACGCTAACCTGAAACTGCTCCAACATCAGTCCAACATGTGTCCGACTCTCCTGTTTTTTAACTGGCATTCGTACATGTTAAGTCTACCATTAGCGCTTCATAATGTGTGAAAAAGCCCCACATTTATGTCATTCTCCCAGTCCCTTGACAGCCATTACTAACCCAATATCCTGTTTCAGAGAGAGAACGCAAGCCTGCAGCGTGTTGCTCTTGGCCCCTAACCAAATCACAAAAGTATGAAAATTACCCATCCGCTCATGGCCTGCAGCTCTTTTAAAAGCCATCAGTGTTCAGAGGCCAGAGCTGACTGGCAACGTACAATGCTGCCCGGCACCACCAGCGACCACAAAGCCCTTGCACCTCCGTCTCCCCTTGAGGAACAGAGGTCATTTGGAGCAGATTGCCGGGCAGTGTAACTCAGGCCTGGTGATTATAGCCGCGGAGAAAAGCCCAGATAAACGGAATCAGCTTCCTCTCACCCTCTTATCAGTTTTCTCATACTTGCTGGCCTGTTCTTTGACCCCGCATTTGACAACACAAGAGCCAAACTACTCAGTTGTAATTGAAGGGATAATACAAGTATTTTAAAGTGTGGTTCTATGAGCTACTGAGCAACCATTGCACCGAAAGCTACAATGAAATACAAGGAATTACAGTTAAGATTATCACTTAACAGAAGGGAAATGAAATCACCAACTGAAATCAGTCTGTTTAGGTCTACAAATTCTTTATTTTGCCATTATTTTTTTTATTTTTTTTTGTAACTGGACAAATTAAATAAGTCAACCTTTTCACATTCCCACACCAAAGTCCATAGAGAAAATCAGCATTTTTACTTCATATCACACAGGAGTTGTTGAACCACTGCTGCCTCCATACATGAGTTCAAGTATGTTATTTTCAGACTTCAGTGTTTGAAATCCTTCATTAAGATGAATTTGTCTGACACAAACTTACCAAACGAGGCAGCAGTAGACAAGCAACTCCTGTGTCCCTGACAGCTACAAACGCTAGTTTTCTCAATGGGCTTTGGTGCAAGAGAGTGAGAGGTTTACAGACTGGTTTCTAGTCAGAAAAGTATGTCTACTGGACATAAAGTTGGACGACTTATTAATATATCGTAGACTTAAAACAGGCTCAGATTGTTTGACCATGTTGTACCTGAACTATCACTTAAATTATCTAAATTTATAGACCTGGTTGACCACAATCTTTAGCTGTTTTCAGTCAAGAACTCCAGAAAAACTTTTGGAGAACTGGATCCAAACAGTATTCAGAGTTTACAGTAGGAGACTGTTTCAGTGAGATGTGTTCAAAACAGGAGAATCTTCAGAGAAATGTTGTGGACATTTGTATTCTCACATCAAGCACTTCTGAACTATCTCAGAAGAATGTCTGGACTTCAGTGCACATTTGAGAGCAGCTTTAGAGAGATGTCACTGACGTTCAGCGAGACTCTAACCTCACGATACAAGAGCAAAAGAGATGAGTAGTCGTTGGTGTGATTTTTAAACGACTTAAGTGTGACTAATTCTGCTTTTCTTGACTCAGAGTGAACAAATTAATCAAGCTTTATTCAAACTAACAGAGAAGGCTCATTCAGAGGCCTTCCCGGGAGAGATCGAGGCATTCACCAGACCCTCAATGGCAGAATCATCTGTGTTGCATTCAGGTGCCAGTGTCGGCTTACACTCGTTAAAGAACACGCAGAGGTTTGATTGGCAGCTGGTATCGCACCAGGAACCAGGCTTTCACTAAAACAGATGCTTGCCTTTATGAATTATGGCATAACCTCAGTGCTAGACATTTTTTGGGTTACCCAGCGCTGCCAGGAATGACTTGGAAGTGATGTATGTGTGTGTACTGCTGCACATCTGAAATGTCCGTGTGTGAAAATGAAGTCCGCTGAGAGAAACCGGATGCAGAATGAATCACTTTTTCTGTGTCCACTTGTGGTCTCCGCGTGGTTTTAATGTTTTCCAATGTTTCGACTGCTGGTCATTGAAATGACTTCCTTTGAAATCTAATAGTCCCAGTTAGCGCCGTGTGTTTAACTCTCATCGCCGTGAGATGGTTTTGCTTGGCGTTTCACCTCCGTGTATATGAGGTCACTGTCAGTCACAGAGGCATGAAACTTCTGTTACTCTGTGTGTTCCTGTATTTAATACCTCTTAAAGCAAAACTATGCAGGATTTTTACCCTTATTTAACAGCTTGAGAGTCATTGTGATTGTTAAATGGCTTGTTGCGGGGATAGTGGGGGCTGTCTCCACTCCCCCCAACTGTCTATTAGCGGAAAATCAGCCTTACAAGATCAGGGCTGCCAACCCGGAATCCATAGATTCTCATGAGAAACACGAATAGCATTATTTCAGACGTTCATATTGGTAGAGCTGCCAGAAAAGACGCAGAGAAAACCGTTGACAGATGAAGTGAGGAAGAGGTAACAATTGTGTAAATGACCCAATTTCTAGCTTTGCCGCAAAGAATATAATGTACTGTTAATTTGCTATAAGCTATTATATTTTCTACCTCTATTTTTGTGAATTTATAATGCCTTTTATTTTGCCTTGTTTTGAGGGACTTTTATTTGAAAGCCACGTGCCTAGGTTTAGTTCGTGGCTATCGCAAGATACAGAGGACAGAATGAAATCGAAATGTAATGAAAAGAAGAAAGATAGCTAAATCAAATACGGTATATTTGAATGATTTGCACCCTCCGAAGAGGCACAAGGTCAGTGTTTATGTAATAGAACATGTTTAATGCGTGTTTATGTGTTTTGAGATGATTTACACCGTAGGGAGAACTTTTTTTTACTGTTTCCGTTTGCAACTACATATTGATGAGTTGCTAGGTTTCACGGTATTTGCTAGTAAGGTAATATGTTTTTCCTGTGCTCTGCCTGGCTCTTACGTTGGTTGAATGGATTGTTGATTATCAAGCACAAAGATTTCAATAAAACAAGAAAACCATCAGTCAAGTCTTGACCATCATTCGGGGGAGATGCTACAAATTGTCTGACCGAGCGAGGGGCCACACACAACAAGATGTGTTTTTCCCGGAATGTCGAGAATTGAAAAATACAGAAACATGCAAAACAGATGGAGACTGGTCTGAACATGGCTCCACGGCTTGTGTTCGCCGACCTAGTTGAAAACAATGCACATGCCCAGGAGAGGGGAAGGGAAGGGGGGGCATCAGCGGTGAGTTTTTACAACAGTGAGGATAAAGAGGTAGACAATGGATGGATGCTTACGGAGGTGTCGTAAAAATATGTACTCCGAAACTGTAGGGGGAGCTCCACACTAACAAAGTTCAGCTTTTCTAAGTTTTCTGTCATAGCCACTGATCTTGTCAGTAGTCAAGTAGTAGTTATATAGACCAACATCACAAAACCTGGACCTAAAGGACTTCAGAACTTCTGATGAACTGGTTAAGTTTTAAGATTTGAATTGTGGTTAAGTTAAGGTAGGGGTTAAAGGGTTGGGCTAAGGTTAGGGTTAGTCATTAACTGGTTATAGTTAAGGTTGGGGATAGCTCTTTTTAGGCAAATGAATGGAAGTCAATGCAGAAGAACAGCTGCACAAACCTGTGTGTGTTTGATGATTTGCAAGGCCATGAGTTTATCAAGCTGCTGGTCTGGTGTGTTATACTCCAGTGCCCTACTGTGGCAAATTAAATATCTGTTTGTGTGATTTACCTACTTGGTGCTTCTCAAAGTGAAGAAAGGATCCTCTAAGATCTGTATTTTAATAATGCACATTTTAAAATGTTCTATGTTGTCTACAGTTGCTAATAGATGACATACTGTACTTCCTAACCAGGGCCAAAGACTCGGCCGGATTGTTTAGATTCTATGAAAAAACGGCTTGTTCGCACAGCAAATTTAAAGGATGCATACTGTGTATCTATGGTAACTCCAGATATTTAATCACCATTCAGTCAGAAGTGATTAAGCCTCTGTGTTGAAATGTCTTCAACAAAACTACAGCTTATACGAGTTGCCTACAGTCGTCACTACTGAAGATTAAAACAACAAAAAACAGCAAGTTAGGACCTAAAGTTTAGTTTTTTTTGTTACAATTCTCGCAATCTAATGCAGCTCAGCTCATACACTGGTGTCACCTGACAATAACATACAGAGATCGACAAAAAGGAATTTTAAATGCATTTACTGGTGAACACCTGTTCAAAAGCTGAAACAGTAGCAAGAAACTTGCAAATTAATTTTCATTAAGTCTGCTAATCCTTCAGGGGCGTTTATTTCATGTAAATATTTTAAATTAGAGCTGACAGAGAATAAATGACCAGAGGACATCGCTGTATCTGAGCATCAAATAATCTTAGAGCTCTACTGACACCTGCTGGTGGCAGATGTGAATTACAAAACCTGTAAAACTAGAACTATTCATCTCCTCGTATAACTTTTTTTAATCATTTATTAGATCATTTATCAACACGGTCTCTTATTTTATTGGGTTGTTGTTTTTACATGAATCACTTTAAAATATGGGTGAAAGTGCTCTATACATAAAGCTTGGTATTCTTTCATCATGAGTATTAATATGTCTCAAAAGAAGTATTGGATTACTTTTTAATTAAAATAAAAGTTGTGTGAGTTTAGCCTTTTTAAAAAATTATAATGGGCATTATTGTATTTTTGTAAATTAAGCATTATGATTTTGTGCATCTATATGCACAAGGAGTCAATATGAATATAACACAAGACAGAATAGATTGTTTTGAGGTTACTGACACAACATAATTTCTCACAATTTCTTTCATATTTTGCAAACCAAACAAGTCATCAATAATAAACAAAAAATGCATATATACTTGCAGCCCTTAAGGATCTTTTCAAGAGCAAACCAATTATTTTTAAGTTGAAGCTCCTCAAATGTTCACATCTTTTATCTAGTGAATGTTCCTGTTTTGTGACTTTAAATTTTAATCATATAACAATTTTATTTTCTTAAAACTTTTTCAAATAACAGCACCCACAGCCACAGAAGTTGACCTGCAGTAAAGGTTTGACAGGATAAGTAGAGAAGCTTCTGTCTCTGACAAGTAAATGGACCTCTCTTCTCTCTCTACAGCTGAAATCAAACCCTGCCACAGCTTTGGTAGCTGTTCTCACATTGTCAACTGTCAACGTAATTGCATGTTGTTTAGAGTTGTTACCACAACCAGCTACAGTTTACTGACATAAACTCAAGCTAAAACCCAGATTCGGATTCACAGAGTCATGACCTACAACAGCCAAAATGTTCAGACTCTGTCCTTTAAAGGCACTATTCATTCTCCTGCAGCAAAGTCCAGAGAGAAAATCAGTCATTTTACATTATAGCACACAAAGTTTATGATCCATTGCTGCCTCCATGCGTGTTAAGATGTTATTTTGCGTAAACTATGTAAAAAAAAAATGTAAAATTCAAGTTACCATAGAATAATTTTCTTGGCCCCTACCCTGTGCCCGAAAGGCTGATTTTGCTTAAAAACCACTTGTTTTTTATTTGTAACTTTAATATAGCCACATCAGCCCAACCAACACAGGTACTTCAACAGATAGCGCAATTTTCTCAACATGTCCTTTGGTGTGGTAAAGTAATTGGATTACACATTTCAGGTTCAAGTTGGCACACTTGATTTCATAAACCAGGTAACAAGATATCATAAATTTGAGCAAGTGTATATTATATTACATTTTTCGTTTGTTCAGTGGCTATATATGTTTTTAGCTTATAAACCTGTTGGCAGCCATTTTCTGAGTGAAACTAAGATCGCCGTTCCAGAACGCGGCTCCGGCAACCCAAGCAAATATCGCCTTAACACGACCCTAACCCGACTCACGTCCTGGATTTCTTATCTTGAATCAGAACCAAACCCATAACAGTAAGTGTAAACCAAACAAACTCTAACCATCACTGTCTGGTTGTTAACCTGTTAAATGTTGCAGCTACATCCAGGAGTACGCAACTACTCCCCGTGAACACGCACTCACGCACAGGTAAACACAAGTCACACACACCTGACGAGTTATCACCAGCACTCATTATTAGAAAAATGAATGGTAAGACTCACCATTAACGACAATCCTTGCCTCTTCAGTATCTCTTCTTGAATTGTCACGGCTAATAATCCAACCATAGCGGTTCATTTTTAGTTGTCGTGGAGAGAAAAGTTAGCATCCACCGTGGATGGCTTTATTAGCCTGTGTGTTGCGTTCAACGTCCGGTCGTAAATATTAAAACCCCGGTTCTAAAAATAAATAATACGCCCATGAGTTTTACTTATTATCGCCCATTTATTTTCGTTACACATCTTTTTATTCGATGTCTACTTCGTGTTTTCAATCGAGCATTTAAAAAAAGAAAAACGCAAATTTAATCCATCTATGTTTTTTTTTGATGGTCATTGAAATTACCATGTCAATTGAAGGGACCGTTGTCCGTGAGCTAAAAATGCAAATATCCTCTGTGGAGTTTGGTGTGGAAGAGTAAGCAGTTTCAGTTGGAAAATGGAGTGTAATGGTGAGGTAAATTAAATAGCCATAATAGACTTAAGCTGGTTTATGTTTTATTAGGTAATTTGTTTGTTCAGTGATTAAAATCAGTTTTTTGTGTGTGTGTGTCTCTTCTGGCAGCCATTTTATGAGTGAGTTTTTCCTAAGCTAAAATGCTAATGTTCTCTATGGACTTTGGTGTGCGTGAGTGAGCAGCTAACAAACTAATAATTGAAGTTGTAAATTGTCTAATGATAGGCAAATAAGTGATCATATTCCTAAGTGTTTTTAGACTTAATATGTGTAAATTTTATTTGGTAAGTCGTTTGTTCAGTGGCTAATATGTGTTTTTCCCTTGTGTCCCGTCTGGCAGCCATTTCATGACTCAATGAGTTTTCCCACTGAATCAGCTAAAAATGCTAATTCTCTCTATGGAGTTTGGTATGGGAGAGTGAATGGTCGGAAAACTACACTTTCCAGATGGAACATGTCATCTTATCGGTGAGATCAACCAGTGAATATATTATTAACCTATTATAGACTGAAACAGGTGTAGATTTTATCAGGTGAGTGTTCCCTTCAGTGGCTAATTTCAGTTTTCAGTGGAAAACTGAAATTAGTGAAAATACTGTCTATTTACTTAAGCAAGCATATACTTTTATTAGGTGAGTTTGTTCAGTGGCTAAAATATGTTTTTTTCTATGTGTTTTTGTTGGCAGCCGCTTAATGAGTGAAAATGAGTTTCCCCACTCCCTGGTTACCTCATGTTGATCAACATTATTATTGCAGTTTCATACTTTATTTGCAGTAAATACAGAACAGCTCTGGTCCTGGTTTGTGTTTTCCAGTGTCCACCTCCCACCATCTCCATCATATCAACAAATGAGCAACTGCTTTGATTTTGAAATGGGGGAAAAAAAATTGTGACTGCAGCATTTCTCTTTGCTCTGTCATCTTAATCTTCAAAGTCATTGAACTCCTTTAATCACTGCTTCTGGACAATATGCAGGAGCTGTACCTTCTGGTCCACACATGTACTGTAGTTCTTGAAGTGTTTATTTTACGGGAGCTCCACCATGACGCACATCTACACAAAAGACATTAGAGAAAACATTTGATGTTGTGCAGCTGTTAATCTATTAATTGACTTCATCCATTTTTCAACTTTACTGTATCCAAATTCTGAATGATGATAATGGTGTGACAACAGTCTGAACTCTGGACGTTTAGTTTTATTTTTTTTCATCGTGTTATCATCCTGTAATTTACGATCACACGTTAAATTTCAAATCCAAAAAGCAGCTTTACTGACCTGATAATCACATCCTCTTGAATCATATATACAAACTGTCTGGGAATAAAATATTGATTAAAAAGTATCACATAGATTCTGACACATTTCCTCAGAAAAATAAATCAAACATCACCCAGAAAGAAGTCAAACACACAATACTCACAATGTTTAATGTTTTAAGTTTTTAAACTTGTCTGGAGCCACAGAGATTTTTTGTTTCAACATCAACTATTTGTTTTTGTTGCATATTGTCTGGAAATCCCACTAGTGTTATGTGTATATAGACACCAACATTATTATGTATGTGTCCTCTGTACACATACTGTAACAGTGTTTTTCCTCTTTGGTTCTCTGGTGTTTTCTCATTTACATTCCTGATATTTGGTTTGTCTCCCCCATGTGTCGTCATGTTGAAGGTGTCCAGACTGGCTGTGACTGACCCATTTTCCTGCCACACCTCCCACTCATCCTCTACCTGCTATAAAAACCTGGTTCTCCACAGCCATCTTCTCTGGTCTTGGCCGAACCCTTGTAAGATTGTAACCTTTTATTTTCTGGATACCATTTGGATTTCTGTATTACATCTGCTTTCTTAGCTCATAGTTTAGCCTTTTATTGCAACTGCTGAACCATGTACAGCTTGTCATCCATCCGTGCTGCTTGGTGAAACAAAGGTCCAGTGTGTAAAGTTTTAATGAAATTATAGCAGAAATTGAAGATAATGAATACTTAAATCAAGTCTATAATCACCTGATTGTATTAATTGTTTTTTCTTTATAGCTACATAGGTTTTCCAAAACAATTGGAAGAGAAGAGTGAGGTGAGGGATATTCAGCTGTAACAGGAAAATTACACTAATAACTGCTGCCAAATTTTACGCACTGTTCCTTAAACATAAATATACATAGACCTTGTAGTGGCAGAGGCACACTCCTAATTTTGGGCATGTGACAGACTTTTTTTTCCCTCTTACTGCTCAATTGTTTTGACTGTTTTATTTTGTCTTTAAAGTGTCTTTATATGTGGAGCACTTTGTAAGTTTATTTTGAGAAGTACTAATAAATAAAACTTATCTTTTTAGCACTGCAGGACTTGTCTTCAGCCCAGGAAGGAGTGAGATTAAAACTTATTTTGAAAATGAATGGCATTTTGTCTCAGAAAAACCTAAATTATAATTTCAAAAGTAATCTGTAAGATGTACCCTTTTAGTTTAGTATTCTCTTGATTCATGAATTATATGTTAAATGTTATACAATTATTTTATTGCTGTTTTTGTGTTTTATTTTCACTTTCAAATCTGTGTTGAGCACTTTGTATTGCACTTTTGCATCTATACATATATTCAGGAGTTCTTCAACTGCTTCCATTGTTTGTACTTTCACTACAACTTCCTCTGAAACTCACATAGAACAATAGGTGTCAGTGAGTGAGTGGGTGGAGGAATGGGGATCAAAGGGTCACATCCAGGTCGCTATATGGTCTCCTCAGCAACGGCCAAACTTTGCGTTGCCATGGCAGCGGAGACACACAATCAGTTCAACTCTGAACAGCAGCAGCAGCATGGAGGAATCTGCTGCTGAGGAGAAACAAGACAAAAGGGTGGATTTTATAGGCGAGTGTGTGCTGAAGGCTCTGAGGGTGAAGAAGGACGTTTGGCTGAAGTGTGTGTCCAGTGATGACAACAGGCAGCAGGTGCAGGAGTTTTTGGACCGAGCAGGGAGGAGGACGTTGGTGTTTTCTGTGGCCGCTGACGGACTCCTGCAGGCTGCAGACTCATTCAGCTCCACATCCAGGAGCAGGACAGTGAACTTTGTGAAGCGGAGCGACACAGTGCTGACTGCAGACTCCATGAAGGAGGAGCTGAACATGTGGAGCTGCTCTGCTGCTGCTCCACAGCTGCTCTGTGCTGTGGACAAGGTTGTATATCACAATAACCACTAGGGGCTCTAAAGGATTTTAAAGTTTGAGAATGTTTCTTTACTCTGTCAGCAATTAACTTAATATGGAGACATTTACTTGGATGTTCTTAAAGTGATAGTTTGATCATAGTATGAGTTACTGACCCTATGTGGCAATGTGCCTCACTTTTGTCGCATTAGTATAAGACAGGTTCCAGTTGAGTGTGTAGCTAGCCCAATTTAGAGTCTTCCTACCCTCCCTTCAAAATATCTAAATAATAAAGGTGACAGAAGATAAAATTGGACTCGTCAGTCAAAAGAAAAAAAGTATATCACCCTGAATTTTACAAGGTTTTTCTTGCTGTTGTCTTATTCTTCCGTGTAATGGCTTTTTCTTCTATTATTTCCAGTCTATATTATCAGGCGTTTGCAGCACATTGCACCCAGGCTTGCTGAAAATATACATGCTCAAATTCCAGTCGCATTATCTGGATGTTTTAACATGATTTTTAAAAATAATTTTTAATGCATTTTTCTCTGACTAATGTTTACATATGAAAGTCTGGTTTTACTCAAATGTTTCAATTTTGTTAGTCAGTGTAAAACCAGACTTTGACAATACATGTAAACATGTTAGTCCAAGTAAATTACCAAAATTAATTCATTTTCCACAAAACTACACAAGTTGAGTTATGGTAGTTAAGGTTTAGTGTAACTAGTTAATAAGCTAATCTAGCCTATTTGATATGATATGAAATTTAAAAACTAGCGCCACACATTCAGAGATAACAGTAAGACTCTATTGTCTGTATGACTTTTTAACTCTTATTTCCTAAACACGTTCACAGGTGTTAGCCCCGCTGCTCTCCAGTGGGAAGAAGGACCACGCTGACATGCCAAAGGCAGTGACTCAGGATTTCTTACACCACGTCCACTCATTGAAGAGCAGCGTGCTTGTGGTGTCGGGTCAAGTCCAAGGCCGGACTCTGCTACCTCTTCCTGCCGGCTCCGAGAAAGCGGAGGTGGTCGCCCCAGAGATGGACAAAAGGTAAACAAACAACAGAGACATGAAAGTTGGTGTCACCACGCATCATTTGTCCAGGTTGTGCTTCCTAATGGTTTATGAAACACCACAGGGGGGGAGCAGTGGACAGTGGCCTCATCTACGCCTTAGAGTCCACAGTGATTGAGTGGAGCCATCAGATCTGTGGTGTCCTGAAGAAGGACTCCTCTGAGGCTCTGCTGGGAGGAACAAACCCCACACCTCACACTGAGCTGCTCTTCTGGAAGAACAGGTCAGCACCTCCATTATTGCAGACACAAAGCATCCACTGGCAGCTCCTGAGAAACACTCGTCCCAGCGATGTGACTCTGTGCAAATAATGCATCCTCCCTGTGGGAGTACAAAGTTGTTTTTGCAAGTTTCTGCTGATGCCCCTAATTGTCCAATTCTCAGAACCGTCATGGGACGGAAGTAACTTGTTTTCTAGTAATAATGTCATCAAGTTTTTCCTTCAAATAATTGTGACAAATGTGTTTGTTGTCCTATCTGACACTTTGCCTGGAAAGTATCCAATTCCATCCAATTAAGCTCAACCTGGATAGTGTTTAAACAATCAATCATTTAACCAGTCATATATCTACTGTTGAATTATTGGCAGTTATTTCTATTATTTGAGTAATTAGCTCGAGTCCTGTGACATTAAAGTAAATATCTTTGGTCAATTTTCCACCTTTTTTTTAATTTATTTTTTTATTTTTTGGTCCAACAACTTATCAATTATGCAAAATGATTAGACAGACAAAATCTGTGATGAAAATACTCACTATTTTTAGCCCTAAATCTGGTTTTAATGTAACCATTTAGTCAATAGTTACTGTACATGTAACTTGTTTAATGAACGTGATTAACGTAATTAAACAATGCCAAACTTAATATGACTAAAAACAACTTTCTCTGACTGCTGAGTCAGAGAGTATTATAGAGTTACAACATATGAACTTATAAAACAACATTAAAAGCAATCTTCCAGGTGTAACAATCCAGAGACTCTTTTTTTAAATATGATTTCAAACATTTTTTCCCATTGTTTTTGCCTTTTTCCTCCACTAAAGATATGCCGATTTAGACGGTATCTGCTCCCAGTTAAACTCCTCAAAGGCAAATCAGATGGCGACGCTGCTGGAGGCGGTGGAGAGCTGTTATTCCCCAGCTTTAACAAACATGCGACAGAACGTTCTTTCAGGTAATCAATCTACACATCTGACATGGGAGGAAAAAATGCAATTGGACTTGCGTTCTGAAGTGCAGCTCATGTCTGGTTGAAGCAGGATGATTTGCCAACCACATTCTTTCTCCACTCGTGGGGTTTTATGGTTGATCTGAGTTTGATCGCACTCTGTTCTCTTCCAGCGCTGGAGGAGGCAGAGGACATCTGCGCCTACTTGAAGCCTCTGCAGCAGTGGTTTGAAGATATGGAGAGCATGGAGTTTCCTGAGATCAGGTGTCAAATCAGGCCTCTGATGCACATGGTCTGTCTGGTGTGGGCCAACTCCAGATACTACAACCTCCCAGCACGACTCATCGTCCTGCTGCAGGAAACCTGCAACTTCCTTATACAGCAGGTCAGCAGTTCATGATTAATCCTTGGTCGATGGATTGCTGTTAAGAATTTACTGATTCTCCCTTAGAGGACATTTATTCTTAAAACTATATAATAAATTAACCTAATATGTCTTTCATTTTATTTGCATTTCTGATTACTCCCAAGGTCATACATGATGGATCAGAGAGCATGAAAAGCACACCAACTTACTTTTTTCTTTGTATTCTTGTACTATGGCTATACGTTATTGGGAAAAAAAAAGACATATGACATGAAGTCTTTTTGTAATATAATTGCATTTATCACTGTATCTAACAGCTATTTTCTTTGTTAATTAATCTGACTGTTTTCCCAATTAAATGCTCAGTTATTTGGCACGAAATGGTACAAATTAATAGCGTGATTCATTGATAATTGACTAATTAATTAATTAACAGTTGCAGGCTTAGTTGTGATATATAAAAGATACACACAATGTTTACCAGATGACTCCATTCAGAGTCTTTGTCATGCTAGAATGATTTGGGTGATGGTTAAGATAAAATAGTCATCATTTGCATACAAAAGAACAATAATGAATATAAAGCCAAGAAAGGAAATCATGTGTAAATCATAATTTCTTGAATTTAAAGGGGGGGGAGCACAGCATTAAATTAAATTATCTTCATCACATGTCACATAATCACATTATGGAATTATCATGAATGAAAAAAACATGTTATTGAACAGTTTTAACTTTGCCAGCAAAATCTTTTTTTCTTTTTTTTTTTTTAGAGTTGTTTTCTCTGGTTCTTGCTTAAAGTGAAATTTATCAAGAACAATTTTGACTGATGTAGTTAGACTGTTACTCTCAGCAACAAACTTGTGTAACCAAGAATAAAACCCTTAAATTGTACTTAAATAGAACTTAAATGATGTTATATCAGGCAAGCAGATTTTTCATGGAAGTTATAACTTCCATGAAAAACTGTTGCATGACTTGATGGGTAATAAATGGAAGCAAAATACATTGGATTCAGATTGTTGTCGCCCCTTCAACATTATTATTATTCTGTATGTCCTGTTACTTCTCTGCTGCACCAGGCACAGGTCTACCTACTTCCAGAGGAGCTTCTGAGAGGAGAAGTTCCAGAAAGTCTCCTCAAGGTGCAGACCAGCCTCGAGATCCTGCAGCTCTTCAAGAGCACCTACCAGGACCGAAGGGCAAACCTGAGCCAGTACCAGAAGAGCGAGTGCTCGGTTAAGCCCTGGGACTTTTCCCCGCATTTGGTCTTCAGTAGATTTGACCGCTTTGTTAACAGAATTGAGACCATAAAGGTGAGAAATCAATCAAACCGTCACTGGAATAAATTTTAAATTTAAATAATTATAAAAATGAAACCAGATACTGTAGTCTACTTAAAACCTCTCTGAATTCCCTGTTCCTGTCTCTCTTTAGGACGTCCTGTTAACAGCTGTGGACCTGCTGAAGCTTGAGAAACTGGTGATTGGAGGCGTCAGGGGTCGAGCACTAAGCCACCAGGTCCAGTCGATCTACGAGGAGTTTGTAGATTTGTACAAAGTCTTCACAGAGAAGCCGCATGACTGTTTGGACCTGGACAACAAGGTACGTGTAGAATGTTAAGGCTCACTTATATTTTTAAAATGGGTCAAGCCACATTTTAGACAGCTTTCTTCTGATGTCCTGCACCTACTGACTTTTCTTATGTCGTGTTTTGTTGCAAAAAGTGAACATTTCTACCTGGAAATTAATAATAAAAATTTATAGTTTTTAAATCAAAATTGCCGTTTGCAGCAATGCAATTAGCAAGATTGCAAAGGCTGCAATTTGAGGATTCAATTTGTGATTGTTTTGTACCAATTTAAACAATTCTTATCTTTCCATTACTGTATCCATGACTGTAGTAATTTAAAAACTTATTTTAGTTTGTGATTTTATCAAAATTATCTATCATCAAACCAAAAAAGAAGACGACTTCTTTGTTTATTGTGACTCAACCAATTAGCATAAATTAGAAACATCACTCCTGCTGTTTTAGAATCGCAGGATACCAGGGGTTTCACTCTGACACCAGCAGAGAGAAAATAAGTTCTAATTTTATAGAACAACGTCTGAAGTCAGTTTTCACTTTATTCTTGCCCTGTCGTGTGGAATTCTATGTCACTCAGGTCGTGCCCCCCTTTTTTTGTGTCTTGCAAATATCACCGCCGCCCGGTCACTCCAGCATCTGTGGAGCAAATTATTTTTTTTTTCTTCTACCAAAAATCTGTAGTTGCTAAACCAAAGATGTTTCTGAGTGAGAGCAAGAAAAGTAATTTATTTTGCTTGTAAGAGCGAATCAGTGTTCTCCTCTGGATGACTGTGAGTCGCTGAGATATGGAAAAAAAAAAAAGAATATGTGGTCCTGGCTCTGCTGTGTGCTGTTGTGGTTGTCGTCGGAGCTGAGCTATCTGCCCTGCAGGAGTTTGAAGAAGATGTGAGGGAGTTGAAACTGAGGGTGAATGACATAGAGCGGCGACTGGGAGCCATCTTCTGTCAGGCCTTTGATGATTCCTCTGGACTGGACTGTGCCTTCAGGGTCTGTGGAGTTAATCTCTCTCGTTCTCTCTCGTATATAAACAGACATAAATCACAAATGGGTATTAAAGGCCTCTTTCACTTATCTGTTGTCTGCAGGTTCTGGATATGTTTGGTAGCCTGCTGGAACGTGGTTTAGTGGCAGCAGATGCTCTGGAGCGATACACTCTCCTCGTCACTGCGTTTGACGAGGAGCTGGACGTCTGTAAACGCATCTACAACAAACACGTGCAGCTCAGAGAGGAGCTGGGTGAGATTCACGTCAAGAATTATGTCACACAAACATGACAGCAGAGATCCTGCTGAAATTATGAGTCTGACTAGTGGGTAGTGGGTAGGAATGACTGACTAGAGTACACGTACGATTACTTAAATTTGAGTACTAGGGCCACAAAAATTAATTGACTGATTAATTAATTATTAAATTAATCGTGAACTATTTTGACAATCAACTAATCAGTTTGACTGTATTATTATTAGTATTAAATATGAATATTTAGGGCATATTTTTGTTCCATATAACAAACAAATCATTAAAACTAAATAATTTTGGTTTGTGGACAAAACAAGACATTTGAGAACATCATCATTTGGAGGTTTGGGAACACTGACCGAAATGATATGATTTTTGATATGAAATGTATAAATTGGGTTTTTTCATTATGGACTGTGTAGGAACAGTGTGTATAAAATACTTATTTAATGTAATTATGCACATATGCAAACGTAATTATGAGGAGTGTATTCAATTTCTGCCAATAAAGGTTTATTCAGGATAACAATGACATGGGATTTTCATTTTGTCTGGTGTCTGCTATGGTGTAACTGTAATCTCTGAGTGTTTACTCCAAGAGAACCGCGTGGTTCTTCCATCTCAGTGATGTCACTTCCTCCTCAGGTTCATCACCTGTGAGTAAGAACATGCCACCAGTCGCTGGAGGACTGCGCTGGGTCCAGCAGCTTCGCAAACGCATCCAAACTCCCTTCTCCAAACTCAGACACGTCTCGTATCCGTGAGTCTCGTCTCTGACCCCGTCATAAAATGAAACGCTGGTGCAGTTTGTAGAGCAGTTTACTGTATATTGTCAGGAGCAATTTTAGAGGTGCTCATAAAAATGATGTTGTGGAATATTGGACACTATAAAGTTACAACTCAAATCTCATCTTCGCCGCAGGTGCCTGGAGTCGACAGAAGGAGCCAAGGTCATTGAGAGGCATGAGGAGATGATGCAACTGTTGGACAGGTGTGTGTGTGTGTGTGTGAGTGTGTTCTTGTCTCTCTGTATTACAGCACATGTCATCGGGCTCAGATGTATGTATATCTGAATCAAGGAGCAGAAGGAAAGATAAAACAGAATCACAGAGGCATCACCTCCTTACTGAACTGTATATATTAATAATGTTTTTTTTATTGTGTTTTTTAGCTTAAACTCAAAGTGATTTTCAGATAAATATGACTACAGCATAGGAATACAGAAGAAGACAATTCAAAAAAAGGCATGTTCCCCACCTAAATCCCCCTGAATGACAAACTAAAATTGAGAAACTAAAAGCACACAAAGCAGCACTGGGTCCAAACTATAACAGATATCAAATCAATGCCAATAAACAGACAATCACATATAAAAAAATTCATGTGAATTTTGAAGATGATGTTTTTGAAAGGACAAAAATCTCAACATGAAAATGAATGACAGTAGAAGTTTGAAATAAATAAACATGTTCATATAAAACCCATATAAACTGCAAAAACCTATTTAGGATAAATATAATATAGAATATAATATAAAAGTTTGAAATGAAAATTGGTACTAAAAATGGGTGTGATGGGAAGTATAAAAGTGGATTAAAACACCAAAAAATAAAACAAAATAGAGATTCAAGATGAACATGGAATCGGGTAAAATTCAGGTAAATGCTATTAAAATAAGAGCAAAAATAACTATTAATTTTAAAACTGAACATCTGTGATTTTGACATTGGAGCATGATTTATGTTCTCATTACTGAAGCACTGCTCCACAGATTGTTTCACTGGATTCCCATAATCCCATATGTTATGTCGCTGACTCACTGATGCCGAAGTGAGAAATGGCCTTTTTCAACCACATCCAGCATCAGAACCAGCGAGACGACGACTCCCACTGTAGTTCATAAGCAATCAAAGCGAATTATATTAAGGGATGAAGAGACAGAGAGTTTGTCTCTGGAACGTCATTGCACTGTCACCACATTTTGTCAAAAGTGAAATAACAAAGTTCAACACACAAAGACGCTTCAGTATCTCACTGATCAATGACTGAAACCTGCCACACTTGTCTTGGGGACCAACTCATATTTTTTGGTGTAGGAATTGGATTTTTATGTGTTTACCCAGCTCCATAGTGCCCCCTAATGGCTAAGACGTCTTTGTTTGGCACATAATTATTCTGATTATGACAAAATTTGGTACAGGTGTTGCTCTCATCATTCCAAACTAATTTCTAATATACTTCCATTAGCCCCGTCCACCCAGAAGTCAGCCATTTTGAGCATCTGCTGCCTAAGTGACAAAATGAGACACAACAGGCTTTTACTATTTCTTTTTCTATAACTGGTGACGATCTGGTGACGAACAGCATAACTGATGGTCCATATATAGAAGTCAGACAAAACAGTTTTGTAATAACAACTGATGGACAAAAATGCTTCAATTAAACAAGCATTTATTGAACGCAACCTGTCAAATCTGCATTTTGTGTTTGCACTTAAACAATTTAAATAAAAATATTGTATATACATGTTAACGGGTCATTTAAAAAACTAAAAATAACCCTTTTGATTTAGCTGAATTAGCATGAGCAAGTTTAAAATGTGTAAATGTATACAAATAAGTAATTATCGTCTGAATTATTACTTAGGCTAGTTACTAAAAAATATGGGGAAAATTGCCTAACTCTTTTTTTTTTTACTTTTGTATGTTTAGTCAGTTTTATTTGGCCTCTGTTATAGATGAAGCAGTATTCCGATGCCGCTGTGGCAGTGACTTCTGTTCTCGTTACTCTTTTAAATACTAAGTAACACAGTTCCTTTTATTTTAATTGTTTAATTATATAATTGTCCACCAAAACCCAAATTTGAAGATAATAAGTTTAGTTCATTTTCTTTGCACTCACAAATACCATAAAATCTGGGAGGAAAAAATATGAATCAATATGAATCAATTTGTCCATATGAATCAATATCAATATGAATGTTAAAGGTCCAGGAGAGGTCGCTGGACCTTTAACACCCCTCCCTCCAAAATAAATAAGAAAAAATCAATAAAAAAAAAAAAAAACTAAAATAAAGTAGGGTTAAAAATTTGGTTAAAACATTTTAAACTGTATAAAGACTAAAGTTGGTGAAGTTATAAATAGTACAGTAATTTAAAAGTGGGTGAGTGCATGTGGGAGAGACAAGGTCTGAATGAGATGCAGACACAGAGACAGAACCCCATCCTTTACACATCATCATCATCATCATCATCATCATCATCATCATCATTATCATCCTCCTCCAACAACCAGAACACTGGGATGATGAACATCACCACTTCTCTTCTCTCAATTTACTCCCATCAGAAGTTACAGCCCTGGTAATGCTGCCATAATCATCATCATCAGTATATTATTATTATTATTATTATTATAATACACATTCCATTTAAAGGTCGGGCATCCTCACTCACTCACTCACTCATCCACTCGTCCACTCATCCACTCATTACCCCCACAGACAAAATGCAGTGTGATTTATGGCCATGACCGAGGTGTTTGATTGCCTCTGTGTCTGCGGTGCCACCATCAGGAAATGAAGCCTCACAGCAGAAATCCAATAAGGAGCTCACAGAGCACACACTTAAGTTCTCATCAGAATCCTGGCTATTTACAGATTGATATAGCAGCGAGGAGGCCTGACATATTGTCTGTTCCCACACTCTTACACATGAATCAGCGTTTATCCTCATACCACACACACACACACACTGTATACTGTACACAGACTTCATGTTAACGCTACTCTCTCTGTCTGCACTTATTGTTCTTTTGATTCATTTTGTTTACAACCTCAGCCGTCTGCTTGTTTTGATGTGTTCAATTTTTAAAATTGACATAAAAATACTTGCTTTTTTTCCCCTTTTCTTTAATGGGAACATGAAACAATGCCATGACACGTTAATAAATGCAAATGTTCTTATGCCTGAGCGTCGGAGACAGGCGTGTCAGGAGCTGCTATGTTTTCACGCTCTCTGTCTATCTGTCTTTCCTTTTCTTGTAAAACTGATATTTTAAGAACGTCCCGAGGGAATCGTTTCAAATTTCGCGTGAACGCTCACTTGGATTCAGCTTTGAGTTGATTCAGATTTGATTTTGGTAGTCAAGGTCAAAGGTCAAAATGGCCTCAAAAGCCTTGTGAATGTCTTATTTTTTAAGTGTTCACTTGTACTAAAAGATGAACTGGTTACATTTTCTCAGGAAAATAACAAATATTTTTCCTTATTTTCTTGACCATGATATATAAGGAAAACCATGAGAAAATAGTTTTATATTTGTTGCAAATATTCTCTTGGATTCAAGGATGAAATGATTAGGTTTTGGTGATTCCTCAAGGGAATGTGTTCAAACATGTATGATATCTTAGTAACACGATGAAGGAACAGTTTGAAATGTGGCACAAACATTCATCTGGATTTGAGAATGAAGTTATTAGCTTTTAATGGTAAAATGTTAAAAGTCATGTTAGAGCAAAAACTTTTTTTCCCTTATGACTCAGAATTCTAAAGAACGCAAGGTTATAGTGTTTGAAAATCAAAGTTGCTGTGACTTTACAAAACCTGTTTCTCCTTGTGAATGTATAAAATTAAGAATACCTTAAGAGGCCTTCAAACTTGACTCAGTGATTGTGAATGATGGAGCTCACAGTGACCTCACAAACATGTTTTTGTTCATGGTAAATGAGTTGCACTGACTGAAGTTGTTGATCAGTGGATGAAAAAATCCACTTGTTCATTCTGATAATAAATTGTGTTTTGTTTTTGGGGGATTGTGTTTAATGTTGCAGGTTTTCCGGCGGCCTGTATGAGACATGGACGGAGACGGTGGACGAGAGCTCTCAGTACAACCTCAGCCTGCCGTTGATCAGCAGGGACGCGGCTACTCAGCTGATCTCGGTCAACTTCAGCCCGCAGGTTTTTACATTAAGCCACAGTGACAGACCTGATCCAAGGCAGGCCGCTCCGTGTGCCACTGCTTATAGAGCTTTTACCCTGAGAAACTACAAGCGCGGCCTGAGTGATGCATTAGTTTAGTTATGCTGTATATCAAACTGATCTCTTTCATTAAATATCTTCCACTAAGTGTCACACACCAACCCACAGCCCCATCAATCCTTGAAATAAAGTTGTGTTTTCCCTGCACATTCATCTTTTTAATAAGTCGAGTCAGTATTTCAATTTTTCTTTTAAAGACAGTGACGTTGGGCCATGCTGCCCTGAAGAGTTTCTGACTGTCCTCCCATTAATCTGAGTATTAGTGGAAAGTTTTCTACCTCCACCAAGAACAAAACTCTACAAGTGAATCTTGATATTCTTTAAATCTTTTTTGGCTTAAGTGTAAGGATATTGAACACTGGCGGCCTGTAGCAATCCAACTTAATCAGTTTGAGGACGGAGTAATAAGTGTCCCAGTATAACTTTCACTCCATCTGTCTACCTCTTTCTCAGCTGAAGTCAGTGCTGAGGGAAGTGAAGTACCTGTTGGACAACCAGACAGAGACCGTCCCTGAAACTGCAATGCATATCTACACCATGAGGGAGCAGCTGTTGCAGTACGTGGCCAACCTGGAGCTCACAGTGGGACGATACAACAAGGTGTGCGGCTATAAACTAATTTAAGAATAGGGGACATATCGGGGCCCTCTTCTGCCCTTCTGCATGGAGTTTGCATGTTCTCCCCGTGTGTGCATGGGTTTTCACCAGGTACTCCAGCTTCATCCCACAGTCCAAAAACATGCAGATTTGGGGATTAGGCTAATTGGACACTCTAAATTGCCCGTAGGTGTGAATGTGAGAGTGAATGATTGTCTGTCTCTATATGACCCAGTGATGGACTCGGGCCCGGTGTAAGCTGAGCCGAGTTAGGCACCAGCGTCAATTTTTTGTTTGTTTCTTTTTTGCCTTGGTCACTGAAGTTTAAGTGTTTGAACTTTGTTTATGAGATAAGCCCATTTGAATTTAAACCTTATATGGTATTAATGTCAAGGCAAGCCCGATGGTTCGTTCCAGTTGTAGGTGGAAGTAGGAATTCCTAAGTTCCTAGTCAGATGTTTCTACTGGAGCGCTCCCTCAGGTTGGATTTGTAGTTGGAGAGTTGGGGTAACCTCAAAAGCAACATGACGTTGGATACCAAGATGGCTGCCACTAGCGGTGGTAGTAAAAAAAAAAAAACATGCATCAGTGGAAACGTTACGCAAAATACCATGTAGAGCATCGTTATGCTGGTATTGCTAACAATGGCTAGCCCGAGAGACATTCACGTCCATTCTTTTTTCTGACTTCTCAAAGAAAACACGCTCAACTTGAAGGTGATGTCACTCCCAGTTTCAACATCCAGTGTAAATACAGAGCATTGTAAAAAATGATATATCAACAGTTGTGATATATAATTTATAATATGTTGTACGTTTGTCTTACAAAACATTTCCCAATGAGCTACTTTTGTGATGTTGTAGTGACCTTTAATGAAATGTATTTAGTTCATGGTTAAGTGTAAGTGAACGTGTCAAATTTGTCTGATTGTCCCATTTTGTCATATGCTTGAGCTGGAGGAAAACAAACAGATTTTAATCCTCATATTATGCAAATGAGGGCGAGGGTGTTCACTGAGTGACCTGAAGGAATGAATATGCTGCAATATCATTTTTGTTTTCGATTGTAATGGGAACAAGGCAAATGGGCCAAAATGGCAATTTCAGAAATGTAGCACAGAACGACAAGAGAACAATCGCTGATGTAATTAACTCACCTCCAGCAAATGTATCACAGCTGCTTCAATTTAAAATAAAATACAACATTTCATGGCTCCGGGTGGCTAAAACTTTGAATCCAGTTACATTTGTGCAAATGATCAGACCCAGAATTGGAGACTATAATGAGGACAGCACTTGGTCTTGATGCTCTGGGCTTTTGTGTCCTCTCACCTGCATTTCTATTACAATGAGGTGGGGAAAATCACGTCAGTGTTTTGTTTTTTTTGTTTTGTTTTTTTTCTCCGACTGCAGGTGATGCGGACTGTGCTGGATGTGGAGCGTCCTCTGGTTCAGGGACGCCTCAGTGACATTGACACTCAGCTCAGAAAAGCAGAGGAGACTCTGAACTGGAACAGCCAAGGTCTGGACACTCACTCATACTCGCACATGCATGTCCCGAGAAATGACATTTATTTTTGACTTACAGACATGATGATGATGCTGCACTTGTTTTAAGGTTATTTGTCCACGTATTGAGTTATAATTCTAGGCTGAGTGGATTTTAAATGTAGCGCTCACCTCTTTGACATCTTTTTAGTTTATAACAAAAGTATCAGTTTAAAATGCAAATATCTTCAACTTTATTTTGACAGTTATATTTTGCCTTCTTGATTTAAGTTACTTACAGTGCAGAGGAAAATTGAAAAAATAAATAAATTATTCAAATTTGCAATGTTTATGAATATTGGGGGCATGTTTCTTGTTTTGTAATAATTATTTTAATAATAATATCACCAGACTTCATATTAAGATTTTTATTCATATACACATTAAAGATAAATATTCATTAATAATGAGATTTATTTGTGTCAGGCTAGCTGTTAACTGCTAGTGGTTAACTAGATTAACTAACACTGTAGGTGTTTTCTAAATAAATAGGTGAAAGTTGCTCTAGCTCTTTTCTCTTGCATACGTTCCTAATGCTAAGCTAGACTAGCCTAGCAGTTTTGGGACACGGATGTGATATTATGCCAGCCCTAATTCCCTTCGTTCTGCTGCAGATTATGTGTAGCTAGTTATTGTTATTTTTAAGTTGTGATAGCTCCACAGTTCAGACCTAATTAGCAAAATACGGTAGGTTTTTTTTTTTTTTTTTGCTAATTTAGCTGATTATAGTTTTTTGTTTTATATAGTCATGCTAGCTGTTTCTTCCTACATGTTTTGACACAGATTTGACATGTATAGTTATCTTTTACTTTCATTCATCCTTATTTCCAATCTGTGGCTGATACAGTACTCGCAGGCCAGATGTGGCTAACTAGTGCTAATATGTAAGCTACAGTAGGTAGCTATGTCAGAGCTAACATTGATAACAAGTGGCTAAATATTAAAGATGTATCATTGAATTTTAGACAAGGTTAGGCTTACCAAAGATAGGTTTATCTTTGCTTATTCTAAGCTAGGCTGATTGTTTCAAGAAATACAGTAGATATGAAAGTGATTTTTTTTTTTTCTCTCCCCGTTGGGAATTTCATTTGCACTTTGCAGATTATTCTTGCTTCCCTTTGTTGTCATCTGTAATGCTAACAGTTTAACTGTTAGCATTACAGATTACAGATTATTTAAATTTTGTAGGGCTTTATTGCATTCCAGAAAAGCCTTAAAAGGTAACATAATTTTAGATTATCATTTAAATTAAGATTAGACCAAAATGAGTATATCAAGAACAAAACAAAATAAAATTAATAATCACTGCTCACTGATGTTTCTCTAGGGCAGAGCAGCTCATGTAACATGAACAGAGAGGCTTTGCATTAAAAATAAAAATAAAAGAACATATGTAATATAAGATGAGTAGATGTGTTCAATCATTGATAAGGTTTGAGTGACCTTAGCATGGGCTGCCTTGTTGTTAGCGTCTTCAATCCCAGGATTCCCTGAAGATTGGAGCAGAAATGAGAAGAGTGTTGCGGTAAAAGCTGATGTTGTCGACTCTCCGTGGGGAAAGCACACGATCCCTCTGCAGAACATACACTATCTGCTCACTCTCATCTTCATGTGATGTGGAGTATGTGAATATGTGTGTGTGTGTGTTTTGTGTGTATATGGCCTGTGTGGATTTCTTTTTTAGTTTATTTGGTGCAAGTGCCCTGGAGTATGTGTATTTACTTTATTTATTTGGCCCTATACCATGGAATATGCATCTAAAAATGTTCTTCTTTGTTATTCTTTGTTCAGTTTTTGAAATAGAAAATATTCACATGTGGGTTGTATCCATGTGTCAGACAAAGAGAAGGAAGAACATTTTTGCATTTGTTTTCTGATGCACAAACATCAGTTTTTGTGTTTCATTTTTAACTACACCCACAGCTATGGGACACTAAATGTAAATTTATTTTTACAGTTTCTGACAGTTTTCTTTTATTTTTTGATTATTTAGCTCACATTTGTTCACATTTAACTAGTTTTACTGTGATTAGATTTTAGATATAAATTTAGATTTAGCATTTCGATTTGGAGTCAACATTTAGATTTCAATTTGACTTTTAGATTTAACATTTACTAGATTTAGATTCAAAGTTTACCTTTAGACCTAGATTTAAATTTAGCACTTCAGCATTTAGCTTCAGGTTTAACATTTAGATTTGGTTTAACATTTATTACTTTCAGATTTTTTTTATTAACCTTTAGATTTGAGACATAAATTTAAACATTTTGATTCAGATTGAGCATTTTGAGTTTGATTTAGCAGCAAGCTTTAGAACTAGCGTTTACATTTAGATTTAACATTTAAAACATCTGTATTTTAATTTCACATTTACACTTGGCTTTAACATCTAGATTAACATCTAGAAATCAACATTTAACCTTTAAACTTAAGTCTATGTTTAACATTTTGATTTGGCATTTAGCTTTAGATATAACATTTGTATTCAAATTTAACATTTATAACTTTTAGACGTACAGCTGGCCTTTAGAAATTATATTTAACATTAAGATTTAGACTCAACATTTCATATTTAGATTTAGCATTTAGAACATTTACATTCCATGTGGAGCTTTAGCTTTTAGATTTAGATTTCTGTCTCAAATATGGGAAAATTTGCTAAATGTGAACAAACTGAGCTAAATAGATTAAAAGCAGTAGCAATAAAAAGTGTAAATAAATATTAACATTCAGAGCGTCATACCCAGCTCACACCTGATGCTGAGCTGAGTCTTTATTTTGAGATCAGGAGAGTCTGTTTATGTGCTGCCCATATAAATCTGCTACAACAGTTTCACACTGACATCCTCCCTTTATAGCAAGGGTGGGGAAGCTTTTTCTGTCAAGGGCCCTTTAAAATTTTATAACATCCATTGCGGTCCATAATAAATTAAAACCCCATTATTATATTTTATTTTATGCTCCATGTTGTTGGATGTATGGTGTTGCAAGAAATATCTCCCATTGTCCTGGTTGTTCTAGTATTTCAGTCACTCACCCTCATTTTTTGGGTATTTTTAGTAGTTCATTAAACCAAACCATGGCTTTAAAAAAATCAGCCACTTACATGGAAAATCTTCCACTTTATTACCTATTTATTAATTCGTAACAGTTAAGTTTTGCTTCCATTATCCCATTTACATAATAGCATTTGCTTCTTGATATCTTGTGAGGCATAAAAATTGCATATTGGATGTCAAATTTTCCAGGTATTTGGCAGTATATACAGGAGATCCGAGACTCTGTGTGTGACCTGGAGAGTCAACTCCAGAGAACCAAGGACAACGTGGAGGAGATTCAGAGCTGCTTGAGGTCCTGGGTGAACCCCATGTACGACAGGAAGGAGGGCAAAAAAGACACTCTGCTCAGTCTGGAGGACAGGGCCGAGCGGGTGAACAGGTTTAACGGTGTGATTCACTGCTCAGGGGAAAAGATCCACTTCTTGCTAAAGGTACTTTAGAAAATGTTTCTCATCTAATTTGATCATTCTTTGAGCTTATAATAAAATCATTGATTTCTAATTTCTTTAAATCGCTTACATTCATTTTTTTAACGTAGTAGGCGAAGTTTTCCCATCGTGGTGTCACTCCTTGTCATGTCTTAGAGCAATCTGCAGGTTTTCGGAGCTGAGCCATCCTCTGATGAGTGGAAGGCCTACGTGGAATACATCGATGACATGGTCCTGGATGGATTATTTAACAGCATTGAGTGCTCCCTTAGGTTTTTCCTGGAAAACACAGGTAGGACATATTTCTACTGAAAGTTAGTAGTTGTAGGCAACTGGACTTTCTTGAGATGAGTTTAAAGATATTTCATCCTTGAAGACAGCCCTGGATATAATGATGAGACTTTGTGGATGGGAGGTGAAACATCTTTAACAAAATTCATGAAAGACCACTTGTCTTTATCTTCACTTACTGTACTGTGGACTACATAGATAGAGCCATTTCAGTAGAAGTATTTCTGTGAAGGTTCTCAGTCATCTAGGTCATAGTCATCTTCAGAAGTTTGGTGTAGGCAATTGGACTTGCTTGAATTAAGTTTGAAGATGTTTTTCCCTCTCATCCAAAAGTTGTCTTCGGTTGTGAAGAGGCTTCCTGGACAAGAGTTTTAACGTCTTCAACAAAACAAAAGAAAGTCTCTGAAAACAGGCCTGGGGTGGCCAATCAGGAGAATTCCCAGTGGGCCACTTACCTGTTGGGCTGGTGCTTTCGGAAACAATTTAAATTAAAAAAAAAAAAAAAAAAAAACATAAACTGCTATATATAAAATTTCATGTGAGGTTTCCCATTGTGGAGCTGTGACACCACAGCGCAGCTATAGGATGTAGGTCAATGGATGGAAGTTACCCCTTATATTACAACACCACCAAGTTGGATGCACCTGAAATCCTGAAAACCTCCATAGACAATAATGCTAATGCTGCAACATGTTTCAAATCTTTCACAAAATTATAATCTCAAAGAAAACTTTTTGTTTGATATTTCCCTCCAAGTCATTCAGCCCTAATTTTAAATCAAACCTTAAGGGAAGTTCAATTTCTGCCAATAAACTCTCCTAAATGTTAATAATTGTTTTTCACAAAACGCACTTCTGCTTGGCTGCAGCTAACCCACAACCCTTAACATAATTGTAGATCATTGAGTAATAGTGACCACAGTGACTCCACCATAAACTGAAAACATGGACTTCCAGCCAGCACTGACTTGGACAGCTTCTTAGCAAACATGTCCTCGGTGCTTTAGATGTCACCTGGGTGTCCGTCTGCATTAGCTGTGGACAAGAAACACCTGTGAACCTTTTGGCTGGCACGACTTTTCTCAACCAGTTTTTACGAATTGGGATGTGGTTCAAGATGTGATGGACCGTTGCCAAGTTGTTACTGTATCCAACTTCTCTTCTCCCTGTCCATGTTCACCTCTACTTCATCATTCTCTCGGTCCTGTCCGTCTCCCTGCCTGGGTTCAAAAAGTCTTTAATGATTGGGACGACTTTTGACAGGGAACTGACCCTGAAATATTTTGAGTCAGAGCAGCTTCTGTAAACAGACTAGGGTAAATCTTTAGCTTCATCTTGGTTTTTATTGACTTTTTTTTAATGAAATGAAAGTTTCACTAGGGAGAAATTTAATGCTGTACTTTTTTTTTGTAATTATGAATTGATTAAATGGCAGCTCTCTTGGCATTCATTAAACCCCTAAAAACAAATTGTTGTCTTCAATATTAAGAAAAATTTAAAGTTTATTCCATAAAAAGATGGAACAGAATTTACAGTCCACTGAAGTAATTCCCCCCAATGATTAATTATTTCTGATTCTGAAGAATGAATGAGCACATTGACTGTGCCTCTAGCTCACCTGGATAGACCTTGTCTCTGACAAAGCAAGGGTTTATCCATGGGACACTTAGGGAAAACATTATGGAAAACCTCATCACCATCTGATCTGCAGGGAATCACCCTTTCACCTTATCACTGTCACTGTTGCTTAGGAAGAAAGCCGCAGCTGAAAGCAATACAGATCACAAACAGCACAGAATATTCTGTGTTTGAATTGGAGTGGAAACAAGACTATAGGAGCCAATGCCAGCTGAGTTGGGAAGCAAGGTGGGGTACACCCAGGAAAGGTTGTCAGTCCAATGCAGGGTCAACAAACAAAACAACTAATAAACCCACAACTCAATTTAGAATGTACAATGTGGGAGGAACTCGGACAATTCACACACATAGGGAGACCATGCAAACAGAAAAGCCCTTGGTCAAACCACATTCTGAACCAGTGGCCGTCTTGCTATTAGTCAACAGTGCAAGTCTAGATGCTTATTTGATTCAGTTCATTGTCAGAATTACTTACTTAGCTGTTTACATTTCTTTCTTCTTTGGTTCCAGATGATAAAGCTGGTGTGGCCCCTCTTTTTGAGGCTCAGCTCGGTCTGAAGGTTCCAGACATGGTGTACACTCCCTCTATGGATTTTGGTGCCGGAGACGGTTTCTTTGAACTGATGGAAACACTCATTGATGACGTGTTCAGAATCTCCTCATTGGTGCCTCGCCTGGCCCTGCACAACCCCCATCCTCACTACCAGGTACTGTCAACACTGATGTTGCTCCTATATCTTCACTTGCTTGTGACTGCCCAAACATCTTAAGTGCATATCACTTGCATCATCATGTTTTAGTCTATGTCAAAATGCTGTGTTTGTTGACCCTTTCTCTTCAGGCTGACATGGAGGACATGGCCGATCTGGCAGACATGCGCAGTCTCCTCATGGAGCGTGTTCAGGCCGTCATGGGGACATGCTGCGAGTTTCGCAACTCTCTGGAACGCTACAGCTACCTGTACATGGACGATAGAAAGGAGTTCATGCATCAGTTCCTTCTTTACGGCCATGTTCTCACCAGCCAGGAGATGGAGGCTTATGCAGACGGTGGAGTTCCAGAGACTCCACCAAGGCTGGACAACTTTAGGGAGCAGATAGACATGTGGGTATTGGTCACTTTTGTTTTGATGTGTGCTTTGAAAATTTGAATTTAGCTGACTGAAAACTGTTTTTTTATGGTCCCATAGGTATGAGAAGCTCTATGAAGAGGTCCAGGGTCTGAAGTCAGTGCACATGTTCCACAGTTGGATGAGGGTAGATGGTCGTGGCGTGAAGATTGCGTTGCTCAGCATCATCAAAAAGTGGAGCTTCATGTTCAAACAACACCTTATTAACCACGTAACCAGCAGGTGGGACATTATTTATTTTAGTATGTTTAGTTAGTAAGTTTTTGCTGAAGTTCCATTTATATGACATGACTTTACACACTTGAAACCAGAGTTGACTGCTGGTATTTTAACTTTGATGAGTCAGTGTTGCATTTCTTTTGGATTTCTGCAAGCAGGAATGTGTTTGTGAGGCATATGTAAGGCTTTTTATTAGAACCTTTGAAGAGTTTACGTTCGCTGTTATGACAGATCATCTGCTGTTCTAGACAGCGACCAAATATTTGGAGCAGAAAATCATCTTATAGTGTATTATGTTCATGGTCTACTAAAACCAGTAATAATTTTTACATTTTTGTAGTCCATATATCAATGTTAGTAAGAGAAAGAGAGTAAATTCATGTCTTTAAATTGGGAGGGGAAATCGGGGCCATTTTAGTCACAACATTTTGATACGATGGGTACAGTAAACCTGTGGTCATTGAAGCAAAAAAATCAATTAATATATGCTGTTATTGAAAGGATTTAATGGTTGCTTAAAGCCATGGCGCATCAGGAGCTCATGGTAAAACTATCAGATGCTAACAGCTAACTTGACGGACAGTCCCTCTGACCAATCACAAACCCTCACTGACGGGGTAACATATTGTTCAGTTAGCATACTGTATGTTTAACATATAACTGATATTCAGAATGAACATGATTTTTGACTACTCACTGTGGGCTAATGCTAAAGCTAACATGGTTCAATTTCTTTGCTCACTTTGTAGAATGTTGTTTTTTTTCATCTTCTGAAAATGACTTTTTTCCCCCTTGTTTTTTGGACTTGTCCATAGATATTCTACTCTTTAGTCTTTTGTAAGTGCAAAGGTCCATGAATGAGGGATCTTATGTTTTATGTAATGCTTACATTCACCACAAGAGGGACACGCTTACAAAATTGCTTTTAATAATCAGAGTTGTTCATCCCCAGTCTATCCGATCTGGAGAAGTTCATCAGCGTGGCAGAGGCTGGCCTTGGCCAGCAAGTCGAGGAGGGTGACTATGGTGGCCTGGTGGGGGTCATGGGTCACCTGATGGCCGTAAAGGAACGACAGATGGGCACAGATGCCATGTTTGAGCCTCTGCAACAAACCATTAGTCTGCTGAAGGTGTATGAGCAGGAGCTGCCTGATGTGGTCCATAAACAGTTAGAGGTAACAGCAGCCACTTCATTTCATTTTTACCAGCATGTATTATTTATTTTGTTTTGTCACCTGAGACAAAATCAATTTCTCCTTCATTTTCCCTCCGTCTTCCATCTGTGTTCCACCCTGTTCTTCTGGTGATTCATCATCTATCGCTCTTACTTACCTTGTTTCTCTCGCTTTCTCATCTTCCCATTCTTTCTAATCCACCTGACCAACTGTAGGAATTGCCAGAAAAGTGGAACAATGTGAAAAAACGGGCGGTGTTAGTCAAACAGCAGGTGGCTCCACTGCAGGCCATCGAAGTGGCGAGCCTGCGTCGCAAATGTGCTTCATTTGATGTGGAGCAACACACCTTCAGGGAGAACTTCCGCAGCAATGGGCCCTTCAGGTTGGAGAAATATGGATTTTTATTGATTTATTTATTTTAATTGAAAACTAAATCGATTTTTCAGTCAGTTTTTTTTTACTTCATTGAACGATTAGTTGTTTGGTCCATAAAATGTTGAAAACTGTGGATCAATGTTTTGAAATGGCCATGTTCTCAAATGTCTTGTTTAGTCCACAAAATTATCCAGTTTTAATGGTTCCTTTATTATATGGAGTAAAGAAATGAGAAAACATTCATACTGAGGAAGCTGTAAAAATCTGAAAACTTTTTAATCACTTGCTCAATTAATCTTAGCGTTATTAGCATTTCTAAAGTAGCAGTGATAAACACTTTGTTAACTATCTATAATAGTGTTTTTATTTATTAGCATATGTAAATTTTTAGCTTTATATTTGATCTTGACCCAAGTGTAAATCAACCGAGATGTTACCAGGTGGTTTGTGAACTCCTGTTAAGCTAACATAGCATTGGTGTTATATTAGTATACGTCGTAAGCACAGCACCTTTAACTCCAGTTCTGAGCCAGAGTAACTGCAATTACCAATGAACAATAACTTGTTCTTCATTTTAAAAAACTATACGGCATCTCGATACAAAAAAATTTGCCGTTTTTTATCAATTATGTTGACTAATCGTAGCAGCCCCATGCCAATTTTTGGGTGAATCATATTGTAGGATCTATGTATAATAGTTGTAGCATATGTTTTTAAAATGTTAATAGCTTACTTGTTTAAAAGCGGTGGAAAACCCGTGATATCGGAATCAGACACACACAAAAATACCAGTAAGTCATCACTATAAAAAATTAAAAAGTTTCAAGAAGATTGAGTGCTAATAAACTTAATTAATAAAATAAATATAATTAATAATAAATATGTTTTTTAATAAGTCTTGCAAAAGTTGTTGATTGCTTTAATTTATTAAGAAATAGATACTGGTAATAAAAACCTCAGTACAGATAAGAATAAAAATTCAAAAATGCTACTAATTGAATCAAATGCCCCAGTGTTAGTGAAGACACCACGCTATATTCTTTGTAATAATTTAGTCTTGGTGACTAAAGCTCAGCGAGAACCTTTGAAAAGATGAAAATGTCACCTTGCTTCACCTTCTCTCTCGATAAGAGAAGCAGTGTTATCGGGAGGCCCTCACATCCGACAAGGCTAATTGAATCGTGGCATAATGATAATTAATTCATAAGTGGAGATGCTTCGTTATAATGTCTAATTGTCAGATTGGTTACATGTGTAATTGCTCTCTTAATAACCAGGTGATTATTTTCCCATTAATGTCACGTAAGTCATTGTTAATTGTCACAGTGAGCAGTTAGAGGTCTGGTTACACTGCAGCCGACCAAGTCTGGCTTTTTAACACCTAAAGCCTGATTTGTTGTTTTTTTTTTTACCAGGTTTGTGCTAATCTTTGTGTGTGTGTATTTTTGATGGGTGGCCTGTGTGTGCGCACTCATGCATCCGTCCAGGTTTGACAGCAGCAACCCCTACCAGATGCTGGACACGTTCCACTGGCAGATCCAGGAGCGGGAGGCAGTGATGGCCTCCCTGGTGGAGTCTGCCAGCCTGTTTGAGGTCACGGTCTCTGAGTTCAAACAGCTCCGACAATGCAGGTAGGAGGAAGCAGTCACATCTGTACCAAATCTGAAGCTCCTGAGCCGTTCTAGCAGAATGGGTTTTGTACTTTGAAAGTGTGTATAATTCACTTTAATTCACTTAACTGTCTGCTCCCCTTTATCCCTGAGGCGAGAGGTGGGTCTCCTGAAGGAGCTGTGGGACATGAACATCATAGTGGAGTCTAGCATGGCTGGGTGGAGGAAGACTCCCTGGAGACAGATCCAGGTGGAGGACATGGAGCTCGAGTGCAAACGCTTCTCTAAGGATATTAGAGGCCTGGATAAAGAGGTGAGAGGAGGGACCAACTGGGCATTTAACAAGCAGTAGCTAACAGGCTGAAACAGTTAAACAAGGATCTGTGTGTCACATTTTGGCAGTCTTATATAAAGTTCCTAAAAGGGATACTTGAGTAAAAGTATAAGTATCTTATGAGAAAATGACTTTGTAAGAGTCACCTTTTACAATATTACTTAATTAAAAGTCATAAAGTATATGACACTTACTGTACTAATATCTTTTATCTACTAGTACTATTAGTATCTTTTATCTTTATTTTTTTACTTGAATGTGTACACTTGTATTTGCCATAGATTTTAAAGTATTTTCCCTTATGACAGATGTTTACCATATAAACGGTTGTCACACAGTATAGAATATACTGTATAGCTTGAAGCGAAACAAGGGTCAAGGGTGAACATATGGTTAATTGGAAAGTGTAGTGATTTGCTGAATTTTAAAAACCCTCTTGGTTTTTCTTTGCTTTAAGCTAATCAGCCTCGAGCCAGGCTTCTGTGTAACTGCATGGAAGTCGGCTTAATTAATTTTTCTTTTTGAGAATAATTAAAGCTACATCACAGCTCACAGTGAAGTAATGGTTGCAGGTGAGAGCGTGGGACGCCTACACAGGTTTGGACAGCAGAGTGAAAAACCTCCTCATCTCACTCCGGGCTGTGGCAGAACTTCAAAACCCGGCCATACGAGAACGACACTGGTACCAGCTCATGACTGCCACTGGAGTCCGCTGTACCATGGACCAGGTTTTGCTATTTATTCCTAAAATTACTAGTAGTTCTAGTTGTGTTCGTAGCTTTATGCAAATATTTTTTATTACTGTTATTAGTAGCCTAGACACTGATGTTCATAGTGTCCCACTAATTCAAATGGGAGTTTAAAGTGGAGACACACACACTCCCACAGTTATCTACAGTTATTTGTAGATAAGCTCTTTTTTAATAAACTCAGAGGACCTTATTAAACCAGCTTTGTTAATCTATAAGAATTAATGTTATTTTAATATCTAATATTTTAAATTTTAATGTTCAGGCACTTCCCATGAATATTCATAAATGGTATGAGGGTGTACAATATTGTTGGGCCTACTTAAAATTTAAAGAAATTGTATTTATTTAAGGTTTTTATGGATTTTTATCATGGTTATGTGATTAATGTTAAGTGATTGTATGACAACTAGCACACAGATTTTAGCTACATAACAAAATGCTCACCTTATAAAATCTATATCGGTTTATTTCTATGATATATTAAGAATAACTTTATATATAAATATGTCAGACTTTATATCACTGTCCGACATTAAATTTTGTCAACAGTTCTCTCTCCTCCACCTTATTTCATTGAAAAATTCAGCAGTTTTAGCATGTGTGTTCACAAGACATGCTGGTCTTCTAATGCCTCATTTGGTTGTTTTTTGTCACTTAGATAAATCAAAACAAATGATTTCAGATACTGAGGTCACATAATTTACACATTTATAGTTACTGATGGAGGCAGCTGTGGACCAACAACTTCTGTGTGCTGTGATGTAAAATCGCTGACTTTCTCTATGGAGTTTGGTACAGGAGAGAAAATATTTACAAACCTAATGTTCCCTTTGGAAAAGAATGTCTAACGATTAGATAATGAGTTAAACATATGCGTAAGATACTGTAGACAGGTTAATGTAGATTTTATTAGGTTAGTCTTTTGTTATTTGGCTAGAATCAATTTTGCCTTGTGTGAACCATCTGACAACCAGTGAGGGCAAGCGTCTACAACCACACAAAAACCTCACTTGGATTAGATCAGTCATAATTGATCCCACATGGGAAATGTGTCATGTCTTGCAGCAGCCAAAGGTCAGAGATAAGCAAGAATAAAATAGAACACAAAATAATAAATCAAGACAAATCCATTCCACTGTACATGTGTCATATAATGTAGCTAATATGAATTGTGGGTGGTTGTGTGAGCAGGAGACAACACTGGCCGACCTGCTGCAGCTCAACCTGCACTGCTTTGAAGATGAGGTGAGAGGGATCGTGGATAAGGCTGTGAAAGAGATGGCAATGGAGAAAGTTCTGTCTGAGCTCAACTCCACATGGTCGGGTAAAGGATGGGATTTTTTGTTTTTTACAACATGTGTCACAACGCGACTTCTCACCCCATCTGGCCACTCTCTGACTTTACTGTGTCCATCGATCCTGTCCAGGCATGCAGTTCCAGTACGAGCCCCATCATCGTACCCAGGTGCCTCTGCTGCGCACAGACGAGGAGCTGGTGGAGACGCTGGAAGACAACCAGGTCCAGCTGCAGAACCTTATGTCGTCCAAGTACATTGCCCACTTCCTGGACGAGGTGTCGTCGTGGCAGAGCAAGCTCTCCGTGGCCGACTCCGTCATCTCCATCTGGTTCGAGGTGCAGCGAACGTGGATGCACCTGGAAAGCATCTTCATCGGCTCTGAGGACATTCGCTTGCAGCTGCCCGAGGTTCAACACACAGAGTTACAGTACAAATACACTGTTAAGTACAGCTCTAGATTTCAGGTTTACATCGAGGACGGGCTCATATGTATGCAGGCCATCACCTGCACTCTCACCATATGAACCTAGAGAGCATGTCTGTTAATTAAGAACACATTAATTGGCATGTAGTTTCAGTTTAGTAGCTGAGATCACACCACTTTTTTTAATTGCTCCCATGACATACAGGCTTTTCTATTAAACCTGTGATTCCCCTCTACCTTATCTCTTGTGGGAACCTGAATCCCTCTCGTGAAATCCTCTGCAGGACTCCAGGCGCTTCGAGGGGATTGATGCGGATTTCAAAGAGCTGGCAAACGCCATGCATCAGACACCTAATGTAGTGGAAGCCACCAATAAACCAGGGCTGTTTGCTAAACTGGAGGACATGCAGAGCAGGTGAGACAACTCTTCTTTTCTACTTTATGCCTCTTGTTAGGGATCAGTACAGACAACTCCTGTCCACAGCCATTTCCATGCAAAGAATGACATTCATCTATCTTTAAATGCAAGGGGCATCCGTTAGCCTGTATCTCATAAATGACCAATGGCTTGACAGGCTTCAAACTTAGCAGATGACTTATTAAGGGCACCCGTATATGCAGTGCCGAACGTTTTGGACAAAAAATGCTCGAGATTTCAGTAGAAATGCAGAAACACATTTAACACAAACAGTCCCATACACAAAAAAGACACATATTAACAGGGTACTGCATTAATCTATGTTGATGTGAGCAGACACGACAATAAAATCTCCAAAAAAAAAAGGTGCAGATTTTACAAACACCTACATCAAACACATATCATACAGTTTATCCCATTTCAAACCTCTGATCAGTTCAAAAATCATTAAAATAAAGGAATAAACACTCTACAAAACAAAAAAAAAATGTCGACTAGGCTACCGCGGTTTGTTTTAGTTTCACCTGCTACATTTATCAACGTCCAATCATGCTCACGCAACGATTGCGAGAAATGAACATTTCACATATCATGTCAACCTTGTCGTACTGTGAAGCTGGGTTCTGTTTCCACCCTCACTGTTAATCTTCAACACACATTCTTCTGTGAGAAAGAAAAATAAGAAAGGTGTTGTACTGTTTTTAACCTTCCATCTGATCAATCACTTTACATGTCAAACAATATAATCTAGAGGTGCTGTCTAACACGGGCAATATGCAAATATGACAAGATGACATCACAAATATGCTACTTGTATATAGTGTATGATGTGTTATGGCGACATCTATGGACTTTTCGGGCTAGCTTTAGCTACTTTCCGTTGAAATAGTCAGCAGCACAGCCCAGATCTTCTGACAGTTTGATAAATAAAGGCCACTGACTGTGAGTGTTTCTCGACAGGTTGTCTCTCTGTGAAAAAGCTCTGGCAGAATATCTGGACACCAAGCGTTTGGCCTTCCCCAGGTTCTACTTCATCTCCTCAGCTGATCTGCTGGACATCCTCTCTAATGGAACTAACCCACAGCAGGTGACTCCACAGAAAAAGCACTTTCTTACAAGTGTCTTTTAAACTGTTGTGTAAAACTGCACAATTTCAGCTTCTGCAGTGCCCTCAGTGGCCACACAGGGGCAATGTCGCTCATTGTTTGGCAGCCTGATCCCACCTCCCTCCCCAGAACATTGTCTTATGCATTTCCAACTTGTAGAAATAAATCATTGTTAAGCACAAGTTGCCAGGAAATCGCTTTAAGAGGAAGTTAGCAGGCGTGCAGCAGAACATGGGTCCTGCCCTTAACAACTCTGGAAAACAGTAATGAAATGTTATTTATTTGTGCAGCGGCAAGGAAAATACCAGTCCGACCTGTGAGCTGAGTGCAAATTATGTCTCTCTGTGTGTGTTCAGGTCCAGAAGCATCTGTCTAAACTGTTTGACAACATGGCTAAGATGCAATTTGAAGCAGACGGAGAGGGGAATCCTTCTAAGACGGGACTGGGCATGTACAGCAAAGAGGAAGAGTATGTCACCTTCAATCAGCCGTGTGACTGCTCTGGACAGGTAAAAAACACACCTGTAGTCTCTTGCTTTGTATTTTAAATGGTTGTCTTTGTCTTCATTAGACGTCCGTGGCACCGTGTCCACCTGCACATTCGCTTACCTTCTTTTGTGTAATGAAAGACACACGGGGAAATATGCAGCAAATACACATGTCATACGCCACAATAAAGGAGACAAATGGAATTGAGTCTGTCACTGCCCCTGGGGTTTAACACATCAAAGCCCATAAATCCATTAATTTTTCATTACATCCCATAGTATTACCCCGACTCCTCATCCACTCTAATGCTTATTAATGACCTCATTAGGGTCCACTGATAAGAGAGTCCACTGGTGGTGACGTGACACACAATGCAATATTGTAGACATTTTTATTCACGGGTTTTCCCTGTGTGTGTGTGTGTTTGTAAGGTGGAGGTGTGGTTGAACCGCGTGCTCGACTCCATGCGCTCTACTGTTCGCCACGAGATGACTGAGGCGGTGATGGCGTATGACGACAAACCGAGAGAGCAGTGGCTGTTTGACTATCCAGCTCAGGTAAATACTTTGACAGATGCAATACAGGATTACACTGTCCTGTTCTAGTTTGGTAACAAAAAATACTGTTGATGCCTCTTATGGTTATTTCAGTCCAGGGCAAAGTACTGAAAAATTATTTCAGTACAGTAAAATGTCATAAGTTTATGACAGAAAACATAACCACAGTTCTACTTATGAACGATTGATGGGGAGCTTGGTTCCCCTGAGTAGGACACAAGCTCCCCTGAAAGCCTGCTTTGAGATTTTGCAGGGGAGCTCTGAAACATCGTCCCCTGAGAAAGATTCAGTGTCACATGACCACTCACTAGCATCCTCCCTTGCACACAGGTTAGCAGCATGTGGAGAAAACATGGGGACACCAGCCCCTGCAACTAAGTTTTTGAATTTAACAATTTAAATTTCAAATTTTAAAGGTTATCAAGTAACTATAGTAATTGTCAAAATCCCAGAAAATATAGAGATATTATTTTTTGCTCATTTTGCCCACTCCTACATATTCTCCTGCATAAATCTGGGCACAAAGCTCTCATACTGATCCACTTTTCTTTGTCCCAATTTAACATTAGACTTACACGCTGCTTTAATGCTTGACATTGCTGGAGCAGAGCAGTGTCCGTCATGGCTAACTACGTAGCAGAAATTGCTAATGTTGTTAAAGTGAGCTCCAATTCAGTTATGTCGTATTTTAAGCTAGCACCTGTTTTGGAATATTTGCATAATGTGATTTGATTGGCCTAAGCCAAAGCATATGCAGCTGGCGACCACTCACCAAGTGCACTCAGGCATAGAACATTCGGTGCAAAGTTAATGTGCAGAGTTAAAGTTATCCTGTGTGTCTGCACCTGAGCCACAGACAGACTGTCGGCAAAACACAGGGGAAACAAAGTCTACTGTATAAAGCATTTTCATTGCTTCTCGTGACTCTTATCTCTTTGAAAGCATGGTGATAAAATGAGGTGACGTCAACATTTTAATTTCCTCTCATGGGGATCTCGACAGCTGCACAGTGAGAGGACACTTTTATGTGAATTTTAGGTTAGAAAATCAAAAAAACGGCTGAGAATAGGAAATGTTCTTTGGGTGAAATTACATCCTGGATAGATTCATAGCCAGGCTGCCCGGCCTGTGAAGAGTTCACCGAATTCTAAAAAAGCGAGGGTTTATTTTTAGCATTGTACTCTATTGGCTCAGTACTTTGCATTAAAATAAACATCTAGAATCCATCCGTGCCAAAGCCATCACCTCTGTCTTCTCACCTTTTGCTTTAGGTGGCACTGACCTGCACTCAGATCTGGTGGACATTTGATGTCGGCATGGCTTTCGCTCATCTGGAGGAAGGCTACGACAACGCCATGAAGGATTACTACAAGAAACAGGTGACCCAGCTCAACACCCTCATCTCCATGCTGATTGGCCAACTCACACCGGGCGACAGGCAGAAGGTCATGACCATCTGTACCATTGACGTTCACGCCAGAGACGTGGTGGCCAAGATGATTGAGCAGAAGGTGAGGAGGAGGACGCAGAAGACACAAGAACATGTGGTATATTTAGGCCCAATCCTGTTCCTCATTTTGACCCATGCCTTTTTGAAATGAGTTACAAGGAAAAGTGGTTACAAATCTACTTCTTCAAAAAAGCAAGAACGTAATATACCATCACAAGCCTCCAGTCTGTTTTTGCTGTAGATTCAGCATGTTATCATCATCCAAAAAAAAAAAAAAAACTAGCTGTTATGTCAAAAAATCTGGGTACATTAGTGGACCAGATTGTGGTACATACAATAATCTGCAAATGAGTCTTCTTGTAGTTAGCAAAGCTACAAAAGATGCAAATTAATGTTAGCTTAATGATGGTAAAGTTAGTTTCTTTGGATTTTGTTATTCTGGGAAACTTTAAACTCCATCTGACAATACACAATCAACAACAATCTTTAATCTTTCTTGTTTGAATGGCTGCCTAGCCCTTACACATTACCCTAACCCGGTATTTTAACAAAAATTGGGATGCCCATTTGCAAAATGGAGTGATAGTGGTTGGGGGGGGAAATTTGGTTTGAGCCAATCCCGTATATATTTTTTTTCTTGATGAAATTACCAAAAAAAGGACAAAGTCAATGCACAAACATGAGTAGATGTGAATTCTATGATAGTTGCTAAACAAGACATGCAAATTATGCAGCATGAATCCTGTCCAGTGTAATTTGTGTTATTCAATTGCGCAAAAAACATTTTAGCTTTGAGAATCTTCCAATGTCCACATTTATTACCATAATCTGAGATAGTAATATCAAGATATTACTTGGCTGAAGCTGCAAAAAGTAGTTGTGCTGCCTGCTAAGTTCCAAAACATAGAGTTTAGCCCCATAGAAGCATTAGCCCCAGGCGAGTCGTTGGTGGTTGTTTACCTGCCCAAGTAAACACAAATGTTCCAGTGGGGCACAATTGTTCGGTGTGAACACTTTGTAATACTGTACACACAGTTACTGGTGCTGATTTTTTTTAAAGCGGTCTTACTTGTCAAAAATGAGTCAATAAATTTAAGCAATGTATCTCATTACCCGAACGAGCTTCATATCAACCTTTCACACCCTCACTTCAACTCATTTATTATTTTTCTAAAGGTGGAAAGCTCTCAGGCCTTTGTGTGGCTGTCTCAGCTGCGACACCGCTGGGATGAGAAGGAGAAGCATTGTTTTGCCAACATTTGCGATGCCCAGTTCATCTACTCCTACGAATACCTGGGCAACACGCCACGATTAGTCATCACTCCTCTGACAGACAGGTACGATGCCTTCGTTCTCTGAGAGGCAACACAACATGAACCGTTACTGTTGCTACACAATATTCTCATGTGTGATTGCGCAATGACAATCACTATTTTATTGTTTCCAGTGAAAATGATATCACTACTCTTCCCTACCAATATCTTGGTAGGGTAGAGTAAAACCTGTATTCGGGGGCGGCTTCACTGATTTCTAAAAGAAAAAGATCCAACTCCTTCTTCACTTGATTTATAAACATTTTCCTCATGAGTTTGTGGTTTTGTTTCCTTCAGGACTCCTTTGATACAGCCTGGTAGCCATTTTGTAAATCATGATTCCATCAAAGAATGAGGTGATAGTTCAGTCTTTCTGAAGTGTATTTGTATGACATTCTGACACTTAATCAACACTGATTTGAATTGCATGTGCCCAGGATAAGACACAATGGAAGTCTGCCAGCAGGTACACATGGAAAAACAGATTTAGGTTCAGATAATAAAATCTATGTCATCTTAAGTTTTAACTGCTAACTCTCTTGTGCCAAAGTCCATATAGAAAACTGACATTTTTAGCTTGCAGAGAAGCAGGAGCTGCTGGTCTACTGCTGTCTTGTTTTTTGATTTTGTTTCACTGAGGTAAACCTGAAAGACGGATTTCAAACGGCTAAATCACAAAGTCGTACATTTAAACTTACTGATGGAGGCAAAAGTGGATCACCAACTCTTGTGTGCCATGATGTAAAATAGATGATTTTCTCTATGGAATTTGGTGCAGCAGAGTGAGAGGCTCACAACGTGACACAAACCTCAGTTTCCTGGTGGAAAAGATAAAGTGGCAAATGTATTCTTAAAATATTTTAGACTTAAGCTTCCATGGATTTTATTTGCTACCTCTATTGTTAAGTAGCTTGTTAAGATCTTTCTCCCTGTGTGTCCATTGCAGGCAGCCAGCAGAGAGTGAGCTTGCTTCTTTAAATGAAAGAAAAGTAGAAGATTATTTTGAGTCAAGCCAAATCTTGTAGACGAGCTCAGCTTGGGCTCTTGTCCAACAGGTTGTTTATTCATGTGTCTCTGCCATGTTTCTGGTGGTTTTAACTAGAGAGATGAATACCTGCCTCACGGAGCCCTTTGAAAAACTGCTGCGTTTGACTTTGTGCTTCTCCACACTGACCGGTTTTCCCTTTGAAGCCTGAACAAAGCACAAACAATAAGCTTTGATGGCTAGATCAGCGGCCATGCAGCGAGACTCCACCATATGGTACATGCCCACACCTCGGCCTGCTACCACTCTCACAGTTTGCTTCTTGGCTTTCATTGCAACAATGTATTGTGGACTGTGGTGCCCAGTGTCGAAATCCTTTAATCCACGACTTGAGAAAACAGATAAAAACATGTTTTCTCCTTGATATTTTTACAGAGTTGGTGAAAGAAAAAAGCATCTCGTCACTGTCGCAAGTGAAAACCTGTCTGAACATGAAAAACATGATTGTAACTCAACACTGCAGATGTTTGGATGAAATGGTGCTTTGGCGTCCTTGAGGATACACTTAAAGTGCAGAAACACTCAAATTCTCCCCTTGACAACTGGTCAAGTTGCAGTTTACTTTACAGTCTGACTCGAATACTGTCACATACTGCAATGAAGTTTAAGGAATTTAAATATGTTTTCAATAAATTTGAGAAAACAATCAAATTGACATGTTTAATACCAGCAAATTATCTTCCTTTATCTTTGGATTAAAACATGTTTTCACTCTGTTTGTGTTAAAATTTTACTTTGATTAGTTGCGAATTAATATTATATCATAAATAAGTAATCATGATATACATCTTTATATACATATTTACCTATCTAGAAAGCTGTCCATCTGCCTACCTACCTTGATATTTAGCTTTCTAGCTCTTTCAACATATCTTGCTAGCCATCCTTCTGTCTAGCTACTGTATGTAGCTACCTTGCTGTCTAGTTTTCTTTAGCTCTTTTAACACATATAACTAGCTTGCAGCTCTTCTGTTATGTAGCTACCTTGCTATCTTTTTTTAGCTCTTTTAACGAATCTAGCTGCAGCCCTTCTGTCTAGCTACCTGGTTTTTTAGCTTCGTACCTCATTCTATACATCGATCTATCTAATTAGATGTTCCGCTGTGTAGCTATCTACCTCTTTCCATGTAGCTATGCAGATAGCCGTCCTTCTGTCTAGCTGTGGTCAAGCTACCTGGCTATTTCTGTATATCAAGCTATTGAATGATATGTATTTTTGCCTAGCTGTCTATCTAGCACTCTTGCTATCCTAGGAGTCGTGATTTACAATAAACAGTAATTATAATTATTTTCAAATTGCTAGTTCTTTTGGAAGAAATCCAAACATTTACAAGTTTGCATCAACTCTACAACCACTTTTGCTTTCACAATGCCTTTAAACTCTGGACTTTAATTTGGATTAGGCTTTTCCAAGTAAACAATACAGAAAACATAAAATAGTGTCTGGTGTGAAAAAACAAACAAAAAAAACTTGTTTTTTTTCTTATTGGTTTAGTTATGATTCGTGAGAAAGCAAGCAAACCTGACTCAAACAAGTTACCAAGGTCAGAATATAAAGTATGACAGCAGCGGCGTTTAAAGCCGCACAGAAAAAAACCACTCTGAAATTCACTATGAATGTGTGTGTGTGTGTGTGTGTGTGTATGTATATGCTTGTTTACCATAAAATGACTGCAGCCAGTGTGGCGTGTTCACCTTCTGCAGCAGTTATAATAAGGCTCAACGAATCACTTGTGCTAATCTTTAACAGCAGGAGTGTTATCGGCACAATGTTAGAATTTGCTCAATACTTTACTGCAGAAAGTCTGGAGCTGCACCATTATGCAAAACGACAGGAATATTTTATCCTTCCAATGCACACACACACACACACAGAGAGAGAGAGAGAGAGAAGAATGGAAGGAGAATGAGTCAGACCGACGGACTGATATATGGCTATTTCCTTTTGAAAACACTGTTATAAAACACATTCCCTTTTCACACAAGCCGCAGCTTTACTTTCACTCTCTTGTCTTCCCTCCTTTGCTTCCGTCATTCTGCTTGAGACGTCCTCATCCAACCTCCTGGACGACTGATTGGGAGATTTTTTGGCCATATTTCAGCGGACAGTCGTAAAGCCCGTTGTTGGCACTGCTGTACCTGGATGATACACCGTTTACAGATGGGATGATTTGTCTTGTTGCTTTCCCAGTATTTCCCCCTCCCATACATCATCTATTAACCAGCAGCTCATTAAAATCATTGCTGTTTTGATATTCAAGGCAAACCGTAGTATTTATTTTCCCCCCAATCAATAACGTCCTGATTGTCTCCAGTCAGTTCACGTCCGTGATGCTGCTGCTGCTGCTGCTGCCTGTTTTTTATCGATGCTCGACGACATGGTGGACTGTTTGTTAGTGGTGACAGCTTCTGCAGTCAGTGGCGTCACTAATCAGCACGAGTGATAATCAAAGCAGGAGCAAGATTATATTATCATATAATGAGGTTATGTATGATGTGACACCGAGACGTTGTTAGAGCTGTTTAAAAGACTCTGTTGACTTGTTTTCACTGTCTGTGCTCCTGTTACGCAGTGATAGAAATTAAATCTTACTCTGTTGTTCATGTATTAATAGTCAATTTAGAGAATTTGAGATGGGCAACTTGACAGAGAGTGATGTGGATTCTGGGGCCTTTCACTGCTGAATAGAAATTTTTAATAAATACTTATACTTACTGGCCACTTTGTTAGGTACACAAGACACCCAATAAAGTGAGACCTGGTGTGGTCCTACTTGATATTTTCTCTTTTGCAGATAGTTCTCTGTTAACATCAGAGATGGTTGTGCATGAAAATCACAGTATATAAGCAGTTTTTGAAATATTAATTCATCTAAATCACATTTCTTCTTCATTCTGATGCTGAGTTTCAACCTCAGGAGCTTGTCGTCCTCACCATGTCTACATGACTAAATGCATTGAGCTGCCATTGTGTGATTGGCGTATGTTTCAGGCAACAGACAAACTAGATACAGCATGTGTTTTAACTCTTAATGTATGTTTAGAGACTATGATGCATGCATTGGACAACTGCTGCCACTACCACCTATGGTTTTATATCTGTCTATGTAAAAATAAACCATAAATACATAAATAAATAGAGCTAGCACTGTGGTCTCACATTGAAAAGACTACCAGTTTAAATCAGCATGAACTCACGTGTGGTTTGCATGTTCTCCCAGTGTCTGGGTGGGTTTTCTCAGGGTTCTCTGGTTTCCTCCCACAGTCCTAAAAACATGCAGAGGTTAATTGGAAACTCTAAATTTGACTGGACTGGTGACCTTTCCAAGGTGTGACCGCACCTTCCACCCTATGTCAGCTGTGATTGGCTCCAGTGACCCTCAGATGGAGGATGAAATGGTATTCAATGAAGAAATGAGGTGTAACTTTACAGTGCAAACTTTCTAATAGTCTGTAGTTACACCATTACACTGGACCTTTTTAAAATGTTGTGTAGCATTTTCATTCTTTAAATGTCAGGACCTTCACCCATAACATCTTAACTTTCTTTAAAGAAAACAATGATACAAGAAAAAAAAGTGTAGTTATGGTCTCCTTGTCCTGATCTTTAAGAATTTAGGTACAGCAAGCTAAAAATAGCCATAAACAAAGAATTGTTTTCTTATTGTTGTTTGTGTTTGTCTCCATCATATGCAGATGCTACATCACGCTGACGCAGTCGCTGCACCTGACCATGAGCGGCGCACCCGCGGGACCTGCCGGCACGGGCAAGACCGAGACGACCAAAGACCTGGGCCGAGCCCTCGGCATCATGGTCTACGTCTTCAACTGCTCTGAGCAGATGGACTACAAGGTGAGGCGGGAACACGCGTGTGCGTGTCTGAGTCTAATATGCTGTCACAGCAGGCCTGTCACATTATGCGTGTTTCTTTTCATCTTTGTCAGCGATATGGTTTGTATTTGTCATTAAAGTTGTTGTCCGACCTTTTACGTCCTTCTCTTTTCATCTCTTTCCTTTTCATCTTTGCCTGTGATTAGTTCATCTCTGATTGTTCTCTCTCTCTCTCTTCCTCCTGCCTCCACCTTGCATTATTATTTTGTTCGCTCACACTTTCAGCCTATAGAGCAGTCGAGGGAGACATAAACACAAATTTGTGATGTAGCTTGCTCCTGCCCACCCCCCCTCCCCCACCCAGACGGGGGCATCATTACGGTATAGAGGTGTACAGCACCCCAGGCTACACAACACTGCAGGAAGGTGTCAGAGAGAGAAGTGCTAATATAGTCCAGGAGGAACACAGGCTACTGAGGCTCACACTGTTACTCACACAAAACACAGACACACATGAGTCGGATCAATCCTCCAGTCGGCTCCGGTTTGCGTCAGAGAGAGTTTCCTCGGCTCCGTAATTGGAAAGAAAAGTTAGCTGCCGGCACCATCGTGGTCCAGCTGCTCTCTGAAAGGCTGTTCACCTGCTCTCAAGTGGAGAGAGGGAAGCTAAAATGTGGGCGGTAGACATTTTGGCCTTTTTTCATTTTTTGCCACCAGTGCCTTGTTTTTGTATCATCCAGTTATCGCTCGCCTACTCTCGGCCGGCTGCACTGCTGCGGAGGGTGTTTTCTTATGAATTTTGTTTCGTAATTGGTGATACATCTCTGTCTGGCAGTCAAAGACGGCTGCCCCTTGTGGTGATTGTATCACAGCCACATACTTTTACACAACAACTGATGTAGTTGCAAAACAAACCCCCTGTTTTGAAGCCTTGGGATGTATGATTTGACAGTCTTTTTGCAATTGCAAGTTGACAGGTGTCACCTGCAACCAGGCTCCTATTGGTGTCCACTTATATATGCCATAATTTACCTAATTTTATTTTGAAGAAGAAGAATCAAAACTGGTGATTGAGACCATTAACTCCTCAGGAAAATGTCCACTGATGTTATAAACCAAGTCAGAAGCTCTTTTTTTCCCATATACCTCCATTAAACCAGAGTTCTTTTTTGCAACCAGTGGAGTTGCCCCCTGGTGGTTATTTGCTGCTTCAATCCTACTTCCTACAGGCTTCACTTTTCAAACCATCAGTGTCCATTCTAATCTACAATGTACAAAGTTGCAGTGCTACAAAGATTAAGGTTAGGATTTTGAATAATAACATGATGATTTTGGCATCAAATCCTCATGACATATCTGTTTGGCTACAGACTTCATCAAAAATCAAATTTAAAATACACATCACTAGCAGGTTGGGAGTCCTTTTATTTTGAAAGATCGTGTGATTCGGATCAAAGAAAGACACTTACAGAAACATGCTAAGGCTGACAGAACTGCACTAAAACTGCGAAGCAAACGTGGTGATGTGGATGAAACTATGGTTCATGAAAACAGCTCTGACACAGAGGTTTGTGTTGTGGTCAAATAGATATGGATTGTACAAGAGCCAGTTTCTATGCCCAACCCTGTTTTGAGTATTAGCACTAGAATTCAGCGGTAAACATGTTTTAAAAACAAATTTTTAAAGGCATGAGATCTGTATCTTGACCAGTTGGAGCTCTTTTTTCATAACAATGCTAATGTGACTGCTAAATCCTTGTAAGCCAGACCTCCTCTTTTCTGGCTCTTCCTCGATATGGGGACCCACTTTTGGCAAACTATCAGGACCCTGTGCATAATATAGTGACTAATTTATGGCCATATCTGAAACATAATTAATTTAATTCTGAATTGGTTAAGAAATAATTCATTTCAACTTCAATTTATATATGTTATTCAAGCACATACACATAAATCTTAACTAAAAGGTTGGGAAAAATGCTCCCATGTTCCATCTGTGGGTCTTGACCCAGACCAACTGATACTTTTGCCTTTGGGCAGTCTTTTTTAGTCAAATTTGGTTAGCTCTGTGCATCTTCATTGTCTTACATCTTTATATAATTCTAAAACATCCTGTCCCACTGTGTCCACCTGAATATCTGTGTCTCTTTCTTTGTCCACCAGTCTTGTGGGAACATCTACAAAGGTCTGGCTCAGACGGGGGCCTGGGGCTGCTTCGATGAGTTTAACCGGATCTCAGTGGAGGTGCTGTCTGTCGTGGCTGTACAGGTAAGAACACATTTGTTCCAGCTCCACCCCCTCAGGCTTTGGACAGCTGTGTGTGTGTGTGTTTGAGCTAAAACCATTGAAAGTTTCCATGTATTTTTGAGCTTTTCCTGTTTAATATCAATTTTGCGGTGAAAATAAGCCTCAGTGGAGGTAAATAGCCTCTCCATCACCGATCGCAGGCGTAAATTGCTTCCGTGAAAAGATTAATTCACCAGAGCTGGCACCTTTGCTCTGCAGAGATTTCTCATAATTGGGAGCTTTGTCTGATCTGATCTGAGAGTCGAGGATGGAAGACTTCCTCCTCAGCTCCTCAGACTGTGGTGTTGGTCATGACACTCTTTACATCCTGCAGCACTTACAGCAGCGTTACTGCACAGACAAACATCAGGCTCTCAGAGGATGTGCTGTGAATGATTCCTCGCGCAGTGTCTGTGTTTTATAGCTCGTGTCAGTATTTCCTAAAAATAAGACCTAAAAATTCTGCCATCATCATGATTTCTTTTAAAATTGTAGATCTGGGCACATCACGGCTCACTGATCTGAGCCGCTCCTACCAGTACAGACAGACTCACATGCTTAGTATGAAATTTACCCATTTCTGAAAGACTCCGCCCGTACTGAAAGATGATCACTGTTAACAAAATTAAAAAATTACCTACTCTCTTTAAATGTGCTGTATAAATACACTTGACCTTGTTCATTGTCCAACTTTCTTTTAGACTCTCTTTTTTAGGTTTCTTTGCAGCGTAGGCAGTTGTTATAAATGTTTAGGTGTGCACACACACACACACACATATATATAGTATCAGATTTTACATTTTTAATGTTTTATGTCCGATCCAGTGAGTTAGACCGATACCAAGTATATTGGCTAAAATGCTCATCTAGATGCAGACGCCATTTTAGAATAAACATGTTGTAGCACTCATCTAGCTGTTGTAGATTAGCCAATAGGAGGCGCCCTGTTTGCATCACCGGATAGTCTAGTTCTTTTTCTGTTCTCTCAATTTTTATTTTGCTTAAAGTTTGTCATGGCATTATTGATCATTAATAACAAAATATGTTGCCGGACACATCTTTACCACAGGGGTTTATAATAATTCAAAGTGTTTCCATGAAGGTGAAATCATTACCTCTGGATGAACTTCATATCTCATTCTGACAGTGTTGTCACCTTTGTTCTCCTGTGCTAGCGTCGCTTCATGCATGGTGACAGCTAAAGTTAGCTTCGTATTCTACACACACACACTCTCACACAGTGACCCACAGTAGCTGACCCTTTGATGATGTGCCTCTTTGGAGAAATCAACCATATTCTCTGTGTTTCAGCTGAGGCTAGCTTTTCTGCTATCTTGCATTCAGTTATCCAGGATCAAACAAATCCTCTCGCTGTGCTTCCATAAGTCTCTCTGGTGTATTCAAATCCTGCAGGCTGTGTCGTCCCCGTCCCCCCCACCGAATCCTGCTGTTGTCATGAATGGGCAAAACTGTCAGTGGAAAAAAATACAACTGTGTACAGTGGAGAAGAATCAACCATATTCTCTGTGTTTCAGCTGAGGCTAGCTTTTCTGCTATCTTGCATTCAGTTATCCAGGATCAAACAAATCCTCTCGCTGTGCTTCCATAAGTCTCTCTGGTGTATTCAAATCCTGCAGGCTGTGTCGTCCCCGTCCCCCCCACCGAATCCTGCTGTTGTCATGAATGGGCAAAACTGTCAGTGGAAAAAAATACAACTGTGTACAGTAGAGAAGAAGGCTGATAATGAGCGTGATGTTAATGGAGATAAAAGTTCCTCAAGCTATCGTTATTCATCTCTACAACAATTACCAGTCGTGTTTCTGTCTTCTCTTCTGTAGGCTGTAGAAATCTGAGGTACTTAGAGGGAATTTTCAAGTGCCTGAAGAATGAATAGGTGTTGTGTGGTATAATGAATAATAAATCACGGCGCCTAATACATGGAGAAGTAGACCTTGAGAACAGAGCAGCATCAAACTCCTGCTGTGACAGCTGGCAGACCGCTCCACTGACCGGCCTGCTTCATTGGACACACACACACACATGCACACACACCTAATCCATCCTCCTAAAGTGGGAGCAGCCATCATGGCATGGTGACATACTGCCGGTTGGTCCCGCTAACACAGGTGGTGGAAACAGGTATTTACGTTAAATAAAGCAAACAGAAGGCCGCCTCACGTAACAACCTGGAGATAAATTGGTGAAGTTCTGCCTTTGTTGCCGGACTTTGAACACGCACACTGGTTTCCATGACTTCAGAGGACATTCCATTGACTTCCATTCATTTTCTGGAGACTTACTCTAACCTTAACCATAATTACTAGTGCCCTAACCCTGACCCTAACCTTAACCTAACCCTAACCTCAGTCTAACTTTAAAACATGTCTTCAAAATGGATTAATTTACATTATGGGGACTTGATTTTGACCCATAAGGAAGACAAGTCCCCATAATGTGACTGTGGAGACAGATTTAGGTCCCCACAACATAAGGAAGACCAGGTACATAAACACACACACAAAGTGCTCAGGTTCCAGGAAGTGCTCCCCTATTCCAGCAACAAATGCCATAAATGATAAAGTTGACGTAATTGTGTGTTACTTTGGTAAATGTGTATGAAATGTGTATGAAGCTCAAATAAGGCTGGGCAGTATATGTATGTTTTATATCTACATGGTGACATGAGACAAGATGTGGTCTTAGATAAAAGTGCTTGTTTGATATGGAATGATGTGTACTTTACAATAGTAACATTTATGATGCAAATTAACCGAGTATAATATCAAAAACAGTTTTAATAATTTGCAAATGATTGTTCTTAGGATCGTCAGCTGGAGATAGGCACCAGTGCCCCCCGCGACCCTTAGTGGATAAAGCGGTAGAAAATGAGTGAGTGAGAGAGTGTTCTTAGGATCTTGGTCAGTCATTTGCTCTCTCTTGCTTAATGTTACTCTCTCATTGGAGATGACGCACGTATCATAACAGCGTCTGCTCCTCAACTTATTTAAAAACATGTTTACTCTCCTTCATGGTTTCCCTGTCGAGCAGCAGTGGCCGACTACTGTCATTTCTCATGAAAAGCCCCACTGATGTTCACCGGAAAACTTCTATTCCTTTTTATTCTGTGTCTGTTTTTGTTGTATTTGTTTGGTTTTTTTTGGGGGGGGGTTACTTTTTTTTCTTTTTGGCCTTTGCGTCTTCCCCTCCTCCTCTTCCTCGGTATGACTGAGTGATCTGTAGCCGAGTACTCACCCATGAAGACATGTTCCTCCTCTTTCCAGCTGCCGCCTCGCCACGCTCTTTTACCACACGCATGTGAAATTCATAGCCACGATTCAGACTTTCCGGGTCACACTGACACACACGCATAAATAAAGTCCTTTTTTTAAAATCTCATTCAGTCATAATTTACGCAAACAGTGCCTTGGCAGTTTATCCATCCAGTAAACCCTGACCAGTGTTGTGTTTGTATTGCTAAAATTGCGTCCCTGGGAAAAAAAATAAATAAAGAATAGAAATGTGCATGCTGCATAAAAAATTGACAGGCCATTACAAAGAGTTGCTGAAAGATGTTAATGATATGCAGATGAATTAAGTAAAGGGTACATGAAATAAATAATTAAGAATATGGTAAAAAGCTGGTGAAAACTGTGAACCAGCTGAAAAACATCTCCTCAAGACAGGTTGGAGACCAAAACTGAGCAAAAAATCTGCGTAATTATGCCAATATGACAATATGACTGTTACACATGTACTCAAGTGTGTGCTGATTCAAGTTAATGATGTGCTAACAAATTCTGCAAGTGTTTTTTGGGAGTCATATTTGAAATTCCTACTGATGCAGAGCTTCAGTTTCTCCAGAAACACAATTATAGTACTTTCTAGTTGTGTTCGTAAGAATTTCTGAATTTAACTCTTATTTCCAACTCAGAGGGTCGTGGCAACCTCACAAACCTCAACATGGTGGCTGCTACTCACATCAGTTGTAAAAACACTCCAATACTTTTACTTTTTAATTGCACTTCTGTCTTATTTATTTTGGATTAAATCAGTTATACACATTAGACTGTTTGATTTTTATCATTGGATGTGTCCCTACACTGTAGAGCGTTGTTATCGATTGCTGACAGTAGCTAGCCCGAGATGTGTTACCTCCGACTTCTCAACTCGAACGAGATCAACTCAGTTCCAATTTTTGATGTAAATGGAAAGGACTTGGAATTACAACTTTTCGATTAAAATGTCTTATTCTTAAGTGGGGAATTACAAACTGGTTTTGTTTCATGCATTGCTTGGATACTTTTGTAGGTCAAAAGTATCCAAGACGCCATTCGAGACAAGAAGCAGAGGTTTAACTTCATGGGAGAGGAGGTGAATCTCTGCCCGTCTGTCGGCATCTTTATCACCATGAATCCAGGCTACGCTGGCAGAACCGAGCTTCCTGAGAACCTCAAGGCTTTGTTCAGGTCAGCGAGCAAAACTTTCAAACCTTCATTCATTCTACTATCTTTGACTCATATGATTATCCAGAAAATTATAGGTAAAAAGAAGGTTTGAATTCCACATTATAATAAACCTGCTTTAATCAAACATTGTTGTAAGCATGTATGTGGTGCAACAATAAATGTATTACTCTACTGGGGATCAAATTTATCAATTTTAATCCTTTTTTTTTTAATGAAACAAAAGGCTCAGATTTCACCTTCTTAAATTATTTTTAGCATCTTTCTATTACAGTAAACTAAATATTTTTGGTTTATGGACAAACTAAATATATCCTTTTTTTATTTTGGTAAATGCCATCCAACAATCTAACCATTTATGAACCACAAAAATACAAATTTTATCCATATACCTCTTTTAAAAACACCGCTTTACCAAATCCTTAAAATTCGAAACAATTAACAATTATTAGCAGCCCTAGAATGAGGCTTATTATGTGAAGATGGCCTCAGAATTTTCTTTCCTCTGCTTTTTGTTGGGATTTTTGGTTGTATTTTCACAAAATTTGATTTAACCTTCCCCCAGTGTTTCTTCAAATCAGGCTGATTTTACAACATTTCTATAAAATGAACATTGTGTTTTCCATAAGCTTTTGAACAAATATATAAAATTGCTGTCATATTAGACTTTTAACACTGAAATAATGAATAATTTAAGGAAACACTGGAGAAGAAAAGAGCACATGAAGTAAAGTGAGATAATGCAGGTGGAAAAACTATGTATATATAGTGTCTGTATATGATTATGAGCTCTAACTTGTCTCCTCTGCTCCACAGGCCGTGTGCCATGGTGGTGCCAGACTTCGAGCTGATCTGTGAAATCATGCTGGTAGCCGAGGGTTTCATTAATGCCCGAGTGCTGGCTCGAAAGTTTATCACGCTCTACACACTTTGTAAAGAGCTGTTGTCCAAACAGGTACTGTCTGATCTCTTCAGTATTACACACACATCTGAAAACCAGGGTTCATTTCCACTTCAGAGAGTTGCCACTTACAATGCTCTTTTTCTGTATATACGAGGAACAACTCGCACTGACTCCAACTGCACTGTCAGAGTGAAGAAGCTGCAGGGAGTGCGGTTGTTATTCCATCTCAGTATTATTGTCTTTAATCCTTTTTGTAGTCCTGTGCCGTTTCACACATCACACCATTATTTGAATTATTTAAAAAAATCAATACAATCATTCACAGTAGCACCGCTTTAAAGGAACAGCAGAGCTTTGATAACGTGGATAAGCAATTTAATGAGCACGCACTTTCCCTATGACCACAGGCCCATTTTGGTGTCGTCGCACACTTAATTCTTTTTTATGGATGTTTAATGAAGCTTGAGCTATTTTTTTAAATGAGACTGTATATAAAATGTAGTCCGCATCTTACATACAGTTGATTGTGCTGTGTGTACCCAAAACATGCAGGAGCAAAGCAGACACATCCAGCACCAAACCCCAGAGAGAAAATCAACAATTTTACACCACAGCACACAGGAGTTGTTGATTCACTGCTGCCTCTAACAGTAGGTTCTAATGTGCTATTTTGTGACTTCTGTGATTGAAATCCTTTGTTCAGGTTTACCTCAGTGACACAAACTGACCACATGAAGCAGCAGTAGACCAGCAGCTCCTGTGTCCCCATAAGCTAAAATTGCTTATTTTCTCTATGGACTTTGGTGTGGGGGAGTGTGCAGTATACAAATTGTAGTGTCCAGTCATAAAAGGCTGCCTAATGGCAAGATACAGTGGCAAAAACATGAACTGTCCCTTTAAACAATTATGTGTTGCTGTTGTTTTTATTTTTATTTTTTTAAGTTTCCCAAAAGTTGTTTGCTTGACTTTGCCAACATTAGCAACTTAGTGGTAATGAAATCAGATGATAATGAGCAGACTGCCTCTCTAAGCTCAGTTCACAAAGGCTGAAGCTGCAAATCAATACAATGAGATTCAGAGCTACTTTCTCAACTTAAGGTAATTGTGTATTTGATATAAGTTGTGCTGCATTTGGGCCTTTGCTGAATGACTCAGCAAAGGCCTTGATAGCAAATACCTGTACGGTTTCTACAGTGTACTTCGCGGTTGACTGGAGCAACTATATGTGACAGAAGTATTTGGTTGCAAAAGATGTAAGGCTTCACTTTAAATTTTAAAGTTCTTCTTCTTGTTATGGGGAAGTTGTATTATAATAATACCATCTTGTTAGCGACATGAGGGAAGAATGAATTTCAGGTTTATAATGTAATAATTATTGATTTCGTTTAACATTTTATTTTGATGGTTTTAAATTACACAGTTACTAATGTTACCCAGCTGGGAAGTAATTAAGCAAGTAAAAAAAGGTGTTATTAGTCTGTTTAAAGACAGTCATGAGTTGTCAATGGAGGAAAATTTCAGTTGACATTTTCCAGATGTGACTCTTAAACCTTTGTTTTGTTAACCAGTGAAGGCAAAGAGGAGGAATCAGAAACAGAAGCTAATTGTTTTCCAACATTTGTTTCTGATTTTTCTCTATAAGAAAATGTCACTTGATTTTGATGGACATAGAGAGCGAGTCTGCCCTTCACTTGATTATAGTTATTATAGCTGCTAAAATAGTATAATATTTATAATTTTTTCCATGTATTCAGATCCCGCCTGGACACTAAAACAACAGTGAGAGGTGTCAGCTTCATGTAACATTGCTGGTTGAGTGTCCATTTTATTATCAACAGATCTTTTCTCAAAACCCAAATGTAGTGGCCTTGGGTGTGAGGTGTGAAGTCTGAAATGTAACGGCTCTTAAAGGGAAATGGAAACAAGATGTGGATGATACCTAAGAAGAATTTTTTTTGAAATGAAATGTCTTTTCGGGTGAGGAGCAAAAGCAAAAGCGTTGACATCAGCTCACAGGTTGAGCGGATGTTTCCAGTGAGCAGCAGTCCGAGGGAAATCCTCTCCTCCTGTGCACTCATCACAAAAGTTAAAGTTGGCTGAGAAACATCTGGATGAACCAGACGGCCAGAGCAGAGGCTGGACAGATGAAGTCGGAAGTCTGTGATCACTTTAACCAAACGTGTGTTTGAGAGGAAAGAGGATTAAAAAAGAGAACGTCCCGACTCTGCTACATATGTTTGTGGAAATAATGCACAGATGGGAGGAGGACGGGCGTCTGAATGCAGATGTCCTGCAGTCACTCACAGAGGCGATGACTAAGTGCTGCTGAATTTTTAATGAAATCAAAAGCAGCAACTTTAGAATATAAAGAAAGGCTTGTTTGCTTTAGGGTTTGCATCAACTTCCTTTCACTTTATAAATCGGTAAAATAGTTAATATCTAGTATGTGCACATGTAGCACACTATGCCACAGTATGTATACACCTACAGTAAATATTATAAATGCAATATTGATCTCAATGAACTGTTAACACAGTATACACCTCTCTATCCGTCTAAATTAGGATGCAATATAGAGTTAAAATACAATAAAATGGTATATAAATACAATCTACAACTATATAGACGTAATATAGAACCGTATAAAACAATATATATATATATAAAATGTAACATAAACATAAAGGTGTGTAAATACAAGACAACTATGACTAAATACAGGTCACATCAATGTATATGCATACATGTATGAATACAGTATTAAACTACAAATGTGTGCACTGATTAACTGCTAATACAGTATACAATGCTGTCTGTTTAAATAATTAAAATAAAATACAATATAGAGATGGAGAAATAATGTTTGAAACAATGTTTTGAATTAATAAATAACTTAAACTGTAGAACTTAACACCGTATGTGTGAAATAGTGTCGTAGAAATACGATATAGCACTGGATATGTGTACACCTATGTCGTATAAATATAAATAATATAATGTATACCTTTTTATACCTTTTATGTAAATTCATGCAGTATAAATATGATACATGACTGAAAATCTGTAAATATATGTAATATGACTTTAACATGCAACTATACCTGTGTGTGTGTGTGTGTGTGTGTGCGTGTGTGTGTGTGTGTATGTATATATATATATATTTGTGTAAATGTATTAACCATAAATACAATAAGCAACTTAAAATTTAATAAATGTATGCATTATAGATACATAGAAAACTTTTTATGTACATCCATGTAAATGCATCAATACAACTTTATATGTGTAAATTCATGCACCATAAATACAATAAATGACTTAAAATGGATAAATTAATCCTTTAAAAATAAGTAATACAACTTTGTGTGTATATTTATGTTGTATTATTGAATATGTGTAAATGTATTAAGTATAAATACAACTATATGTGTGTGTGTGTGTGTGTGTGTGTATAGATGTAGTGTAGATGTACAGTATATGTTTAAGTATAAATACAACTTTACATGTGTACAGTTATGAGGTGTTAATAGAAATAAATAACAAATAGGTTAAATTAGTTTCAGAAAAATGACATATTTGCTCATGCGATGTAAAGTTGTATTAAATGGTGAGATATTTGATTTTAGCAGGTGAATAAGACTGTTTTTGTTTTCCTTTGCTCACTCTCGCCCCCTGCTCGTCTTCTCCGAAGGATCACTACGACTGGGGCCTCCGAGCCATCAAGTCCGTCCTGGTGGTGGCCGGCTCTCTGAAGAGAGGAGACCCTGAGCGAGCGGAGGACCAGGTGCTGATGCGAGCGCTGAGGGACTTCAACATCCCCAAGATCGTGACGGACGACATGCCCGTGTTCATGGGTCTGATCGGGGATCTATTCCCTGCCCTGGACGTCCCCAGGAAGAGGGACATGGACTTTGAGAAGCATGTCAAGCAGTCTGTTGTGGACCTGAAGTTACAGGCTGAGGACAACTTTATACTAAAGGTAGAGTCAAGGTGATTCCAGTCGTCGAGGACACAAGTTAAAAAAATTAGGATTTTAGCCACCAAGCAAAAAGCTCACCTATTAAAATCTGTGTCGGCTTAAGTCAACGATATCTTCGGATTATGTTTTATTAATTAATTTCATCATTTAACAGTCTTTTCTGACTGTAAAACTGAAGATTGTGTCGCTTTGAAAAGCACTCAGTCTCCCACGCCAAAGTCCATTGAGAAAATCAGTGATTCTACAGCACAGCAAACAGGAGTTGTTGATCCACTGCTGCTATCACTAGTAAATTAGAATCTGTTTATTTTGTGACTTCAGTGCACAAAATGATTTGTTCATAATTACCTAAGTGACACAAACTTACCAAACAAGGCAGCAGTAGACCAGCAGCTCCTGTGTTCCTGGGAGCTAAAATTGTGGATTTTCTCTAAGGAGTTTGGTACAGAACAGTGAGCAGTTAACAACCTTCTGTTTCCAGGCCGTCTAATGTTGAGATACAGTAGTAAACATATTCTTAAGATACCTTAGACTTAAACTAGTTAAAATTTAATAAGGTTAGTCTTGTATTTAAAGGCTAAAATCATTTTTTGTTGCGCCTCCAGTGGCAGCCTCATTTTCAGCAAGAGCATCCATGCCTCAGGCTGGTTCTCAGCACAGTCAGTGCTGTAAAAAATGTAAAATAGTTTTCCATCCTAACCTAAATCTAAGCTTAACTCCATTCCCAAACAAAAACCAAGTTTTAACCCTCAAAAAAGTCCTTTGAAGTTCCGAGAACCAGCTAAAATGTCCTCACAAAGACAGGTTTTATTCAAAATGTGTCTTCATAGCCCACTACAGACACAAACAGGGACACACATGCACAGTATATGTCAGAGTCACATGAAGGCAGGGCCAGGGGGAAATAAGTGCAATGTGCCTCAGGTCAAATAGACACGGGAATCACATAATAACAGTCCATCAATGGAGGCATCGCGCCACTTAACCCTGACATTCTGAGAGACAGCCACAGAAATAAACAAAGAGGGGAAGACACACACGCACACACACACAGAGAGAAAGTGACTTAACAGTCAATAACAAGCATCCACCTCCAGAGACTGAACTTTTACTGTCTTTGTTTGTATGGCTAACCTTTTTGATTGCAGACAACGAAAGATGGGGAGAGGAGAAAGGGGGGGGGTGAGGTGTAAGTAACCACATACCTTTTATGTCTTAGCCTGGACTAGCATTCGTCTATTCCACATCAAATCAGTAATCAGCCAGGGCAAAAAGCCGCCTGTGCTGCAGCTGAATGGACGAGGAGTGGAAGCCACGAGGAGTCCGCTCGATGACATTGATTGAACTCTGCCATCTGTATGTTTGAGTGGAAGTGAGGAGGAAATCTCTCTCTCTCTCTCTCTCCCTCTCTCCTTCCTGCTGTCACCCTCTGTTACTCATGCACCACACACCTGGACAAAGCCAAAGTGGAAAGCAGACAAAAATAAACCAAATATTTTTAAAACCTCACAATCTTTAAATGTATAGTAGAAATACTGTACGTAATTAAACATGCTACTGTGCTGCGTGCTCACTGTAATGCAACCTTATAACCTTATAAAATTAGGCATAAACTAAAATTTGTGCCATTTTGTAAACTGCACCAATGTCTATTGATGAAATCAGCTGTTTTTACATCACAGCACACAGGTGCTGTTGATCCACTGCTGCCCCCAGTAGTAAATTAAAATGTCTTTATTTATTTAAAATCTGCCTGTGGAATTGACTGTTGCCTCATGTGTATCTTACCACATGAGGCAACAGTAGACCAGCAGCTCTGTAAAATGGTAAAAATAAGAGGCACACATCACAGTCTGTGAGATATCACAGACTAAAGCAGGTAGAGTTTTTTATAAAGTTGAACCTTCTGTTAAGTAGTTTCAATCTGTTTTTTCATTGTCTGTTTTCAGGAAGAGCGAGCTATTTCATGGTCATTGCTTGTTTTTTTTTGTTTTTTTTGTCATTACATCATACACCCCACTATTAACAAAACCTGAGAAATCGCTTTAATATTTTAATATTAATGTAGGTTTTATTGTCATCTGCATATACAGCATATTCTTAACTTCCTGGGTAAAAATGCTGGAATGCCCTTTAAGCTGTGCAGATATCTGTCCTCCCACAGGCTATCTGTGAACAGTGTAATCTAAACTGCTGCACCACAGTGCAGCACAGCACTGTACTACCCAGCCATTCTGCATCACATTATATTCACTATGAAGCACAACAGTGAGGACGAGAGCCGCTGGACTGAACTCCAGCAGTGAAAGCAGCTGCTTTTATATTCTGTCGTCGCCTCCATGTAAACAAAACGTCTCCCAAAAATGTTTCACTGCTATCTGCTTCCACAGGTGGTGCAGCTGGAGGAGCTGCTGGCCGTGCGTCACTCCGTGTTCGTGATCGGAAACGCCGGCACCGGGAAGAGTCAGGTGATGAGGTCACTGCAGCGGACCTATCAGAACATGAAGCGCAAACCAGTGTGGGCCGACCTCAATCCAAAGGCCGTGACCAACGACGAGCTCTTTGGCATCATCAACCCGGCGACCCGAGAGTGGAAAGACGGTGAGTCCAAGCGTTTGGCATAATTTAAGACCAGACTGCAGCGACCGACACGTAATCGCTCTCTCTTTCCGTAGGCCTTTTCTCCCACATCATGCGTGAACTGGCCAACATCACCCACAGTGGGCCCAAGTGGATTGTCCTGGACGGAGACATTGACCCCATGTGGATTGAGTCACTCAACACAGTCATGGATGACAACAAGGTGTGAGCGAGCTGTGTGGGTGTGTTCATTAAAAGCTGATTCATATTTTCCGCTGTCGTCATCCACTCATGTCAGAGGAAAATAGACATAGAACCTATGCTGTCGCCAGTGAACAGCCCAAACATTTGGTAATGGAATTAAATATTTAATCCGTTTTTGCATGTGGGGAGTGCCAAATCGATACACTCCCTCATTTTATTGAGGACAGATCCGCAGAATAAGCGGATTGCTTAAAGGAATTCTCTGCAGACATGGAATATGACATGTATGGATATGCCTTTAAGGTGTGTTCACAACGAGTGTAAATTTTACACGTCAAATGTGGTCTTTACATCATTTTTGTTTACTCTCGCCACTACAGTGACAGCTCACCTGGGGCTAATTCTAGAGCTAATTACCTTCAGAGAATCAAGCAACATACACATATATTTTGCACATACATTACTAAGGTAGTAAACCCTTAAAAACTTTTTAGTCAGTTTGCGAGTAAAAAAAAATTGGATTCCACTATTTCCATTGTTTGATCAATTGTATTCAAACAGCCAATGACTACTTGCCTGTGGCTAATGCTATAGCTAACCAACAATTGGCCAACAATAGTGAGTTATTTCTGTTCAAACAGTTGAAACAAACAACAAACACTCGTGTCTTTGCATGATTGGTACAAAATGACTGAAGCGAATTGCATATGTACTTTTGTTTTTCAATTTACTTGGTTTGAATCTCATTACCCAGAGTATTAGCTGTGTGAATGCACCATTTTAGTCTTTTACTGAGGATGAAAATGACACCTTTGCTGTGTGTTGTTGACTAAATGAACGGTCAGATGTGAATATGAAGAGGAGAATGTGGTTGACTCATCGCTGTGAGAGAATTAAACCATTTACACTCAGTGTAACTGAGAGTAAATGGCTGTGTGTGTGTGCGTGTGTGATGTAATGACAGTGAAGTGAGCTGATGATGATATTTACACGACTGTGTGTTTTGAAGGTGTTGACACTGGCTAGTAACGAGCGAATCCCTCTAAACCCGACCATGAGGCTGGTGTTTGAGATCAGTCACCTCCGAACTGCGACCCCTGCTACAGTATCCAGAGCTGGTAGTTCCTCCTTTCATTTCCTTTCCTTTTGGTGTTTTATCGCAGTTGGTGTCCAAAATGTTGCATTATCACATCCTTCAACTGCAACATTATGGATTCCATCTGCCATCAAACACAACTTGCTAACTAACTAACTAGCAAACACATTAGCTAGCACTCCACAAGCAAGCTAATTATCTTGCAAACACTTAATTAGCTAGTGACCTAATTCATAAACAAAGTAATAACTGTAATATAGGGCTGCAACTCTGTTATTGCATTATTTTCTCGATTAATCAAGAACTTATTTGGTCCGAAAATTCATGAAAAAAATTGAACCACAATTTATCAGTTTTAATGATTTTGTTCTTAAAGAAACTAGAAAATACTTACGTTTAAGAAGCTTAAAAATCAGAAAGCTTGTTTTAATTATTTAACACTTAATAATTATCTAATGAGTTCACAATTCATTTAACGATTAAAACTGACTAATTCCAAAGATTAAACAATGAGAAGGAGGGGCAGAACAGAAGAAGGCAGTACTGCAATGCTTTGGATGACACCCGCCGCTAAGCACAACTTGCTAATTAAGTCACTAGTCCTCTAATTAGTGAACTAGTTACGTAGCAGACTAACTAGGTAACACATTAGCTAACTAGTCAGTTATTTGAGGTAGAAGGGAATGAGAGGACAAAACAAAGTAAAGAGAAGAAGGCAGGACTGCAACATAACAGTTACTAACTGTCATAAAACCAACAAATATTTTTTTTTTTGTGTCGTTTTCTAAATATTCTATAATCAGAGTCCGTTTTCTTCTCGTTTCTCCAGGAATCCTGTACATTAACCCGGCAGACCTCGGCTGGAGTCCACCGGTGTTCAGCTGGATCGACAAGAGGGACGTCCAGTCAGAGAGGACCAACCTGACGCTACTGTTCGACAAGTACCTTCCCCCATGTTTGGACGCCGTCAGGTCCAGGTGAGAATGTAAACACTCACGGTCGAGTCCAGAAAGTCCAAGTACGACGTGGGTTTTTGTCATTGTAGTGTGACGTGCAGCACATTCAGTATAACGGGTGAGGGATTTAGCAGCAGTAGTGGGTGTTTTGCATGGAATAAAACGGGGTTTGACTCAGAAGAACTGGATGCTGTCCTGCATTTATTCAGTCGCCTCCTCCAACACCTCTGTCACCACTGCTGTTGGAGCGAAAAATAACCAAAAAAAACAGGAAGTGAGAGGAGGAAGGCTTCGTCCTGTGACAAATCTGAGAAATCCACCACATTACCAACACTCTGTTTCAAAAGCAAACACAGTTGCTGTGGTTTTTTTTTACAGTTAAACATCTGTGAAAAGCATAATTAACTGGTTCAGCACATAATGCCTTGTTCTTACTCAGCTAATTTGTCAGCAGAATTTAATTCAGCTGACAAATAATGGTCATCCACATTTTTTTTTTTCAATTAATCATTTCTTCAGTACAGCTTATGTCCTATTTGTACTGTAATTGTTGTCTTTTATGTTTATGTTTTATGTTGTTTTATCGCAGTTGGCATCTGGAATGTTGTATTATTGTGTCCTTTAAATTCCTTTTTTTATTGTTACCTATAAGCATAATCAATATTTATTAACCTGGCTACATAATGTAAAGGAGAAAAAAGAGGATACCATGGCATTAAAGGTAGAGTTTGAGTTGATTTGCATCTGGTTGTATGATCTGACATCTGGTCAACATATTGCACCACCTGTGCTGAGAAACCAGTAGCAGTCAGTGAAAACATGTCTGCCAGTGGGTGATACCAGGAAAAACTGATTTTTAGCCACAGCAAATGGCTAACAAAACAAAATCTATATCAGTTTAAGTGTACACCATTTTAAGAATAAGTTTGCCACTGTACCAAAGTCCATAGATAAAATCAACATTATTAGCTCACAGGGAAGTAGCTGCTGCTGGTCTACTGCTAACTTGTTTGTTAAGTTTGTGTCACTTAGGTAAATTCAAGTGAAAGATTTCAAATACCAAAGTCACAAAATAACACACATGAAGTTGCTAATAGAGCCAGCAGTGGATCAACGACTCCTGTGTGCTGTGATGTAAGATTGGAGATTTTCTCAATGGATTTTGGTGCAGGAGAGTTAGCAGTTAGGAAAGACTGTATAATAAATGAGATAAATTGGCAAATATATTCTTCACAAGTTCAACTCTGTGTTCATTTTCTTATTTTTGTGCCTGACCAAACCAGTCAGTGTCCAATTCAGACTGTCATCAGTCTGAATTGGACACTGACTGTAATCCATGTCTTATTTTTGCTGTTTTGCCACCAAATCCTGCCTTTCAGATCAAAAAATAAAAGGAATTCTACAATGCAGGTTTTTTGTCATTTTTTTGTCCTTAACCCTAGCTCTGTTATGACAGGTGTTGTAATGCGATGAAACATGTCTTATCTCTCGTGTCAGGTTTAAAAAAATCATCCCCATCCCTGAGCAGAGCCTGGTGCAGACGCTGTGCTACCTGCTCGAGTGTCTGCTGACTCCAGAGAACACGCCGCCCGACTGCGCCAAGGAACTTTATGAGCTCTATTTCGTCTTCGCCGCGGTCTGGGCCTTTGGGGGAGCCTTGTTCCAGGACCAGGTATTGTGTGCTCGCCTGTGGCCATGTGAAGCGCTTACTAAGTGGTTGCATGAGGAGGGAAAAAGAATGAGCCGTTCCCCCTCCTCACTCTCTCACCCTCTCTCTTCTCATAACTCCATCCTGACAGAGTCTTTTGCACTTGCATTATGGGTATTTTCTTGGTGTTATTTAAGCCTCGGTGACTCTTATGTAACTTTATTCCTCTGTTTATGGAAATTATTCCCAGGTGGAAAAAAAATGTGAGGGTTATTTTTCTTTTTTTTTTGAAAAACAGGAAAAGAACTCTTCATCTAAAAATGAATTCCCGTTCATTGACACACAGGCTGGCTGAATTTAAATGAGAGCCGAGCAGTTGCTAAGCAATCCAGTTAGCACGGTGGAGTAAGTGTGTTCGTCTAAGTTATGGGATAAAACTGCTCTCCCTCTGGTACAAATGTACTCCACTTTATTTTCCCATCACAAATGCATTTAAATGCTAAGTGGTTTTATTGACTGGAGAGTTGGTAGTGGTGGGGAAAAAAAAGAGACAGGTATGAAGAGGAGGAGGAAGGAGGAAGGAGAGGAGCTGCCAGTCGGTCGGTGATGAGGCTACTTCACTGTCCGGATCAAACAGAGCAGCATAGATAGACCTGCCATCTCTCATTTTCTATCCTTCAGCTGCAGTTTATTCGTCCCCCTGGTTTGTATTCACACTGGTGTAAATCAAACGCACAGATCCATAGCTACTGTGCGCAGGAGAGGAAGTCATTTTAGAGTATTGACCCTCTATCTCTGTGTGTGTTCCCTGTGTGTGTGTGTGTGAGCAGCAGGTCGACTACAGAGTGGAGTTTAGCAAGTGGTGGGTGGCTGAGTTCAAAACCATCAAGTTTCCCGTGCAGGGAACCGTGTTCGATTACTACATCGACCCCGACAGCAAGAAGTTTGAACCCTGGTCCAAAATGGTGCCCAAGTTTGAGATGGACGCAGACGCGCCGCTTCAGGTACCACGGCAACGGTGTCACATCAGACATACTTTAATACAGATATCAATACACAGAGCTGACAGAAAAAAATCGTTATGGTAGAGAGAATTTTTATGTTAATTACATATCTGCACCAATGCCACTTTTCTTGGTTACTTAAATCTGAGTACTTGCCAATACTGCGTACTTATAAATAAAATAAAATAGTATTTTTAAGACAAAATTTCTTCCAAAATTATTGGAAGAGTTATTTTTACTATAAAACTTGGGTTTGACATGAAAAATATGAATATGATATTAAAATTTCATACATTTGAGCTAAAACATTTAATTTAAAAATAGTATTTAAATTAAATTAAATTAAATGTTTTAGCTCAAATTTCATACATTTGAGCTAAAACATTTAATTTAATTCTTAAAATTATGTTTTCGCAATTCATTTTCACATCAATGTCATTTAATTTGCCTCAGGTTTCGTCTGTTAGACTTGTTTTGCAATTTAAACAATTTACAGAGCAAATAATAGTCAAAATCAAGGCTGTAGTTAAGTTATTAAGTAATCTGTCGATTATTTTCTTAGTCAATCAATTATTGTTTCATAAAATGTCTGAAAACTGTCAAACAACATCCTTAAATGTCTCATTTCATCCACAAACCAGAAAATATTCTTATTTAAGAAGCTAAACATCTAAATAACTTGTTAAAAACAAACACAATTGTTAATATCAAAAATAGCTGTCTATTAATTTAGTAATTAAATAATTGTTGGAGCCCCTAATCAAAATGTATTATTAGCAACCTTGTAGTTTTATTAAAACATATTTTTTTTTCTGTTTTCTGTGTTTTTTTTCTGGTGTGCAGGCTTGTTTGGTCCACACCACAGAGACCATTCGAGTTCGGTACTTCATGGACCGCCTCCTGGAAAACAGCCGGCCCATCATGTTGGTCGGGAACGCCGGGACAGGGAAGTCCGTCCTAGTCGGAGACAAACTGGGATCACTGGACGCAGAGAAATACATGATTAAAAACGTCCCGTTCAACTACTACACCACGTCTGCGATGCTTCAAGGTAGAGTTAGCGTGTTTTTACATCACTCTTTACGTGACCGCTGCAGAAAATATTAGTGCTGAAGGCACATGTCAAACACCTTTACCGGAATCATAAATTACACCTTTAATTTCTGATGCAGCCGTGCTGGAGAAGCCCCTGGAGAAGAAGGCGGGACGTAACTATGGACCTCCAGGCAGCAGACGACTTGTCTACTTCATCGATGACATGAACATGCCAAAGGTGGACGCGTACGGCACAGTGCAGCCTCACACACTCATACGACAACACATGGACTACAACCACTGGTAGGCAACACGTTCTGCAGTGATTCTGTTAGTGTGGGCTGCAGCCCCCTGCTCAGTTGTGAAGGTCCTGCAGAATAGGTACGAGCCAACATTAAAAATAAAATTAACAACATTTTGTTTTTACTCTTCTTAGTTTTGAGTGTTGTAATGGATATTTGTAACTTTGAAATACCTCAGATACATCTATTTTATGTTGTACTCAAAAACAATAATGCAAAACCACAGGATTTAAGTTATGATTTAAAGTGATACTTCAATAAAATCCACATCTTTTCAAATCTGGAATACCTTAAGGAGATGATTGCCACTTTATCTTGCTGTTAGACAGAATTTTTCTAGCAAGAAAGTGAAGTTTGTGGCTCTTTTATAAACCGCTCACTCTACCACACCAAAGCCCATGGAGAAAATTTGTGATTTTACATCACAGGACATAGGAGTTGGTGATCCACTGCTACGTCCATAAGTAAGTTCATATATTTTATTTTGTGAGTTCAGTGTTTGAAATCCTTTGTTTTGATTTAGCAAAATGACACAAACTTTCCAAACAAGGCAGCAGTAAAACACCAGCTCCTGTTTCCTTATGAGAAAAAAATCATAGATTTTTTCAATGGAATTTGGTGCGGGAGAGCAAGTGGTGTTCACACTTAAGTTTCCAGTTCAAAGAGACAGTCTAATGGTAAAAAAAAAACTGGCAAACATATTCCTAAGATATCATGTCTACACATAACAGGTGTAGATTTTAGCAAGTGGCTCTTTCATTAAGTGGAGGAAATCTGTGTTTTTCTGTGTTTCTTTCCTGACGGCCATATTTTCAGTGAGATTAAGCCTCTTTGTCTCAAAATGGCTTCCCACACAAGCAAGTCTGTATCAGTACTTCATATGATCACACTTCAAAAGACTTGTGAATGTTCTGTACATTTATGAAGACACATGAGAATACAAAGTTGCCACGTTAAGAGGAACATCAAGCCTATAGACTTTTCACTATAATTAGATCCAAGCTTCAGCATCGGTACGTTACAACTTTTTCTTAAAAGGATTCTGCCGCTCAGCTGTGTGACCCACAGTGAGGTCATTGTGAACATGGTTCCTCTGCATCAGACACAGGCCAACTGGCTTAGACACGCTCGGCCTGTTACTGATACACAGGGAGGATTTCAGGTATGAAATTGACAGGAAGGAGGTTGTTACGGAGCCACGCCAGCTTAAGTAGGAGCTGAGGCGTCCGTACTGGCTGAAGCCTGAGCAAAGTGTGTGTGTGTGTGTATGTGTGTGAAGCTGTTAAATAATGATTTTTTTTCCCTCTCTCCTTCATTTTTTGTGTGTGTCTGTACTCTCAGGTACGACCGTAATAAACTGCTTTTGAAGGAGATACACAACGTTCAGTACGTGTCCTGCATGAACCCCACAGCTGGAAGCTTCACCATCAATCCAAGACTGCAGGTACACACACACACACACACACACACACTGGTTTCCATGACTTCAGAGGGCGTTGCTTTGACTTCCATTCATTTCCTGGAGACTTACTCTAACTTTAACCATAATTACTAGTGCCCTAACCCTAACCTTAACCTAACCCTAACCTGAGCCTAACTTTAAAACATGTCTTCACCTTAAAATGGAGTCATTTACATTATGGGGACTTGATTTTTGCCCCCATAAGGAAGACAAGCCCCCTTAATGTGACTGTGGAAACAGATTTAGGTCCCCACAACATAAGGAAGACCAGGTACATAAACACACACACAAAGTGCTCAGGTTCCAGGAAGTGCTCCCCTATTCCAGCAACAAATGCCATAAATGATAAAGTTGACGTAATTTTGTGTTACTTTGGTAAATGTGTATGAAATGTGTATGAAGCTCAAATAAGGCTGGGCAGTATATGTATGTTTTATATCTACATGGTGACATGAGACAAGATATGGTCTTAGATAAAAGTGCTTGTTTTGATATGGAATGATGTGTACTTTACAATAGTAACATTTATGATGCAAAATTAACCGAGTATAATATCAAAAACAGTTTTAATAATTTGCAAATGATTTTTCTTAGGATCTTGGTCAGTCATTTTCTCTTTCTTGCTTAACATTACCTGCTCATTGTTCTGCATGTCTCACGTCAACGACAGAGACAGACAGTGGACAGTGTCCACAACATCGCTAGTAGTTACGACTGACTTCACTGTCTTCACCTTAAAATGTAGTTATTTACTTTATGGGGACTTGATTTTTGTCCCCATAATGTGACTGTGGAAACAGATTTAGGTCCCCACAACATAAGGAGTACCAGGCACACACACAGAGGGAGAGGGCACACAGCACACCATGTTCCACTTGTAATTCAATACACTGCAGAGGTAACATGAGGACAAACATCCTGTCCACAGGTCTATACATTGGCAAGAAGCATCTTTTGAAAATGTAGCTCAGGCTTTTTGAGGCGTGCTTGTATGAGCTACTGAGCAGGTATGTATACACTGTATACCCACCACCATTTTCATTAGACAAGTTGTTAAACGCAATAAAATGCCTCATATGTGCACTGATTGGCTTTTTTATGACTGGGTTAGAGTAGGCCGATCTCGACATGACGTCATAGGACCAGGGTGGATTGAAGTGGAAGAAAGCATCACTTTGATTTCAACATCCTGGTCCATAATCTACACACAATGCTGCTACAACTAACCTAGTTCTAACATTATTCTCGCTGTTAAGTGAAAGTTTCAGGACAACTCAGCAGATTTACTGTAACAGCTTGAGCTGATGTGATTGAAAATTTCTTTCCACAGCAGGGGATTTTGTACTCAGTGTCTGTGAATGAAGAGCAGCATATTCACACTCTCGTTATTACTTTTTTATGATGTCTGTGGTTCTTCTACACTTTAGAGACATTTATCTAGATGTGCTAAGAACCAGCAAAAGACAGACACGCTTTCTCTCAATGATAACATGGCTGCCAACAGGTACATCAGGAAAATCTGTATTTTAGCCACTTAACACAAGGCCCACTTTCATAAGATCAGTGTTAGCTTAAGTCTATATAATATCTTGGAATTATGTCCGCTACTTTATCTCACTGTTAACAGACATTGTTGCTGGGAAAACTGTTTTTTAAGTGCTCACTCATCCATAGGGAGTCTGTAGAGAAAATTGACATTTTTAGGCAGCTGAGACACAGGAGCTGCTTCGTGTGGTCAGTTTGTGTCACTGAGGTAAATCTAAACAAATGTTTTCAAACACTATACAAAACTAAATAACATATTTGAACTTGATGGAGGCAGAAGAAAATTTACAGCTCCTGTGTGCTGTGATGTTAATTTCTGGGCTTTTATAGGCTTTGGTGTAAGTGAATGAGTGTTTTACAAGGCATATAAACTTTAGTTTACAGTCAGAAAATGTTGTTTAGTGAGATAAAGCAGTGAACATATTCTGAGTATGTCATAAACTTAAGTTCTTTTAGAACCATGGTTCTGATTTGGCTCCAGGGCTATGGTCATGGTGTTTTTCTGTGTCCGCAGCGCCACTTCTCTGTCTTCGCTCTGTCGTTTCCTGGATTGGATGCCCTGAGCACCATCTACACCTCCATCCTGTCGCAGCACCTGAGAGGAGAGGGCTTCACCGCCGCGCTGCAGAAGAGCTGCCCCACCGTGGTCCAGTTAGCACTGGCACTGCACCAACGCATCTCGTCCACCTTCCTCCCCACGGCCGTCAAATTCCACTACATCTTCAACCTGCGAGACCTCTCCAACATCTTCCAGGTGAAACACCGACTGCACAAATGTCCCAGAACGTATGGTCAGTCTTCTCAAAAGTTGCATGGGAGTTGTGTTATTCTTCACTTTTCCATCTCAGACAAAGAGTTAGATTTCTTTTCTTTTCTTTCTTCCCCCCTGGGTTCTCTCAATTTCTGTGGCTCTGCCTCCCATGTGGAAAGAGCCAGGCTTCTGTCACTAATTTCTCATCTAAATGATTATTGATTTAAGAGCCGAGTCTGAAAGCTGGAAATAAGTCTGAGATAAGTGTGAGAGAAAATAGAATGGATTTGCACTTCCACGGGTGTTAGCAGTGATTTAATGTATTTAAATGAATATAATGTCGGAGCACGGAGGCTGTCAGGGGAGACGCTTCTGGGGCAATATTTCTGTCAGGATCCTCCACGGTTTCACGGAGGGCAGGCTCTCTCATTTAACACACTCCACTGTAATAATTAATGCTTTAAGCCACTCGGCTACAGGAACTTCATTTTTCATAATTCCTCTGCTCTGGTTTTTTTTTACTATACTGTGGAAAAACTCTACTCCTGCACATGAAATATTGTTTCCTATGCACTCATTTAAAGCTACATGAGTCAGTATTTTCCGTCATAATGACTGTTAAAGTGGCTGGGTCAGCTGATTCTGTCATTTATTTTCACCCATTGAAACCGACTTGTATGAGAGAGTGTGATGTGATTGTTTTGTAATTGTTTTGTATCCCTTTTTGAACATTTTATTTTTTATCATTTTATGATCATAATTGAAACAGAAAGAGTTGCTATTATTATTCCTATTGGTGAACTGACAAAAACAAAACAAAAAAAAATTGCTCCACCCAATTTAAACAATTGACTCATGTACATCAACTACAATTATCATGTTAAGACAAACAAAAAAAATCCCTGGGACCCAAAACCAACAGGAAGGCAGCCATTTTGGAGTGAACAGCCATTTTGGGTACATTTTGGCCCCAAAATGTGGTATTTGAACAAACAGCTCCTACAGATTTCCTGTGATTTAGTTGAAATTTGCTCTGTACAAGATAAGGATAAAAAAGTTATCAAAAGTGGCATTTAATGTCACACAGTGTAGACACTAGGGGGTGTCAAATTTACCAAACATGCAAGGATTGATAAATGTCCCACCTTGAAAACGTCGATGTGAAAATCTTCCGTTCTGAACACAGCAGCCCCCAGTGGCAACATAAAACACCATAGTTTACAATTTTTTGCCCTGTTCTCATAGGAATTATTGGATTCACCTCAAATTTGGTGAAATACCTAAGAACGCAATGTTGATTATTTGTGGTGAATATCACAAAGTTTTTGCCAAACTTTAATCAGCCGCCGATCACCAGGAAATTGGTCCTGATTGCTGTCTTTCTCTGTGTCTTTTTCTGTTTTTCACTGTTTTTTTTTGTCTTTCTGTCTTTCTTTTTGTCTTTCACTGTTTCTTTCTTCATGTCTTTCTCAATGTCTTTCTCCATTTTTTTTCTGTGCCTTTTTTAATGTCTTTCTGTGTGCATTTATGACCCATTCAGTTCATATGAACTGGCATACCTATTTTTGTGTTCAAGCCTCATAAGGAAAGTTGGCTAAAAAGGATATCTGTCATTCACTTTTTCTTCTTTGGTGAAGTTGCACTTACTGAAATAGCTGTGTGACTATTAACTAGTCACTGTTTTGTGTGGTGGTGATTGCTGCTTTCTCTGTGAAGGCGTTTTTCCAACAGTTTAAAACTACTACTTTGTTTTAACTGAATACATTTCTCTATGACTCAAGGATTTTAGCTGCTATAATGAGCTGCTCAGCACCAGGTTTAATCCTCCTGCACTTTAAGATTAAGTATAATTACCATCCCAAAGCACAGAGCCCCGATGACCCTGAGACTTACCTTTCGGAACTTTGATCACACATAACGCTGCCTTCAAGCGGTTGGGGGGTGTGGGGTGGCATGGGTTCAACCACACCATCAAAAGTCTTTGTCTTATTTTTAAAAAGGTTTGTGTGGCACAACCGGACTTCCAGTAACTACAGAGAGGAAACGCAGTGGCAGCTTTTGCTGTGATTCGTCTGGAAAGATTGTGAAGAAAGACAAAAAAGGGGACTTCTGGAGCTCCTGTGAAGTTCCTAACTCCAACACCTCACAGCTCGACAGTGTCGTCGCTGAGCTTTTTTTTTTTTTTTTTACCTTCAGGAGTCAAAAAGTATCTGGTGTGAAGGTACAAAACACTCCTTCTAATTTTCAAGTCTGAAGCCTAAATAGTTGTCGCTCAGTGTTTCTTGGCTTGACGTCTCAGATGTTCGCCTCAGCCAAAATAATTGGGGGGACTTTTTGTGATTCACATTGTTTTTTTTTTGTTTTTTTTTCATAAACTTGGGCGATGCAGCCAAAGGTCTTGTTATGATCATCTCTTAATGAGGCAGAATGACGAGCACAGAGAGTGTTGTGTTTTTAAAAGACCTGACAAGATAAAATGGTCCAGGCGACGCTCAAGGTTGCATCTCTGTGAGAGTATTTATGTCATTTGCTGACAAAATTCTCAGGTTAAGGGTTATTTTTGTTGAATACTAAGTGAGACTTAGAGCAAACTCTCTTCCTAAACTTCATTTTCATCTGTGTCTCTCATGTTTCACTTTCTTACACTCTTTCTTCTTCTTCATCAGTTTGCATAAATCTCTCCATGCATCATGACACGACATCCTGTGGGTGTTAAATTAGCTATTTTATATATATATATATATGGGGGGGGTTGTTTTTAGTTTATTCTCCTTTATTAACAAGAAATGGGTTTTGAGAAACAAACACAATCAAGCGATCCGCCACCATGTTAAAGGTTTTGACTGTACTTCATCAACAACACTCAAGAACTTTGATGTGCGGTGGAAACACAAACTACACAGATTACCAGGAACTTCTTACGCGGGTAAATAAGTTCTTGGTAATAAAAGTTCCTTTTAATTTTGGTGGAACAACCAGCAGCCGGTTTTTACTATTAGGGTTAAACAAACAGCCTCATACCAGAGGGTTGTCAAAGAGCGCTGTTTGTCAGCGTTCGCTCTCTGCCATGACCAGTGGGTGAATGTGTGCGTCTGCCTTTCCTATATCAGCCTAAATGAGCTCCTTGAAGTTGAGTGGACAGGGGGAGAAAATGGACGGAGTGAAAGAGAAGAAGAGGCCGGAACGAGGGGAGGTGAAAATGAACTTCAGTGACTGCACAGTATGTCTGTATAATAGTCAGCCGGTTGGCTGAGTGGTTGCAAGACAGACAGACGGACAGATACATGCAGACACACAGATCTCTAATCCCTTTCACCTGAACTGAACAAAGCAGTGAAAGATCAGGGGCGGAGCTGATGTCGGCAAAGTTCTCTCCTCTTAGTTTGCTACGACTTTGTTGTTTGTTAAAGCCAAACTTTGTCTGGTCGCTGGTTCACCTTTTTCTCTCCTACATTTTCGGATCACATATTTTTACACCACAACCCTAAACATCCATCCATTGTCTACTACTCACCCTCTCCCCCATCTCCATTTGTCCAGCACATCCAGTTGTCTCAATATGGTCAAGCTACTCCTCGTTAAAACTGGAAAAACCTCCGCTAAATACGTTAAACCTTAATAAAACAGTTCTCCAATCCATAACTAAACAAGATGCAGACTGTGCACAAATCAGGGGACCATGGCCACTTTATCTTTATGCTCACTAAAGAAGATGCTCATCATTCAAAACCCAGAGTCCCCAAAAATACAAGTGTTTTTCTTTTCTGTCTATAACCAACACTTTCTGAACAAAACACGCAGTTCATATCATTGCTCATTCATCGCCATAACTAGTTTCACCTAATTCACCATGTATAAGGTACTGCATAAACTTAATAACTCTACAAATTCTCACATTTACTTGTACTTGTGGATTTCTAGTCCTCCATACCACCAGTGTTTGTTTGATTAATATGACAAATGGCTAAGCCTTCAGTGTGACGCTTCTGTAGAGTTGCCATATGTTGTTTGTTTATCTCAAGCAGCCTTTTTTTTTTTAAAGAAAAAAAAAAGAAAAGAACCTTGTCATGACTGACACCATTAAACAATGAAACAGAGCAGAAAAAGAGATCTATTACAAGTCAGAGAATTGGTTTGTTTACACGTTCTCTGGGAAGACATCTTGACTTTAGTCGACGTTGAGGAGCGACGATAATTCTCAGGCTCAGTCTGAATCTCCAGCACACACACACACACAAACACACACCCTCCATCTGCACCATTACACAGTGGATTTAGCAGCCAATTGTCACATTCAGTGGGCTCAGATATGAAGGCATATCAGATTTAGCTGACTTTACCCCCGGAGATGATTCTGTTGATTAGAATAAGTTCTGGGGGCTGGAAACACTCAACATCTGCCTGCCTCAGCCTCCTGTGTGATGGAGCGTAGATGGGAACAAACAGTTCCAGGGCGACTGTCCATCTTCCCCCTCATCCTCTATGTCACCTGTTCTGTGTGACGACCGTTCTTATTGGCTTGGCATGGATGGTGATGTGTTGAAGCCTAGAGACATTTCAGTCAACAGTTAGTCTCCTCCGCTCATAATAATCCACGATTCAGTGAACAGCCACACAAATTTGATGCAAATGGACCACACCACTGAGCCAAGCTAGCATGAAGATAAACGTGAAATCCTCGCTTTGTTAATGAAAAACAAAAGTTAAAGAACAGACGACAGCTAAAATAAACCAAACGTCTGTGAAGTAAGCTAGCATAAAATTGGGACTTAACCGACCCATTCTTTCTTGATGAAATACAAAAGTTATAGAACTCAAAAGTTAGTCAAACTGCCACCCACTGAGTAACCTAGCATGATAATGGACCTCAACCAACCGGATGTTGCCAAACATCTGGGAGGTAAGTTAGCATGATAGTGGACCTTAAACGACCTGTTCTTGTTGATGAAACAAAGTTAAAGTACAGACTAAAGTTAGCAAAACTATGGTCTGTGAGGTAAGCTAACATAAAAATGGACGCAAACCCAAACCCCTGTTTTGTTACTGAAATACAAAAGTTAAAAGAAGTTATACGTTTGTCAAACTATTGGTGTTAACTTGAGCAAGTTCTGAGAGTAAACATGAAGTGGTGACTTCTCGTTTGAAGCTAAAGCTAGAGATAACCAACAGCCAACAACCCATTTATTTGTTTTTGTTTTATATTATCTAATAGGTAGGTATTATGTAGGTAGTATGACGTCCGTGACCACCTTCTGCCTTGTCATCTCCTTCTTGGCCTGGTTTCTCCATTTCAGACACATCACTGATATTTTGTAAGAACCTTTTACAACCTCGGGACATGGAAATATTTCACTGAAGTTCAAATATTTAGATTGAACAAATTTATATTTCAGTGTGCACGGCATGACTGATGCAAAATTCGCATCCACCTGGATTCGCATTGTCTTTGTAATGTTATCATGCGGATAATTTGTCATTAACACGAAACACATGAATCATTTTCTTTGCTTTAAATCAAACGTTTTATGCCCACAATGCATGCCGTAGCTGGATGGCTGGTCTAATTTTGCAGGATATTCAAAAATGTTATCAGAGAACATGAATTATGGGAAATTTACATCGGACACCCATCTCTTATAGAAATGGGGAGTCACTGCTATGCTCTATTTGGCCGAAGAAATAGAACCAGAAATTATACATTCCGAGTAATTCCACCCTTCAAACCTGGATTTCTCCATAATTCAGTTCCTTCCATCTAAGACCTGCCCACAGAAATTATCACCACATGCAGCAACACTTCCAAGACTGTGAGATGAAAGAAAAGCTGCCGTTCTGTCCCCAGTTCCGCCGACACACCTACTAACAGCATGCCCACTCAATATCCATTGATTTACCCCAAGTGACTGTGCTGTATTTGCTTGTATCCTTGCCGTAGTGAAAATGGCCTAAATCAGCGTCTGGAATGAAACTCTGAGCCTCTCCCTTCCTCTCTCTTACACCCTCCTCCCCCTCTTTCTTCGCCCAGGGCATCCTCTTCTGTACTAGCGAGTGTTTGAAAGCCCCCGCGGACCTGCTGAAAATCTACCTGCACGAGTGCAACCGCGTCTACAGAGACAAGCTGGTGGAGGAGCAGGACTTCCAGGTCTTTGATAAGCTGCAGGCAGACACGGTGAAAAAGTTCTACGAGGTGAGAGTTTTTACAGAGTTCAACAGAGGAAAGACAAGAGTAGGAGGCTGGAGGGTGGGAGGGAAGAGGGGGGGGGCGGAGGAAATCATTAGGCTGCCTGCTCTATGTCTGGACCTGGACATCAGTGGTCAACGCAGCGAGGAGAGAAGAGGCGAGAACGGAGTGTTTTTGGGGGGGAGGTGTGATGGGATGGAGGGCCAGTGGAGGGTTAGAGAGAATATTAATCAGTGTAGTGTTGGGGTCTGGCTGTCAGGGTCTGCGCTGTCAGCCCAGCAAATTGGAAAACATTTTAATGGTTTTTCTGTTCACTGCTCCCCTCACTACTCCGACACTAGTCATGCCACAATGAAGAACCTGACATGAGTATGTGTACACACCCCCACAGAGAGAGGGGAAAAAGAATGAGAACAGGAGAGAATATACCCACTCTATGACAGCTTTTCCGAGGCTGGCACCAAATAAAATTTTAAACTTTTAACTTAAGATTTGTATCTGCATTAAACCTCTGAGCCATATGAGCTTGTTTGTCACCTCAGTCGCAGCTTCTGTCATAATAATCTAAGATTCAGCAACCAGCCACAAGAATGTCCTGCAAAAGGCCTAGTTACAGGAAAGCAGATAGTATGAGCATGGATGTTCCATTATACAGCTCTAGCACTTCTCAGCTCTACTCGGTTTGGTATGAGGCACTTTGTTTTCCATCACGTCATAGTGCCTCCTCAAAATGGGCGGGGTCGTCATAGCATGACTACATGAAACGGCCGTGACGTTGTTTTAGCCTCAACACAAACACACAAACCAGTGACGCTTAAAGCAGTTGTTTTCTTTGTACTGAATCATTTTTCTCAGTTTTATAAACAGATGAGTTCACTCAATGGTTCAGTACTTCCTGCATGACCGTCTGACACAGTCGCTGAAGTGAAATACGGCTGAACGTGCTGTGATTGGGCTCACCATCTCCGTCTTCCAGCAGTGCTTTTGCTAAAATACACCAGACTCCTCTGTTAAATATTGAGATTTTAGAAATGTCCTTGTTAAATGTTGGAGATTAACGCATGTTGTCAGGATTTTTAAGTCTTTTTTAACTGATCTACAGTTTGGCATTGTTCGCTTTGATTCTTGTGTCGGACGTCGCCGCTCATGACTCTTCCAGTGACGACACTCTCTGACCAATCAGTGGCCGGCAGTCTGTCAACGTCCCATTTTAGTATCGGCTCGACTGGAACCTCTACATACAAATACTAAAAAAGTACCAGGTACCAGATACTATCGCTGATAGAAAAGCAAAAAAAAAAACAAAAAAGTAGAGTCAGGACGAGCTGAGTTATGCTGGAACTGTGTAATGAAAAAATGCCATAGCCTAGGATGCAGTACTTAAAAGCACAAAATGCATAAAATGCATAAAATGGAACTGTGGTTCATATTTAAAACATATATCTCTTGGAAATGGCTGGTTTATCTATTCAATATAATATTGGGAGTCACAGAAGTTGCAGTAAAAATGTGCTCTTGTGCCACAGAGCAGTGTTTTCTAATTGCTTTTACATACAAACAACAAGTCCCCTTTGAGACTGCGCTGAAAGAAAAAGAAGGGAATGTAGACTGCAGTGGAACAGAAATTGCATGTGAAATTTGTACATTCTTTATTTATCACCACACCCGCTGCACCTTTACACCAGTGGAGGTTTACAACAGGAATCTTAAGAGACTCACAAGGTCTCTACAGTGAAATATTTTGGGGTCCAACAGTTGTGCCAGGCTGAAAATGAACTAGGTCACTGCTCTGCAGCTGTGATATTCAGCTGTGTCCCTGTCCAGACTCTTTAAGCTTAATGCTAATGTTATGCTGACAGGGGTAGTGTGTGTGTTAATCCGTATGTTTACCACTGTGTGTGTGTGTGTCCAAGCCTGAGGACATGGAGGAGACTCTGGAGCAGACCAGGGAGATGAACCTGTACTGCCACTTCGCCGGTGGCATCGGAGAGTCCAGGTATATGGCTGCAGAGTCCTGGAGCAGCCTCAACAAAACCCTGCTGGAGGCGCTGGACGGCTACAACGAGGTCAACGCCACACTGAACTTGGTGCTGTTTGAGGACGCCATGGCTCACATGTGAGTGGACTGTTTTATTTTTGTTTCTCTATTGAAACTGAAGGAGTTATTATTACTACATTTGAGGGCCTGAACATGCTCAAAAAATCAGATTTTGCGCACGTGTCACGAGCTAAAATCTGACCCAAAAAACTTTAGGAAATCTGGTGCTAGTTTTCATCTTTCATCAACGAAAGTTGGTTCACATGGTTATCAGTTTGAGACAGTTAAAAAAGTCATTTGTTTGTTTTTCTTTCAGCTGACTTTTGACTTTTGACTTCTAAATTGTATTTTCAAATGAAAACAATGTTTGTGTAGAAGCGTGTTTAGTTTAATTTTGGTTGTAATGTACATCCAGCCTTACGTTTTCATTCACAGCTGATCTGTGGCTAATAAAAACAAATTAGAAAGGGAATGCGCTTAACTGTGACATTCTTTTTAAATGTCTCCTCTCAGCAACATTAGACATCAGACCACAGACCAGCTGCACTTTCAAACTTTCCATTTCTGGGCAGTGTGGACGGCAACTGTATTCAGAGTAGTGTGGATCAGATGTGGCTCCTCAGTTCAGGAGCTGCCTTCTTCGGCTTTGGCACGGGATTATATAAAAATTTCATGATTAAAATTAATTACGATTCATGATATTATTGCGATGTCTGCTCTTACCGTGGTCAGGGAATTTATAAATTCAAGATCCTAATAAGTCATGAGGAAAAGATGCAGTTCCCAACTGTGACACATCAGATATAAATGACAAGGACTGTTTGTTGGGGAGCTAGACAGGATTTTCAAGTCGCACATATGAAATATTAATGTTTTTCTCCATTAACGATTATCAAGATTCATTCATTCTAAGAGTGATAAGAATTTATACTGTCCCATCACTACTTCAGTGGCTGTTTTGTAGACATTAACATTTGCAAGTTTTCATTCCCTGGAGTTTCTCTGCTGCTAGATAACAATAATAAGAAAATAGGGAAAACCCCCACAGATGATGACCATCAAATTTCCATGAAAACAGTTGATGATTACTTTAGTAAACTTATATTAATTGTTGCAAAACTAAAAAAACATGGTAATATCCTTGACTTTGTAATTTTTAGCAACATTTGCTAAGAATTACAGTGTCAAGGATATTACTGAAAATGACATATGTTTGTGAGCAGATTCTAAAATATCCACTGTTATGAAACACAGTGAGGGTTCACTGTATGAGCGTGAGAGGCAGAAACTACCCGTGTCTGTTTGTCTTCTGCTGTTTGGATTATGACTCAGATTTGTCTTCATCTGACTCGCTTCCCTCTCTTCTCCTTCCTGCGACTGTCTGCACCTCTAACACGTAGCTGCCGCATCAACCGAATCCTGGAGTCCCCACGGGGGAACGCGCTGCTGGTGGGAGTGGGCGGCAGCGGCAAGCAGAGTCTGACCCGTCTGGCTGCCTTCATCTCTAATCTGGAGGTTTTCCAGATCACCTTGAGGAAAGGTTACAGCATCGCTGACCTGAAGGTTTGAGGAGGAATCACAACAGCAAACTCACCTCACTGCACCAAAGCAACCATCGGCACTGATCCTTAGACTGGTGATACTAGAATGACCAGTGTTACATTGTTTACATGTGATTTTAAAATCTAAATGTGATTCTGTATTGTTATCATAGGTACATTTAAATTAAAATAATAATTAAGAATTTTAACTTCAAATATTGGTTCTGGTATTATTATTATTTGTTGACTGTTATATCATTTTCTTGATATAATAAATAAGAATGGACCTGGACATCAGTGGTCAACACAGCGCGGAGAGAAGTTTTGGGGGGTGTGATGGGATGGAGGACCAGTGGAGGGTTAGAGAGAATATTAATCAGTGTAGTGTTGGGGTCTGGCTGTCAGGGTCTGCGCTGTCAGCCCAGCAAATTGGAAAACATTTTAGAGAAACATTTGACATTATTATTTGACATATTATTTAACATTTAAAGAATTCTTCTTTAAATGTTAGGATTGAGCAATGGAATAATATGCTTTCTGAACAACTTCAAAAAATGTCCAAAACATTCTTGACAGTCACAGAAAAGTAAATAAAACGGTGTTAAATCAAAATATTCAAGTCAAGGTTCCGAAGTTGCATTGAATTTATTTCAACAGAATTTTACCATTTTATTTTCATTACCTTGTAAAATTTCAATCAGTTTAGTTCAGGTTTTTTGTAGTGTGTTTGTCTCTCTTTCTCTCTCCCTGCACCAAACCGCATAGAGAAAGTCACTGATTTTCCATCACATCACACAGGAGATTGTTGATCCACTGCTGCCTCCATCAGTGAGTTCATATGGGTTGTTTTGTGACTTCGGAGTGTGAAGTGTTTCATTTGGATTTACCTCAGTGACACAAAATGAGGCGGCAGTAGACCAGCAGCTACTGTGTCCCATTGAGCTTAAACACTATAAACACTATAACATTGATATAAAACACTAATTTTATCTAAGGACTTTGGTGTTAGAGACAGGCTTCAGTTTCAATAGAGATAAATCAGCAACCTTTTACTCTGAAGACATTTTAAAGTTAAGATGGTGTTAGCTGACTTTTTTTTTTTTACCTTGCTGGCAATTCTTAACAAATTGAATTATCACTTTAATTCTTAAAAAGTGTCTATCATGCACACACTTCTGCCCGGTGAGGGTTAAATGTAAACATGGAGGTTAATACAATCATACTGGCTATAGAATGTAAACACAGTAGTGGGAACCCTCCATGATTCACATATGAGAAATGAATCACTGTAAAATAACAAATCTCCCTGCCTGATCTCATTAATGTGTGTCACTCTCTCTCCCAGACTGACCTGGCATCACTCTACATCAAAGCTGGCGTGAAGAATATTGGCACCGTGTTCCTGATGACTGATGGCCAAGTGGCAGACGAGAAGTTCCTCGTTCTGGTCAACGATCTGCTGGCGTCGGGTAACAGCCGGCTCCGCTAATTACTACATGTCGTGTTTGTGCAACATGGAAACGCTCTCGCTTCTGCTTGGCGAAAAACCACTCATCAACTCGGACACATTACTGGTGTAATATTAAAAAGCACGGCTGCGATTCATTTATAGATTAATACGACGCATTTAATGGGCACAAGTCAACTTCATGAAATATGACGGTAACTTTTATCTGTGGACTGATCTTTGGAGGAGGCGATCACACAGATGTGTTCCCTGAACAACATTCTTCTCCTGTGTCATGATGTGTTTGCTACATGTGCACTCTACAACATCTCACTTGGTCCATGGAGCCAATCAAATCCAGCAGGAGGTGGGCTTTCAAACCAAAATCCACTTTTTTATTTCATCCTCATCAAAAAATTAAACAGTCAAGACCTCGAATCTTTGAATCATGAGTAGAAAAATGCTTTGCCACACTATAATGTTGTTACTACCAAGCTATTACCTTAATACATAATCAAAGTATGTCCCTATTGCCATGTTATAACTGAACTGTAATTTAAGTTGTTAACACTTTTAGCAACAAAGAACCTGGAAAAATAGTGTATTGTACTATTTTACAGTTTTTTCTTTGAATCTCCCCCTAGAATAGAATGGTTTTATTAGGAAAAATAAACAGAATTTGTAGTTCCTATTCTCACAGTGTATGAAGATAAATGACAACAACATTTCAAAAACATAAAACAGAAATAGTTTATGCCAGCGTTTATAAAAGGGGAGGAGTTGGGGACAACAAGCCTCGTAGATACAGCGTGTAGGAGTTAGCGGATTTTTATCACAGCATGTATAAACTGTGAAATTTGTACCTGCATCAACAAATAACATTAACTAGATACAGGTATACACTTGTTTTCACCTGAGAAAAAGAGGTTTATTTACAGTTAAATATACACAAATATTGTTTTAACAAGCTCACAATCTCAGAGGAAACAAAGCTCTGCACCCCAGCATCTCTGGCGCCGCCACAGGGGTCTTGGACCCCAGGTTTGGAGCCATGGCTATATTATACTATATTATAGTGCAGTAACATCCCAAAAAAATTCTAACAGTTATAGAGGTGGTGTAGAGAGTTGATGTACATGCATGGCACTCCTATTTTTCCTTGTGGCTTTAGCATAAATCCCCTGTGTGAACCCCAGCTGGCGCCAGCCCCTTTAGCCTGCGCCCAAACTTTATACCACTCTCTGGGAAGAAGGAGGACATGATAAGAAAGTTTCAAGCCTCACACAGAAGCACAAGTTCTGGAGGGCTGAATCCCTAATGTGGATTGTGTTATTCGTTAATTCCAGGAGAGATTCCCGACCTGTTTCCGGACGATGAGGTGGAGAACATCATCGGCAATGTGAGGCCAGAGGTCCGTGCCTCGGGAATGATGGACACAAGGGAGAACTGCTGGAAGTTCTTCATCGACCGTGTTCGCAGACAACTCAAGGTGAACCAGTTGGATGTGTGTGTGTGTGTGTGTGTGTGAAGTTCACTTCTAATCATCCAGCAAAAGTCTGTTTTTTTTTTTTCTTTCTCCCTTGAGGGAGACATTTGTCATTAATCTTCCTCTGTATTTGATCTCCATCCTTTCCTTAATAAAACAATAACATGCTGCTTCACACTTCCAAAATAAAACTACAAACTAGGTCTCAGATAAACATCTGGTTTTGTGATGAAGCCTCTCCCCCACACAATTTTCTTTTTTTCGGGCATTTTCAGATGAACTCGAAGACGTCGGCGAAGCACTGCACGTCGTTTCAAATCACCAGCATGAGCGGAATAGATGCCACCACTTAGTCTTACATAATTTCACTATCATGTGGACGCTTTGTTTTCCCCGGGCGGAGACGGATTCCAGTAGGGTGGCTTATCCAGTCATTATTACAGTGTACACACTCACTCCTCCACTCCACCACCTGCCTGGCTCCCAGCACCTCCCTGGGTTAGAGAGTGATTAAATGAAGGAGGTAGTCCCAGTGGCACGGGCACATTTGTTTAGTTCTCTGTCTCATAACTGTCTGTCTGAGTAGAAAGAGCTGATCTCCAGAAAATAATGCTGTCACTCTCATTTGCTGACAGTTTGTCACTGCTGATATTAGAGATGGACATTTTGAGCCAAAGCTGTTCGAATATTCAGCTCTATTATCATCAAATATTCTAATATTTTGAATTCCAGCGCAGGAGAGATAGTGAAAATGATGCATTCGAAGACCCTGGTGAAGTTATATCACTACCAAGTGTTGAGGTTAGAGCAGCTAACGTGATGCATTCAAAGACTGGTAAAGTTCTATCACTACAAAGTGATAGAGCTCGGAGCAGCCAACATGATGCATTCAAAGACCCTGGTAAAGTTCTTTTGCTACAGAGCGCTGAGCTAGGAGCAGCCAACATGATGCATTCGAAGACTGGTAAAGTTCTATCACTACAAAGTGTTGAGCTCGGAGCAGCTAACGTGATGCATTCAAAGACCCTGGTAAAGTTCTTTTGCTGCAAAGTGTTGAGCTTAGAGCAGTTAAAGTGATGCATTCAAAGACTCCAGTAAAGGCAGGGCAAGGACGCTCATTTTGGGTAACTTATACATATACTACATATACATATACTAGTTTGTCCAAGTGAGCTACTGTAGAAACATGGTGGCACAAGATGGCTGCTGCCACAAAACAAGACCTTGACTGAAGTATGAAAACAAAACAAAAATTTTATTTTTAAGTGATTCTACACTTACACAAACATACTTAGGTGCAGTATATTCAATTTCTGCTAATGAATCATGTGAAATGTTAATGCACTGGATATTTTATAATCTTGAGTTTGGACAAGTTAATTAAAAAGTGTGTATGTTGAAATTTATAGTGTCTTTAATTACTTAGTAAAATAACAAGGTAGTTTTTTTTTGTTGTTGTTTTGTCATTAGCAGTGTCTTTTTGTCTTTTTGCCTTTGGTTTTTCCTCCTGTGTGTGTTTTTTTTTCCAACCGAGCATCTGGCTGAGCTTCTCAACGAGACAGCTGTTCATCTCCAACAGTGAAAATCAGTCTGAAACAGCCCCACAGCTCAACACACTTTTTAATCCACATGCTTGCTGGGAGCCTTCTTTGCTTAATGATGTAGCTGCAAATAATTAATGCACCGTTTTCTGTTTCTCTCCCTCAAAGAAGACACAGGAATTCCAGGCATTTGTCATCTTCTGTGGACAAAAATGATGAATTCTGGTTGTATCGCTTTAGTTTGACCTTGAGTGTGTGTGTGTTTTCAGGTGGCTCTGTGTTTCTCTCCAGTGGGCAGTAAATTGAGGGTTCGCAGCAGGAAGTTCCCGGCAGTGGTCAACTGCACTGCCATCGACTGGTTCCACGAGTGGCCACAGGAGGCGCTGGAGTCGGTCAGCTACAGGTTCCTGCAGGAGGTGGAGAATATAGAGGTAAAGGAATTGTTAAGGGTTTTTGAAGTGTGCTCGTATAAGTGAACTGACTTGAACCAGCTTGTGACATGGGGACACAAGGAAATAAGACATTTTAGCCACCTAACAAAAGGGTCACCTGATAAAATGTATGCCAGCTTAAGTCTATGATATCTTTAATTTTGTGTAAAGCAGCCTTTTCTGACTAGAAAATGACATTTTATTCACTTTATAGACCACTTACTCTCCTGCACCAAACCCCATAGAGAAAATCGCCCATTTTAAATCACAGCAGAGAGGAGTTTTTGATCCATCGCTGCCTCCATCAGTAAGTTCAAATGTGTTATCTGCTGACTTCTCTATTTGAAATCCTTTATTTAGTTCCACCTCAATGACACAAATCGACCACATGAGGCAGCAGTAGACCAGCAGCTCTTGTGTTGCTGTGGGCTAAAAAACACAGATTTTCTTAATGGGCTTTGGTGTGGGAGAGTGAGTGGTTAACAAACTTCATTTTCCAGGCATGATAAAGCAATAAACCACATCTAAAGATATTGTTGAATTAAGCTAGTGTAGATTTAAGTGGCTAAATCTGAATAATGTCTTCTTCTGTGGTAGCAGGTCAGTCAGAGCAGATAATGTGTCAGTACCTCATTCAATCACACTTAAAAAAAACGGAATTATCACTTTAATACACACAGTGGCATTCGCAAAAATAATTTTCATCCTCTAGAAAGATGTCAGACACCATGACACAGTGAATTCTCAGTGTTATCTCAGTGTCACGGGCAAGACATGAAATGACCTAAAATTAGCTACAGAGCCTGAGGAAAGAAGGTTTTCCCTGGGAATCTGCAGAGTCATGCGCTCTGAATGTGAAGTGACCTTTGCTGCATTTCTCACAGCCTGAAGTGAAGGAGTCGGTGAGTAAATTCATGGCGTACGTGCACACGAGCGTCAATCAGACGTCCAAGGAATACCTGGGAAACGAGCGGCGCTACAACTACACCACGCCCAAGTCCTTCCTGGAGCAGATCAAGCTGTATCGCAGCCTGCTGAGTCAGAAGAGCAAAGACCTCACCAACAAAAGTGAGCGACTGGAGAATGGCCTGCAGAAGCTCAACAGCACTTCTGCACAGGTACGGACTGAGTGCTTTTAAAACTTTCCCAGAAGTTATTTTCTCTCTCTCATTTTCTACCGCTTTATCCACTAAGGGTCGCGGGGGGTGCCGGTGCCTATCTCCAGCTAACATAGGGCGAGAGGCAGGGTACACCCTGGACAGGTCGCCAGTCCATGACAGGGCCACATAGAGACAGACAACCATTCACTTTCACATTCATACCTACGGGCAATTTAGAGTAGTTAACCTAGTCCCCAAATCTGCATGTTTTTGGACTGTGGGAGGAAGCCAGAGTGCCCGGTGAGAACCCACGCACCACGAGGAGAACATGCAAACTCCTTGCAGAAACTCCTTGTTCCAGCCGGGTTGTGAACCCGGGACCTCTTGCTGCAAAGGCAAGTGTAGAAGTTATTTTATTTTCTAAAAAAAAAAAAAAAAACTACATTAACAAGATTAACCTGGCCTTGTTGTTTATGCAGCTAATTAATTCACAGATTTTAAGCCCACAATGCCACACCACCACTTTACACAGCAGATGATAAAAGAAAGTCCACAAGATTCTTCATCTCAATGAGTTTTGTCCTGGTTTAATAATAGAAATACCATAGTTATTAGATTCCAGTGGCTGCTGTGAAGCTTTCTGTTGTATCTGCCAAGGAGGTTACGTTTTCATCAGTATGGGTTTTTCTGTGAGTTCGTCCTTCTGTTAGCAACTTCCTGTCTCTCAATTTTTTTGTGATGGGAGGTTAATCAATTTTGTTAAGAATCTACGCTCTGATGACGGCACAAAAAGACTAAAATCTAGCTTTCAAGAAATCCCTGTCATGTATAATGGGTAAAACCTGTAAATATATATATATTGTGTGTATATATATATATATATATAATATGCATGTTTTTCATCACAAGTTCAGTACAAATATGACTTCATAATTTGATGAAAAAAAGTGGCGTATGCCGTAAAGTAGAATTTTGTTGTTCTTTCTGAGGCATTGACCCAAAACCAGAGAATTTATAGTGCCAATACAGGCAAGCAGACCTGTTCAGGCTTTGACAGAGATTACATTAATTCACTATTTACCATCAAAATCATCTTGGAGACATTATTTAAAGGTTGAAATCCTACACTGTTTGGCTTGAGTTCATTACAGACTCCAGGGCCTTCATCCCAAATGTTCTCCATAACCTTGATAGCAAAAAAAGTACTAGTTCTAGCAGCAGTAATAATGGTAGCATAGGTTGCAGTAACACTTGCAATACAGTAAAGTAGAATTGATAGTCGTATTATACCTGCTACCATGTTTACCTCGTGTTCTTTACAATACACTGTTGTTACCGAACCTGACTTTCTGTCCTTTTTGTTTTTGTTTTTAATGTCAAATATTTATTGGCATTATTTCATGTTTCCATCTCCTTCACTCTCATACATTAGTTCAGATGTTTACTGTCTCACACACACACGAGCATTTTAATGAATAATGCAACAGCAGTTTCTGTATGTGAAGCAGGCCCTAATTATTAATGGTCTACTAGTACACACTCTGAGTACACACTGTGTGTAAGTGAATGTAAAATCACAAACACACACATGGTTTCACCCTCATACACTGGACATAGCTGCTGTTTTGTATGCCCACACACACACACACACACACACACACACACACACACACACACACAAAGATCCGCCCGCACAAAGTCGCACATGCATAAATACCTACTGACGTCAATGTATTGACCAGCAACGTCATGTGTTTGTTCCCCATTGTGTCCCATTTACAGTGCTGTAGCCCTGAGCCCACACACACACACTGGTTTCCATGACTTCAGAGGACGTTGTATTGACTTTTATTCATTTCCTGGAGACTTTAACCATAATTACTAGTGTCTTAACCCTAACCTTAACTCTAACGTTAACCTAACTCTAACCTTAACCAAACTTTAAAACTTCATAACACCTTAAAATGGAGTCAATTACGTTGTAGGGACTTGATTTTTGTCCCCATAAGGAAGGCAAGTCTCCACAAGGTCCCCATTAAGGTCCCCACAACAATGACTTCCATTCATTTGGACAGCCTAACCAAAGCCATATCCCTAAAATTAACCATAACCAGTTAATGACTACCATTAGTCCAAAACCAGTTCCTCAGAATTGAGGTTCTGCCTCAATAGGACCAGGTTTTGGTCTCCATGAAGGCTACTGGTCCTGACAAAAACCTAAAACCAATGATGTCAGGTTTGTAAAATATGTTCACATGCAGTTCCCAGTGGACACCGATGTGATTGACAGCTGGTTCCGTCCAATAGGAGCCTGGTTTCAGGTGACGTCTGTTTCAGAAAGTGACATATCGAAGCCCAAATCACAAATCTTGAAGCTTCAAAATGGGAGTTTGTTTTTCAACCGATAGACTTTTATATACAGTCTGAGAACCAAACCTAATCTTAACCATAACTAGTCCATGCCTAAAATTAACCTCACTGCAATTCGCTAACTCTATTCATAACCAGTATCTTAAAAATGAAGCTCTACTGGTCCTCACAAGGTCAGTGTTTCACCAAGGTCCGGCAGAGGTAATAAAAACAAGTGTCTACACACACAAACACACACTCATGTATAGGAGCTGCATGGTAATTGGGGAGTCCTCTAATTAAAGAGACTCCACTGCCGCAGCAGTGAGTCTCCATTAATGCTCTGTGTGTTTGTTACTGCATCTACACTGATGCTCGCCCACTTTAACATTCTGTGTGTGTGTGTGTGAGAGTGTGTGAGTGATGGGGTGGACTGTAGGAGATGCTGCACAAGTGTGTGTGTGTGACTCATCTGCTCTCCAGAGGAAACATTAGTGCCATGTGTTTTCAGTATTTTATTCTCCTCTTAAACTATGTGGAGGTTTTATTTCACTTGAATCTGTTTGTGTTTGTGTCTCCGCTAACAATGTCTCTGCCTGTCTTCTTCTTACTAGCGCACACACACACACACACGGGCTGGTTTTGCATTCTTTGTGTGGACACTCGTAGACATAATGCCTTCCCTAGCCCCTTACCCTAACCTCAACCATCACAACTAAATACCTAAACCTCATTCTAACCCTGAAACCAGGTCTTAATGCTCCAAAAAGCCCTTTAACCTCGCGAGGACCAGGCAAAATGTCCCCACAAGTCAAAATATCCTCACAAAGATACAGTTGTATGTTTTTTGGGTCCCTACAAGGACATGTTGACATGTAGAAAAACATGTACACACACAGATTATGGGGCAGCTGTAGAAATACTTAATACTTTAGTCAATAGGTGCTTTAGTAGAGTAATAGTAGTAGCTGGTAGTACTGGTAGTCATAATATTTATTCACTACTATTACTACCTTGTTTTAATGCTACTTTTCAGTAAGTGTAAAAAGAATGTGTAGTTTTTGTTGTAGTAATAGTCGTACTTGGTAGTTGAAGTGTTCTTGGATGTAGTAGTTTAAACACTGGTAGAAGGTAGTGGAAGTAATATTACTAGTATTAGTCATAATAGGAGACAGTTGTAGCAGTAGTACGTAGTACCAGTAGGGGTAGTAGTAGTTCCTCACTCGAGGTGAGGGTCTAAGGACACAGCATGTCACTTGCTGTACAGACTGTAAAGCCCTTGGAGGCTAATTGTGTTTGTGATGGTTAGGGTTGTGTAAATAAATAAAACTGACTTGACTAGTAATAGTAGGCATTGGTAGCTATAGTAGGTAGTTGTAGATGGTATTAGAAGTAGTATTAGTACTAGAAAGGGCACTAATAGAGGGTAGGAAAAAGTGGTATTAATTGGCAGTTAAGGTAGTAGTAGTATACAGCATAATAGTTGATAAAGGCAGTAGTAATAAGTAGTACACAGATGTTGCTCTAGTAGTAGGAGTAGTACACAGATGTAGTATTAGTACACAGCAGCAGTCACAGTGGTGATGGTTAATAAAGGCAGTGATTGGACATTGTTTTTCAGCTCACATTTCTATAATCTGCAGTGGTAGTAGTACACAGATGTAGAAGTAGTAATAGTACACAGATGTAGAAGTAGTAATAATACACAAATGTAGTATTAGTACACAGCAGCAGTCACAGTGATGGTTGATAAAGACAGTGATTGAACATTGTTTTTCAGCTCACATTTCTATGATCTGCAGTAGTAGTAGTACACAGATGTTGAAGTAGTAATAGTACACAGGTGTAGAAGTAGTAATAATACACAAATGTAGTATAAGTACACAGCAGCAGTCACAGTGATGGTTGATAAAGACAGTGATTGAACATTGTTTTTCAGCTCACATTTATATGATCTGCAGTAGTAGTAGTACACGGATGTAGAAGTAGTAATAGTACACGGATGTAGAAGTAGTAATAATACACAAATGTAGTATTATTACACAGCAGTAGTCACAGTGATGGTTGATAAAGACAGTGATTGAACATTGTTTTCCTGCTCACATTTCTATAATCTGCAGTAGTAGTAGTACACAGATGTAGAAGTAGTAATAGTACACAGATGTAGAAGTAGTAATAATACACAAATGTAGTATTAGTACACAGCAGCAGTCGCAGTGATGGTTGATAAAGACAGTGATTGAACATTGTTTTCCTGCTCGCATGTCTAGGATCTACAGCAGCATTAGATAAATAAACACAGAGGCTCAGATGTATTGAATCTCACCATCTCTCCCACCAATTAGTTTCTCCCTCACCTCCTCCTCTCCCCCCGTCCTCCCCCCACTGCCTATTCATCATGTTGATGGCTCACTTGGTGCTCGTCTAATGTTTGACTGAATCTTTTGTGTGGTCGTCGGGACCTGAAAGGCCCGTCTTCCCCGCGGCCTGATATCCTGTTTGTTAATTAGCTGAAAGACAAGCATGAAAAACAGTCTGTTTTTATTTCCCCAGAGCAGCGTTTTGATGGAGACGGACGGTAATGCACAGCCCTGTTTGTTGGGGAGTTATGAGGAGTTTGTTACAGCTTTAATTTGTCTTTGTGCCCGTCCTTGTGTGTGTGTGCTGACGACTGCTCTTCATCCTAAATCGTATATATTATAATTTTTTTCCCTCAGATGTGCATGTCATTCATCTTTTTCTCTCAATTTATCTTCTCAAGCAGAATTAGATTTGTTTAAATAATGGATTAAAACTCGCATGCATGATCTTAGCTCAATCCTACACAGTGCTAACTTCTGCCACTAATATTTCACCTTTTGTTTGACTTTTTTTAGCTATAGAATCATTTCTATTGCTAGTAAAAAGGGAGCTAACTGCTTTTGCTAACATTTAGGCCTTTTGTTAAATTTTCTTCAGACATAGAAACATGCATTTTGCTAAATAAATGGTGAAAACTGCTACTGCTAAAGTGTAGACCTTTTCAACTTTCCTCAGCTATAGAATCCTCTCTATTGCCAATTACGTGGTGCTAACTGCTATTGCTAAAGTTTACATCTTTTGCATGACTTCACAGCTATGGAGGTCAGTCTTTTGCCACATAAACGGTGCTAACTGCTATTGCTAACATTTCTACTTTTTGTTAGACTTTCTTAAGTCATAGGATCCTCGCTATTGCCAATTAAATGGCACTAACTGCTAATGCTAACGTTTAAACCATTTGTTCAACTTTCTTCAGCAATGGAATCCTCTCTATTGCCACTAAAATTGTGCAAACAATTTTTGCATATGTTTTGACATTTTGTTCACCTTTTTTAAACCTTAGAATCTCATCTAATCCCAAATAAAAGAGCGTTTCTGTTGCTAATGTTTCGACATTTTTTCCAAATAATTGGCATTACTTTCTATTGCTAGTTATATGGTGCTAACTGCTATTGCTAGAATTAAGACCTGTTATTTGACTTCTGTTTCCTATCTGTTGCTAATGTTTAGACCTAATGTTCACCTGTTTGCACCTATTAAAATTGTCTCTGTTGCTAATTAAATAGCTGATCAATTATTGATCAATCAACAAATAATGATATAAACAAGAAACTAAAAGCTGTAAAAACAATCTACTAAAGTACAATATTGTCTTTAAAGGTAGAGAGAGGAGTTTCTGACCTGTCACAATTGTATGACCAGAAGGAAACTAAAAATTTTATTTTTAAGTATGAATTAAGGCTAGCTTTATAGACTTACTGTACATGCAAACCATGGCTTCCCATTGACTTCTTACACTATTTATATTGTTTATTTTGAAAAGATAAATTATTCTGCCAGTCAGTCTGCTCACAACAATCCACTGGAAATATATGTTCAATAAAAATCAAGGTCTGAAAAGTCTTTTCTTTAGGTCTAATGAATGCCATTCATTCATTTGTCCACACAGCGCTGAAGAATCAGCCATCATATTGTCTTCACTCCATGGTGTCTTTGTCTCATTCTCAGGTGGACGACCTGAAGGCCAAGCTGGCCGCCCAAGAAGTGGAGCTCACACAGAAGAACGAAGATGCCGACAAACTGATTCAGGCAAGAACACATGCTCCTTTTACAATCTCTGCAGAAAATGTCATTACAATTGTTTCATATTTTCTAAAGATACATAGTATAATTGAGAGTATGTAGGTGAATAGAAGTTTACATTTTGTTGTTGTCAAAGACATAAACTGACATCACAAAAACCAAAGTCCTGCATCAGCAAGTCCTTTTCTGGAAACAGTGAACACTACTGCTGTGATAATCCCACTGATAGATTTCTGGTGTGAGATGTCGAAACTGCCCACCACAAGATGAGAAATGAAGAGAAAGATGGACTTAAGCCTGTGATTGTTTTTCTGCTTTTGTTGTAAATCAATGTCTGATAGGTCAGAGAAGTAAACATTTCAGTGTGTTGAACTTTTGATCTTATTATGAGGAGTTTGTCAGAATTTGAATTTGCCTAGTGCCAATTTTGCATAATAAGTCACTTGTAATTCCTCTTCTTTCTCCTCTTCAATTTAAAGTGAGGGTTCGGGTTTTTTAAGTGAGAGCTGAATGTTTTTCACTTTTCACCTAGATCCTGGCAAAGTCATTCCCTGTGAAATCATGACTGTCAGCACAAGGAGAAAAAGTTTTTTGCCAGTTAACAAAAGGCTCATCTAATAAACTCTTCTTCGGATTAAGTCTATAATAACTTAACAACATTTTTGTCCCTTAATCTCACTGTTACAGTGTTTGTGTTGCTTTGTAAACCTAAGATACACACCAAAGTCCACTAAAAAAATCTGCAATTCTACATCACAGCACACAGGAGTTGTTGATCCACTAATGCCTTCATCACTAAGTACAAATGCATTATTTTGTTGACTTTGGGGTTTGAATTCCTTTGTTTGGATTTACCTCAGTGACACAAACTTAACAAATGAGGCAGCAGTGGACCAGTGAACTTAAAAATGAAGAATTTTTTGGATGGACTTTGATGCAGGAGAGTGAGATAGGTACAAAACACAGCAGAAACATATTGTAAATGTAGCCAGACATGTATGATTAACCTTTTGCTACATGGCTACACTTTTGGCCTTCCTTGTAATTGTTTTAATGAGTACCAACCTTCCTGTTTTATGCTGGTTGTTTCACCAGCACTCAAAATACCTGAAAATCTTTTTCATCTGAAGACTGCATGACTTATTTGAAAGGTTATTTTTTTTCCCTCAGTGAGTCCAGCACTTTGAAAGTGACTCCACTCAAGTGCACTCATACCATTAACTCGACAGTAAATTGCGTGTCCTGTCCACAGGTGGTGGGTGTAGAAACTGAGAAGGTGTCCAAGGAGAAGGCAGTAGCTGATGAGGAGGAGCAAAAGGTGGCGGCCATAGCTGTGACGGTCAGTGCCAAGCAGAGAGACTGTGAGGAGGACTTGGCCAAAGCTGAACCAGCTCTCTTAGCTGCTCAAGATGCCCTTAACACTCTCAATAAGGTCAGTTCCTCTCTTACACCCATGCTACGTTTCATTGATTCATTCAGTCATATTTTTCTCCCTGTTTACCTCTTGTTTGAGAGGGTTTGTGTTCTTTATTTTCTTTGTTTGATTTCTTCTTCCTGGCTTCAGTGTTATGTCCACACCGGCCTTGAACTGTGTAATAGCCTTTTCAGGATTTAGCCACGTCTGGTCATGTTCTGCAGGCATTTTACTTTATCTTTGCATCCCGTGTTGGTTTATGAGCAGCCCTGGGGATCTTCAAGAAACACCCTCTGTGCTGAAAAAGTGCTCTCTGCTCAAACAAGCAGAACAGACAGTTCAATCACAGTGTAGAGTTCGCTCTTTAAAGATGCTTTAATTAGTATTCTCTGTTGTCCTCTCAAAGTTAGCACAGGTTCTTCCTCCTTTATTCTAAACCTTTTCTTTTTTCTCTTTCTCTGCTCTCACCCTGGCAGACCGTGGGGACGTGCAGTTGTTCAAATTCAATTAAATCACAGCTCTTTCATCTTCCCTCTCTTGTTCCCTCTCATTTCTCCATCCATCAGAACAACTTGACAGAGCTCAAGTCATTCGGCTCTCCGGTGACGGCAGTTACCAACGTCACTGCGGCCGTCATGGTCCTGATGGCGCCTCGTGGTAAAGTCCCAAAGGATCGCAGCTGGAAGGCTGCGAAGGTGATGATGGCCAAAGTGGACGCGTTCCTGGACTCGCTCATAAACTTTGACAAAGAGAACATTCCAGAAGCTTGTCTCAAAGCCATTCAGCCTTACCTGCAGGTACATTTCACAATTAGCCCTCTTCTCATGAAAGTCAATGTCGCTAATAGCGTGCTGTGTGTGATGGCTGTCGCAGGGCAAGTTCAGGTAATGAGTCATAAATTTAGCGAGGGCGCGACAGAACCAGAATAATGCTGCCGAGTGTCCAAATGACAGCTAGAGAAAATCAACCGGTTAATTAAGCGTTACAAATTTAACCACCACCCTCATTATGAAGCTCACTGGTGCGGATGCTAGGTGTGTTAGCGCAGCAAATAAAACCAAAATTCTGTCTTAATTCACTTTGGTCTGACAGTGTATCTTTTAAAAACTTTCAGTATGTAATTGGTATCACTGAAATGTTTCAATTCATTCCAATTAAAGATTACAATTTGAGTGAACTTCTTATGCTTTGCTAACTCAATTTCTTTTCTTTTACCACTGTGTTTCATTTGTCATTTCCAGGATCCGGAGTTCCGACCCGACCTTGTAGCGTCTAAGTCTTTCGCGGCTGCAGGTCTGTGCTCCTGGGTTTTGAACATCGTGAAATTCTACGAGGTTTACTGCGAGGTGGAGCCCAAACGTCAGGCTCTGAAAAAGGCCAATGCAGAGCTGGCGGCCGCACAGGAGAATCTCGCCGCTATCAAGAGCAAAATCAAGGTAAAGAGTTGTTGGTTTGAGTTGTTTCAAGAGAAGAAAACTTCAGAATGTGAAGTGCACATGTTGTGGTCTTCAAATGCATGCTACTTTTTTTATTTACACGTAGTTTAGGCTTCATTCGCTTTACCATGACAAAAGATCTTGCTGTGTTGCTTTTCATTGTCATATTCATGACCTACTAGCTAGGTTTTCCAAAAGCTCTGGTTTCGGGATGTCCTGTTTACGATGTGTATGTCACGATTCCAAGTTCTGCTTAAACACAGTAACCTACCACGTTTGGCACACATTTGAGTGTGACTATCCATATTCTCATCCAAAGATACCAAAATGTTTCAGACAAGCAGAGAGATATGTCTAAGATGAAAACTGGCCTGGCATGTTTGTGATGGAGAGCTCAGTGGGACAAGAAAGGTCTTCAGAATGACTAAGAGTTAGCTCTGTTCCTCCCTGGCTCACATTTCATTAGTGGAAGTGAATGGCAGATGGCAGAAGTTAGTTCAAAAGTCCATTCTTTGGCTAAAAACGGCTTTAGAACAGGAGAGAAATAATACCAGGGTTAATATTGCTCTGGTATTTTTGTGATCCTGCAACTCTGAGCTGCTGAAGGACTCCAAAATGACTCGGTTAGCCTCTCTTCTCCCTCACACACATTTCATTAGTGACAGTCAAAGCAAGATGGCAGAGGGTGGTTCAAAAGTCCAGCTGAAGGTGACTCTCCAGATTTACTTCTAAAGAAACTTCATTCTTTGGCTTGAAAGGCTTTAGAAAAGGAGGGGAATTTCCCAGGGTTAATATTGATCTGCAGTTTTTGCGATGAAGAGCTGTACAAGCTGAGAAAGGACTCAAAAATGACTTAGAGTGAGCTCTTTTCCACTCTGACTCACATTTGATTAGTGGTAGTAAAAGCAAGGCGAGAGAAGGTGGTTCAAAATGTGTGGATTGTCTTGGAAAGAAACCTCATTCTTTGGCTTAAAATGCTTTAGAAAAACTTACCATGGTTAATATTGGACCGACATTTTTGCAACGAAGAGCTTTTCAACTCAAGAAATGACTCCAAAATTACTCTGAACTAGCCTATATCCTCCTTGGTTCACATTTGATCAGTGGTGGTCAAAGCAAAGGTCAAAATGTAGTTCAGAAGTCCAACTGAAGGTGATTCTCTGGATTTACTTCCAAATAAAGCATGTACTTTGACTTAAAAGGATTCAGACAAAGAAAGACATAAAACCAGGGCTAATATTGGTCTGGTATCTTCATGATTGAACTCCAAAAATACTTGGAGCTTGTTCCTCTGCTCCCGGACTCATAACATGATGCAGACACTATTTTACATATATGTTTTCATAGACACAATATCTTACTGGCATTAGCAGTCACCATCACTTTTGTTTTGCTCAATGTCTAATGACTATTCGAGCTGTGTTCCATATTGGACCTTTAAAGACAAAAACTTTTACTGCTCTCTTGCTTTTTATAACCAGAAAGACAGGCGCACAAAAAAAACAAATAGTGTCGCCAAACTTTTATTCATAATAACATGGGCTGAAAAATGATTTATGAAATCCTGTAATCTCAGCTCCTAGCTATAAAAGATTTCTGAGACATCAGTGTGGATCAACAACTCTATCAGACTTTCAAGTAATGCAGCATAGTAAAAAGTTGACGCTACAGAAGTAAAATAAATCAAAAAACAACAAATGAAAGCCACAAGCCAGCGCCAAAATCCAGGATATGAGTTCTTTTATCAACACTTGAGTGACAGTTGACACATGAGCTGTGCCAGTAATGATTTACCACCAGCATTCCATCAATACAAAGCTGGTGTGAGTGCCATTAAAGGCTTTTACTGTTCATTAATCTAAAACCAAATCCATCACCCTAAAAACACTATTGATAAAAGCAGCTGTAAATAATTGTTCCTCAGTGGCGGCGCTCACAGACAGCAGAGCGACGGCTGTTAATAAGATCTGCTGTGACTTCTCACTGTCATTCTTCAGCTTTCCCTCACATCGGTTTGGAGCGGAGAGAGAGAGAAAGAGAAAGAGAGAGGGTACGACGCCAGGAGGGAATTAGCAAACCTCAAACTAATCTACTGAACCTGTGCATCTCTTCACCAATTAATCCTGTTTGTCCTTGTGCTAATTGCTTCCATATGCCAAGTAAATCCATCTCAGGAAGGAATGACGGGTTTTTACCCAACTTAACTTCACAGAACGAATTAAGTCGTCTCTGGTTTCTGTGTTTGAGGATTTTTCATGAATATATGCCAGGTTTTAACCAATTGTTCTTCTCCTGTTTTTGTGTGTTTGTGGCTTTATCAGCACCTGGATGAGAACCTGGCCAAGCTGACAGCCAAGTTTGAGAAAGCCAAAGCAGAGAAGCACAAGTGCCAACAGGAAGCAGAATCTACCGCGCGCACCATTTCTCTGGCCAATCGTCTGGTGAGGAGGGAAACAGTGGGGTCAGGCAGCACGTCACACTCCAAAAAACACACACATGCACACTCTTGTCCTCATCTTTACTATATATCATATAGTAGTGTGCAACTGTCCTAGTTCACCAGTTGTTTTATGCTATATTCTGTTTACATCAGAACTCGGAAGTGTGAGTGACGTCACTTCCTGAGTTCAGTTGAGAAATCGTTAAAAAAATGGACCCAAACATATCTTGGATTAGCCAATATTTGTCATTATTTAGCAACACCAGATGATAAAAACACTCTACGTGGTGTTCTGCGCACACAACCATTGTAGCGTTTTTTTAAGCGATTTGGTCCTGACCGACACATATCCAGGGTCTGACCCAATTATGAACGTTGGCAATGTGTGGACATGTAGAGTAACACACGTGAAGAACAGAGATTTGGTGTCTGGGACGCTCCTCGACACCTCAACCAGAAGTCTAGAATGTTAGAATTTTTTTTAATTATCCTGCCTAGTCTGACGTCTCCTACAATTTGCTCTTGGACGTTGACCAATAGGATAACAGAGTGCTCTGACACGGGGTAAGTAAAGAACGTCTCGTTGAACTTTGGCAACAGTAGCCTTGTTGCAACTCCTTGCCCCGCCTTCCTGATGACCTATGAACTGTCAGGGTCATACTTGTAGTGTTGCCGGTCCCCCAAGAATCTGTGCTACTGATAATCTGACATCATGAGAGACAAAAATATCGGCAGTCTGATCCTGATGTAAGTGTAAAACAAATGCATTTCAAGTGCAGCTAGAACAGCTTTTTTGTGGAAATTTGCCTTCAGCTCACCAACATCAAATCATAAAAGGAGACAAAAAGTCATGAGAACAACATACAGAAGAATCTTTAGAGATAGTATGATTGTCTCTTGTTTTTAAGACCGAGTTTAAACACACCACATCCTCGTAAATTCAGAGTCCGCACTACAAGCTTTGATGGGCATTCATATTCTTTAGGTTTCTCTAGAAGGAAACTTCTTTGTTGCCTTTGACACCTCCAGATTCTTCAGATTTCTTTAAAGCAACTTGAATTTCACCTCTCAAATAGGAGGGAAAATAAGGGAATCACTAATTCCCTTCTGTAGTTGACAAAAATCTGAATTATATAAGTAACAAGCAACAAGGCCTCTCCTCATTTACCAGTCAGACACAAATATTATTGCAAATGCAGGCAGTTTGCTTAGTGTTTCTGCACTGTGCCTCAAAAAGTTAGAGTCTAAATCTGAAAGTGTGGGGCTTCAAGTTTAGAAGAGATCAGATATTGAGGTGAACTTTATTGATCCCTGAGGGGAAATTGGATCATTGCTGAAGTCAGGAGCAGAGGTGTTGGTACACGAGCAGGGAGCTGATAAGAGGATATGAAAACCTAATAAAAAAGGACTTGACGGTAGCAAAGCTTTGCTGTTCTGGAGATTTCCTGTCATGTTCACGAGGCGGTGAGTCTCTGATGACAGACGCAGATTAATTCAGATTTGATTTTGCAGTAAAACTCGAGGGGAAGTTAAAGACGAGTAAATATCTTTGTCTGACCTTGTGTGTGTCAGGTGGGGGGTCTGGCGTCGGAGAACGTTCGCTGGGCAGAGGCTGTGGGAGACTTTAAGAAACGGGAGAGAAACCTGTGCGGTGACATCCTCCTCATCACCGCCTTCATCTCCTACCTGGGATACTTCACCAAACAGTACCGGCTGCAGCTGATGGACAACACCTGGAGGCCGTACCTCAGTCAGCTGCAGGTGAGTTTCCTGCTAGCTTATAATTGTACATAAAGAGTGGGGAATTCTGACTGTGTGTAATAATCCACAGATGATAGCAGTCCCTAAAAATACATTATTTACCCCTCAACACTGATCTGTGAATATCGACACCGTCTTTGTTGCGAGTCAGCCAGAAAAACATTAATCAAGGCACAGAAAAGCTCACTTATCTTCTCTTATTCAGTGACACATCCAACAAAACCATCTGTGCTGCGCCGCCGCCGCTCACTGTGATCAAAAACAAGATTACCTGAGCTTCTGATTGTCTATTTATGACAGAAAAACAAGGCAACTTTCCCAGATTTGTTTCTTTGTTTCACAAAGTGAATAAATGTGGAAAATACCCAGCATTTGAAAGTACAGCACGTGCTGAATGCTTAGTAATGTGGAATCAGACGGAGAACTGTAAAAGAATTGCATAACCACTGTCATAACAGTTTCAGCTCTTGGTCCACCTGACGTTATGAGACACCTGGGTGTCGTGTTTGATCACCAGCTGTGCTTCTCTGACCGTGCTGCATCTGTTGAGCCTCATTGAACTGTACAACAGAGGAGAATCAGGCCTTACCCGACCCAGTCTGTTGGCTGTTGTTAGCTCTGGCCTCAACAAATGCACTGCCCCATCTAACACATGGTAACATCCTTACACATGGTGGAGTGTTTTTGATTAGCCTAAAGAGAAGAATTACTTTCAGCTGCTCTTCAACCTCCACTGGCTTCTCATGAACACTTGAAACAAACATGTGGGTCTGCACGTATCTGTCAAAAAATGCTACCAACGTCTGCCTGATTTTTAATTGCACAGTTGTCCAGTTGGCACTTGACAGGCTTCAAACTTAGCAGGTGACTAGCTGAGGGCACCAGAGTGTGCAGTGCCGACTTTGACTTTGTTTGGATAAAAACTGCCAGAGAAATCAGTAGAAATTCCGCCCTAACATTGCGGTCACCACGGCCCTTAGCAAGGTTAAAGCCTTGTCACACAAACCATTGGATAGTTATGTTGTTTTTATGTTCAGTGTGGAAATACAAACAAAATTAAACAGAACGTTTGTTGCAAAACAAACGATAAAAACCCAAAATGCAAAATAATGGGCAGTTCACGTATCCTCTTGAGCTTAATCACGTGAACTTGCCCTCTTTCTTGACCAACGTGTTGTTTAAAGGAACATCTTCTGACGTTGCTATTGCTGCTCTAGGGATTGGCGTGATTAGCATTTTTTATCGATACTGATACAAAAACCAGTACTGCTTATCGATATTGACGCTTTTTCTGTCACTCTTACTGATACCAGTTGCGATAATATGCTGTAAAACATAAACTTATGAAATGAAAAGATGTGAAAGTTTCCAGTGAGTATTCTTTTTATTTCATTTTATTATTTTATTGTCAGTTTGTAGCTACAGATTCAACTTTTACGAGTCTAACGTGTATCAGAGTCAGGGTGGTGAAGCTGCTTTTCATCCGCGGTTGATTCAAACATCCCCAACTTCATCCTGTAAGGTTCCGATCCCAGTGACCCCTGACCTGGACCCTCTGACCATGCTGACCGACGACGCCGACATCGCGGCGTGGCAGAACGAGGGTCTGCCTGCGGACAGGATGTCCACCGAGAATGCCACCATCCTCACTTCCTGCCAACGCTGGCCCCTCATGGTGGACCCGCAGCTGCAGGGCATCAAGTGGATCAAAAACAAATACGGCGAGAACCTGCGCGTCATCCGCATCGGACAGAGAGGGTGAGACACTGCACTCCGGTCACTGTTTTGGACAAGATGTTAAAAACATCTACAACAAACGGTCACTGCAATCTGAATTCAAAACGCAACGTGTAGATGCAGAAGTTTGTGGAACATGGAAACATGGAACTGCATTTATACTCTGTTAATGTTAAGGTCATCTTTATTGTCCATTCTGCCACATATATACATATATATATATGGGATAGATTAATGCATGTACGCATACATGTTTTATTGACATTAACATTGAACCTGTTTGGTTAATTTTTTTGCGCCAACAGGTGGTCAGTGAAAGTGAAGTGTCTGCTCTGACTATAAAGCTCTATCCACACGTTTTCGTGAGATTTTCGTGAACACAACATTGTTTCAAGAAATGTCTTCATCCATATGGAACCCCAGCTTGGCCTGTATGTGGGCCTGCTATAGAAATACACAAAAACTGGAGAAGATGACGTTAACCATGCATATATTGCAAACCTTTTCCTTTTTTTTTCTTTTTCAATAAAGCTTTATTTTAATAAGCATACATTAAAAAGTATACGATCACAGAAGCAGAGTCAAGGCAAGTTTATTTATATACCACATTTTGTCATCAAGGCATTTCAAAGTGCTTTACAATCAAAAAAAAAAAAAGAAAGAAATACAGCAGCAGCATTTCAGATATAAAAGGTGTAATAAAACACTTAAATAGCGAGGTGAAAGAAAGAGGGGAGAAAAGAGATTAAAAGAGCCTAAAAGTTGCAGGTACAGCTGAGATGTGGCAAAGATGATAATTGTATTTCTATTTAAACACAGTGGCAAACAGGTTTTCAGGCTAGATTTAAAAGAAGGGATTGATGCAGAGACACAATAAAGAAGTTTAGGATGTCTAAGGAAAGATAACAAAAGATATCATGAAGAGAAAAAGACCAAACAAACCCTAAACACAAGAAGAAGAAGACGATGACAACAGAGATTAGCGACAGGAAGTGAGAGGTGGAATTATGACATCATTTTTTTCCCAAAGTAGTGTAGTGGTTGTCTACATGAAAAGGTGGTGTTTTTGAGATTTTCTCACCTTGTTACCTGTTGTTTTTTTTATAGTATTTCAGGCTCCCAAAATGAGGTCCTATATGGATAAGACACATGTTGAGGTTTTCCAAGCTTTGTTATTGGGTGGGTTAGTGGTGGGTGGAGCAACAGTGCCAAAAATCCAAACCAAAACACCAACAGTTGTTTCTTTAAACTCTGATGACACATTATGGTGATTTTATGTCTAATTATAATAAATTCCTCACACCTTTAAGTAGAGGTATTTTGTCCCGACAGGTACCTGGATGCCATTGAAAGAGCTCTGGCAGCAGGCAACGTGGTTCTGATTGAGAACCTGGAGGAGACACTGGATCCTGTTCTGGGACCTCTGTTGGGCAGAGAGACCATTAAGAAGGGCAGGTAAGAAACTTTGACGTTTATGAAAAACATAAACACCCATTTTCCCAAGTGTACTAGATATAAGAAAGAGGATTCATTTGTGAGGAATACTTGTAGTATTTCTTTTACTGTTAAATCCTAAAATTGGTGTCTGCTTTGCTACCATCACAACCTGTTCTGCCATTTAGCAGCTCTCAGTGACCCAACATTTTTCATTCCTTATCCCCCTCCCTCACAGGTACATAAAGATTGGAGACAAGGAGTGTGAGTACAACCCCAGTTTCCGCCTCATCCTGCACACCAAGCTCGCCAACCCTCATTACCAGCCTGAGCTGCAGGCCCAGTGCACGCTGATAAATTTCACAGTGACCAGAGACGGTCTGGAGGACCAGCTGTTAGCTGCCGTGGTGAGCATGGAGAGACCTGACCTGGAGGAGCTGAAGGTGAGGAAATACGATGGGATGAGGGATGAGTGGTACTTTTGGGTTTTTTGAAGTGGGGTTATATGAGGTACTGACTGCTTTCGGCACGCTGAAGACACTGAGAACATGGCTGCCGGCAAGGAAAAATTTATTTTGACCACTTAACAAAATTAAATGTATGGCTGATTAAGTCTACAGAAGCTTGAGTGCACATTATTTTTGCTATTAGACAGTTTATTCTGTCTGGAAACTTAATTTTGCAAACCAAAGCCACACCACACCAAACTCCATCTCTGTGTTTTTAGCTGACAGGGACACAGGAGCTGCTGTTCTATTGCTGCTTCATTTGTTAAGTGTGTGTCACTGAGGTAAATCTGAAGAAAGGATTTCAAACACCAAAGTCACAAAAGAACATATTTGAATGTACTGATGGAGGCAGCAGTGGATCAACAACTTCTGTTTTACCATTAGCTAAAATTGCCAAATTTCACTCTGGAGTTTGGTGTAGGGAGTGAGCTGATCACGAAGCAACAAATAAACCTGATTTTCCAGTTAGAAAATACTGTCTAACAGCAAAATAAAGCATCAAACATATTCTTAAGACATCACAGACATAAGCTGGTGTAAATTTATTTATTTTTTTTAGGTGAGCCTCTCCACAAGCAGCTGTGCTCTGACTGAGAGTGAGCATCCGTGTCTCAGGCAGGTTCAGGAAATCTCATACAATCACAAAAAAAATAAATAAATAAACCCTGAACAATCGCTTCAGCGACTAAAGCGAAAGAGGCCTCGTCTCATCCGATGTGTCTCAGAGATGTAACAGTGAGCCCGAGAATCTGTCGCACACTTCAGCTGCTATTAGAGAACAAACATTCAAGGCTGCACTCGCTCAGTTCCTCTCGCAGCTTTTCTCTCTTGTGCACTTGTAATTAAAGGAAACATCCTGAGGAGTCACTGGCTGCTGCACTCCCGCTCGTCATTATCCGTCTACCTAGAAAACACTGTCAGTTTTTAAACATCACAAGAGGCTGCGGGTCTGGCTCCTTTGATTGCAAACCAATCAGCTGGCACCTTTGATTAATAACAAACTAATTGGAAGTGAGATAATTATAGGGTTTAGTTTCCAACTCTCCTGGAGAGTTTGGGTGTTTGGTCAGTGTGAGTTTGTCTCTTACATGGACGACTATGTGGATTTCTGATGTCACTGTCTGCAGTGTTGTTGATTTTAAACTGTAGGAGTTCATTTTTAAAAAGAACCAATGCAGAATTAGGGAGCATTTATGTATACAGCAGCAGAGCAGGGGTGGGTGGGGGACCAGAAGCGTCTATTCCGGGTTTAATTCACTTTTAAAAACAGTTTTTTTGTGTTTTCAGTCAAACTCCAGCCTGTTTGCAGGTCACCGTATCTGTTTCCTCCGTCTGTCTCGAGATATAGCAAATAACTTCCTGTGTGCAGCACGGGAATGTTGCCCGGTGACACAAGATCTAAACACCGCTATACTGAGAAACACAGAGACTCATGTGGCGCTGATAGTTTTGCTTGACAGAGCCTGCAGCATATAAACAATTTTACATTGTTTCTGTTAAACAGAAATCAACAAAAGTTGCACATTCCAGCTTAATTCTTACTGAATATCACAATAACTTTCTTGATTTATAGATTAGCAGTTTGGTCCATAAAAGTGTCAGAAAAATTTGAATTAAGTTTCCCAAACCTCAAATTAATAATGTTCTCAAATGTCTTGTTTTGTCCACAAACCAAAATCATTCCATTTTTAATGATTTCTTCATTATGCGGAGCAAAGAAACTGGAAAATATTCACATTTAAGAAGCTGAAAAATTAGAGAACTTGTTTTAATTATCCAAAAGAAAATCAGTTTATCCTATGAACAGATTATAAAAGTAGGTAATGCTTGTTTTCCAAAGTCTTGTCAACATTCTTTGTATTTTTTTTGGGGGGGGGGGCTGTTGGAGTTAACTTCAATAAAAGAAATGACACATAAATATTTGCCCAAAGGTAATTCCCAAATTAGAGATACCTGCATATTGCTCCAGCTGCAGTAATATCCATGAGACAATTTAATGTAAATGCAGGAATCAATCTTTGTCACGGCTCTGATTTCACACTCTGTTCAGCTCTGCAGCGAGAGCGTCGCCGCGTGAGCTTTAATTTAATAAGTCGACGCTGCATCTCACAGGAGCTTCAACACACTGTGAACATAATTGTTTTTCTCAAACAGCACAGATATGTGGTTAACTTTAACTGCTAATAATGACATATAAAGATAAGGGACATATTAAAGGGAAATTATCGTAGCCACGTGTTCTCTGCCACAGCGTTTCCTAAAACTTTGTCACCCAGTTTTTAAGGATGGCAAATTATCATGAGCCAAATCGCATTATGAATCGAGTACTGACTTATTTAAGGCCATATCTGTAATACCTAATATAATTTGGTTTGGTAAATTAGTTAAACCTTTATTTTATTTATGATTATTTATTTATTTAAAAAACATATACTCATAAATCTTAACTAAAAGGTTAAGAACATTTTTCAAATTTGTATGGGGACACAAAAATAATCTCTTGCGACTCATCTGTGGTTCTCGCCCCGGTCTTTGGGAATCACTGCTCTAGGTTTAGCTTTTATTCTGAAAAATTCCTGTAATTTTCAGGGGTGGGGACAACAAAGCAAATGTAAATGTAAAGTGGAAACTAACAATTATTTGGTTAATCTGTTGATTATTTTCCTTGTTTAATTGATTTGTTTTAGGTCTATAAAATGTCAGAAAATGTTGATCCTTGTTTTCCAAACGTGGTAATGATGATGTTTCTCAAATATCTTGTTTTGTCCACAGACTGAAATTATGAATTTTTAATGATTCTTTGTTTTTGGAGCAAAGAAACCAGAAAATATTCACATTTAAGAAGCTGAAAAATCTGAAAACTTGTTTTAACTGTAAACAAAAAATAAAAAAAAAAACACTCAAACGATTATCTGATCAAAGTAGTTTTAGTAATTGATTAATAATGATGAATTAATTGCTGTAACCATAGAAAAATAACATAAAAATATATCAGTGAACATTTACTCATTTGACAATGGAAAGGCCAACTTTCATGCTCTTTTATCTCCGTTTTGGTCTCCACCACTTTACTCTTTTTTCTTTATTCTAAAGTTCCCCTTTCACCTCATTTATGTTTCAGAGAAAAATGTACTGTTGTCTCACTTTGCTAGCTTATGTGTCATGCTCCTGACGTATCACACATGCATCACTCTAAACAAAACTAAACACTGATTAGTTTATCGACACTCTGTGAACTCATTTGACAGTGGTTTGAATGTTAGCAGACGTCCATTTAGATTTAAAAGTTACTAACTGCGACTTTAAGGCGAAGACACTAAAACTGGTAAAACAGAAAAGTTGGATTTATTTAAATCTTTGCTTTGACTTTGTATGTAACTGCAGCAATAATAAAAAAAAACGTACTTTATTAATTCTCGTAGGGAAATTCAGTTGTCCAGCAGCTCGCAAGAGTCAAGACAGCAGATGAAAAATAAAGACATAAAATGCTGTGTAAATAAAGGCATAAATAGCATTTCATCCTGTAACATAAAGGTTGAAAAGGCAATCAAACCCAAAAGATAAAGTAAGAGATTATTGCACGTCAAGTAATAATAGATAGAAAACGTAAAAGGATAAAAGACTGATGCTGCACACTGAGGTTATAAAGTCTGATGGCATCGTCTAAGCCTCTCCTGTCGTCTTCACCATGAAGTTATTTAATAACCTTGAAAGGTTCTAAATGCTGTAAGTGTCTCAGAAATTATTAATTCTGTATGATCCTCTTTCTACTGTATTATCAGCCACAATTTCTGTCACAAATTCCCAAAACGACATAAGCTTTTATGAGCCGGTTTCCTGCGTCTCAAATCCTTTGATGAAAGACAATATGAAAAAAAGACAAAAGTATTTATGTTTGAAAGTCACGGCTTGTAGCATCTGTGAAGAGTCAACCACACGTGCAATCATCCATTCATCCTGTATCCAAAAAAAAAAAAAAAAGAGAAATCTAATTAACTTTGAAGCACTAACAATTTAACAGTGTCACAGTCACCCTGGGTACTGTTCCTGTGACATGGCTCCATTTATCATCAAGCTCCAGAAATTTAGTAATTGTGTCTTGATGCAATCCTGGAGGGAGTTTTTTTTTTTTTTTTATCACACTGCCAGACTCGTTTGTGCTCACACTTCCACATCCACCTCTTCAAAATCAAAGGAGAGGCAGATATGAGGCACCTGAAGACGCGTTACCGTATTATTCTTTTAATTTAATTGACCGTCTTTGTTGTGCCAGACCCTCGACCCCTGGTCTGCGGTGAGGATAAAGCTGCTGTTCTCACTCTTTGATCAGCGCCGTCGTCACTAGCTGTCACCGCCGGTCAGAGTTAATGACCGTGTATAGTCGTGCAGGTCTCTTGACAGCTGCTCGGCCAACTTCTGAAGGAGTAATGAGCAGCAGATAGTTACGATATCCGCATAGCCTCGGTCTGCGCCGTGAATGTAAATGTTCGCAATTAAGCAAAAGGCTCCGTTGCCTCATTGACGATCTGCTCTTTTCATGTCAGACGTTTGAAAAAGGATCGGCTGTACCGCAGCAATTAGACAACACATTGACGCACTTCCAGTGTTCCTTTAAATATGTCTCCTGTTAGTGGAATGAGAGAAGAAAATCACGTTTGATCAGAGGATCCTCTGAACACAACGCTGTTCACCTTCTGGTTGGTTTTCCGGAGGCGTCTGTGTTTGTGTTGACTGTACTTAAACGTGGACACACTCGTCTCAGAAGGAAGTTGGACAGAAGTTGCAGTTTCAGGGGTTCCTTCTCCTGAGAAGTTAAAGGTCCAGTGTGTGTCAGTTAAAGACAGGCCGATAAGTAATTTGAGCCGGGTCGATGCTTGCCATGTTTCGATTAGCGGCCGATTATCACAAATTGGGAATTTTTGCTCTCAGAATCTTAATACATTTTGTTAAAGTCACTTAAAATATTAATGTACTGAATATTTAGTTTACACACATTATTTTTGTTGAAAATACTGTTTATAATTTACGTCAGAGGATTAGGGCCACATGTAAAACTTTATATGGTCTTCATCAACAAGAGTTCAGAGTAAAATTTGTATGAACCAGTATAATACCAATTTAGATTTGGACCAAATACACTATGGACTAGTGTTAAATTTAACTGTTGTACTATTAAAGTAGCACTAAAAGAGTAAAATACTAAATGAAATGCTGTTGAAATTCACTATTTTATTGTTTGAAGTGACACCAAAAGAGTTTATTTGGTCCTAATTAGAAGTGGTGTTAGTAGTTTCTTACTATAGTAGTATTCTCTCACTCTAACTCATTTTCTACCGCTTTATCCACTGAGGGTCGCGGGGGGTGCTGGTGTCTAACTCCAGCTGACATAGGGCGAGAGGCGAGGTACACCCTGGACAGGTTGCCAGTCCATCACAGGGCCACATAGAGAGAGACAATCATTCACTCTCACATTCACACCTACAGGCAATCTGCATGTTTTTGGACTGTGGGTGGAAGCCGGAGTACCCGGTGAGAACCAATTTATTTATTATTATTCTATTTTGAAATGTCCATTTTCATAATAAGCTTAATAATAATAATCTTAATTTATATAGCACTTTTCTTATATACACTGTATGTTCGGGCCTCTGCAGGCAAGAGTTTATTCAAACCTGTCGACTTTAATCCACTGATAAATTTGCATTTTTAAAAGAAGAGAGAAAGCAATTTTACGTCTAATGTCTTCTCAGCTCAGTGCAATGGAGGAGAAGTGAAATGTGATTTAATGAAGCTCGTTTAATTAGCCTTTCGCTGAGATCGAAGGGTGTGAGAAAAAGGGAAAGCAAAAAAAAAGCAAGATCTGGTTCTCGCTTATCATTTTAATTAACAGTGAAAGTTGAAGGTGCATGCCGTGGGGCTGCTGTGTTCACTTCAAGCTCCCTCCGATCAAAACACGGCCCACCAAGAATGAAGCGCTGAATGGCTTTTTGTTGTCGGTAAACAACCGGGGGGACTGATAGCAATCAGCAGACTGATAGCAGCGCACAAATTGGCTGCACCTGTTTATATTCTTCGAACGACTCGGTGGCATTATAGCTTTTAATGAGTTTAGCCTCGCCACTCAGACGTAAGATGGTGACCAGGTGAGAGAGAGAGAGTTCTCATTTAACCGAGGAAAACGCTCCGGAGCTTAAAATGTCAAGTTGCCTTTTTTGGATAGTGCACCGTGGGGATCAGTTCACAACCTTTTACCATAATAACTAGCCACCCTCCCTGTGTGCATGCTTTCTGCGAATTTGTTCACATACTTTACCCACCTAAGAGCCTTCTCTATTCACAAAGCACTTTAAAATAATATTTCAGGTTATTATCTGGCTGTATGTGGTACTGACTTTCACTTAGAACTGGGCAGAATTGCTCATATAGAAAAGAAGGCGACCAAAGAGGGGGTCAAGGAAACAGATTTAAAGCAGGATTTTTGCCCGAATTTAACAGCTTCTGAATCGTTGTGATTGTTAAATGTCTTGTTGTGGGGAGACCAGGGCCTGTCTCCACTGCCCCCTACTGTCTGTTAGCAGGAAAAGCAGCCTGGCAAGATCAATGCCGCTGACCCAGTGTCCTCAGAATCAAGAGGTCCTGGGTCTCACACGAAACACAAGTCGGGTACCGGTTAAAGGATCATTTTAGACATTCATCGTGGCAGAGCCTGCGAAAAAGAAGCAGAGTAAACTGTTGTGGGGGGAAGTGATGAAGAGGAAACGATTAGCAAGAATTGGAAAAACACAGAAGTATTCAAAATGGATGCCGACCGGCATGGACATGGCTCCAGGATTGTGTTTGCTGTCTCTGTTTAAAAAAACAAATTTAGATGGCCAGAAGAGGGGGAAGGGAAGGGGGAGGTAGTCGGTGGATGGATGGATGTTTATGGTAGTGTCGTAAAAATATGTTCTCTGAAACTGTAGGGGGAGCTCTGTAGAGAAAAAGGCAACCAGACTCATCCAGTAAAATCTGCTTAAATCTACAATCTCTTTATCTTGCTGTTAGACAGACTCTTTCAGGCAGAAAACACAAGTTTGTGAACTTTATTTCCTCTGCACCAAAGTCTATAGAGAAAATCAGCAATTTTACATCACAGCACACAGGAGCTGTTGATCTACTGCTTTCTCTGTCAGCAAATTTGCATGTGTTACTTTGTGATTGCAGTTTTTTAAAACACCTTGTCTGGATTTACCTCAAATGCACAAAACATATCAAACAATGCAGCAGTAGTTCAGTGATTAAAGTCGTTTTCATCTGGCATGTTTTAAAAGAGAGCAAACCTGGCTTTCACTGATTCTACACATAGGGGGCACTAACACTGCAGTCAGTGCTGACAATATGTCAGAACTTCACAAAGATGGCGAATCGAGTCAAAGACTTGGACTCGACTCGCACTTATATTGACTTCAGACTTGACTTGCGACTCGAGGACAGTATTTATTTATACCAGTTGGTGTCAGTAGAGGGTTTGTTTGTCTTTCCTCTGCATCAACAGAAAGTCAGCTCAGATACATGAGGCAGTCTTACAGGCAGCAGAGAATAATCAGTGCTCATCTTAAATCTGTGCAGCAGTTAGCCTCAGAGGCCAAGAAATTCAACTAAGTCCAGTTGCCTTTTTTGTTGCTACACTTTTGGATACCATGACCTGGATGACTGAGAATCTTCACAGACATATAATACTTTTGTACTGTTGTTTAACATTTCTAGCACTTCATACAATCACTTTTCAAAAAACCCTGAACTGTCCCTTTAACAGAGTGTCTCTCCATCACACTCAGTTACCATTCGCCTGAATAAATGATAGATGTGATCTCAATTTTATTCCAATTAGAGTCTTCTGCTGGTGGGTTAATTGTTTGTTTTTCCCCCCAGAAAGGGTAATTACATGTACAATATGCCAGAGGAAGGCTAATCCTCAAAAAGTGACTCATTACTGGATCCGGTTGGGAATGTTTTAGAGTGGATGGCATTCCCCCAGTTGCTCAGACGCACCAATAATTGGCAAGTAGAAGGTCACAATTGAGTCATAAGAGCAAATATTCACCTCTCAATTGAATTCTCTTCTTTTTCTTCATGACCTTGCCTTAAAAAGGCCACTGATCACCACCTTTTTCCCCCCACACTGTTTTGGCAGAGGAGAACTTTTAATCTATGAAGTCAAATGTGTAGGACTTAACAAGGTAGAAGCTCAATTAGTTGTAACAATGGTGTAAAATACCTCTCATCACAGCAGCAGGAAACGGTGACATAAGGAGAACAATTAAGCAGTATCATCTGTCTCTTAAACTGTTTGCTCTCCTGGCATGATCTGATTTAACCGAGTCTTTTGTCATGGTAACGTTATCCCACAGGGACAAGGAACACATCCGCTCCTCGGCAACCTACCGGCGCCTCCCCCGCTGATTAAACGGGGGCAGAAACGGCAGTGCCGGAGAGTTATTACCACAGCCTGTTAGGGATCACACCACAAAAGCCTTCGCCTCTTATCGGGCGCCACCAAAACTGAAGTAGGCAAATCTCACAACAGCCCGCCCTCCCGTAATTACAACAATTTAAAGGTCGCGGAGGCTTTCATTAAAGGAAACTTCAATAAAGCAAAGTCATTATGGAGCCGAAACAAGAAGCTGCAACTAGACTATAATGAAAGACAAAGTGGGATGAAAACAATAAAGAGAGGTGACCGTTGCTCCGTTGACTTTGTTCTACAAACAGTTTTCAAAGAGCAGCCTTTGAAAAAAGTCAAACTTTCTCACAGACGCTTCTGTTTTATTTATTTATTTATTTATTTATTTATTTATTTATTTTTTCAGTAAGAACAAAGACACGCAAAAACTGTTTGAGTTCAGGCTTTATTAGACGTCAGGCACTAATCCATATGATGAGGTGTGAGTAAATCCTGCAGCTGAGCTGGGTATGTGTGTGCGTTAAACCCATGATGTCATGTAGAAAATGTGTGCGCACTTGTATTTGCTGCCTCTTTAGGACCTTTTCTGTCATAAACACTGACCTTGTTAGGACCAGTAGTCCTCATGGAGGCTAAAACCTGGCTCCAATGAGGCAGAATCTCATTTCTGACAAACTGGTTTAGCTTAGTTGTGGTTAGTTTCAGGTCAAGCTGTGAAAGAATGGAAGTCAGTGAGTGTCCTAAGAAGAATAACAGCTCAGTCCTGTGTGTGTGTTGTTTCACCATCAAAGCTCCTTTTCCTCTCTCTTCAATTGAGTCAATCAAGGGTTGGGCCGCTCGGCAGGTTTGATGTCAGGAACCTGACTGCAGCTGGTTAATCCAGCCCAGAGCCTTTTTCCTGTATGAGTCCAGTTTGCCGATGCAAAGTATATTGATTTAGCTTTGCCTTTGAGATGCCCTTCAGGGTTCACGTCCTCGTATTGACCCACACCTTGAACGTCTCCCACCGCCTTGGATTATGAAAAGGCCAGAAAAGAACCTGACAGCAAATGTAAACACCAAACAAGATCAAGTCATGACCGTGAGCAGAGTGTACCCAGATCAAGGTCAGACCAAGACTTTTCAGGACTGAGTACAGAGCAAGACCAGAACAGTCAAGTCCCACACTAGAGTGTACCAAGAGCAAGACTGAGACTCTTGGGGGACTGAGTCAAGAGCAAGACCAAGACTTTTAGGGACAGTGACCAAGTCCAGTGCAAGACTAATGCAGGACAAGAAAAGGTCATGAACAAAGCTAAAGTGTATCTAGATTAAGACCAGACCAAGACTTTTAGGGACTGAGTCAAGAGCAACACCAGGGTATGGCAAGTGCAAGTGGTGCGAGACCACAGAGAGACCAAGACTTTTAGGGACTTAGACAGTCAATAGAAAGATCTAGGCAGATCATGAATGGGTCAAGACCAAAGTTTACAGTGTCCAAAACAAAACCAAGGCTTTTAGGGAAGGTGGCCCAGTCCAGATGAAGGCAGGACAAGAATGGGTCATGATTCATGAGTGTACCAAGACCAAAACAAGACCAAGAATTTTAGGAACTGAGTCAAAAGGACCAGGTGAGAGTCTAATAAAGTAGTTTCCTGTGTTTTTTATACCAGGTAAATTAATTCTATTTCTAATGTTTTTAAAAGATGATATGGAGACATCTTAAATTCAATCGCCATGATTCTTACAACAGTTACAACAGATTTGACTGTGCGAGACGTTCACATAGTGGTCTCAGGACTGGTCTTGAGTACTTCATCACTAACCTACAGTGCGTCTTAGAAATCCAATGACTGTTTATGATGTTTTGTTTTTCTTGTTTCTCAGTCAGACCTGACGAAGCAGCAGAACAGCTTCAAGATCACCCTGAAAACGTTGGAGGACAACCTGCTGTCACGCTTGTCTTCTGCATCTGGAAACTTCCTGGGGGACACGGAACTGGTGGAAAATCTGGAGATTACGAAACGCACTGCTGCCGAGATTGAAGAGAAGGTCCACATTATTTATTTATTTATTTATTTTTGCTTTTAAAGTCTACTTTTTTAATCTTACATAGTAATCTCGTGTTTCTCTTATTGAAAGGCTGGAAATTCATACAATCTACTCCTCTCTAAAATTTCTTCATTTAAATTATAATGTGAGATTAATATGGAATTATTTATCAATAATAACTAATAATACCTCCTCAGTCAGCTTTAAATGTGGGGAATTGTATGACAAAACCCATTTACATGGCACCAGGTTTTAGTAATCTTTAATAATCTCAGTACACCCTCCTTTGTATTTATGTTTTATTTTACTTTATTCTACTGTTTGTACATGATATATGAATTAATGAGGTGCTGTTAGTTGGACTGTTAGTTAATGTGACTTTCATGTTATTTTTTGTTCCGTAATATAATATCATTTATTATAGTATATTTTTTGGTAGCCCTTTAATTGTTGTTGCACTTTACATAAATCAAATCTAGTTAAGTCATTGTCATTGTCATGGTTATAATAAATTAGGACTGCAAAAAAACAATTATTTTCATAATAATAATTTTATCTGTTAATGGTTTTATCAATTAATCGAGTACATGCATGGTCAGAAAATGCTGAAAAACCTTGAAATTATGTTCTCAAATTTCTTGGTTTGTCCACAAACCAAACTTATTTTGGAAACCAGAAAATCTTCACATTTAAGAAGCTGAAAAAAAAAATCTGATAAATGAATGATCACAATAGTTGACAATTAATTTGGTAATCGCTGCAGCCCTAAAATAAATGTATTGTTTAGTGTTTTTATTTTGTTACTTTTTAGTAGGCTGACACCATATTCGCCAATATAATTAGAACAAGCAACACAGCTACAAATGTGCAGAATTCCCCCCAGAAACATCATTTAATTTACTACTATATTATACCAATTGATAAAGGGCCCCAAAATCAAATTTTACTTTGGGCTTCATGAAGGCTTGGCTCGGTCCTGGATGCAACACCATAGATGTTCCTCCTTCTTCCTGCATAATTGTGCGGACGTTCTTTGACCAGAAACCGACAGTCTGTTAATTGTCCCGTTCCGCGTGGTGTGAGGACATTTTGTGTTTGAGCCGTGAAATTGAAACAGCTCTGCTCCTTCACCGGAGGGTGTTTTAATGGATTGTGCACAATTTTCATCATTGGCTGACTGATGAACCCTCATTGTATGAATACAGTATGTGTGATTCCCACCGTCTGTGTTTGCTCTTTACTGTAGGTAAAGGAAGCCAAGGTGACAGAGGCCAAAATCAATGAGGCTCGGGAACACTACCGACCGGCAGCAGCACGGGCTTCCTTATTGTACTTCATAATGAACGACCTCAATAAAATCCACCCCATGTACCAGTTCTCTCTGAAGGTAGGCCGTCTATTGACCTGACTTGTTTCCTCCCCCGCCTCACGAGCCCCAGTGAGACCCCTCTTTACACTCGCGCTCCTGTTCGTCCCCTCCTTTCTCCGTTTTGCTCACCGTGTTTTATGCTCTTTGTCCTGCTGTTATTGTGTTTGCGGCTCCCTAATGTGGTTATGTAGAGTATAATGTCTCTCATATTGTCAGCCAGCGAGAGCGCCGAGAAGGCGGCGGCGGCGGCGGCGGCCTGAGATATGGTTTGCAATCACTCCTGTCTCTGCAGGTAGCCACCCCGTCCTCCAGTTATTTCCCAGTGTAATCGAATGAAAACACATTCAGAGTTTATATACCTCTGACCCTGTGAATGAAATAAAAAAGGTGTTTCTGTATGTGATGTTCAAACCAGGTCAGTATAAAAGATAACGAAAGTTATTCTGTTTCCTTAGTGATGTTTCAGTTTACTGTCACGCCAACATTTGGCAAAAAAAATTCCAGTTTTTGCAGCTTTCAAAATCGATTAGACCTGTAATTACGAGCTGAGGATGTCAAATCAAAAATAAAAATAAACAGTAAGGAAAATAAATAACATTCCTGTGGTGCTTTTCAGTTTGGGAATACAAAAACTTGAATAGGTGATATTCAGGAGTCTTAAATTTGAATGAAAGTCTTAAAGTGAGTAAAATTTGACTGAATCCTTAAATTTCCTGTATGTAAAATTTAGGTCAGTGTACAAACGTTGTACCATCACCTTATTGTATAAATGTATGTTGTGATTCTTTTTTAGCCTTTTATATTAGGAGCTGTGTCAGTTCTATAGAAGCAGCTATTTTGGAACAAAATGTTTTTACAGTAGCCCATAATGGACAAACTAAATATCTTTGAAGTTTTGATGCTTACTGAAGGTCACAATAACATACTAGTCAACTGCAAAATTAAACTTCACCATAAATGTTGTTACATTTTACACACAGTACCTTTAAATCCTGCATACGCAAAGTGCTACAGACTTAATAAACTGCATTTGTTCATTTTGCATAGATAGAAATCATCAGAACTATCAGGCATCAGTTATTATGAGATTATGCACAGAATATATAAACAAGCACAAGGACAGGAATGGAAAGCATAAAATTATTAATTGAGAGCGGAAGAACAGAAGCTTAAGGGTGAAAAGATAATCTTGTAAAAATTAGGACTGTATAATTTGTGATTCAGCACAAATATGATGGTTTGATCATTGATCTGCTGTCTCTCTTTCTTTGGAAACCCTTCTTGCTTTCGTGCTACAGTGTTTTTATATTGAAAAAACGTCATGGATTAAGGCTTGACAAGACGATTGGCCCTGCCGATCGTTGCAGTGCCATGAAAACGATGCATATTTTGCACTGTAAGGTCTTAAATTTAATCAAAGGGTCTTTAGTGGTCTTAAATTCAGCTCTCTTAAGCCTGCGGATATCTTGGATGGTTTGAAAACATTGACTAATTTACTAGTTATTCAGTCATATCAACGGTTAAAACAATAAATTGAGATTTTGATACTAAATACATGGTAATAAAACAGTAGAAATTATTTTTAAAAGATTAAAAAAACAGCCATTGAACTGAATATGAGCCACAAATCAAATCAATCCAGGTATGAGTGAATAAATCAGATTTATTGGTTTGAATGTCGTTAAAATGTACCTCTCTGTTCAGCCATGTTTGTTACGTTGTCACAGGGTCTCGTGTTGTTTGTCCTCAGGCGTTCAGCGTCGTCTTCCAGAAGGCGGTCCTGAAGGCGGAGCCGGACGAGGCTCTGAAGCAGCGGGTGTCCAACCTAATTGACAGCATCACGTCCTCGGTCTTCCAGTACACCACCAGAGGCCTGTTCGAGTGTGACAAGCTCACGTACATCGCTCAGCTCGCCTTCCAGGTAAGAAACGAAGGACTCTGTATCATCTCCTGCGTGGTTTGTTGTTCCAGAACAACCTGGCTGTCGAGTCAGCTCTGATGTCCTGGAGATCAGAGCACCTGTCTGGATCTAATCAAGTGGAAAAGAAAAGGAGTGTCGGTGTGTGTGTGCTGCAAAACAACAACATTTTCAAACACATCCATGTTTGTTTTGTCTCCAGATTCTTCTCATGAATAAAGAAATAAACCCCGAAGAGCTGGACTTCCTTCTGAGATACCCTGTCCAACCAGGTGTGACATCACCTGTGGATTTCCTCTCACATCACTCCTGGGGAGGAATCAAGGTACAGACGTGACCGTGTTACTGCAGAACTGAAATTCAACAACAGTGGAGAACAGAAATGAGTCAAATGTCTTTTTAGTGATATGTCAACATGACCACAATCGCTACTTCTTTCCTATCCTGCTCCTGATTCAGTTCAGTTTTTGATTTGATTCAATGGTAATTGATAATTCAGCTTGAATGAAAGACCTTAACAGAAGTTAAGAGAAGTTAATTTGTAAAATTTGGATATCTCTTTAACCTGGTTCATCATTAAAAATAATAATGATTACAAAACAGTTTTTATTTAATATGAACACCCTATAAAAACTGCTTTGGGGAAGATAAACTAGATGTTTTAACGTAATTAACAAGTTGTCCAGCAGATGGTGCTGTGAGCGCAACTGTTGTTGATTTTACTTTGTTTTGATGTGACAACTGAGGACATAAAAAAGACAAAATCGTTCTCCCGAACAAACATTTGTGACAGCTAAGCATGTAAAAAGTGGTGTGCGGATGTTTTTCTGTGCTTCAACATAGATGGCAAAATAATGAATGACGAAGATGGATCAATCCAAGAATTTTATTAATCAATATCAGCTCTTCCACAAGTATGAATCAGAATATCTTTTTTTTAACTAAACCTCTAAGTGTTTGGTCAAATTACTGACATTTTCTTTGTGTTGCTTTGAAAAAACAGAATTTCAACCTGTGGTATGGTAATTTACGATGGGTCGATTATACACTATCTATACGTAATTACTCACAATAAGTTGATAATGATTGCTTGAAATAATTGCAAATGGGGCAAATCGACTTGAAAATGCCATCTAGTCCCAGTGACTGGTGCCTGTCAATATATAATTTAGTTGCAAATCTCAATCTATGAGCCATGTAAATTTTCCAAAAAATTTAAGTTATTGTATTGATGAAGGGGTTGAATCGTTGATGAATCAGAATCAGAACTTTAAAAATAGCCCAAATAGTTATTAACTACAGCTAACCAGTAACAAGGTAAATTGCCAGGAACATGTTAGCATAAAACACTTTTTGTAGAGCTAGCTATGTTAAAAGTAAGTAAAGAACGGCTATCCATAAATTTGTGTCCGTCTTTGTGTTGTGTATCATCTTGCGAAAAAAAAGGCACTTTTAGCTAGCCACAGTAGCTAATTGTTCTTTTTGACTCCCAACTCTTAACTGGAGCTAATAGCTAATCTCTTCAAATGAGTCACTGGCGCAATTGCTTGGGTCAAACTTTATTTCTACTAAACGTTCATTCTACACTCACAGATTCTTCTGTGTTTTTGTGGCTGTGAATGCAGACAAGAAAAAACATCAGCCAAGATCTGTTCAAGCTGCTCCGACATCCCAAAATACAAAGCTGAGCTAACCTCCTGACAAATGTATATGTAGGAAAAAGAATGTTGAATTGCAGCTTCATTCCAGTTTTTTTCCCTTATGTCAGAAGAATAATCTCCCATCAAAAAAAAATGTAATTGTCTTTTATACCTTATTGTCCATTTCTGTCAAGTGTAAGAGGCGGGAATGAAATATCACAATTCCTTCTCCCCAAAGTTGTTTTGTGGAGTTGCTGCTCATGATGTAATTTGTGCAGCCAAATCTCGTAGTAACAACTCTGCTGAGGTCTGAAGACCATTTTCCTCAGTGTCACCACAACCGTCACTCTGACAGTGTGTGATTCTCCACAGCCCGGCTCCGTGACCCGCCCACCCCCACCGCCGTGGTTCATTTTATCTGCGGTACAACTCTATGAACCCACGCCTCTTCTTTCGGGACAGGCATCTGGTGACACAGCGCTGTGAACCGTCGAGCAGCAGAGGTTCCCTCGCCTGTCAGATCAGTTTAGCAGCAAACCAAACCCTGGCAGTAGCATCGTTTTTTTTTTTTTTTTTCAGCCTCTCGTCCTCATGAATATTTCAATCGGTGCTGCCCAGAATATTAACTTAACCCAAATCCCTCTGAGGATTTGGAGACGGCCTGTTCTCTAACTGCTCTCAACCCGCCGTGGATGTTTAAAGCGCTGCTAATCAAATTGTGTCACTTGATTTTCTTATTGGAGTTGGTAACATAATCACTTGGAAAGCTTTAAAAGGAGGATAAGATCCACCGATTGCTCGGCTTTCTTGGCGATATTAGCGGAGCGGAAATCCCACGAGGCTCTGTGTGTGTTCTCCTCTCACCGGGGCCGAGAGGTTACAGACTGCCTTTGGTAATTAAACAAATGTGAATTGAAGTGAATGACTGTGTGTGTGTATGAGTTAAACCACTCTGTCTTCACCTCATTTATAGCGTTGTGGGTAGACTGTAAATTAAGATGGACGACTCTTCTCCACCTCCTCTTACTGTAAAAAAAAATTAAGCTAAAATATCTGGATCGCTGCCACGCTGAAGATTTTACTTCACCTTTGAGGAGCTGTCATAACCTTTTATTTAAGATTTATGTGTATATGTTAAAATATTTATTAATTTACCAAACATCTCTTGGAAATTATTTGTTTACCAGTTTAAAATGATGTTAGGTGTTACAGACATGGCTGTTAATTATGGACAAATTTGGTCTTGTGACAATTTGGATTTGGGTTAACAATCGTTTGCCATCTTTAAAAAGTGGGTCCTCTTTAGGAAACACTGATATACTGTTTGTCACCACCAGTCTGGTGCGTCCTTCATTCTCCACCACCAGAGGGCATGCTCTTTCGTTTAAACCACTGGAATCCACTGCAATAAATAGCTGTTAATAAAAATACAATAAATAAAATACAATAAATAAAATACTTGATGACAGGTGGGTGGAACATGCAAACGCAGTTGGTTGAACCAGTTCGAACCTGGGTCTTTTTGTTGTAAGGCAACAGTGCTAGCCACTACTCCGCCATGTGGCTCATCTCTGCAATTATTCATCATATAAATTAAAAGTCATGCTAACAGTGAGTAAGTAGCTACACATTCAACCGCGATGACATTTAGTCGACTTGCTTCTGCAGTTCTGTTAGCATCAGCAGAAACATCAGCTTTGCTAAAGCGGTCAAACGTCTGCTCTACCTCACATTTATCAAGCTTATTTTCAAGTGTTTGTTAGTGTTACCCCATTTATTCACAACAATTTTTTTTATTTCAGTCACTAAATTTTTATTACATTTTGTAAAGTGAGGCCAAATTGCCTGTCAAAATGGCTGCAGGGTAAACAAATTAATTAATTAGGGGACGTTCTGAATTTAGAAAATGCTAGTAAGTATTTCTGTGACTTTCTAGTCAATATAGACAAAATAATTATTGGTCGTAGCACAATTTGTCCAGATGTTTATTGATACTTTGGTACTGACCGTTGAGGAACTGGCACCAGTTTAGTGCCAGTAGTATTCGGTACGCATCCTCCCTCAGGGATTTGTTTAACCACCTGAAATCTTGGAGCTATGTGGTTATTTTTTAATCCCATGGCATCTTGTACTCGGTGTCTGTGCCGTTTGAAGGCTGCAGGACCCTCCTGATGGCTCATACAGTACAGCAAACGGCCTGATGAGTGTGTGCGTGTCGTCGTCAGGGAGTGAACCTGCTCGAGGCTGCGCTGCGTGACACTCCTCAGCAGAGATAAGGTGTCTGTCAGCTGGAGCCACACAATAAACCCCCAGTGCTTCTGCAGCGGATGCACATTCCGTCATGCCCACCCGCCGTCCCAATATGAGAGTGATGGTGTTTACTCAGCGTTTCCGTTTGAATAAATATGATTTATGTAAGAATGTGGAAAGAAGAACTCCTGTCCACTGTTTCAACGTGTCCGTGTCTTTTTTTTTTTTTTTTTTTTACTTAACAAAGTTAGTTATTTTTTGCTGCATATTGCAAAATGGTCAAAAACCCTCACGCATCTCACCAATCACTGAGTAGGAGCATTTATGAAAGATCCTGAATCGTTTTTCTTCTTTTAACCACCAGGCCCTGTCATCCATGGAAGAGTTTAGAAACTTGGACAGAGACATGGAAGGCTCGGCCAAACTGTGGAAGAAATTTGTGGAGTCCGGGTGTCCGGAGAAAGAGAAATTCCCTCAGGAGTGGAAGAACAAGACCTCGCTGCAGAAGCTGTGCATGATGAGGGCTCTGCGACCTGACCGCATGACGTACGCCATCAGGTGAGAGGTGACGCCGTTAGCCTGACATTTGCTCTGTGATCTGTGAAAGATTGGGCTGACATCTGCTGTTTGGTGAAAGGTTACAGGTTAAACTCTTTAACCTTTGGCTTTAAAATCTGAGCTGACAGGGCACCTGAGCTCGCTGCTGCTGCTGCTGCTGCTAGTGCTACTGTGTCTGTCCCTGCATAATTGCAGCTATTTCTGTGCCTCATTAATACAATTCATACAGCGATTATATGAAACTTCAGGATCTGGTGTCACTGGACACTTTCAAAGTGTTCTGAAAGGATCTGGAAGCAGAAACATCATGCTGCAGATGTTTTTGCTATAAGTTTATTTGATGTACATTCTGTTATTTAATATTGTTTTCTCCAGTATATGTTTGAATACTTCTAACCTTGTCTATGTACTGCTGCCTGCCTTGGCTCAGTCACTCTTTCAAAAGAGATTTTTAATCTGAATGAGTTTTTGTTCAGGGTTAAATAAATCAAAAATAATAATAAAACAAGAGACTTAAGTGGAGAGACATCATTATGTGAACTCCTTTGTGCCTGACATATTGAGACAATCTTTCTTTCCATGGATATCTGCATACTAAAATTAAAAGTGTAATCAGATAAAATGAATTTATGCAATTAACCTTATATTAAACCAGCTGTTGCCTAAATTATGTGCAAAAAGCATGTTTACATAGCTGTAGCTAAAGTGCACCAAAGTCCAGACTTTATTTTTTAGAGAATGCAAGTTTCCATTAAAGTTACTCTGGGTATTTTCCACAATGTTTCTTGTCGGCTCCTTCAAATTAGGACTGTAGTGCTTATACAATGAAAAATGACAACATGTTAACTGACTGTTGCTGATTTTTGACAACGTCTTCTTAAGACATTGTGAACACGATATGACGGCGACTTGTCTTGTAAACAGTCCAGTTTGAATGCACCATGCTTTCTGTCGCTCTCAGCTTTGTCATTCACATATTACATATTAGCCTTACATTTTCAATAAAGTTAAAGCGTGGGAACTGTGTGACGTCTCTCAAAAGATTTGCAGAACTTTGAGCACAGTTACTTTCTGACATGTAGCTGTCAGTCCACTGTACTGTTCTTCAGACGCCGTCTTTAAGGCTCTTTATGTTGTCCAGCGTGTTGGTTAAAGATAATAAAAATGTGTTGCTTCTACTGTTCTGTTAGCATCAGCAGAGACATCAGCTTTGCTAAAGCAGTTAAACGTCTGTTCTGCCTCACATTTATCAAGCTTATTTTCAAGTGTTTCATGGGGTTGCCCGTCTTGTTAGTTGTTAGTGTTACCCCATTTAGTCACAACAAATTTTTTAATAAGTCACTAAATTTTTTATTACATTTTGTAAAGTGAGGCCAAATTGCCTGTCAAAATGGCTGCAGAGTAAACAAAGTAATTAATTAGGGGACGTAATAGAAAGTCTTTCTAGTGACTTTCTAGTCAATATAAGCAACATAATATTGGTCTTAGCTCGATTTGTCCAGATGTTTATTAATACTGACCGTTGAGGAACTGGTTTCATTTCGGCTCCTTTGTCAAATTTCAATTTAGGACTGTTGTGCTTATAAAATGTAAAATGACAACATATTAACTGACTGTTGCTGATTTTGTCCTCTTAAGACATCATGAATACGATATGACGGCGACTTATCTTGTAAACAGTCCGGTTTGAATGCACCATGCTTTCTGTCGCTCTCAGCTTTGTCATTCACATATTACATATTAGCCTTACATTTTCAACAAAGATGAAGTGTGGAAACTGCGTGACGTCTCTCAAAAGATTTGCAGAACTTTGAGCAGAGTTACTTTCTGACATGTAGCTGTCAGTCCACTGTACTGTTCTTCAGACGCCGTCTTTAAGGCTCTTTATGTTGTCCAGCATGTTGGTTAAAGATAATAAAAATGTGTTGAGGAGAACTGAGTCATATTTTCCCCCTCACAGAGACTTTGTAGAGGAGAAACTGGGAAGCAAGTACGTGATTGGCAGATCCCTGGACTTCGCCGTCTCCTTTGAAGAGTCCGGTCCTGCTACGCCCATGTTCTTCATCCTCTCTCCTGGAGTTGACCCTTTGAAGGATGTGGAGAAACATGGTAATGCTCTTGTTTTATCTTTGATAAGCTGCCAACACTTTTTGCGGCGTCGCCTTTGTAAGGGGGGGCAGCGGTAAAATGCGGGATCTTTGTAGGAGAAGCTTGTTGTAGTTAAGTGCGGGCAAAGCCGCGTCTTTGACTATCACTGCATCAGGTGGATAGACGGTGCTCTGTGACTCTGCTGTGATATCAGGCATCACTGCCAAAGCACAACAGGCTCGAGGCAGATTGAAGAGATTACACTAAAGGTCACAAATATATGAAACAGCACTGCTGGTGTATTAAGGCCGGTGGAAAGTAAATGTCATTGGTTTTAGAGTTACTTTACATTCCTTTGTGAAGAATGCGGGCGACGTGCTGGTTTAGATTTTTAAACCAAAAAATATGCCAAAAGTCAAAGCTTTTTGTACTGACCTGGAACGGGCCACTGACGTAGCCTGACACTCGCCTGTGTCTTTTTGAAATTGGCCGTATGAAATATTCAGAGTGCACGGATTGTACCAGTTTGCTGGAACCAAGATGTTTCTACTCTTTACGTGAACCACATCCCTCCGAGCATTTGTGCAGCCTCTCTAAAATCTCATTTGAGGTTGTCATCATATCAAGAACATCACAAGGGAATACTTTGTGATGTTCTAAATTTGGCAGGAAAGTTCCCTTTGATCCACGACTGAACTTCATAAACTTGGACAGATGAAGGTCAAAGTCGCTGTGACATCCTGAAACACGATTTTAATAAGAATAATAATAATACAATTTGTTTAGAGAAGCCTTTCTCGGCACTCAAGGACACTGTACAGGGATACATAAGACATTTTTAAAAGCAGCAACAATAAGAGGCAAAGCAGTTGACATCAGGTGGAATAAGCAATTTTAAAGAGATGTGTATTGAGTTGTGCTTTGAAATGGGGGAATGAGTAGATGCTTCCGAGATTTTGTCTGCTTATACATCATATTTTTCACAAGTCTCTTAATAACAATTAGCTTGACAGGCTTCAAACTTGGCAAGTGTCTTACTAAGGGCACCAGTGTGTGCAGCGCAGACTTTGACTTTGACTGGATAAGAAATGCAATAGAAATATTGCTAAAAGAGCCACTTCTGTTCCGTCCAAATATTCCATTCATCTGTCTGTTGATTTCATATAAGTCAAATGTTCAGACTTACAGGCTTCAGACTTTGAAATATTCAATTATTTAACAGGTCCTGTGCACAAGCGTTGTATGAATCTGGTAAAAATATTCATCTTTTCAAAAAAATAGGAATTTGACAAAAAGGCAATTAGAAAGTTGCAAAGGCTACAATTTTAATAAAAAATTTTCAAAGGCAGTGCATACTCTGTTTGAAATAATTCACATTCTCATCCTTTAAAGTATAATATGTTATTATATATATTTTGATGGTATCTCATGTTATAGTGCTCCATCTTGTTTTAAACATTACATTGCAACTCAAACTATTTATGTTAGAAAAATCATTGTCTATGTGATGAATCTTTAAAACTGAGGTTGGCAGGAAATTCTTTGATTATTGAACAATAATTTTATAAAAAATCATCTTTAAACATCACAAACAAACAAGTCATCAGAGGGAAAACTAGATCACTGAATCTCCTGCTTCCGGCCTTTGGGGAAATCTGGTCCGTGAAGGGAGAAACTGACCAATTACAAGGCACTTTATTTTCTTGATCAGCTAATAGGAAGAGGATGCCAGAGCATCTGTGTTTGACTTTAGCGTCTGGCTACAGTTGCTGCTGAAGTCAAACACAGATGCTGTGGGGCTTGTCCAAAATGGCAGTTAGTTCTTTTTAAAGGAAGGACATGAAAATGAATATGTTAAGCGCCCTCTTGAGTTCTGTAAATCGCATTCAAAAATATTTTCATCATGTTTATTTCTGCTGAACAAACAGAAACAGAGATGGACCTTTCATGTCACATCAACTGTTAAAAATGGAAATATGACCTTTTTTTTTTTTACTGCAAAACTAGTAAAATATTATGTTTGGTTGATGTGCCAGTTTGTGGATTTGTTTTTGGATTTCTGTGCAGAATGCGCTTCCACCAGGCTTTATTTACACTTTTAAATGTAAATACAACAGATGAATCCATACCATACATTTATTTTCGCGTGACTGTTAAATGCAGCTGTTATATTTGATGCCTCATCCTCACAAAGAATTGGAAACCAGGCAGCAGCAGCAGGTGGTTAAATCAGCTGTCGACGGACTTTCATCCCTGCACTGAGATGTGCCGTCGCCTCTAAATGTGATAAAAGGGTGTTCTCCTGCTGGAACTGCCCGTGAGCGGTGTGACTATCGATTATCTCACGGCCTCATTCTAAACACATCAAAGCTGAGAGTAACCACCGGCGGCTGCAGACATGGAGAGAGCGCGTGGATGATGAGTCGCAGCAGCAGCAGTTTGAACCAGGAAGAGGTGCTTTTTCCATTATAGCTCTGACTATTGGGTTTCTCATTGGTATTAAGCTTCAATTAGATTTCCATTAGATAGATGATGTGATTTTGTTTGCTCTGTAGGCGACTAATATCCCCGAGTCACACCTTACACCCACTATCTGCCTGGTTTCAAGTTAAAGTTTTTAATGAAGCAGATGAGGAATTATACAGTTTGAATAAAATCTCAGCCATCACAGACTCAGACACATACGTTTATTTCTGAGAATCATATATCAGCGTTATCTCACCACAGCTGTAGTTTAAAGCCTTTCTCGTTTTATTTAAAACAAGGTGATAAATGTTTTTTTTTAACACATGTTTAAATCATTATATGTATATATTAATCAATCAAGAGTATTAATATCTAAATCGCTCTCTTTTTTTCCCTCTTTGGTTTCAACTGTTTGATGACCTCATTCAAAGCTGTTTACCTTTAAAACTTTTAACTTCCTCTTGTGAGTCCATACTCTGCCTATGCTGCATTTCATCAATTAAAGTATTGCTAGTTCCGCCCCTTGGCCTGATTTTGGAAAAATGCCACAAAATGGGCTGAGAGGTGAGGGAGGGAGAGTGGGGGAGCAGTGCAGTGGGCGTGGCCTGTTAGTGAAATCTGACACCAAGGTGACACTGAAGTGAACAGTTTAAAAAGTGGGAGGAGTCTAGGACAATGAACCTTGCAGTGATTGGACAAGAATTTGAATGCAAAGCTGGTGTTTGACCAGAGAGGGCAGTATATACAGTGATTTTTATCACATCACAACATACCTGGACTGAGATGCCATCTTCTATTTGAGGTCCAAAGGTTGAGGATGAGGACCTGAGGATGGAGCTTTTTGCAGCTAGCAGCTAATTTGAAATGCTGATAGCTAATGCATTTCTTTTGGTCTTCACACAAATTACAGGCATCTCAAACCTGATTGGCCTCAAAATCCTGTCCGAAGTATTGTGTGCTACATTATGCTGGTGCTGCTAACTTGTCCAAAATGTTACTGTCTGTCCAATGTATGACAATTGAAAATGAAATTAACATAATGTTATGCATATTTGTGTCACAGCAGGTGTAGAAATACATTCTCTTCATTCACTAAACTTATCATAAAAATAATAGCTGGAGAGGGTGTTAGCATAGAAGTCACGTTGTTTTAGTCATTGGTCATCATCAGCCAACACCTGTTTGCCGATACCGATATCGTACTGATAATATCGTGCTGCCCTAATATATTGTTTTCTTTCAGGAAAGAAGCTGGGCTTCACATTCGACAACAAGAATTTCCATAATGTTTCTCTGGGTCAAGGTCAGGAGGTCATAGCTGAACAGGCCCTCAGCTTGGCAGCAGAGAACGGCCACTGGGTCATTTTACAGGTACAGTACACCCACACATAATGTATTCTATGTAGTGTACAAACCATAAAAAATAGAAATGGAGGACGTGTCTCTACCCTTCTGCTGTATGCAAATTTGTTTAAAAAGTCACTGATACAGTGAAGCCAGAGTCTGTGCTCCTGAAGTGGAGCCATTGTTTTGCACCCTGTATGTAAACATTTGAATAACCATGTACCATAATAACCATGTACATTTGCCACAATAAATGCGTAAATGTGGTACTCACACATGTAAAACTCACCATTGAAATGCAAGACATACAATGGGGCAACTTCTTAGCGTGAAATCACCACCAGTGGACTGACATGGAACCCAATTTTAGTTTGACCGGAACCGCAACCGTGTACGTGCAAGCAGAAAGGTGTAGCAATTCTCTGCAGACACAGAATGTGGAAAATATGGTCCCATAGCTAATATGTAAGAGTTCATTGATTATACTGAACTCAGCCACCAGGGGGCGTTACAGATTTTGTTTGAGTATTCCTATTGCAGTGTTACAGAGTTATTTATATCAATATTCTTGCCACGTTTCATTTGTTTAGTGAAATAATCTAATGTAATTTAATGTATACAAACACAGGAAACAATTATTGTGTCGTAACTGAGCTCAACACATAAATTCACTATGAACTGAAAACACACCAAACTCTGGGTCAGGGCCCACAAATGGGTCACGGGGGATTTTGTTGGGGTCCCGAAACAAACAAATAAATAGTTTTTATATTTATAAAATAGTTATATATATATATATATGTACAGTATATGTTTAAGTTGTGAATCGTCAAATATCTCTTATTATTTTTAACAAATATGGCTGGGAATTTGGTCATAAAAGTTTGCCATCTTTAAAAAGGGGGTCCCCATTCAGAAAGTTTGGGAAACACTGCCTAATTCTGTATGTATAAACAAAGATCCAATTATGATTCATGATATTTGAAGAAAAAACAAAACCTATCAAGTGACACTTTAACATGATCGTTCACTAGAATGTTCTATATGTTAAACTCTACCCAGCACAAAAACATGAAAAAAAGGCTTTGCATTAAAAAAAATGTCATGTACTATAAACAAACAGTGATATCTATAACACAGAATTCATTCATGTTGAGGATTTTCTTTATTCAGATGTGGTTTCAGGTGGCATTTTCATTATCTGTGTGTGTTTATCAAGTTGTTATTGGTCGCATACTCAATGGGATATTTGCATTTCCACTCTGGTTCTGCCCGCATTTGAGGGGAGAATTAGATTTTCTGCAGAAATTTCTGTGGCGGCAGAATTATACAGTACACTATCTACAGCCACCGTGTCTGTTCCTCTCTTATCTGGAGGGCAAGGCTGGCGCTTTTGCATTTTAAGTGGAAACATTGATGGAATTTCAATGGGAAGTATTGACGGATATGAGCCGCAGACTGGCCACTGCAGGACAACCTTTTCTTTTAATCCACACAGAAATTCCGGGGATGCCATCATTCTCAGGACCGCATAGACAAGCACTTGTTTAATTACCTTTGCATGAGAATCTGGATCGATGGGCTTAAAAAGGCCTTGTCCCCCTGGCAACAAACCTCCCACTCGCTTTATCATCAGCTGTCCGTTTGTCTGCCTGCTGAGAGCCACCCCCGTGGCACTGACAGGGGAGGGAGAGGAAACCAAAGTGGAGAGAGAGAGAGAGAGAGAGACGCGTCATATTCTCATCTCTTATGTTTTTACCAACAGCATCTTCAGCCAAGATGCTCCACTCTGTCTCTTATAACCCTCTTCTAACCGTTTACCCCCACCACTTACAGTTACTTATCATTTTCTGCCACCTATCCACCCTGTCATCAATCCTCGTGTCGTTCCACCTTCCCCACTAACCTCCACGTCTCATCTCAGCCATCCTCCCACCTATTCCCCCCCTTGCCCCCCCCCCCCCCCGCCATCTCTCAGTCCACCTTCACTGTCTCGACGCCAGGTCCGGCTCCATCAGTGGAGGGCTGGGTCAATGCGCCGGTTCCCTTTAGCAGACGGGTAATTATACCACAAAAAGAGCAGCTCGCTGCTCAGATGAGTCTGCCAGACAGAGATGCGGAAACTCTGAAAGCAGCCCATTGGGATGGAGAATGAAGAAGGCAATCAATCGGACAGATTGGAGCTGAATATCACACACACACAGAGGACGGGCAGTGGGAATGGAGTGGCTGGTTTCTCTGCATGTTTACTGCAAAAGCCTCCTCATTTGCAGCCAGTGGCAGAAAGAATGTGACAGAAATGTCCTGTCTTGAAGTGGAAATGAAGCTCTGAACAATGTGTCTGTGTTTTATTTGATTTTTTTTTTAATCTCTTTTGGTGGCTTTGTGTGAGTGGATTGTGATGCCTCAAATGTGCTACTGAAAGTTCTAGTTTTCTTTTTTTTCCTCAGCAACGGTCAGGTTTTTTCATGAACACCTTTAGATATTGCACTACATATATTTCTAATCATGTTTATAATATTGTTTATATTTGATTGTATATTTTAACACAAGGTAGTTAGTGACATCTTTTTTATTCCAATCTAATTAACACAGAATTTAGCAAAACAGTCAAAATTAATGCTCTGCAAAATTTTCTGAAAAAAATAATTTTTTTGTTTTTCTGGCTTCATTTTTGACTGGTGATATCGTGAGTAAGGTCTTTCACTTGTACAAGAAGGTGGAATTACTTTTTCATTAATCCTGGGTTTTTGAATTCGTTTTACTTGACAAACGAGGGCGCTAAACTCAATTTCCATGTTTCTAAGAAGCTACCTTACAGTGCTTTAGCTGCTACCTGTTAGCTTCTGTAGCCAGACACTATGGCATTGATGGTTGATGTTAGCAGCTACTGTAGCCAGATGTAATTAGCTGCTTTAGCACCCTTCTTACTGCGATAAAACTCCATTAAAGCATCCAGAGCCAATAAACAAACATCGATTTACCAAGCCTTCCTCACCAACTGTTGCCAGTAAACAAAAAATGTGAGCCGAACAATTCTCATGACATTACTCGTTAAAAATGGCAGCTGGAAAAAAGTGAAGTACAACTACTTTGTTTCTTAGAAAATCTAGTAGAATATCCAGTTTGATTGGTGTGCTGAATATTTTCTATGATTCTGTAAATATAAAAGGAACCACAGTCATATTGCTCAGTGCTTCATTTTCACTACACTCTGTAATGATGAGCCACATGCCTCATTTGGTTGTCTTCTGAAACTTGAATGATTCTTTCATTCATCTTCATTCTGAAATCTTGTTCTGAGGGAAGGACAGGAATCATTAGCGGTGACCCTTTTTAACCTACAAAGTTGACGAGGAAGGCCACGCTTCAGCTACGGCAGTTTGAACTTTTAATAGGGTTGATAAATAATGTGCTCTATTAAAGATCTTGCTATAGTGAGAAACCTTACCGCTACACACTTTTTTACAAAGTATAGATTTGTGTGTTTCAATGTCAGTTTATTTTATCACTACTGTCAGAGCAGCTGAGAACAACACGGATTCCTGGACATTGTTGTAGACAGTATTGCTAAACACAAAGACACAGAAGTTATTTTCTGTTTACTTCAAACATTCCTCTTGTGGTAGCTCTACACTCCAGCTTCACCCTCTTTCATCCAGGCTCATTACAAGTCAGGGCAGAGGGGGGTTACTGGAGAAATAATTATGGGTGCAACTTTGGGAAGCAGCAGTAAAGTAGCAATCCAGTAAATCCAGTAAAGTGCTTTCCAGTAGCAAAGCATGGTGTTGGCTGCGGCAGTTACATGGCCTCAGGATGGCGCTGTTACTGCTCTTCATGTGCATCCTGCACTTTGAAAATCACCCAAAGATGAAACTGAAACCCAGGCTTCCCCACAGTCCTGCTATATGGGGAACCAGCAGAGAGGGTAAGAGGTTCATCTGATGCCCAGAAAATGCGTTATAAAGACAACCTTAAGACAACGCTGGCGGAAAACTGGGAATATGCTGCGCCTGACCGACTTCTACGATGCACACTGATCAGCCAAGGCACCAAGGCTGCCAAACATTGCCATAACATTCAGGCTACTGGCGCAAACAGGCAGCTTACAAAGGCAAGATACGCAAAACCCCACTGCCCAGTGGTCACCTGGCCTGGTGTTCACAGTCTGTAGGGAGGAATTTCTGTGCAAGGACTCTCTGGCCTCACTAAGGCAACTGAAGAATGTGTCCCATCTCTTTTAACAAAATAAATACTGATACACGTCAAAGCTTTTCAGATTATTCATAGCATCACTGTCATTGATTATTACTTGGGAAATACAGATACTCTGGCGTGGGCCACGCGGTTGGTGTAGTGGTTTCTGCATGGAGTTTGCAAAACATGCAGATATGGGGATTAGGCCAGTTGGACTCTCTAAATGGACTGGTGACCTGTCCAGGGTGTACCCCACCTCCTGTGACCCTCATGTGGGGGGTGCAGCGGTAGAACATTAGATTAGATTAGATTAGATTAGAAATAGATATCCAATTGATATCCCATTCTATCTTGTCCTTATCAGAGTTTGTGTTAATTTGACACTTAAATTGTAACTTACACCCTGTGAAATTTACTGTGCAGAAGAACACAGTGAATGATCACCGTCATCTCTTTTAAGGTTCATGTTCCCACATTTTAAATTTCACAATCGCTCTCAGTGATCATTGTCTAGTTACTGTGGAAAATGCCAGGTCTGCTGCAGTGACAGGACACACTGGAAGATATATATTTTTAAAAGTAGAGTCTCTTGTGCTGTTGGCGCCTCAGGTCCGTTTGCTGTCGTCTGACCTCAGTGTGAGGTCTGACTGTTTCTCCACTGTGTTGTCACCCTCAACGCTGCCCTTTGCCAAATGTGCCCATGTGTGTAAAATTCTCTTTGTGTTTGCATATTTCTATTTTTTTTTTTTTACAGTCCCCTTGTGGGTGTGTGAGTGTGTTTGTTCACGTGACAGACACCATTGTTCCCTACCTTTAGATCAAATGTGATAGCGATGCATCACAGACCTCGTCGGTGGCGGTGGCTCCTACTGGGATTTAGATTCAACTTTTATATTATTATGTAAATAGGTGACTCTTTGATGTAGCATCAGCGCCGTCATCACAGTGGCTTCAAGGCACTTATCAAGAAAACGTTGAGGGAACAAAAAAATGTTTCACCTGGAAGTTAATTAAAAAGCCATAAAGTAGTGGCTTCTCCTCTGTCTTGTTTGTTTCTCTCTCTGTCTCTCTCTGTCTCTCTGTCTCTCTCTCGCTCTTGCTTTCCCCCTGCAGCCAGAGGATGAATGGTTTCATTACAGTGACAAGCTCAAAGGCAGTCTCTCCCTTTTATTGCCAAAGTATTTACATGCCAAGAGGAAGGCTTGTACTGTGGCTTGATGAAAAAGCACTTGAATTTAGACTTTTAATTTGTATACTATTCATTATTCTCTAAGGCATCGGGGGGCAAACCAAACTAGCTTATCCCTTTTTTTCAGCTCCTCTTGGATTCCTCGCTCACTGAGCATAAAACTTTCCTTCTCCTTCTCCTTTTTTTTTTTTTTTTTTTTGTAGTTTTTTCCAATGGCTCTTCAAAGAAAAGAGTCATTGGTCGTGTGTCGTGTCCCATCGTTTGGAAAGAGCGCTAACTTTAGCCATCAGAAGGAAGATTAAATATGAAGAGTAAAGGGAAATGAGAAAGCAAAGAGGCTTATGAATTAATGACTGGAGTTATTAGTGGTGTAATTTAATTTTTCGAGGGACTGGGCAGCGCTGTGTGGTGAGATGTGGGGCCGGGCCTTGGCTGACTCCTTATCACTCACAGGATATCCTGTAAGTGTCAGGACAGTTGAGATGGAAAATTGAGCTCACCCATGCTTGTGTGATTGTACAAGTCATCTCCGCCGTGCTCGCCGCGCTCAGACATGAAACTGCAGGAGAGTCAGTTTAGGAGAACGGTGAGTGTAATGTCAGCAACCTGGAAAGGTCCTTTTTCCTCCTCTCTGAGTGCTGTGTTCCATTTAATTTGGTGCCACATCATAGTCACAGTGAGTGGAGGAGAATATGCAGCGTTTTTAATTGCTCCTCTTTTTGCTGCTTGTCATTGCAAAAATAAATGAAAAGAGGCAATTCCAACATCAGGCACCAAATTAAGCTATTACGGTTTATCCATTAAAGCCCAGATTCTCACGGATATCCGACAGAAAAAGAAACATTTAGTGAACATTAAGCTTTCTAAACTCACAAAAGGAAATTAGTTTCCAGTTCCTGAACAATAATAAGTCATTTTCATCTTCACCTCCATCCCTGCTGAATCCTGCTGTTTCCTGCCCCCCCCCCCCCGCTATAGAACATCCACCTGGTGGCACGCTGGCTCGGTACCTTGGAGAAGCTTCTGGAGCAGCACGCAGAGGGAAGCCACGAGAACTTCCGAGTGTTTGTCAGCGCCGAGCCGTCCTCCACGCCCGAGGGCCACATCATCCCGCAGGGAATCCTGGAGAACTCCATCAAGATCACCAACGAGCCACCCACTGGCATGCACGCCAACCTGCACAAGGCCCTGGACAACTTCAACCAGGTAACACCCCGAGGTTTGATGTTATCACTGAACTCATCTGTGGTGGAAAATCCACTGAATACTGAATATTTGGGGATGTACGTTCATCTTTAGCAGGTAAAAATGTGCGACAAATCATGTGGAATACCATTTCAGGTGTTTTATGCAATACTCAGTGTTGGTATTGGACCAAAAGATGACAAAATGGATAGGGCAAGATAGAGGCAGATGATCCATTGTGGCAACCCCTAAAAGGAAACGGTGAAAGGGAAAAAAAAGAAAAATATAAAATCCAATATTTTCCAAAAACCCCAAATTTCACATACGTTTGCTTAGCACAAACTAAATAATTTGGACTTTTTTCTTAATCAGAGTATTTGTTCTACCGAAGAATTATGTATTTGAAATATCTGTTTATGGCCAGGTGTTAAACGCATCAGTAGGAACAGGATACATATATATTAAAGTGGGAAGCTGAGGTGTGATCTCACCTCAGCTTCCTTGACAATATTTCAGAGATTTGAGTTACTCAGTCCTGGTCCTCAGGGAACACTGCTCTGTGGTCAGCTTGGAAAAGCCGGATAGCGACTGTCAGGTGTGTTAAAACAAGGCAACATCTTATGCCTTGACCACATGTGGAGTGTCATTAAAAACTGAGCTTTATGTCACTGACAACTGAGATATTTAAAAACTCCAGGTTCTGCATTTATGCGTGAATGAAGAATGAACAATGAATGCCACACTTTTTACCTGCTTACAACTACACATATTCGTGATGCACCATCTGGAGGAGCAAGAGACTTCAACTACCACTCCGACTTCAACTCCCTCGACAGAGACGCACAGTCGCCCAGCGCTGATGCCTTTTGTGGAGCCGACCAGGATGAACTTCTGGAAGGCTGTCAATTGTGTTTAAAAAGTCGTCGTTCCTGAAGAGTCAAGAGAGAATTTCCACAAATGTCTCTGTTTGGCTCATTACAGCGTTTGACGTCATTTCCATGCATTCTCTTGTAGATGGAGATATTTTTTAATACAAGAGAAAACGTCAGAAGTGACATTTGCGGTCATTGGAGTTCTCGCTTACAGACAATTTTGGACAAACATCCAAACATCTTTAGTGACCTCCCTGCCTTTCAACCAATGTCAGCTGGGCTTTGGCTTCATGACCCTTTATAGGATAAGCAGCATGGATGAATGTGTATTTATGAGGGAAAGTATCATGCTGCAGTGGTGTCTCCTGGCTCTCCTCTACCTTATCAGCTCTTCGTCTCTATCTCATCTTCACCATCACTGCGGTGCTTCCCTGCCGATGCATCTTCCTCAGCACCATTACCTGAGTGCTCGGCTTCCTCCCAGTCAATTTCCACGGTGATCCTGACTTCGCCTATATCTATCTGCCTGATAAGTGCGACGTGCTTGCCGTTATGCAGAGCTTTTGGTGGAGTCTGCAGAGGCTAGAATGGAATGGAGGGAACATTCCGGTCATGTGTACTCAGTGAAAGCTAATCAATGTAAGGCTAACTCTCTGTAATAGCCCACCCGCATGGCCAAAGCCGCCGCTAAGCTGCAGAAATGACAGTTTCTTTCCTCTTGACCTTTTCACAAGGAGTTGCACACAGCTACATCGCCGAGTTCCACTCCCACAAGCCTGTAAGATGGATTCTGTAAGGACTCGTATTACATTCTGGCACAATTTATTCAAGTTTTAACCGAGATAACACTACAATAATACAGTCGACAAATAAAATGTGGAGGATTTTCAGTCCCATATTTGTTCAAACCGATCAATTCTCTTCAGTGCACCCTGTTATTCAGACTCACACATGACGAAATGATAATCCCTAACCTTTTGTCAGTGTACGGATTTCTTTATTTTCTCAGTGCGCGTGTGTAAATGTGTGTGTAATCTGACTGCCTGTCCTTTCAGTCCAGTCCACGGGTCATGAATAGAGAGGCTCTGCATCTCTTTCAGCTGTTTTGAGCAGAGGAGTATTGTGCAGAATATTAACTAAACCTCCAAACGGGTGGGGGGGGAAATAAATATGTGTGTGTGTGTTTGTCAGCCTGCACTGTACTTGTGTGTGCATCATAAGAGCCAGCTCCCCCGGGGCAATGCTGCAGCCATTAGAGTGAAAGGTCCATCACCGTGGCTCTCACCATGACACATGCTGGAATAAAGAGAATTCAGTCTTCCCCATTTCCATAGGGGTTACTGCCATGTTTATTTAACTGCCCCTGCCCCAAGAGATCACAATGCCATTTATGTCCACCTTTTTTTTTTATTTGCCTGTCTGTAATAATGAGCCTTGGAGACGATTGGGGACTGAACGCGTCTGACAAGTTGTGACAATTAAAAGAGAATCTCATTGTAGGGTTTATTGCCATGGAGTCACCTCATTGTCTGTCTGCTCGTGTGACGTTCCCCGAGGGACGTGGCAAAAATAAAACAGATTACAGCAGTGCCTTTCACTATTTTTCATCAGTTACACTCCGCCATGGACGTGTTGATGCGGCTGAACAACTCAGGACATGTTACGTTGAATTAACACGTACGCGTTGCTTTAATGCTGGATGGTGGGCGTGTGCTTGTTGCCTGTTGCTGGAAGCAGCTTTTAATGAATGAAAGGCTTTATTTTGAAGGTGTAAACATAACACATGGGGCTGCAATGATTATTATTACAAACTGAATCTTCACCTAGTTTGATAATTAATCAGTTTGAGTGTCTTTCTTCTAATAATAATAATAATAATTAGTTATATATTGGTTGATCTCTGTGGTTTTAAAGTGCACAGTGAACTCCGGCAGGCTGAATCCAGCACTGGTCCTGTTCATTTTTGCTGCATCTTAGGCTGCCAATATGGCAGTTTATAGAAACTGGGTCACAATATGGCTGTAACGAGACAAAAATATCGGTAAAGTGGGAGAACAATCTGTTCAAAGAGCTCTGTTTCAGCTATGTACACTATTAGCCAGAAGTATGCCTGTATTTACCATTTTTTAAATAATCTGCACTAAAATTAAAATTACAAATTTTTGATCTTGATTTTCCATCCAAGAGTTTCTATTTTCATTAGTTATTGATGACCTGCTTAATGTGTTTAATACATTACATTATTTTTATTGAAAATATTGTATATAATTGCACCAATTGGAGGGACAGTACATTTGTGTCTCCAACTTCTTCTACTTTTAGCACTTGGTTTGACAAACTCTTCTGGCCAACCTGGGTGTTTTGCCACAACTAAGGGTTGTGTTGGCTGGTGCCTGTAAAGTAGAACATGTCTCAAATCAATTCAAGTTCAGCAACAGCGTCTTTCTTTGACATGCTTGAGTGTGAACGTTTTTTTTTTTCCAGGACACACTGGAAATGTGCGCGAAGGAGACGGAGTTCAAGAGTATTCTCTTTGCTCTGTGCTACTTCCACGCAGTCGTGGCAGAGCGGAGGAAGTTTGGTCCTCAGGGCTGGAACAGGTCATACCCGTTCAACACTGGAGACCTCACCATTTCCATCAATGTCCTCTACAACTACCTGGAGGCCAATCCCAAGGTGCACATCTTTCTGTTTTCACTTCCGTTCCCGTGCAAAGGATAACAAAGCCATGACCACAGGCTGCATCTCCTCTGTGTTAAACTCCCAGGTGCCGTATGACGACCTGCGCTACTTGTTTGGCGAGATCATGTATGGAGGTCACATCACAGACGACTGGGACCGACGTCTGTGTCGGACCTACCTGGAAGAGTTTATCCAGCCTGAGATGATGGAGGGCGAGCTGTACCTCGCCCCTGGATTCGCCCTGCCGGGAAACATGGACTACAACGGCTACCACCAGGTGAGGGAATACCAGGTTTGGCTCACATGAGACCATTAGGACCCAGAGAGTCAGGACAAATGATGCCAATTTTAAACTCTCTGTACTGGCTACCTGTTTGTTTTGAGGATTGATTTTAAAGCAAGGCGAGGCAATTTTATTTATAGAGCACTATTCAAACACACAAGCAGGTCCAAGAAACATTTGAAAATAAAGAAAAATCAATAAAAAGTAAACAAATTTTTAAAAAAGAAACTTTTTGAAAGATTCTTTTGATTAGTTTTTAAATCTCTTAACTTTTTTACTCCAACTTTGGGAAGCAGTGTTTCATTTCTCCCTCTCTTTAGTCTACTTATAATTGTATTTGTTCTATTTTAACTTTTCTCATTATTTTATCGGCTATTGCATTTTACAGTTTATTTTATCATTTCGGTTTGTACTTTTTAATGTGACTCTTAACCAAACTTTTATTTTCTTCATAGATCTAACCCTCTTTAATGTAGTCCATTTTACCGAAACAGAAAATCATCTTATTAGTTTAATTTATTTGCTGGAATAATATTGTTTATTTATTTTCTCTTCTTTTGTACTTTGCATATTTTACTCAGCCACTAGCTTCTTTGGGCTGATTGTTTATAGTGCTATATAAATAATGTCTGATTGATGAATTAAAGGTCCCCTTGCTGAATTGCTAGGATGATTGATTGTTGAGTTTCATCTGTAGGACCTCAATACTTTGGTTCTCCATCCTAAGCCACTCCCATCTGATAAGCATAGACAGACACACTTGTTTTATATGCAGCAGATGACCTGAAGACAATCTCTCCTCTCTGAAAGACTTTTTTAGGTTTCCCGAGGCTGTAAAAAGTCTAAAGGCGGAGAAAATTTAAAAATTTTTGATTTTTACATGATGATAAAACATCATTGTGGAAATAATGATCAATTATGACTACATTGTCCAATTAAAAGGTCACAATGGAGAAGAAAAAAGTGGAATAAACTGGAGTTCACGCTCTCTCACTCATTTTCTACAGCTTTATCCTCCACATGAGGGTCGCGGTGCCTAATCCCAGCTGGCATAGGGTGAGAGGCGGGGTAAACAGTCCAGTCCATCACGGGGCCACTTACAGACAAACAACCACCCAATCTCACATTCACAATTGTCCAACTGTCCTAATCCCCAAATCTGCATGTTTTTGGACTGTGGGAGGAAACTGGAGAACCCAGAGAAGACCCACGCACACACAGGGAGAACATGTAAACTCATGTAAAGAACATGTAAATGCAGAAAGGCCATTGTTCCAACTGGTCTGTGAACCAGGATCTTCTTGCTGCAAAGGCAAAAGTGCTAACCACTACTTTCCTGAAATTAAAGTGACCAAATTAATGGCATTTTAATGCAACTATAATTGAATCTCTATAATTAAAATGCTTTTTCTTTTTCCGTCACTTTTCCCCGTGTCCAGTAATTCAACACTAAATCCATAACAATATAACCCCTCCCGTATGAGTCTCGGGGACGTAACAGATTGTAGTTTGAGAGATAAAAACCTCTCTCTGCTCTGTGGGTGGAAAGAGTTTTGCCTGTAACTCTCACTGACAAAACTTGAATATAAAATAAAAAAAACAGAAGTTATCTAACAGGGAAAGATGAAGAGCATGAAAGTTGAGGATAAGCAGAAATGGGTGAGTCAAAAATAGTGAGACATTCTCAACAAAAACTGTGTAAAAATGTAATTTTTCAAAGCAGTTATTGACTGAACATGTAAATAATGTTGATAAAGGGACTTTAACTTTTGCTTATCAACTACAGGGTGACTGATATATACTGTATAAATCAAAGCAGCCAGTGGCCAATATATGATTTTATTTTTCTCCATCTGAGGTAAAAGAATGTGGGATGTAATATTCACAAAGAGAATTAGAAGCACTTTGAGAGCACCGACCTCTGCCAAGCAATGAAAAAGAGTCCTTCAAAAAAATTCCTGGATCCAGGCGGCGATCTGGATCACCACCAAAATCTATTCCTTGTTCCACTTTTCCTGAATATTTCGTACATACATTTTTTTTTAGTTATTTTGGTAACAGATAGAAAGATAAACAAACTGCAGTACTATTAAATTGCCGCAAGGTGGCAGGACATGCACATAAATGAACGCAGCGCTGCATGTGTGTCACGTGATCACGCTTTCCAGCAAGCGCTTAGGCATATGATAGAACATTCCTGACGTCGTTTCGGATCAGCACCAAAATATAATCATCTGTTCCTTGTCCCATTAAAAGTTTCATCAAAATCCGTCCATAACTTTTTGACTTATTTTGCTAACAGACAGACAAACAGTTAGACCGACGGACAAACCAACACTGGCGAAAACAAAACCTGACCTGACAGTCATCAACAGTATCGACAGGACTGAGCGTGACGATGCTTTGGAGAACAGTGACAGCTCCTGGCATCATAAAGTCGCCGCCTCACCTCAGTGTACCTCACCTTTCCTGTTGCATGTGCCGTTATTTATCATTTAACTGGAGCGCTGACTGACTGACTGACTGATTGACAGGCTGACAGGCTGAAATCAGAAACGTGGCAGGTTCTTGTGTCGACTGCTGCAGCTGCACTTGTAAAGCCTCTCGGATTATTTATCATCCTCAGAGATGAATAAATGAGCCAGCCCGGGCATTTTTTGAATCTATGACAGCACGGGCCATCTCCACTGATGTCCCTTAAGAGAATCTGACATCTGACAGCATTGATATGAATAGCAGAGGTTCAGAGAATATCTTCTCGTTGAAAGTCCAGATTTTCCTCGTCATGTCCCAAGGGAGCCTGAGAAAGTTGGGAGTACAACTTGTATTTAATTTTTTTTCCTCAGTCTGGGCACAACCTGACTGTCAACGAGGCTCCAGCGGGAAGCACTGGAGTGTTTTACATTTGGCTGTCACCACACAACCAGGCGGGAGAGGGGAGGGAGGGAGGTAGGGAGGACGGGGTTGAGTGGTGAAGATTCAGCCAGAGAGCACAGGCTGTAAAGGCCCAAGGGTTTGTCAGAACATCGTCTCACTCCAATTTGTCTGGAACAAACTTAGCAGAGAAGGGAGATTGTAAAAACGCACTAATAAGCAGGATGACGCAGCAGTTTTTACTCCTCTTTAAAACTGTCGTGGGTAACTTTTAAGTTAAAATAAATCTGTGAGATTCAAACCGTTGTCAAATGACGCCAAGTCTATGAGAAATGAGAAGACTGCAAACAGGTCGGAGTTTGTCTTAAAATAAGGAGTGTCAAAGAAAAGTTTCAGAAATGAATAATCCAGCTATTTAACTTGTGGTCAGTTGTGGTGAAGGGAGGAAACTTGAACTTTTTTAAAGTACGCTTAGCACTTAAAATATCCTATATCGATTAAAAATATTTATTTATTCTATAATGTATTGGTTTGGTACAGTATGGTTTGGAATGGTTAAAACCCTGGGTCAGGCTTGTGTTTTGGCTTGTGTTTTTTGGGCATTTGCCTCCACTTCCATGGGATATTTACACCGATCGCAAGGGAGTGACGTTTTTCTGTCACCAAATCAGCTGACTGTTGTGGGTGGAGCTGACTGCACGGTACCATTTTACTCTGGTGCCCCAAGGGAATGAGGGTGAAGAGTAAGGTTGGGCATAGTTGTTTTAGTACTATTCGTTATGGAAACGCAAACAAAAATATGCATGGACTGTACGGAACCACAGTGAAAACACAGCTTGGTCACTAATGCAGACTTACGGGAAATTGTCCAGTTGGTTTATTGAAAACCAGGAAAAGACTGTTATACATATATATTCAATAACACTGCTCCAAAAATTTGGTCATTCAGCAGTTTGACGGTGTAAATGGCTCTTGTCCTCGCTAGGGATGTCACTTTTTGTTCGAATTTATATTGGAGCGTGGGATTAAAAGTTTGCGTTTGAACGTGATATATGCAGGGCGCATGGATTTCCTATCATGTCAACATGTTGCATGCATGCTGCTGCAGCCTCCGTGGAGAAGCAAGTAACCATCTCTTCGTGAGATGTGTCATAAATACCTGTGTAAAAAACACAGTACTAGACGGCTATGGCTACGGCTACTGAATGTAACATTATTACATTTTTTTCATCACTCTCTACTGACTTACTGTTGTATGTCACTAATACTCTAACTGTTATATACATATAATACTGTTATATACTGCTAATACTGCTACATATAATACTGCTAATAATGTAACTATCATTAAACGGTTCATAAAGTAAAGAAAACCTTAACCTTTGTGTAGTATTGGAGGAGCGGTGACAGTGGCATATGCTCGCAAGTGTATGTGTGATTGGTGATGGGGGTTAATATTCATATTGATTAGAATATTTTCCGGGTCCTTATATATTTCTTCGAACTTTTGGAAAAAAGTGACAGTCCCTGTCTGGTCCCTCAGTCAGGACTCAGAAAACAAATAAGGTTATGTCATTTCTGTTCATGAAGACCAAACATCCACAACAATCAACAAAAGTTGCGAAGCTTTAAACAACACACAGGTGTATGAATCAGTAAAAGTTAATCAGCCTGTGCTGTGGAGATCAAACGCTCTCCTACTACAAAGTGTTTCTGTTTGAAAGTTGAGCATATTTTCCATGGAAACTTTCATCCGAACATTGTGATAAGATGAAAAAAAAAAAGAAAAACATTTTGTTTAAGTGCTTCTTCAAACACTGGCCCGTCTTGATTGAGCTTCCACTTTCAACTTAAAAGCACTGATATTCATTATGGACGAGCAGATGGAGAATAGATGGAGACTTTAGCTTCCCCTGGTTTGTTCATTAACAGTGTGTCACACCTCATCATTCATACACTTCCATTATTGTCCTGCATCAGCAGAAGGAAAGAAAAAGGTACTTTTTTTAGTCACAAAAGTCTTCAAAGTTGTCAGTCTTCATTCTCTACATTTAAAATAAACCAGAAGAGAATTAGGGATGGAGTTTAAATATTCACTTTAAAAGCTCTCTGGAAAAAGAAGAATCGATCTTTACTTCAAATAAGATCCTTAGTTTGGGTTCTTATCCATCAAAGGTTCTACCATGGATGTAAAGTGATGAAGTACTGATTTGCTGCACTTCTTAAAGGTCCATTATATAAAATTAAGAGAATTAATTGGCAGAGACTGAATATATTATCCATAATTATGTTGGAGTCAGGGCAGCCATAGTCAAGTGGAAAGCAATCTTGGCTTGTAACTGGAGGGTTGCCGGTCGCCAGGTCGAGGACTGAGGTCACCGCTGTGCCGGGTACCCAATCCCCATTGCTCATTGTTCATTTGACACTCAAAATTGACCCCAACCACTGGGGGGCCACATCCAGTCCCATCCCAAGCCCGGATACTTCATATATGCAGATAACCCACAGAAGAAAAAAAAAAGTTTGATCGCTTGCATAATCTCTTTAATTTTAAGAAGCTTTGTGGGTTTTTTAGCCTTAATTAGCCTGAGTACTTCAGTCAAAGGCCTTGCTCTACGGAGGCTGCCATCTTGTGCAGCCATGTTCCTACAGCAGCCTTAGCCCAAAAACTAGCACAAAATGCACATTTTTTGAAGTAGAAGTTCACTACACAAACAAAGAACAACAATCCTTTCTGGTATGTAAAGGCCACCGTACTTATGTAGGGAAGGTAAGGGTTAGCGGAGAAATCCTTCAGTCTCACCATTAGTAAATCTTTAATTTATGTCTGTACTTGAGCTGTTCTATTTCAAACACTTTTTACTATCAATCCACTACATTTCCAGATATAAGTCATATTTTTTTGTTTTCCAGTACATTGATGACTCTCTACCTGCTGAGTCACCTTACCTGTACGGCCTCCATCCCAACGCTGAGATTGGATTCCTCACACAAACCTCTGAGACGCTGTTCCGCACCGTCCTGGAGCTGCAGCCCAGAGACGGTGGAGCAGGTGAGGGAGGCGGGACGACGCGTGAGGAGAAGGTAAACACAGTTGACCTGATCACAATTGTTAGATTTTGTTGGTTCTCAATGCTTTGGGTGCCAGGATGTCTGCCAGGATCTGAACATCCATCAGCACTGAGTGTTAACGAATGTACATTTTAAAAGCCTTTCTCCTCTTTTCACACTTCAAAGCTCCTTCCAGACCACCCCCTGCTGCTCACTGGCTGTACTCAGCTATGTGAAATATACATCTTTGTCCTTTCACCCATCTTCAAACCTTCACAGTTTACCCATTACCACACTTACAGACCTTCTCCTATTGATTACACCTCCCTGACATAGGTAACACTCAGACAGAGAATCCACTCCCCCAAATGGAAATATAAATTGCTATTCCATTTCATAGAATTCAGAGTTTTGCCTCAAAAAAGCAGAGCTTTGCCTCAAGAAAGTAGAGTTTTGTCTGTAGGAGAATCAGACAAGAAAGGAGAGCAAAACCCTTTCAGTGTCTTGCAAGTAAAACTCTCCAGTTGCTATTTTATTTGAGGACCGTCGACACTTTGTGTATTGATGATGTTTGTTCGTTTGACTGAATAAACGGATCTTTTGCCAACCGGCTCCCTATGAGTCTTTTGCCTGAATCCGTTCAGTTTTGTGCAAGAAATCTTTTGGAGGATCTTTTGAAGTTTTCTTCACCCAACAAACAGCCAAAGCTTTCCACAAAGTATCATTAGACAGTTGTTTTCAGACTGTCTGAAGCATTATCACTATCCATTACTTTTTATTGAGTAGAATGTTATCATTTACAGAGTAAAATGGCTTGAAGCTCAATTGCTAGCCTGCCCAAGAGAAAATTTCCTACATCAGCATCTGACTTCAAATTCCTCTCTACTTTCAGATGTCCACATTTTTAAATCTTCTCCAATTCAGTCTGTCATTTTTTCTTTTCGTCTGGTCTAGATGTTTTTGAGAGGGGTACAGGTGCTTTTTTAAAAGGTTTTGTAATCATTGGCATTTTCAACCCATAACTGCAGCCTGCTATGTTCGTAACTCTTCTGGTAACCCGAGTGTCAAAGTGCCATGACCTACATAATTGGTTGCATGGAGCAACACACAAAACTTAACCCAAACATGAGCAGCCCGTTATTTAAAGTCTAAATTGTGAGTAAATTGGCAGCACCAGCGTTAGCGTGTTTCCTTAATCTCTGATGACACATTAATACACTGTTTATTTAGTTACTGCTCAAAAGTCTTTGGTCACCAGCAGCTTTGTTGTTTTTGTCTATCAAATTCTATGATTATTGACATTTGGATTGGGGCGATGAGAGTGAAAGTTGGTTTTACCAGTAATATTATTTAGGGTTTAAGACAGCCAGGGTTGTGTGTTTGCTAAAGTGTAAGGGTGGATCACACTAAATACTTAACACAACAACCTGTAGAATTAGTTATTTTAAAACTGCATACATGTTTCCTTTATTTTCTGGATGTATTTTCAGACCAGCCTCTCTCTCTCTCTCTCTCTCTCTCTCTCTGTGTGTGTGTTCCCTGCATTATGAAGTGTGACCTTTTCGGGGCTCGGACGCCTGGATACTTGTGTCCTAGCAGATGACAAACCACACACAGTTTTACCAATGAGGCGAACGGCTCTGTATTCATCCTGCTTAGTGTCTGCCAAGCCCACATCAGATATTTGAACAGAAAAATCCATTGATATGATGACCTCATATCTATCGTTCGGCACCTAATCCGTTGATTCATCGCTAAATGCTGGTTGCCTTGGGAAAATGTTGACACAGACATTAGCTTTCATCACTTAACCACAACAATATGATTTGAGCATTGATTTTCTGGAGGGATTAGAATGTTATTGAAAACAAAGAGCTATTGTTGCAAAAATATGTCATCATAAATATTTGTGGTGCTGTCTGTTTTAAACCGAAACAGGTTCTCAGGCTGTCGACTTTGGCCGCACAGAGTTTATCTCGCGCAGATAAACCTGATGTTTTCATCAGTCACATCAAAGGAGTCTCTCTGCTCCTGATTTTATTTTGTTTTAGCAGTAAGATTGACCAAAAATGGGGTTGGGACTCACAGATGGGTCACAATAGATATTTTTTAGCACTTTCCAAACAAATTTGTCGAATTTTCCCAACTTTTTTGGTCATACTTATGTGTGTTCGTTTTAAATAATGTTCATAAAATTTTGCATTAATAAAAGTTAAGTTAACTTACCCAAAGTTAGATGGAAATTACCTGGTTGGCAATTGTTAATGATATTAGCTGTTTTAGATATCTCTAAATTAAACTAAATTAGTTGTTACATCCTGCAAAAATTTGCTCTTGTCAAAGTTATGAATGACGTTTCCATCTTTAAAAAGTGGTTCTCCATATAGAAAGTTTGGGAAACACTGATCTAAGTCGACAACACGCTTATTTATCCCTTCACATCTTACCAGGTGCATGCTGTGTTGGAGGAGATCATGGAGAAACTGCCAGAGGAGTTCAACATGGCTGAGCTGCTGGGGAAAGCGGAGGAAAGGACTCCATACCAGGTGGTGGCGCTGCAGGAGTGTGAGCGCATGAACCTCCTCACCCAGGAGATCAAACGTTCACTCTGGGAGCTCAACCTGGGACTGAAGGTGAGGAGACTGTACTGATGATGATGATGATGATTACTACAGGAAAAGGATTCTCTCCCTGCTTGCTTTCGGTTTTTAACTGACAGGTGTAGAATTGTAAATTGAAATTCTACCTGTACCTCAAATGCTGTCTTTGTCTTGTCCTCGCCCTTTCTTAGCCTTCGTCTTTTTCTTACCCTGCCGTTTTCTTGGTCTCTGTCTTGGTCCCTCCCTGCCTTAGTCTTATCTAGGTCTTGGTCTTAGTCTTGATCCGTCCGTGCTTTAGTCTTAGTCTTTGTCTTGTTCTCACCCTGACTTAGTCTTATCTAGGTCTTGGTCTTAGTCTTGATCCGTCCGTGCTTTAGTCTTAGTCTTTGTCTTGTTCTCACCCTGACTTAGTCTTGGTCTTTGTCTTGATCTGTCCCTGCTTTAGTCTTAGTTATGGTCTTGTTTTGTCCTGCCTTAGTCTCAATCTTGGTCTTGGTCTTTGTCTTGGTCCCTCCCTGCCTTAGTCTTAGTCTTGTTTTTGTCCGGCCTTAGTCTTAGTCATGGTCTTGTTTTTGTCCTGCCATAGTCTTACTCATGGTCTTGTTTTTGTCCTGCCTTAGTTTCAGTCTTGGTCTTGTTATTGTCCTGCCTTAGTCTCAGTCTTGGTCTTTGTCTTGGTCCCTCCCTGCCTTTGTCTTGGTCTTGCTCTTGATCCATCCCTGCCTTAGTCTTAGTCTTGTGTTTGTCCTGCTTTAGTCTCAGTCTTGGTCTTGTCCTGCCTTGGTCTTGATACAAGTCTGGTCTTGTTCTATTTCCTGACTTACAACAGTATTAGTAGATGAACAGAGAAAAGTGAAATGACTGAATTACTCTGACAGTAAAATAAATCCTCGATGATTCTCTTTAAAGTTGTGAAGCTTCGTTCTCTGTGATTTCTGTGGATTTATCGGCGTTTGTTCATGATATACATCTGAGATGATGATGATATCTCCGGGAGGCACAAATCACACCAATGAAATCCACATGAGTTTCGTATCTGTGTGTCGGTATTTGAATGAGTTTTACCTCCCGCAGAGGAATATGAATTTGATCATGCTCTCTCTCTACCTTACATCTCGCTCTCTCTCTTCACTTCCCTTTCAACTCTGCTCAGGTGTTTCTTTTTCAGCTTCATCTTGTGAAATTAACACCTCTATTACAGACCATAACATGAACTTTATTTAAAGGATATTCAAAACACAATGAGATTGTTCTAGCACCGGCTTTACTGTATTTTTCAGATTATTTGTTGTCAATGTGATATCTTGAGAACATCTTAAAGAAATTCTTAAAAATTTGGCACAAATATTCATTCTGTGCCAAATGTTCCAGGTTATGCTGGTGTCAAAAATTTGGTTTAGTGTCTAACAATCAGTGACATCTAATGGTTAGACGGCAGATTGCAACAAACGGGTGATTCTCCCACTCTCTCCTCGCTTTACCAAGCATCTCAGTGAACTATGGTGGCCTTTGTATACCACATAGGATGTCGTCATCAACAAGTGTTGGGTTTTCTGTCAGTTGTTGATGTTCCCATACAGATACACACCATTTTTTAACTTAACCATAAGTTAGCAAGACGTTCTTTTTCATTTGCATCAAATGACTCTGCTTCAAAATGCAAAAACTCTGCGTGCTCTGGCCCATTTGTCTTTTAAAGCTGATGTAGAAATGGTGGCCCAAAGCATGACCCTTTTGCCAAAGCGCATACTGTATAAAAGACTTCATTTAAGAATGCCAACATAAAATTATTCATATTTTATGTTTGTTTTATATTGATTACACGCCTATACAAACATACTTAAAGGTGATATATTCAATTTCTGCCAATAAACCCTCCTAATTCTACACACTAGCCATTTTAATTCTTTTTAAATCAACAAGTGCATGTTTTGCTTGTGAAAACACATGTAGACTGACTGAATCCAACCACTTAGAGATAAGTCTGGTTAAGATGATTCACTCACTCTCTATATTTATTCTAACGGGCTGTTGCGTTAGTTTCCTCGTGTTAGTAAACCTTTGGTCTTGGCCTCATTGTCATTAACTTGGTCTTAAAAGCGACACACAAAGCAGTGACATATTTTAGCTGTGTGTGTGTGTGTGTGTGTGTGTGTCAGGCCAGACTGAATCCTGTGTTAACAACAAGCAAACAGAGGAAGGCAGCGGTGAGATTGAAGGGTGTAAAAGCATTTGTCAGGAGTTATGAGGATTCAATCTCTCGACACTACATGACTCAATAAATCGGCTCAGTGATTTAAAAGTCATGTAAACTGTTGTAGCAGCAAATGGAATCATATTTCATCTCTACAGCGTAATACGTAGAAACTATCAGAAAAATGATGCAGCTTCATAGTCCAGTATTGTTTCACTGATGAAATAATTGTCCTGCATTTTGACTCGTATACACTGAATGTCGTAGAGATTTTGGTCAGGATTGACCAAGATGGACATCAGAATTAGAAATCAGCATATTCCAGGAGGGACAGTGATTATTACTGGACAAAGAAGACCTCAGAGAAGGTTCCCTGGATGTTGTGAAGGAGGACATGGGGACAGCTAGTGGAACAGAAGAGGACACAAGGGAGAGGACAAGATGGAGGCAGGTGATCTGCTGTGGCGACCCCAAAATGGGGCTGAAAGTAGAAGACACTACAGGTTATGAAACTAGAGAAAATATAAACCTTTGAAAATAAAAATGTGTAAAATGTAGGAATAAAAATAAACTCTACAGAACATTCAACTATGAAGCAGGATTAATGCATTTAGATAATTATTGCACAATAACCAAAATTACTCCACGTAAAAGCAGAATTATCATGATCAGTGGTACAACTACAGGTGGGGTTTGATTCCCAGCTTCTACATGCCGATGTGTCCTTGGGCCTACATTGCTCCCGTAAATAGGTATGAAAGACGTGTCATAGAAAAATGCACTGCAGATAGATCGGTTGTATGAGCATGTGAGTGAATGGGTAAAAACTGTAGTGTAAAGCGGCTTTGAGCGGTCTTCAAAAGTAGAAAAGCGCTGTATAAATACAGAGCATTTACCATTGATTTAGAATACAATATCACTTGAATCAGTAAATCATGTCATAACACAAACAGAACTGATAGATAAGGACAATACGAAGGAGGCGATAGGTTCTTGTAGATAAATCTATCTATAAATCACCTGTCCAAAAAAAAAAAAAAATCATTATGACTGTTACATTTGGATATCTATACATCAGCAATACATCAGCTCCAGTATCAGCAGGTGAGGGATTGGACTGTTTCACTCCTGTATGCTCTCATTACTCTCCGCTATCTTACGTTTCCTTATCTGGCTGTTTTCATCTTCATGTTTATGCATGCATCAGTAGTTTTCTGAGGGGTTGTTACCGCTCCTTCAAGATTTAATGTGGCTGGAAGCTGTCGAGTCCGATGTTTGGCTCGCGGAGGCAAACAGGAAGTGACACGTTTAACACCCGGTTCCTCCCTGACAAAGACAGAGTGGTACGTTCTCTGAGAGCACTCGTCTTAATTAAAACTGATATCATGCCCATGATCGGGAAGAATACAGAAAACCCTGGGAAATTCCAAATCCAGATTTCAATTACACATCATTTTGTTGTAATCATCCCAAACAGTGACATTTTTAATTAAATCCAAACATTAGTTTGTAGCAAAACACAATAACCTTTCTCGCTGATGTCTTCATTATATAAGTGAAACTGCAGCCTCTCATTATAGAGAACAGAAAATTCTCTGTCATCTGTCAAACTCCCACACTCTCTCTCTCTCTGCTCAGCTCATCACTTGTTTATTACATTCTTTTATAGATGTTTAAATTGCACTGGCTGTTTAATGTCCACAAATGCATCAGAACAAACTCTAATTTTACCCAGTGCCGTTTGTTTTTAGGTATTTATGTTAACAGGTCAAAACTATTCTATCATAAATCATCATTTCCCCACAAATGCTGCATCCTGGGAGCCAAAAGAATGATAAAGTGGAATCAATTTCATTCGCTGTACCACAATATTGGAGCTAATTCACATCTGCATGAAGATAATATGTAATACAGCAAAACATATAGCAAACAAGTAAAAGTAAAAATTTAAAAAACCAAATTAAGTTGCCAGGACCATCAGTTATCAAAATCTGTGGGTGCAGAGCCGATCAGCTTTTAGCCGGCTTCTGGAGTTGTTGTCAGAAATGCTGGACTTCAGTAGTTTTTCTCTATGACCCTTCAGGGAGAGTTAACAATGACCAGTGACATGGAGAACCTTCAGAATGCCATTTTCCTGGACATGGTGCCCGACAGCTGGACCAAGCGGGCGTATCCCTCCATGTCCGGTCTGGCACTATGGTTCACTGACCTCCTGGCCAGGATCAAGGAGCTGGAAGCCTGGTCCACAGACTTCAGCTTACCTTCAGTGGTGTGGCTCGCAGGCTTCTTCAACCCACAGTCCTTCCTCACCGCCATCATGCAGGCGATGGCTCGCAGGTAGTGTTGGGTTTCACTCAGGTAGATCCCATCAGAGAAACACTTGGTGTAACACAGTAAATGTGTGACAGGAATGAGTGGCCTCTGGACAGCATGGTGCTGCAGTGTGACGTCACCAAGAAAAACCGTGAGGACTTCAGTTCCCCGCCACGTGAAGGGGCGTACGTACACGGGCTGTACATGGAGGGTGCACGCTGGGACACACAGGTACGTTTGGTCATATGGTGCCTTCACACGGGACTCAAACCTGCGTGGGATGTTTTGAACACAACATAGTCAGCGTTCAAGTAGTAAAACTGTAAGATTACTGTTGCTAGGCAGCTTTAGCAGGGGATACTATTAGGATAATGGTAACTTTGTGCAAAACAGTTTGAAAACTTTTCCTCAGCTTTGCAATCCACCAAAAAATGTACTTAAATAAGCTCTGCCATTTAAAAAATGTCAACAAAAGCATCGCTGATTTTCTTGTTTTTAAGAACAAGAATCTTCCAATGGTTTAAGTGAATTTTGCTTGATTAGAATTCTTAAAACGAACTTGTAAATCTACAGCCATTTTCAGACTGTAATGTGCCTTAAAATAAGGAATAATAGGACAAAAACTAGTTGTACTTATCACAAGCAAAGAAATTCTGGCATGTAAGAAATTAAAAATAACTCTTCCTTTACTTGATTGAGATGATTTCAAGAACATAGAGGTTATAATTTCTTATAGTTGCACAAACACCAATCTGTCATAGTGAATTATACTTCTGTATTTAACAGAAAATGAATACACACCAGTATGCATGCATGCAAATTATTTTTTTTAGCTTTATACTGATAATTAAAGTTGAAAGTGAGGTGTAATTTCATTAAGACATTTTTTCCTTAATCCTTTATTAGATTATTTTTCTTGTGCAAACCTTACTTTGCCAAGACTATTTTTCTTTTTAGGCAAAAAATAAGAACAATTTGCCCAAAATGAGGCTCATATTTCTTTCTTAAAAGTCAATATTTGCTGTTTATAAACTCTGAGGTTCCATAACTTTCACATTTACGACATTGTGAATTAAACCCCAGGGGAGACATTCCAATGGACTCTTGTAAACACAAATAAATATGAGCCCATTTGAAGACATCAGTTCACTATTCACACAAACTCAGCTGAAAAGCTGCCCATTCATTCTCAGACATTATGTTGATTTTTTTTATTCATCTATACAATATACACAACAAAATAATGACGCACGATTCTAACTACAAAACAAAAAAATACAAAATATATCCACCATACAAAACAATGTCACAAGTTTATTAACTGTATTGTAGAACTGTAAGTTTAACTTTCTGAGCAAATGCTGATCTAATCATGTTACAATTGCTTTAAATCATATTTTAGCATTTAAGCTCAAAAGGTACAAATTGAAGCCTTGTGCAAAGCCGTCGTCCCCATTAACAACAATGGCGGACACGACTCTAAGGCAGAGACGGCCACCACTAAGTGTTAAAATGAACGTGCACCTGTTTAAGTGTCTCTCGGTGAACGTGTGAAAACAAACACCCTCTTCACTTCCACCCTCGCTCTGACGATGGATGCTAAGCTAACGTAGGTCAGCTAACCTCAGAGCGCTCCTTTAATTTTAGTTAAGTAAAGTAACTTGAGTATTTCTCCCCTGAGGGCCTTTCACATCGTTCTCTTTGTGCTTTAATTTCCTCTCCTCTGCATCCCCCGCCTGCGTTCAGCTCCCAGAGCATTAGTCAGATTCCCAGGACTCCATCTATCTACATACATACATACAGCCTCTGCATATACGCACCCAGCTTTTCAAGCAGCTTCCCTGTAGACTTCTTAATTAGGGAATGTGCAGCGTTTGCACTTGAACACTTAGAACACCCTTTAGAGGAGTGGTACCATTTTATTTCTTCATTAAAGTTGTAGACTCTTGCATATAGACGGTCGGACAAACAGGCTGGGCAGCTTCTACTCACAAACCCTCCTCTTCCTCCTCACTGCGTCCTTCTCTCAGCCCCAAGGCCAGTGCTGTGTGAGCAGAAGAGTAAACAGCACTTCATCTGGTCACAACAATAAAAGTCAAAGATTTATGAGGAAACCGCTCATCTGTATTAATGAACCTATTCATAATGGACTTCATAACATCAACTGTAAATGACAAACACCTTGTGTGAATGTATACAGTGGAAATGACTGTGAGTTAATGTGACAAACACCACTTCATAGTGCAGAATAGTTTACAAATACTTGTTGAGATTAAAAGACAAAAAAGGGCTGTACTCAAGCAACTTCTGTTACTATTATTATAATAATGTAATAATGATGATACATTTGATACATTGTTTTGTAAAAGCCTCAAACGCACATTTGTAAAATACAAAATGATGCATGAAACACAAATGGCCGACTCCTTGCCATGTTGAAAAATTCCCAAAAAGTTCCTGAAGGAATATTAGAGTGAGGGAATTGAACTCACCGACTTTTGTCCCGATCCAACGATTTTGTAAAAGTTTTGTAAAAGCCTCAAACGCACATTTGTAAAATACAAAATGGTGCATGAAACACAAATGGCCGACTCCTTGCCATGTTGAAAAATTTCTGAAGAAATATTAGAGTGAGGGAATTGAACTCACCGACTTTTGTCCCGATCCACTGATACCGTTGAAACATTGACCCTACTTTTGGGGGCGCTATAGAGCTACACACATAGTCCAAGCACTATGATTGTGATATTTTCACTTTTTTTCACTCACCTCTATGACCTCAATGTCAGTTTTCCAGAGGTTTTTATGCACGTTAAGCCACTCAAAAATGCGAGCAACAACAGAGAAAAATAACAATAACAGGTTCCTCACACCTCATAATAATAATCATCATAATAATAAGTAAGTAAATGTTATTCATAAGCACCTTTCAAGACATGGAAACTTCACAGAATGAGCATTGAAAACAGGTCATGGATGAAATGAATGATTATAACAGAAAGTAAAAGTTAGAAGAACAGTAAAATTATAACAAATATACAGGTTATCACAATGACACCATTGCGTTTAACAAATAGTAGCTGTTCCCTAGCATAATGGCTAACAAAGATCCCATTAAATGTAACTAAATGATTCTGATTGTTCTACATTTTAGAAGAAGCTGTTGTGGCTTCTGGCGCACATTGGGTGGCGCTAGACAGAGCTCACTCCTTACCCATGTTATGTTAGTACATAACTGAAGGTTAGTACATAACTGAAGGATAAATAGAAGACGTTTGTGGCAGATGTGGCGAAACGCACCGCAAACAAGAAGCTTTAACAAATATACACCTGAAGCAAAGAAGCTAAGCAGAGTTAGCAATTCGCGGAAGAGACAAAGCAGCTACACACAGCGACTTCCTGTTGTTTGGAGGCGTAGTTTGAAGCCAAGGTGTGGAATGTATCATTTTACCAAAGTGTAGCCTGCAGTCGCTAGCTTTTCCACTCTTACTGATCTGAGCTTTAGCATTCATTGTGTTTAGTCAAGCATCAGATTTTTTTCTTTTTTCCTCCCACAAAAGAATGTTATGTGAGTCTGGCTAAAGTTTTCGTTGCACCACAAACTAATTTATAACTTCCCTCAGCTCAGTGAAAGCTTTGTGTCTGCTTGACTAACTTCTCCTCCTCATCCTCCCTGCGCTCCGTCTCTGTCTCTCCGACTTTCCCTTTCACGTCTCTCTCTTCCAGTCTGGCTTAATTGTGGACGCGCGTCTGAAGGAGCTCACCCCGGCCATGCCGGTCATCTTCATCAGGGCCGTCCCGGTGGACAAGAGGGAGAGCAGGAACACGTACCCGTGTCCCGTCTACAAAACCCGTCAGAGGGGACCCACGTACGTGTGGACCTTCAACCTGAAGACCAAAGACAACCCGTCCAAGTGGACCTTAGCTGGAGTGGCCTTACTCCTGCAGGTCTAGATTTAATTTATTCAATGTGAACATGTTAATGGTGGCAACAGGGTCAAATATTTGGGCCAAATATTTTAAAGCCAGCAAATGTAAGTTTTGAAAGAGGTGACAGTCGACCTTGTTATAGATTAAATATTGATATTTTTGTTATAAAAACTTTTTTTAAATTCAACATGGTGTTTGAGTTATTACTTCTTTGCCATTTGAGACTTCCACACTGTAAAAACAGCCTAAAAAAAGACACTTAACGAAAGGCTAACCTTATAAGATTTATACCTATGTAAGTCTGCAATATATTAATTATATGTTCACTGGTTTATCTCAGCATAAGACCCACCTGGAAAGTTAAGTTTGTAATCTGATTAATTTCCTGCACCAAAGTCTATAGAAAAAATGAGTGATTTTAGCTTCTGGAGACACTGGGGCTGCTGGTCTACTGCTGCCTTGTTTAGTACATTTTTGCCACTTAAGTAATTCTGAATTAAGCATTTTAAAACACCAAAGTCATAAAATAACAACTTGAACATGTTAATAGAGGCAGAAGTTGATCAGCAACTTCTGTGTGCTGCAATGTTAAAATTGCTGATTTTCTCTATGGAATTTGGTGCAGGGAGTGTCAAGCTGAGGTGTCCAGCTGAGAAGAGCTTTCTACCGTTGTGATTAAGTGCCAAACATAATCTTAAGAACTCATAGACTGAAGTAGGAGTTGCTTTTATTAAGTGAGCCTCTTGTTAAGTGTCCGAATTATCACTTTAAAGGGAGTTTTTTTTTTTTTTGGCTCATTGGACGACATTGTGAGTGGCTGTTGCTAAGTTATAAAAATGCTAATTTTCTGTAAGTGTTTGTGGTCTTATGTATGTGTGAGTCACTTTATGAGGAGGTGTTATAAATCTGTAGCTGGTTGTGGAATAACACAGGGTGATTTCACACATTTCACTGACTCCAAATCTGCAAAAAGAAAAAAACTACCTACACTATGTGACTATTATCTAATCCCATAATCACGTCGTAACTGATCATAAACTGCATCTACCTTTTATGAGCGTGCAAGTCGTTTAAGATATTTTTTTTTTTTTACTTTTTCTTCCAGAGTAAAGATGTTTTATCGCGTCTTCCCAGATTGTGCACGTGTTTTATTTCCTCATACTTTACAATATGTCTCATTTTAGTGCCAATATGCAGTCATTCCCCTATCTCCTGTTACCAGTCACCCAGTCCTGCCTCCTCTTTTCCAAGTCTTTACACCAACTCCCCTCCTCCTCCTTCCACTTCACTCCTTTCTACTTCCCTTCTCCTCATTTGAGATTAAAGGAACCATCCAGAAGCAGAAAGTGCAGAGTCTCATATATATATATATATATATATACATCAACTTATACAGAACAAGCCACTTTTAAAAGATTCTCCGTTTCCCTCCTCCGTCCTTTCTTCCTCTCTTTGCTGTGTCAGCCCAGGTTTCCCCAGCGTCTCATTTCCGTGGTTATTTGTGAGTCTTAACAAAGCGCCCAGAGACAGAGAGGCGTGAAGATGACGAGGAGGGGAAGAAGGAACGAAGCAGTTTCCTAGATTACACCAACCAAATGTAGACCAAAATGATATACCTAAATCCAGACAATACTTTTTTTTTTTTGTCCATATCGCTCAATAATTGCATGATAATTATCATCATAATGTAGATTAAGTAATCTGAGAGAAAACTAGACTTCTGCACCACCGTTTGGCTCTTTGGAAATCTGGCCTGTGATTGACTTTGACTTTGTAACCTGCTCACTCTCCCACACCAAACTCCATTGTGAAAATAAGTGATTTTAGCTCACAGGGACACAGGAGCTGCTGGTGTCCTGCTGCCTCGTGTGGCCAGTTTGTGTCACTGAGGTGAATCTGAATGAAGGATTTCAAACATCGAAGTCACAAAATAACATGTTTGAACGCACGGAGGGAGGCAGCAGTGGATCAACAACTTCTGTGTGCTGTGATGTTAAATCATTGATTTTCTGTATTGGATTTGGTGCAGGGAGAGTGACCCTTTTACAAACTTCAATTTTCGGACCTAAAAGTTTGTCTAAAGGTGAAATGAACACGTATTATTGGTTATGTTCACAGTGTCCACCAGTCCTCCTTAAAATCCCCTCACATTCTTTCCGGGCTGGCAAATGTGCTGCGATTTTTCACGACAAAACATAAACAAAATGTGCCGATGAAAACTTGTTGTAATGTTATTCTCAGCCTGTGATTCTATTCTCTGCTCTGAACCCGGCGGCAGATTAGCTGCTCACAATCCCGCCATAATCTGGGAACAATACCGTTGCGTTCCATGAACCGCCGGGCCCCTCGTGTCGCGGCGCGGCCTGCAACGCTCCGACGCGACGGCGAGAGATGAGGAGAGTCTTTTTTTGGCTCGAGCAGGACACTGCGGCGATTAACTCTGACTGAGCAGATGAGTCGTTAATTAAATGTTTATCTGAATCTGGCATCTGTGCTGAAAAACAAATGTGTGTGAGCTGCAATCTGTGGATTATCACGAAGAAGTGGTGCTGCAGATGAAGAGAGAGAGAGAGTCACAGCACCAGCACCCACTGTGTCCATGTTAGGAGCCGACTGTGACTCATTATGGCAGCGATTATCTCCATCCACACTCAAGCTGCCGCTGGTGTGTTTAATAAGTAAAGAAGCAGTTATCGTTTTTCATCTTCCAACACTTAAACTCGGCAGTTAAGGCCAGTCTTTACTCTCATTTGACTTACATTTGGGAAGATTATGTTCTTCATATGTTCATCTTTCTTACTCGATCCAAAGGAAACTGTCATCAGGAGACAAAACGGAGTTATTATTCGCTGATCAGGTGAAAATAAAAGTGAGGATTATGAATTATATTGTAGAGGTTTTATGGCAGTTGGATGAATTTCACCTGAGACCCGACTGTGAGGCTTTGAATAAAACTTTTATCGGAACTTTAGGCTCAGGCCTTATGCTGTCAACATTCTGTCATCATCTTTTCTGGTATGTGGAGGCCACCGTAGTTCCCCAACGTGGAAAAAGGACGCAGTCACCGTACCTGTGGGCAGGACCTTTTCTGAAAGTATACATCTGATCTGAGCTGCTGGACTGATGTCAATCAACCCATCAAACACAAGGGGATGAAAAGTTAAACTTAGTTGAAAAGTATACAGACTTTTTTAAGGAAGATATTTGAGGTTTTAAGCAAAAATTTATGAAAACTACAACAAAGAATGTGGAAACTTCTTATAACTGGGTAAAAGTAGCTGAACGTCAGAGTGTTTTTTCCCCCATTTTAGTGGTTTTCTTAAGGCTACACAGCTGTTCAGTCCCAATCCCTTGAGTTCACTTCTCATTGTTCATGTGGAAATGCTCTTACTTTCACTATTAAACATAGTCCTGAGTTCTACTGTTGTTTTTCTACGATTTCATTTCACCAAACGTTTAAGTGATCACCATTTCTTCTGACCATATTTCTTCCTCAAAGATGACGGTTCTCCACTATCCTTCCAGTTTTTAATAATGCGTTGGACACTTCTTAACCCAATTTTAGTGGTTTCTTCAATCTCTTTAGATGTTTTCTTTGCTTGATGCCAGTGATTTGACCCTTCTAAAACAGACTATCATCTTTTCCACGACCACAGGACGTGTCTTTCCACATGGTTGTTAAAGAAATGAGAAGCTACTCATTACATCAGATTGGGTTAACCCTCTTGTTACCATTCCGTCACCGCCGACCGGATTCAGGATGCATACTTCTCATTACCATAACATTACCATTACCATAACAAAAAATCTAGGCAGCTTAATTATAATTGTGGTCATAAGAGGGTTAGATAACTTGCAGTAATTATCCAATAGGATTTGGTATTAAAACATGTGGTTTTAAAGTGAAATAAGCTACAACAGTGAATTGAGAACATGTTGCCTTGATACACTTGTCTGATCAGTCGTCACATAACCAACACTGTTGGTGTTAAATTATCGAGACACAGTAAAACAGTTTTACTGCAAGACATGAGGAACAAAGTGGAAAGAGGAGGATGAAGTCAGAGAAATGTTGACATTGTGGTTTGAATGTAATGATGGTGAATTTCACATCACAGTCTTGTGTCACAGTCGATGTGTTCTTATGACCCGCTGCCATATAAAAAAGTAAGAACTACATCAATCTTCCTTTTTGTCTCTGGGTGCAACAAATGCTTCTCCGTTTGAAGAGATTATTTAAGACAGATTTTACTTTTCACTTTTCAGGAAGATAAAATCCTCCGTCGACCACATTTACTGAGCGTCACCGGGAGAGTTTCTCTTAAATCCAAGGACGACTGCAGCTGGAACATGAGGAAAAAGAAAACTAACTGGATTCTGTTTATATAAACGGGACAGAAACAGGTTGGAGATGTGATTAAAATGGTCTCCGTCGGTTTCGTCCTCAGATTTGACCCATCTTGTCCCTCATGCTTCAGCTGCTCCCTCATCCACACATCTGTTCTTTGATTGCAGACTCATATTTTCATTTAAATGCTGATGTGCAATTGGAAAAGCCATCCTTCCTCCCTTTCCTTCCTTCCCTTCTTTATTTCCTTGTTTGTTGGTGAAGGAGTGTGATATCAGACACTTGTTTGCTGTGAGAATCTTCCTTCACACCCACAGACTTTCATGAATTTAAAGCAGATCTGGATAAATTGCACTGACCGTCGCTAAAGTCGAACGTAATCATTCAGATGCCAAAGTGATGTTTAGCGTTAGCGTCGCACCCGCGGATGAAACTGTGGGTTAAAGGTGACACACCGTCAGATCAAGAGTCGAAGCAGCCGAGGCCGAAATATCTGTTAAGTTTGTCAGACTTTGTCCACAACAGCAGTCGTGATCTTTGTCCAGAAGAAATGTGCATCATGTGACCTTTCAGGTTCACCGAGCTACTTAGTGCTGCTGTAAACAGGAAGTTGTGTCAGTCCTTTATTTATTTATTTATTTATTTATTTATTATGTCCTAAAAATGACAACCAAGTTTGGGGAAAAGTCAGATTTTAAACTGACAATGAGGTTGAAAGTGAAACTGTGAGACTTTCAGCTTTAATTTGAGGGTATTTACATTCAAATCAGGTGAACGGTGTAGAAATTACAACAGTTTGTACATGTGCCTCCCACTTTTTAAGGAACCAAAAGTTTTATTTTATTTTATTTATTATTCATTTTATTTCAGATATATTGTGGTGGTGTATAGAGCCAAAAAGATTAGAAATGTCCCAATATTTATGGACTTGACTGTATGTTACTGTTGTATATGTATATCTTAATTTGTGTCTGTCCAGACTAGAAAACTCAACCCCAGAGTTTTCAAATGGATACAGCAAATTCTTTGTTTTCAAGAACAAAATTCAGATTCATCCCAAAACTGTAAATTTTTCCATTATTTCTTCTTCATCCGTCCACTCTTTGAGGTAAATCAGTGTATAAAACGAGGAGTTTGTTGGGAAAACTGGTCTCATTTAAAGGTGAAATATGTAAGAAAATAACCATAATGTGTCACAGATCAGATTGAAATCCTGGCTTCAATTCAAGCATTAAACAATTTCGTTCATTGGCAAAATCGGCTCCAAATTGGCATTTAAATTGGCTGCCCTCCTGTTGGGTTTAGATCATACGTAGGTCCTCATTTACTTTTTCAACCTTCCCTAACTCTAAAGTTTTTGCGTCTGTTGTTAGCCCCTCCCACTTCCATTTTCTGACGTCCATTCACCAAACTACTTTCAGACATAAATTTTCACCAGCTCTGACGCGTTTGGAAAATTTAATGAGTTTTTGAGCATGTTTAGGCCCTCAAAAATGTGATGGAAGACGGAACAGAATAATAATAAGAATAAGAATAAACAGTTCCAATAGGGTCGTACGCACCTTGTGCGCTCCGACCCTGTTTATAAATAAATAAAACACACATGCATCACATTTCAATGAACACGTGAAGAAACACACAACACAGTCGTCTCCAGAGCGACGCTCATGAATGTTTTAGAAAAATATGGATGGTTTATTTGACCCTACATTGACAAGAATTATAATTTCCATCTCCATGATCTTCGACTGGTGTGAGGTCAATGGAACACAGTCTACATCCAAATATGAACAGTGGTATATTTTCTGTTTTCAACAACACATTCATTCACGTTTTCCTTCTACAAACATTTTTTTATTTTTATTTTTTGCAAAGACACACACAGTTATAGTATTAATTTATCCTGTCAAATACTTGGTTAAGTTGGTTTTTCTATGCTGAACTCACGAAACAGTGATGATTTATAGTTGTTTTTTTCCTTTCTTTTTTTTTTAAATATCTTTTTTTTAAAAGAATCTATTGAAAACAGACAGGTCTAATACAAAGTCTATCCAGTACAGACTTGTCCAGAGTAACTGCTTCTAAAATAGCTTATTTACAATCGTCTACTGGAAGCAAAACAAAACCCCGCCATTGCTTTAAGAACAAAACAAGCTAGCTGTCACTATTCAAACTCAGAGACAAAATAAACAGAACAGAACAGAATATATATATATATTTTTATTGATTGTGCTTTGTAACCCACAAAACGTCTTTAGAAATGGAAAAATCCGTCAGAAGCACCAAACACAAGTGCTGACAACATCCATTTCACTTCCTCTCATGGAGATTCTCTACAGCTATGATTCGGGCAGGGCGTAGCAAATGGTTGGTTGGTTGTTAAATTAAGTTATTTATATATTTATAAAGTTAGTACAGGCCCATCCTAGTTTGTCACCTGTGGGTGGCACTGTTTTAGCGCAACAGAAGTCACAGTCTTTTTATGTTTTAACCATGCAAAGCCCTTGGAGATTTGCCCGAAAAAGTCACATAAAAAAAGGATTAGTTGGACCAAAAACAGGTGGTGTAGGCTTAATCTGATGTTTTTTTCTGTTTTTATACAAAAACAAACAAAGAATATGCCACTCTAATCTCATCAGTGTCGTCTGGACGGTGGATTAAACCTTTCTCCAGTGTTCATTATTTCATCGTTGACTGTCTGATGTGATCTGTGTCGTTTGATGATGACACTTAACATTGACAAAAATGTAGACAAATCATCACTACATTGTATTTTAAAAACCATGAAACAAGATAGTGTACCATCTAGAGGCCAAAATGTGAAAATGCAGGAGACAAAGAAAGCTTGGGCTCTGTGAGCAGATGTGTGTAAAGGATTATTTCCCTTTGTCTAATGAACATAAAACAGTCTTGCCCCATTCATTTGCTATGGTGGACATGTTTGTCACATTAGACCGAACTCTGAAACACTGGAGGAAGGTTTATCGTAGGCAAGTTAGCTGGATAATCGCAGTCATCTAGGGCTGTCACTTTTGGTCCGAAAATCCCTACATCCGTTCAAACTTGGAAGAGAAAGTTCAAACTAAAAAATAAATTTATAAACCCAAATATGTTTTAAAAATTACAGCCTAGAAGCACATGAGACCATCTGAAGTAATTACTGTGTCATCCAGCAGAGGGCCCTGTGAGCTAAGCTCGGCATTTTGGATGACCTCTTGGCAAATCAGAAAAATAAAACAGTCATTTTTGGGTTCTGCACTAAAGATGGCAAAGTAATGAACAAATCTACTGTTAGCTTAGCTGTTAGCTCCACTTATATTCATTTTGGATGTTGTCTCCGCCCATTAGAAAATAAGACTAAGTTATGTTTAGTTGATGTAGCGTGAAAATGGAGGACACAAGCTAAACCGTCCGACACCAAAGCATCAAAAAAGGAAAAAAAAAAAAAAAACAATCTACGGACTCTACTGTTAGCTTAGCTGTTAGCTCCACCCGAATGAGGCAGTGGAGTAGGCATTGCAGAGGAGCAGCACAACAAGAAATAATAATGTTGTGCCGTTAACATTTGAGCAGGAATAATGTGTCATTTAATGTTGGTTCAAACTTGGGAGGAAAGTTTCCAACTTGAACCTTAAAAAAACATTTCAGTTCAAAATATACAGCCTAGAACGTCTCATGTAATTATAGCAGAGCTCATGTTAGTCTAAGATCCACTTTAAATGTCTTTTTTTGGCCCATCTGATTAATAAGACAGTGACGTTTTCTTGTTTTAGCGTAAAAATGGCAAATTAACCAAAAAAATCTGTGGACTTGACTTTTAGCTTAGCTCTTGGCTCCACCCGAGTGAAGTGACAGAGAGAACATCACAGATAATCAGAGCAACAGATGAAGGATCAACCTCATGTGACCAATGGTAAGAGTAACAGGAAGTAATGTCACGTTTGTGTGTACATGGGCAGGAAATGGATTATGGAATATTTGTCCAAATGTGAGTTTAGGAAAAAGTGACAGCCCTATATTATTCTCACCCCTCTTGGTCTTGAGCTCTAGCTGGGCAGGTGTATGCAGAGTACAGTGACGATTGTTTTTCCGGTCTCTCACAGTCAGTCAAGTAGATGCTCATGATCCTGGAACCTCTGACTTTGCAGGAACTTTTCAGTCAAAAGAATGTGAAACCACCACCGTCCCACTCTGCTGTAAGAACGCCACTGTAATCCACGTGGCTCCCCGACACAGAGCAGCACTACTTCCTGTCCGGTGTGGCAGCGTTGAGTCCGGCTGCCGTTACACAGTCACCTCAGTCTTGCTGCCTGTGCGGTAGTGCTGTGGCTGCTGCTGCTGCTGCTGCTGCTGCTGCTGCTGCTGGTGGTGCTGTGGGATGTAGTGGAGCTGTTCCACAGTGTGGGTCCGTCTGGAGGCAAACGCCTGCCTCTTATTTGCTGTGTGGTTCATAGCTAAAGTGTTAGAGTGGGCGGCGCCACCCACTCCCTGTGCCCCGCTGCCTCCGCCTCCACCTCCACCACCACCATTGTTAGAGGCACTGGGATGGGAGTGCATTTTGGTCATCTTGTAACGATCCATAACAGGCGTGGTGGGTATGAACACGTCTGTGTGCGAGATGGCGCGGGACATTGACTTGTCGCTTCCCCGAAACCCTCCAGAGATACTGCTGACCATACCGCGCTTCAGAGACATCATGAACTTGTCAGGTGAGAGCAAGGGATCCTGGGAAAGGAGGCGATCTTGTGAGTACAGGCGATCTTGAGTGTAGAGGCGATCTTGAGAGTAATGGCGGTCTTTGGGGTAGAGGTGATCCTGCGACAGGAGTCGGTCCTTTGAGTACATGCGGTCCTTGGTGTATAAGCGGTCTTGGGAGGTGTGGCGGTCCTGTGGGAGGAGCCGCTCCTGGGATCGCAGGCGCTCCGCCGACAGGAGCTGTTCGTCGGAGAGGATCCTGCCTCCGTATGGGGACATACCGTTCGAGGACATGCTGTAGTCCTGTTGCGGGGCTGTCTGCGGAGACAGGACGCGGTCCTGGGACATGGCCCGCTGAACGCGGCGGGGCCTCTGCCTCTGCTGAGACTGCTGCTGTGAAGACTGCGATGGGGGAGGGGCCTGCGGAGGCTGGCTCTGGAGCTGCTGCTGCTGTTCCCGGTGCTGTTGAGCAGAAGATGAATGAGGTGAGTTTATTCTCAAGCTGAGGAGTAAAACGCTCGGCCGCCCACCGCTGCAGAACCAAGAGGGAGAACAGCTACAGCCTGAAACAAGTTAAAATACGGAGGCTCGGAAGTTGCACTAAAAGTTTGCCTCGTAAGCTGTTTTCAGACATGAAGTCCAGAGAACGTCCAGACTAGACATGGGCCGATTATTGTCCATCCATCGTCTACTGCTTTATCCTCCACAGGAGGGTCACTGGGGTCTATCCCAGCTGACATAGGGCAAAGGACGGGGTCACACCCTGGACAGGTCCATCGCAGGGACAACATATATATATTTAAACATAATTTAGAGTTGCCTTTGCAGCAAGAGGTCCCGGGTTCACAACCCAGTTGGAACAAGGGGTCTTCTGCAAGGAGTTTGCATGTTCTCCCCGTGGTGCGTGGGTTCTCACCGGGTACTCCGGCTTCCTCCCACAGTCCAAAAACATGCAGATTTGGGGACTAGGTTAATTGGACACTCTAAATTGCCCATAGGTATGAATGTGAGAGTGAATGGTTGTGTGTCTCTATGTGGCCCTGTGATGGACTGGCGACCTGTCCGGGGTGTACCCTGCCTCTCGCCCTGTGTTAGCTGGAGATAGGCACCAGCGCCCCCCGCGACCCTTAGTGGATAGAGCGGTAGAAAATGAGTGAGAGAGTAATTTAGAGTTTTCAATTAACCTGTGCATGTTATTGGACATTTGGGAGGAAACTGCAGAACCTGAAGAAAACCCACATCCATAAAAGGCTTGGATTGGGACACGAACCAGCAACCTTCTTGTGTGAGGCAACAGTACAAGCCACCTGTGACACTGTGTGGCCACAGCAATTATTGCGACACATGTTATTGTGTTACTTTTAAAAATATTAGCTTTTTTAGATTCTTAGAGTGTAAATGGGTGGAGCCTTCTTCCCAAAAGCTATTAGTTCACACCAGTAGTTGTGTGACTGTTGTTTTACAGCTGAAATTAAAATAGCAGAAAACAGGAATTTGTGTAATTATATTATGGTAGTGTTTATACCACAGTAAAGTAATGTTAAATATATAATAAAAGAAACAATAATTACAGTAGGCTTCAATTCTCTGACAATATCAATTTCAAGCTTCATTTTTATCTTACAATGTCCTCAGTTTTTAATTTTTTTACTTTAATGTTGAAAAAACAATTGCAACGTTACCAAAAATACAACAAAATGTTGCAATATTAACAAACAGTATTTGCCAAATGTTCTACTGCAAAACATGTTATTAAGGATGTTTGGTGTGAACATTTCAAAAGTTAAAACCAGAATCTTTTTCGTCTTAATCTGAAATTGTTATAAATTGTGAATGTCGTTGAATGACTGGGAAGATACAGGCTCCCCCTTGTGGCAATATACTAAATAAAATAAATCACAAAGGCTGTTTGATGGTGAACATTTTCAATCACGCAATGTTTATCACAGTTTTAATTAATTGGAAATAACCTCGATCAGTTTATCGTAATGTGCTCCATCTCTAGTCTGGATCTACTTCTGTGGATAATTGCGTTCTCAGTGACAGGACGTTCCTTCAGGACGTTGTCAAGAACACGTCCATACTTGAGTGCATGTCTGAAAGCAGCTACAGATGCAGTAAATCAATACAAGGTGACCTTATTTGGACGTCGGGACACTTGTGTACCCACCTGGTCTTGACTAATTTTGAGGACGTGCAGGGGAAGAGTTCCTCTTGCCGCGAGGTCGGGCAGGTGTCGCTTCCTCGTGTAGTAGTCGTCAACGTCTTTATCTGCTGCAGAGGAGAGGAGAATAAAAGGAAAAGAGAAGGAAGACGTGAGGAAGAGGAAACACGGTCAGGAGAGAGTGGGAGTGCAGACGGACAGTGCTGCTGCCAGACCCGTCTGTGTTTCACCTTTCCAAGCTCGTGGAGGGGAATAGAAAACAGAGTGACACAGGATCGCGGTCGGACCAGATTACATGCTCGGCACACAACATCCACACATCCACCACTCATCTGGGATTCCACAGGCAGTGCCGGCTGTGGGGGCAAACTTTTTCAAAGGTCATACGTGGAACACGGGTACAGGTGTGAAGGGGAAGCACGCAAGGCACGTCGTGCCGCACACGCATGCTGCAAAGCTAATTGCATTAGTGCACAAACACGTTACGGTGAGGATTTACAGGTGTTTTTTAGCGCCCTTGACTGGACGTTCTGCGGTGACTTGTGTGTACAAACAGCAACTGTATGTCATGCATCCGGAAGCAGGTCAGAGAGAGACGAGGACACATTGGCAAGAGGACAGTGTAGCATCGACTTCATGCCACACAACGTAGACTCATGCACGAAGACTTGTTTTTGTGTTCACAACCACATACGGTTCAGTAACTCACAGACATGGAATGCAGAAGAATGAAGACATATACATATATGGACAAAGGTATTTGTCCAAACCTGTTATTGAATTCACGTGTTTGAATCAGGCTTTGGTCTCGGCCCGTTATGTCCAGTGAAGGACAATCATAAAGCTTCATCATACCAAGACATTTTGGACAATACTTTGCTTCCAACTTTGTGGCAACAGTTTGAGAAAGGTCCTTGTCCCAGTGGACAATGTAAGGACTAAAGTATTGGGACACCTGACCATTAAAGCAACACGGACTGGAATGACATATTCAAATACATACTGTATACAGGACTTTAATGTAGCTTCACTCAGCTTCCACTCTTCTAAGAAGATTTTCCTCAAGATTTGGAACTGTTTCTACGGGAATTTGTGCCCATTCATTCTGTAGAGCACTGATTAGGTCAGACACTGGTGTTGGACAAGAAGGTCTGGCTTACATTCTCCGTTCCAGTTCATCCCAAAGGTGCTGGACGGGGTTGAGGTCAGGGCCAATCAAGTTCTTCCACACTAAACTCAAAGTCAAACCATGTCTTTCTAGTCCTTTCAAATTTGGAATCGTAGCGTTGTCATAGCATTGAAGCATTGTGACCGCCCTTCACTGGAAATAAGAAGCCAAGACAACGAGATTCTTTATTCTTTGTCAACACCATCAGACTAGTTAGAAATAAACAGTCACTTCTTTTAGAAAGAGGGAATCAATTATGGCGAGCGGACCTAACCACCTTATTAAGATTTCGGAGGTGAGTCTGAGTCCAGGCCTGTCTTTTTCAATAATGGCTACAGATTACACTCTGCCAAAATCCTCTTCAGCGGCGGCTCTCTGCATTCATTATAAGAGATAATAAAAACAAGATGTTCCTTTCTCGAGCATAATAGTCTTCAAGATCTGGGCAGGCCATTGAAAAACTCATCAACCACATTAGCATAGAGTGAATGAGTAAGTCTTCATGTGCGCTGTCCTGACCCGCAGTTGGCTAAACACTTTTTTGCCTCATTTTGATACTAATTTGCATTAATAAGCAGTTGCATTCTTCCCTTTTATTATGCCGACAATGAAAATGCTGCTCTCTGTCTTTCCTTCCAGCACAATCCAACATGATCTATCAGCGAGCAGACACTGGCTGAGGGAAGACGACTAGAAGACGAAGACGACACCGGAGCCTCTCGGCTGTTTGCTGCAACAAAATAATGTGCTTTGGAAGCAGAAAGAAAAGTTGTGTAAGGCTGAAGGACGCTGCCAGCGGGTGTTTCTCAATTCAACGCTGTGCCTCTTCTGAAAAGCTGTTATCTTTTAAAATTGAATTAATTTGCTTTTGTTTTTATGCCTATCTATTATTATGTTAATTTCCTGAAGTATTCCTTAAGTGAAATTATGGTTCTTTTTTCCTTCAAACTCAGAACAAATAAAGACCAGCGTGTCCCTGCAAACCTGCTCTGCCTCCAGAGTGTGAACCAGGGTGGAAACAAGGCCCTGACGGGGTGAGTCCCTACAACGTCTTCCTTCACTTTGACTGTGAGCCAGCAGTGATGTGGGGCAGTCGTGATGAAATTACACAGAGGACTAAAGGAATGTTTGCATTCCCCTTAGAGAACATCATGGGATGAGACCTCATTATGCTGCAGAACTGAATCGATTCTGAGCTGGACCGAGTACAAGAAGCCGTGTAATGTACTTAAACGCTCCAAGAGCAACAGTGGCTGGTGAGGAGGTGAGAGGGTGAGGGTGAGGGGGTGAGGGAATATCAGTGACTCAGAGTTTCTTGTGAAGATTCAACCGATATTATGAGGAATCAGAAATGGTGTTCTAATTCAGAGTCCTCCCCATCCACATGACGTTTACCCAACTGTGGAAGTAAGTCTGCGTGATATTGGACATCCCAGTATTGTGTCTAACACCATGGTTCTCAAACTATGGTTCCTCTGGTGGTACTTGGAGGAAAATCAGAAACACTGTTCTACTCCATAAACCAGGGAATGTGATGGAAGTAGAGCTGAGGAATTTTGACCAGAGTATGTAAAAAAATTAAACATAAGAGAGAAAAATTATTATAAATGAAATAAAAATTAATTAGAGTCACCTTTATCTCTTGCTTCGTCTTATTCTAATCTCACTATACCAGTGTCAGAAGTGTATGTGAGGAAGAGGAGGATGATGACAGAGCATCTTACTTGGAATAAATCTGCCTGCTGCATTGACACCAGTGTATTTTAACGTTGGTCATAATGGTGTTTCTTTGAGAGCACAATATTTTCTCCAGTTGTACTTGTGAACCACTGGTCTATCATGTCTTAGTTGTGGTTTATTTTGCAGTAATCCTGCTAGAATGATTAGGGTAAAGGGGAGTGAATCGTCGGCATAGAATTGAGCAATAATAAGTAAAGAAGAGGCTGGAAAATTAGTGTAAACCATATTTTTTTTGAAGTTAGTGTGTTGAACTAAATACACTTCATTATCTCATTATGACATCAACATGATGTCAGTTAAAAAATGGATGAAAATACATGTTCACTGTCATCCAATGGCTGTCACTGATCTAACAGGCTTCAACTTGTCCAGTTGCTGTGAGGCGTATTGTTTAAATTAAGCAGCAAAAAAAGTTGAGGGGTAACATCTTTGAATTAAGTGACCTTTGCTAATGTGGCAAACATTTAAAACTGACACTACAATATTATTATTATACAATATATATGCCTCAGTTATTAATTTGTAATTTAAAACATTTATAGGAATTTTCATCAGATTATTTAAAAAGATCTTTTTCCAAAGAATTATTGCTTCTAAAATGATTGGTGTGATGTAAAGAGAAGTGTATCGTCTGCATAGAGGAGAACAGTGATTATGAGAAATATGGAAAATCTGAATATGTCATCCTTTCTTCAACCTTGACGGGATTTTTTTCTTCCATCTACTAGCGTTAACAAACATGTTAGGCAAACAAATTTTTTGCCTTTTTGCCCAATTTTCTGACATCTACTGCTGATGTTTGCTCAGTAAGCCCAGGAGAAACATTTTAAATATCCCACAAAACTTTAACCAATCAGGAGCCGGAACTCCACAAAGAGGTTTGTGTGTTTCAGAATAAATGCGACAAAACCGCGTTCATGGGGTGACGTAGCGAGGATGGAGGGGAATGCTAACAGCAGCAGTGGACTTGAAGTTGGCCGTTAGTTCAAACCTTAAAAGAAACATGAATTATTCTTTCACATTTTATATTTTGTCCTACATGTTGACCTTGTTTTGACAAAGCTTCAGTGATATATATTGTGCAGTGGCATGAGTCCCAGTCAGGAGCTACCTTTAATGCAGTATTGCTTTTTTTAAAAAAACCATGCAGGGCATCAGTGCATGGAGCCTACTCTTGCATTAGTGCAGTGAACTTTGACCTACTGAGTTTCTTCAGGGATGAGAATCGGCTGAGGTCGGCCGTGACGGCCGCCTCGTAGGAGGGCGGCAGGTGCGACAGGCTCTGGAAGGAGCGTGAGAAAGACAGGTCGTAGGGCTCCGTCTGTGAAGTCAGGATGCCGCTTATCCGATTGTTTTCTGGAGACACATACATACATATACAGACACAGAAAGAGGAGGGAAAAGAAAGGAAAAGAAATGGGCAGGTTGGCTTCTCCTGTGCCACCCCAACCCTCCACCCTCCCCATGTCCCCCGTCCCCCGTCCCCCTTCACAGAGACGACACCGTCATGGACGACCACCTGCTGAGGTAGAGAAGGTCTGCAGGCTGGAGTTTCAGTTGTACAAATGTTTCCTGAAGGCAGACGTGACTCTAAAGCAACAACGAAATAAACTCATCTGTATAAAATCTGAATCAATGAATGGATTCATTAAAAATCACCCTGTGGCAAAATTCATCTGAGCAGAGAGAAATGTAAATAATTGGTTGCAGTTTCTGGGGCTGTAGCCGCTGAGGACATGTCTTGGGTAATGTCTCTGGGACTTTGGGGAGAGTGTTGCATTGACCTACGCAGTCATTTACAATGGTGAAAATAAACATGAACATGAGTTTCTATAATTACTGCTCTGGTTATGATCGTTTACGTTGATGCTCCTGTAGATTTTTTTCATCGTCATGAACGGATACAAGAATAGTGAAAGAACTGGAACTCTACCCAAAATGGACATGGCTTTAAAAGTCCAGTACAAAGTATTAAAACTTTATTGGCCAAGAACGTCATTCAAAAATAAAGGTGTAAAGCAGAGGCGCACGGCCAATCAATTCCTGCGGCCTGCCATGTTATTTTACAAACATAAATATGTTTTTATTGTGAGCTATTTCCAAAGTTCTGTATCAAAGCGAACTTTTTTAGTTTAAAATTATGTGAAACGTCATCCACTACAAAGAAAACAACTGATCTGACCGTCACTAGTTTGTGTGTTTGTGTCAGTTTGATCGCAGCCAAGGAGGAACTATGAAGTCATGGAAAACAGTGTGCCCAATTCCAAACCGAGTAGAGTCGGGTCGAGCCGTGCTAGAACTGTGTAATGGAAAAGGACCATAAGGTATGTGTTTAACAGGTTTAGCCAAAATGCTAGTTTCTCATACACCTGATGTTACCGTTGCTTTTGTTCTTGTGGCATTTTCTGCCTCGGAGAAATCCTTTCGCATCTGAAACTCCAACCTGCAGTGATGGGGGAGGTTAGACGGTCACACCAGGCACTCGGTGGGTGAGCGGTGGCTCAGTGCGGGACAGACACGACAGCGAATGTGGTGGTTTGACGAGAGGAAACATCGGTCCGCGAGAAGGAAAAAGAAAAACAGACAAACAAACAGCAGTCGTGTTCTGAAGAAGTGACCCTGCTGGTGACAGAGCTGTGATGTGATGTGATGTGATGTGGGACGTAGCGGCGAACAGTGTGTGTGTGTGTGTGGACGTGAGGTGGTATGATATGATGCCAAGGAGACAAACGCGGCAGTGACTGGACCAAAGCCGTCCTTTACTCTGTCTCTCTATTCCCTGCCCCTTTTATCTCTCTTTCCCACACAAGCACGTCCACAAACACCCCAAGTCTGTCCTGCTCACTGCCGTCTTCCTCGCTCTGTCACTCTTATCTGTCCAACCATGCTGCCGCCCACTCCCCCCCCCCACTACTTTATTCTTCCCTGTCACTTCGCTGTTCCCCCTTTCATCCATGTTCTTTCTCGCTGCTGCTCTGCCTCACGTTCTTCGTCCCCTGTGAGCTGTGAGTCTGACAGGCTGTGTGTCTACGGAGGCGACGCCAGACCAAGTCTTCAGTGGACGGATAAAAATGGCTTTGGTCACAGCTGCAGCTGCAAGAGGGGGGGGGAAGATGGAGACAAAAGAAGTCCAACTAAACTTCATCTGAATTTGTCAAAGTTGGATGAACACGTTCAACATGTTCAAGTTCTGCCCTTTGAGTCGACAGTAATAGAAGAAGCTGCCGAAGACAAGACGATGACGGCAAAAGAGACACGATGAAATCCAGACTGGTTCATTTTCCAACCCAAGTAGAAAGAGTTGGATATTTCATGGATCGTAGAAACACTCAGCATAAGGAAGCTGATACCAGAGGCTCCAGTGGCGCAATCGGTCAGCGCGCGGTACTTATATGACAGTATCCAGCAAGAGCAATGCCGAGGTTGTGAGTTCAAGCCTCACCTGGAGCACTTTTAAGGCCCAAGGGCTTTTAAGGGCTGAGCAAGATACCCAAACACCATGGCTCCCTGTGCACACATACGTTCATGATTATAAGTTGTTTCGCGTGCAAATAAAACAAATTATACCAACCGCTAAACCAGAAAAGGGCATCTATTTCCACATAACACATGTTGACAAATCCCTTCTTGTTTAATGCGATGAAAGCAGTTGTCGACGTTTAAACGACGTTGTTTAGCTTGACTTTAACGCTCTGTCCACACAGAAACAGAACTAAATGTTAACAATCTTTTCCAGTGTTATTTTAAAAAAGTTTTATGTAAACACATCATCGTATCAGGAAATGTCGCAATCCGCAACAAAATGACTCTAAATGCTGTAGTACATATGTCAGGCCTGTAGATGGCACCAAAAACGGAAATAAGGGATAAAAAAATGCACGTACGGCATCTGCGCTGTTTACATGTTTTAAAAGAAATATATACAAATATTCAAATAGTATACATTATAATGTATACAATAACAGCAACAGAGAGAAATGAAGAAATAAAATAAAAGTTTTTATGAAGCAAACAAAAAAAAACGTCCAAAACACCATTACCACGTGGATGAAAAAACACGTTAGTGGATTCACCGGGACTCATTACCATGTGGACAGTCATGAAGTGGGGACTCTAGAGGGGTGAGGGGGCGGAGCCAGGTGGCAGCAGGGGATTCTGGGAGCTGCAGGGAGAGTGTTGACAGTATGTGGACGATGTGTGAGTGGGTCGTCTGCTGCTCTGAGTCGATTCAGGTGGAGAACGTTTGACTGCTTTAACACCACACAGTAAAACCACACAGACCAGTTCAAATAGTCTTTGCAACAGTATTTTGTATCTTTTTTTTTTTTTTTTTTGCTTTTTTAGGTGTCAACAAATCACATTAAAAGACCAAAAAGTCTCGTAAATCTTTCCTATGCAGAAAATTTTAATTAATTCAGTGATAATTGTGACTTTTTCTGTCTCAAATTTGAATGTTGTCGGTTTTTGTCCTCTCTACTGACACCCAGTGTTTGCTTATTGTGTAGCCTGTTTGGTTTCTGTCTTACTTTCTTACTTTCTTAATATTTATTATTGTTGAAGTCCCCGATCACAGTCCCCGACAATCACAGATTTTAATGTCTGGTTTCTATAAAATCACTGATCAATAACAACAAAAAAATAACCTACCACAGCTTTAATGTTCAGTTTTAAGGCAATAAGTATTAATTTATTTGCTTTAAATCAATCAGCAGCAGGAACATTTTTAATCTAATGTGGAATCTGTTATTATCTTTAAGTATTTTAACACATACATTATTATACAGATTTTAAATATTCCTATTGGTCATTGATTATTTTTTTACTTTTCAAAAATTCAAACTTTTCTAAATTCTTATTCACTTTGTACTATAATGCACATATTTTACACACCATGTAGGATGAAAAATAATTGTGGACCAATTTCTTAATTCAGGATTATTAACAAATAAATCTCAGACAACATGAAGGAATTAAAAGAAATTCCACTTTTTATTCACCTAACGACTAATCTCTGATTGTCATTCAGATTAATCTCTGTTAGATTAACATTCATTTATGACGACTGTGCTCAGGCCTGTTTTTATTTTGGCGTTTTTCTGTGATTTGTTGACAATCAAAATAAGACAAATTATAATTAACTTTCTGGAACTTTTATTTTGTTTCAAAACTATAGGAAATCTGTGCAAATGCTACTTCACTCAGGTCTGAAAACATCAAGTGAATGAAAGCACGAACAGACGGAGGTGAGTTGATGCTGTGTGTGAACACAAACATGGAAATCAAACATGTATGAGCGAGTGAATGGATGAATGTATGACTTACCACGTCTCAATGATCGGTGAGCTACCAAACCCAAGTCAAAAAACAAACAAATATTTCAGAAACACGTCGATGATGAGGGGAAAATAAACAGAGCTGCTACATTTTCTGCATCAATGGAACAAAAACAAAGGCACAAACTAAAATCAAACCAGGTTTTACTTCCAGACAGAACATAATCTCAACACATTTAACCAGATGTTAACTCTGTAAACACAGTATATTCTGCAGTCGAGCAGTTACATTGTTCTCTGTGTGACGGCATGTCGGAGAACTTTTAAGGTTTTCTGGAAACTCCAGTGGAAAATGTTGGGATTATGAGTGGGATTAAGACCAGGCAGGGCATGTTAGTTAGTTAAAAATGCTGAGTCACCATTTCCAAAAATGTAGTTTAGTTGTCCTTCCTTTTTTTTATCATCATCTCATTTTCCAAGCTTGAAACTGTTTTAAAACATCCGTTCTGCAACATTTCTTTCCTCAAAACTGTTTATAGTTTTTTTTTTTTTTTTTTTTAAATATCATTAATATTAATGGAATACTCGTAGCCCTTTGATCTGTTTTCCTCATTCCCTAATGCATTTTCTGCAGAAATGCACATTTTAGGACATAGTTAATAATGCTGAGTCAGCAAACTACTGTTTTATTTGTATTTCAGCCAATTTCAACACCTAAACTACCGACAAACGTTCAGCTCTTTCATGGCATTCATATTATTTTCTGTGATGTTTCTCTTGTAAATTGATAAAATTCTTGTCCACCTTTTATTAACAATTTGGATTCCCCTTGTTCAAGTCTCTCAACTGCATTTTCTGCAGACGTTTGAGTTAGTTTGGAATGCTGAGTCACCAGTTATGGTTACAATCTTCTGCCATTTTTCTTCGCCATCTTGTACCGCATCTTTCAACCGACTTCAACAACACGTATGTCAGAACATGGGTGCTAATGTTCAAACCTTTTTTGCTATTTATACTTTTAAAATATTGAGTATTTCCAGCGATTTTTCCCCGTTTACAATGAATGGAGAGAACATATAATAGGACAAGTGAAATTCCGTTGTCCCTGTTCAAAGGCAACAACCCGACCGTACATTAAGTCACGTGTCTGTTTTCATCGGCGAGCAGCTAGAACAGGGCGTGTTAGCTAATTAGCAGTAGCTGCTGCCGTCGCGTCTGTTCTGGTCTTGTAGCGCTTCAGTATTGCATACTGATCCTTTAAAATGAGCCTCTGTGAGGGTTTAAAACACACAAACACTTGTTTTTCCTTGGTGGCCCCCGCATTCTGCGGATACGGCCCTGCTTCCATACGGCCCTGCTTCCACAGATGCGGCCCTGCTTCTATGCAGCCCTGCTTCCAGAGATTCCACAGATGCGGCCCTGCTTCTATATGGCCCTGCTTCTATACGGCCCTGCTTCCAAAGATTCCACAGATAAGCCCTGCTTCTATACGGCCCTGCTTCCATACGGCCCTGCTTCCAGAGATTCCACAGATACGGCCCTGCTTCTATACGGCCCTGCTTCTATACGGCCCTGCTTCCATACGGCCCTGCTTCCATACGGCCCTGCTTCCATACGGCCCTGCTTCTATACGGCCCTGCTTCCATACGGCCCTGCTTCCATACGGCCCTGCTTCCACAGATTCCACAGATGCGGCCCTGCTTCCATACGGCCCTGCTTCCACAGCCGCGTCCTAAAATGCGAAGCCTTTCAGAGTTGACGAACATCAGTCGCTGAAATGGATTTTTCATGTTTTCCACTGATTCTCCAAGGCTTTTCTGCACAGCGGTGTTTTCCTTCTCTGTACACACACACACACACACACACACACACACACACATACTGCACATACGTGTGTGTGTGTTTGCATGACAACATGTCGATAAAGAAGGAGCCAGTCTCTCCGCAGAGTCCACGAGATCCTGAAAGCTACCAAGTATTTTTATATCCTTAGCTTTTTTTCACTGATGTGGCTCTGGACGACACTTTGTTCTCTATAAATAAGATTTGAGTTTAGATTTGAGTTTGGGGCTCAAACAGAATATAAATCAAATGGCACAATTGTAGCGATTATAATACATATTATGGGCTATAAAGCTGTAACCAGCAGCAAACCTCACCACAAACGACGCCAGTGATTTGGAAAAAAGTCACGTGACCATTTCCTCTGGAGGACTTTGGAGGTTTTACGGCGCTAACCTCACTTGTGGAGGTTTAACATTGTTGGTTTCACACGCTCTGTCAGCCACGACCTCAACACAACGCCAGCTTGACCCTCAGCCAATTTGCTTTAACCGCCGAAAGAAAAATGACTGTGGGATGTTACACTTCTCTGATTCAATTTTAAAGAAAACCCTCCAGAAAAAGGCCTCGTTTTCAGGAAGATGTCGAGGGACCGAGCTGTGGATTTAACTGAATCTCTTTGTGAATGATGTGAAGATTTCAGTTTTTTTATCTTGAGCAATATAAATGTGGTAGACAATAATCTGAATAAATCTGCCTTGAATGAAATGGTACATTTTGATAAGAGATAACATCTCAGACTGGATGATTTTAGAGGTAAATAACTATAAGTGACAAGAACAGGGATGTAAAATGATTGTTTTTGTTGTTTCCGACACCACATGTCGTACAGAATTACAGAATTTACTTTGTCTTTAAAGTCTACAGTCGACTGAGAATATCAGGATACGGTGTCAAAGAAAAGCAATATCGTCTGATGTGGACTGTTTCTTATTGCAGTCAAACCAGTTTTGTCACCTGACGTAAGAATTTAGTTTCCCTTTTTAAAGCCTCTAGATTTGCGATTTTCATCCATTTTCCTCTAAATGTGAACATAATTTACCAAATTTACGTGAATTATTCCCATTCATGATTATCAAGTATTACACATTTTATTTTCCTTGCATTAATCTCCGTCTTACCATTCTTAGGTGTGCGTGTGGGGCTACCTAGAGCCACATGGTTATAGTTGTGCTGATGGGTACCTGCAATGACAAAAGCAATGAAAGCGTCGGCCTGTTAGTCGAGCGAGGACGACAATTAAAGACATAATTCACACACACACACACAAAAATGTGTTCAGTTTGTCGACTGTTGGCATTTTGATTTACACTCTTCATATCAGGTCTGGGTGCTGCGTCACTGTAACTGAATTAGTCTAATTTAGCGGGGTGAAATATCCCTTTAATTGTCCTCACATTATGGGAATGGACATAAAAAAGATGAGAGACAGAGATGTCGAGTGTGATCTGTGTGTGTGTGTGTGTGTGTGTTCTCAGGAGAAAACATGGTTTCATCAAAGAGAAGCCAGAAAGTCGGAGGCAACAGTTTAAACGTAGAGACAGAAGAAAAGAAAAGACAAGAAAAGTAAAGACAGGGAGACAAAACCATGTTTTTCCTGAAGGAAGAGTCTGAGTGAATGAATTTGTCAGAATAAAAGCTCTTAAATTTAAGAAAACATCTTCTATACTGTACATAAATATACATGTAAAGTCCTGCAAACAGAAAACGTCACATATACAGATATTCACAGAAAACATAAGAAAAGTCAAAAATTTTCGGGGAATAATTGTCATTATTGAAATGCTAATGTTGGTTTCACTTTCATCTGACAGTCGGTGGAAGTCTGCGTCCTGAGTGGAATTTAATTTTAGGCCCCGTCTCGTCCCACCACTTTGGATTCACCTGTGCTTGACTTTTATCGATACAAATGTACGATGCATTGCATTAATTGCAGTCGTGTTTTTTTTACACCAAACACGTGTCACACTTGCAGTAAAATCACAAAAGTGGCCAACTTTCCTAATCAGAGTGAAGCACTAAGTGTGTTGATACTGAACTTCAATTCAAAAAAAATAACAAAATACAACAGCAGATTAGATTTTACAGTAAGTGTAATGGCTTTGGGGTTTTGTTTTTAAGGTACACTAAATATACACTCTCCAACTACAAAATAAAACCAACCGACTTATGATAAATGCTATTTAGCTATTTATATACCTATATATAAAGACATCTAGATTTCTTTAATATGTTAACATGTTATTCATTTTTCTCCTCTACACGACTTGAGACCTTCTGCTGATCAGGATTCGCTTCAGCCTCGCGTCGCCTGTGATTGAATGTGATGTTCCGGGTGACCAAAACCTGGTCCTAATGAGGTAGAACCTCATTTCTGAGGAACTGGTTAAGTTTAGGACTAAGCTTTGAATTGTGGTTATGGTTAAGGTTAGTCATATCTGGTTAACAATAAAGTCTTGTTTAGGCTGTCCAAATGAATGCAGTGTCTTAAAGTGGATAGGAATTTAGTAAGGTATAAGTGTGTGTAGCTGGTCTTCCTTATGTTGTGGGGACCTAAATGTGTCTCCACACTCACATTATGGGGACTCGTCTTCCATATGGAGACAAAAAATCTGTCTCCACACTCACATTATGGGGACTCGTCTTCCATATGGGGACAAAAAATCTGTCTCCACACTCACATTATGGGGACTCGTCTTCCTTATGGGGACAAAAAATCTGTCTCCACACTCACATTATGGGGACTCGTCTTCCTTATGGGGACAAAAAAATCTGTCTCCACACTCACATTATGGGGACTCGTCTTCCTTATGGGGACAAAAATCAAGTCCCCATAACGTAACTGACTCCATTTTAAGGTGAAGACATGTTTTAAAGTTAGACTGAGTTTAGGGTTAGGTTAAGGTTAGGGCACTAGTAATTATGGTTAAGGTTAGGAAATCAATGGAAGTCATGGAAACCAGTGTGTGTGTTCTTGTATGTTTGTATATAAGGAGGGAGGCAGCGAGCAACAGATGAGGATCCGCCGTCGCAGAGCAGCGTAGCCGTCGCGACACCATGTTCATGTGCCGTCTGCTGCTGTGCCTGTTTAAAAATGCATTAGCGCCAACTGCTGAAACATCCATTTACATCTGTCAGAGGAGTCACGGAGGAGCAGGAGGCCCGACGCGCTCACATCATGGTTTACAATATTTGCTCGAGTTATGGAGATAGATGGTACGTGTCGTCTCCGTGTTCCTTCACTGACTTTCATATAAATGCTTTTACAGGGACTTTCCACACACTGACTGTACGTCCTGAATATACTGAATTAACTGGCTTTAATGATATAATTGTATGTCTGCAACCAGAGTCATTTCATTCCTCATTAAGACCACAAAAAGTGAATTAAATTTCTTTATTTACCGACATTTTATTTAAATTCCATCCACATGGAGATACAATTATTTTTGGGGGTCACCACTTGTCATGCTTTTAATTTATAAAACAATTAAGTTAGCATAAATTGTCTTCCCTCACTGCAGCTAATTAATAGTCTTCTTTCTCCTCTGAATTAAGAAGGTCACCTTTTTGCCAAGATACTTTATAGGTTTAACTATAGTTTCTGATACAGTTGATACAATAATTCCACATTCATCAGCATTTGAACTGCCTTTAATTTTCAAAAAAGGAAAAATGTATGTCCCTAATATTTTCTATATACTGGAAATTATCCTACTTAAGGTGCATTCACACTGAAAAATATCCATATTTTTCACTTGATGAGGTTTCATTCAAAGTCAGTGCTGTATTAAAGAAAATAAAAGTCTGCAAAAGTCAGTCTGGACATTTTCTGAAATGTTTCTTGCAGCAGTTTAGTCAAAATTCACACTAAGTTGAGGTCCGGACCTAATTTTACAGACATTTTATAAAGTTAACCAAACATTTTGCCAAACAAGTTGCTGATAAAACATTATTAATCTTTTTTTTTTTTTTTTTTTTTTTAAAAGTGTCAGACTTTAAAAGTACAGTTTTAAAAAACTGAGGCCTGATCTCTTCAAATTTCCTCTCAACGTCTGATCTGTTGGGTCCAGGGAGACGGGCCGAGTCGGGCGGCCCACCGTGGAGAAGTGGACGACTTTTAGCTCATTAGGAGCCTGGACAGCCATGTTCAGTGATCCGTCTGTAATCTGGGGACCAATTAATCGCATTCAAGGCGGAGTCAACAGCACAAGCAGCAGCCCCAGCCTCTCAGAGCCATGAGGCTGCTTATCGGCTCAGAACACACCACTGCAACATCAACGTCCTCAACTCTTTGAGCTGACGGTGCAAAAATAACCCTCCGCGCGTGCCACGTTAGCATGTAGCAACGCCAGAAAAGTGTTCATCGACGATGGAGGCAGCTTAATTGGTACAGAAGTTAGAATATAATCAAATAGAATGCGGAATATTTGTGATTTTCATGCCGGGTCAAACTTGTTCTCTTGTCTAAAGTGGTAACTAGGTTGTTTTTCCGTCAAGATGCTGATGACGCAGCCGTGAGTTTCTCACATGGAGTCTGTCAGATTTTGTGGTTGAATCTGATCACTGATCAGAAACATTTATTTCTGATCAGTGAAATGTAAAGCGTCTGTTGGACACTTTCCTCTGGATACAGACGTATCCTGGTACAACCAGCAGCCTCAACCTCTCTGAGCCATGAGGCAGCTTATCGGCTCAGAACCCTCCACAAACCCTATTAATATGAGGCAACACACTTAAGTCCTTAAGTTTGTGATTGACATGTTCTGAAGATTTTTGGGTTAAACTAAATCCCTTTTACACCATAGGAACTTTTCTCATTTACCCAGGTAATTAAAAAAAAAAAACCTTGGTGCATTTCCACCGAAATTACCCAGGTAAATATTACCTTGGTAAACGCTTTCCCCGAGTAAATTAGTACCTACTCGCGACTAGGGACTTTTCAGAACTTTGGATGGCCGGGACTGCAGCTGTTTCTGTGTTGCGAACGCTCGCTCGCTTAATATAGCAAGTTGCTAGCAAGTTGCTTAATATAGCAAGTTGCTGTATTAAGCGAGTATTCCGACTTTCTTTTTCAAAAAAGCAACTAGTGACAAATCTAGCGTCTTTTTTCTTGTGGTATTTGAGACTTTTGGAGACACTGACGTGAAAGCATGTATCCTTTTAAAAGGCTTTGCATACCAGACCGAATGAAGCTAAATTATTCCAATGCGACGCAGCCTCTTATTCACATTTTGACTGTACGTCATCAACAATACTCACAAACGTTGAGGTCCAGTGGAAATGCAAACTACACAGATTACAAGGAACTTCTTTACCCAGGTAAATAAGTTCTTGGTAATGAAAGGTCCTGGTAATTTTGTTGGAAAAGGGGCTATAGATGCTAAATAGACGTTTTTCTGTCCCTATGCTGATGATGCAGCCTTGTAGAGGAATGTAGATGCAGCTGTTAGTCTCACATCAAATCCCCCTTTGCTTCTAACTCATCTCCAAAGAAGACGTGTTCCAGCACAACCAGCAGCCCCAGCCTCTCAGAGCCACGAGGCTGCTTATCACTCAGACCACACCACTGCAACATCACCCTCCTCAACTCTCTGAGCTGACAGTACAAATATAACCATTCACACACCCATGTTACCATGTAGCAACGCCGGAAAAGTGTTTATCAGTGATGGAGAGGAGCTCACAGCAGACGCCGTGACCTCTATTCCCTTCATTTAGACACACTTCTGTCCATGAGTTGTTGACTTCCTCTCTTTAAACCGGCATATTAGGAAAGATGCAACACCAGCGCTGCAGTCTAATCATATAGAGGGTCGACCATTTGTGATTGACATGCTCTGCTGATTGTCGGGTTAAACAGGGTCCCTGATCTAAATTGCTAAATAGATCTTTTTCCATCAATATGCTGATGACGCAGCCGTGTGTTTCTCAGTTGGTGACCACCAGATTCAGTGGCTGAATCAAACATACCTCTGATCAGTGGAGCCCAGATGCACTTATTAGACACTTTCCTCTGGATATAGTCACCCTCACCTCACATTTAATTTCCCTTTGCGTTTAACTGCTGTCCAGAGAAGACCTCCTTGGTGGGTTTGCATAATAGCCGTCAGATGGAAAACAAGTGACTCAGTAATCTGACATTTGGTGTTTGGCATGTTGTTTCACTTCACACTTGGAGACGTCACATCCACATATAGCACGCAGGGGAGTTGAGAGAGAGAGAGAACGCACGCTGAGCCGACCGCTAAACACCTTGAACCCCCAACACACACACACACACACACACACCAAAGTTAAGTAAGCATTTGCAGAATTGATTGCAGTCACACGCTTGGCAGCAGCCGCAGCGTGGAAACCATCAGAGAATTGATTTTTTTTTAAAGAATTTGCATTCTGTTTAACAACTGTACAGCAACATCGTGGTATCCAGTCAACTCCCGACCAGTCAGTGAGGTTTGGGTGTGTGTGTGTGTCGTCTCTTGTATTGTGGATGAGTTGAATGGAGCGCTGCCAGACGTTCATCCAAGTGAGTGAATTAAAGTGCAGGAAAACAAACAAAGGCATTAGAGGGTTTTGGCCTGAACAGCACCCGATCTCCCGAAGTTAGCCTCCTGATGTTGTATCATTCTAAAACCCAACGCTTTGGGAAATATACAGGAAAGTGTTTCTCTAACCTTTGCCTTAAAATCAATGCAAGTGCTGAAATTTGGGAGTAAAGGAAGTGGAACAAAGAGGGGAAACCACCTTGGGCTTGACATTTAACAAGTGACAAAGAGTGTTCACATTTAATCGCTAAATGTTAACCACCATAATGGCCCCAATTCAGCGGGTTCGTGGGGGACAAAGCTTTAGGCCCCGAGATAGAAGAAGCTCCCACCTCCTCATTGATCGAGCAGGAGGATTAACTCTGACCCAGTTCAGCGCTGGTGTGATAATGCTCGAGTTATATTTATAGCGCTTCCAGCGGCACTCTCCTCGTTCTCCTCATTCTTAAGCGGGTGTTGGACTTGAGCTCACAGCGCTGGATTTCTCACGATGAAAGATCTTTTAAGTAAAAGTCCCATATGAATAATTAATGTCTGCTGTCAGCGTGCGATGTGATTTGGAGCCTGTAGTTAGAAAATTTGTGTAACTGCAGCTTGTTCAGACATCAATGAACTGGGCAGTTAGAATTATCAGTGGTTGTTTGCCTTCACCGACTAAAAACTTATGTCTAGACAATTTAGTTTTTTGTTCTAGACACCAAAAACAGGCCACTATGACCCTGACCTCTGGTCACTCAGATCTAAACAGTTCATTTGTGAGTCCAACTGATCATTTGGACCAAATTTTGGAGGATTCTTTCAAGGTGTTTCATGAGGTTTTTACCACCAAAATCGAATTAGTTCATGTTTCAGTCCAAGTGAATGTTTGAGCGAGACGTTACTGTTGGTGTTCTCCGTACACAATGACCATAAAGACATGAGATCACTGAGACCTTGACCTTTGGTCACTGACACCTAATCAGTCAATGAGTTCAAGAGAACATTAGTGCCAAATATGAAAGGATTCTCTTGTGTTGTTTTAACCATTTCCCACACTAGAGGATTTTCAAATTTGACTTGATTTTAAAAACGTGGGAGACCACGTACACGAAAAACTTTGTATGTGATTTTCATTGTTTTAATCCCGAGAACGCACAGACTAGGCAATCCAGTCGGACGCGGACTTCAGCGAGGAGATCCCAGGGGTTTGGGATTTCACAGAAACGTATGTGATTTAACACAACTTCAGTAGCTGATGTGTGCGCGATGTTTTGTGGTCGGTCAACCTGCTCTCAATGGTTTTTGCGGGGTTCTGCTCACGCCCCAATCACTGTTCAAGTCTCAAATATCAAACATGTTAAGACGTACGATTTGAAATCGTGAAGACTCGGACACATCGGTTGACATTAAAATCATGACCCCTCACACTACAGGATAAACCAGCTTCAAATCGATTGTTATCCTCGAGTGTGGTTCGAATATCTTTAAGTATTTCCTGGAAATGTTCTTGAGATGTCATGCTCAACAGAGAAGAAGAATCCCAACGTGAAACCATCGAAAATGAAACAGTCAGGAATCACATTGTACAATGTGCTTATATTAATAATGGTGTTTAATGCAGTCGTGCCACTAAAGCTAATTTGAATTTAAAGCAGTGCTCTGGGATACGTTTGACAAGCAACATGATTTTGGTAGCGTTAAAAAGAGGTTGGAAATGAAATAACACCCACGAGTCTATCACAAACATGGAGTTTTAAATTCAAATCTCCAATCTTGAAAACATTAAAGATAATCAAGAAATGACTCAGCTCTCGCCACAGGCCATGTGCAAGTGTAAGAAATGTTCAAATGACCTGTGTGGATTTTCATGTGTTTTTAATCTTGAAAATTATTCAGATGAGATTGCTTTTGTTTGCAGAAAACTAGAAAAAAGATTGCATAAAAACTAATTTAACGTCTGTGTTTTTCCCCAGTCCATTTCTCTGAGTGTCGTCAGGTCAGATCTGTTGCTAGGAGACGGAGAGGAGTAGTGACGCGTTTCCATCAACCGCAGTGTTTTTATTGATTCTACAAATGTTCAAACCCTGAATTCACTTTTGCACTTTGGCCTCTAGTTTTACATCCGTGCACATTATGATCTCAAAAAACGTCAAACACATTTCTATCTTTGTTTATGGAGTCGTTTTTTTTGGGTTTTTTTGTTTTTTTTTATAACATAATTTCCCAAAATATTGTCAGAATAAAATAGGAGATGACACACGTCTCAATCCACCGCTGTAATGTGATGATTAGTTGTTGCTCTAAGCAGGTTATAATTCTCCAGTTGGCTGTCACTGAGCCGCTGTAGAGGAAGAGGACATGACATGAAGATGTAATTAAAAAAGCACCAGACTAAGTCAAAGCAGCGGCGTGTGCGTCGATACTGAAATATCTATACTCGCGATCCCAAACGTTTCTTTTCCAAGATCGATTCTCATATTCAAAGATCAATATCTAATCTCAGTAATTTGTGGTTAAATTTACTGTCAACAGCGACACAGTAGAAAGTAACTACATTACGCTTGACACCGGGCTTTTGTCTCAATCACAGCTCCGGAACTACTTTCTCCTTCCGCCGGTCATGTCATATGTGAAATACGAGCCTATAGATGCATGATTCACCCAACAGTGTTGACACTGATGATGGTCGACCGCGGACGGACGCTCCCTTTGCTCATTTGTGGCTCCCTTTCAGAGCAGCAGCAGTGATAATACTGCATGTGTGTGTGGGAGGATGGCCAGGTACTATGGCAACACCGCAAACCTCGTTATGCATCTGAGATTCAGTCATAATACGGAATGTGATAAGGTTATGCTGTCGTGGGGGGGGAAGAAGAACATACAAGGGTAGGGATTAAAACAGATCAAATGGGTTTAAAGGCTCAAGACAATGAGAAATTTCAATGCAGACAAAATTGAACATTTTACCCTAATTCGCTTCTTTAAAAAAAAATGTCATTAACTAAACCAGGATTTGCCCAATATGTCATTCAGGATCTACAGCAGATGCTAAATTAGTGCATGTAAATGTGAGTCTATTAGCAGATGAAACCTGACACAAGTGGCCTAATCCATAGCTGTTAGCACCGGCTGCTACAATTGCCCGTTGTACACAAAACTATCAGGTGTTCCCTCCTAATTTCCTGCCAGATGACAGGTCTCTAGCGTCACTGACCTCCAGGAAATCTGTTTGGCGATGCAAACTTCAATCATACATGATACAGATAATGATTATAAACAGATGAGTTCAGTTGTAAGAATTTGTTTTTTCCAGCTCTGGGCTAAGATAAAACTTTCCACCACAGTGACTTTGAGAAAATTATTCATGTTTTTATTAGATCAAGATTGGATTACTGTACTTTTCTATATGTAGATTTGTACCAGTCGTCTCTTCATTGACTACATAACACCAGTTTTCTCCTCCCTCCACTTATTTTCTGTCCAGTTCAGGATTGATTTTAAGATTTTATTGCTTGTTTTTAAGGTTTTAAATGGGCTTTGCCCCAACCCGGTTTATGCTATTTATGTGACTTGATTCGTCTCCAAACTCCTGCCAGAGTTACGAGATCCTCAAACAAGTCGTTCTTGGACGTTCTTCGAACAAGGTGTAAAACCAGAGGTGATGGAGCTGAAAACCTCTTCTCTTTGGCGTTCAGCTCAGGATGAGCTACGAAGCTTTTCTTCTTAACTGCACTGCCTCGTTCTTTTTTAAATTATATTGTATATCTCTTGCTTTTTGATTTTTTTTTTTTTTACCTGTCTTTGCCTTGTGTTGTTGTGTCTGTGTAGCACTTTGGCCAAGCTAAGATTGTTTTAAATGTGCTATATAAATAAAGATGACATTGACATAATAATACTATTTTTTCCCCCTGTTTCCTATCATTACATTTCCAGATAATTGTGAAATGACCCTAATTGGATTTCCCGGGAATCCCGTTTCCTTGCTGCCATGACAACTACTTGGGTTCCTTCGCTTCTAACATACCATTGATGTTCACACAAGGTACGCCAACATACTGTGTATATAAAGTATACTCATGGTATATACACTGTATACACCTGGTCATTTTTAAAAGTAGCTTGTAAGTTGAAAAAATGTGGGAATCCCTGCTCCAAACAGAATTGGCTTTCAGCCCACATGAAAACACCATTGATTTAAATAGGAACAAGGGTGTACCGGTTTCTGCTGGATACATGACGTTTAGTTCAGTTTACTGTAGGATTTATACTACGTGGGTAACAACATTCTAAAGAATTTAGGCTAATGATAGAGCTAATTATGCTCATAACAGAGTTCCACCTAGAAGAAAGGCAGATTACAAACTAGAAAATGCTAGCTATGTTAGCCACTGGGTGTAGGAACAAGTTAGCAAGACCGTGCTAACAGGGATAAGATGATCAGGCTGTTGGTCACATGTTTTTAAGAATCGAGTTAACTCCACCTCAACCCAAGACCAGTGCATTTGTCACATAAAACAAAATGTCTGTCGGTGAAGCTATCAAAGACATGGCAAGTGCATAACAGAAAACCAATTAACACCCTTTGAATGGGTTGAAATTAACAGCTGCACTAAAATCCTCCCATACCATTATGCAAATCATAAAACTCCATTAATGAGATTCAGAGGAGGCAAAGACTGCAGAGTTCTCACGCTCCTCCAAAGTGCAATGAAAGCCTCCCGTCAAGCCTATCTCTGTCCACGTTGCCGCTAAACACAGCTCTTTATCTCATAACTCGCAATCACCCCCAAGACACCAAAGGCCGGGGGGTTTACACGACATGCCATTGGCTCCCCAGCTTTACAAATGTGCCATTACCGTCTCCGCTGGGAAAAGGAAGGGCAGCAGGTTGAGATGGACTTCATATCCAGTTCATTTTGAAAAGTGATAGACAGTGAGCCCACCGTGGACTAAAGTGACCCTGTGACTTAAAAGGCAATAAACGATCCATTTTATTGAAGGAGCGCTTCATGATGTTCCTGCAGAGTTTGTCTGATTTCACCGAGTCAAGGACTCGAGAGGTTTAAAGGTAATAATCTTTCCTGAAAGTCAAAAAAAAACGGGAACAGTATGGCATTTTCATCCGATGTCACATTGTAGGAATAAAACGGGAACAGTATGGCATTTTCATCCGATGTCACATTGTAGGAATAAAACTCTAATAAAGCCCCCCCCCCCCAAAAAAAAAGAGCAATTTCGTAAAAAAGCCATTTCTCAACAGTAGATTGATACAAACCGACTCCATTTGCAGGCTGTTGAAAAGCAGACTTCCTTTGAGAGGAGGGCGAGGAAGAGGTAGAGGAGTAAGAGGAGGGTCCGTATATCGTAAGCAAGGATAAGCACAGATTTTCTGATGTCTTCTTAAAATAAAAGAAGTAACATCATCAAAACTGCCTTTATCCGTGCCTTTATAGACCAGCCCTCCTCTCCACTGAGACGAGACACAGTCGCAGACCACGCACACCAAAGAGGTTAGGACGTCAACGTCAGTCAAGTGCACAGACACATCGCCAAAGCTTCAGTGGAACACTTCAGGACGTTACATTTCGAAAGGGCAGGAATAAGAACAGAGGAGTGAAATGGGATCACCTGGGTTAAAGGCACAACACAATGAGAAATGCAATGTGGACAAAGCTGCAACAAACATCAAGAGATACAGAAACGTCTGGTTTACTGACGTCCTGTCCAAATTCACTTCTTATTATAATTATTATTGTTATATATATATATATATATATATATATATATATTTTACAAAAAAGCTAATCTGTGATGAAACTAGTGCAACCGAATTCTCTTGACCATGTTTTGTTGTAGACCAGCCCACATGACAACACCATTGAATTAAACAGTATCAGGGGTGTAGCAGTAAGTTTGGTCTAATTTTGTCCACATTTTAGTATGTGGGGAACAGAATTCCAAAGTATTTAGAGTAATTGTAGAGCTAACGATGCTCATAATTGAGTCCCACCAGAAAATATTAGAATTATTAGAAGCTAATTATAATTATAACCTAGAATAATAGCTAAGTTAGCCACTGGATGAAGGAACAAGTCTGCAAAAAGTTTTTCCCCTGTACAGATTTAGCACTACTCGGCGCTGCTCAACTCTACTTTTTGTGTTACCTGGAACTTTTTTTTAGCACGTGCTCTGTCGAGGTTCCAGTCGAGCTGATACTAAAATGTGACGCGGACAGACTGCTGGTCACTGATTGGTCAGAGAGTCACGAGTGCGACGTTTCCAAACTGTAGATCAGTTAAGAAAAGACTTAAAATGTCTTTTAATCTCATGTGCACTATAACTGTGATTATTCTGACAGAAGTCAAGCTTTAGTTTAATATTCATTTATTCATTTAAAACTTGATTGAACATTACCACGTGACGATATTACATTTTTTTTTAACTATACTGTGTCTTCATGGCCTTGTTTTAATAAGCACCAAAACAGAGAACAACCATCAGTGGAATAATTAAACTACAGCCTTTGTGATTTACTAATTCTATTGTTTTAAATTTCAATTAAATTTGAATTGGGAGATGATTGTTGAAGGTCTCGACATATTTTTACACTGTTACGGTCTGTTCCCACACATGTATTTCACATTTTTATACAAATATAATACCTTTAATTATAAAACCACAATATATAAAGCTCATCTAAATGGATTGTTTTTACCAAACTGTACCCAAATGTACATTTTTGTACTGTTACACCCCTGACTCTTGCAAAGCACAAACATGTGTTCATCATACAGACAGGAAAGCTACAGTAAGTAAGTGTCAAAGGGGAAAATACATAGGTTAGATATACAGAAATCAACATGAAGGCACCGCACTACACTTAACACCGCAGGTAGAAGCTGCCTCCAAACACTTAGTCTCACTTCAGTGAGTCAGATTCACACTATTATCACCAGTCGCTTCTCTTATTATGGAACTAAAGCCAGGAAGAAGTGGTTGGAGGCAGCTTTGACCCTTAAACAAAGAACAGCCATATCCCTACCATGGTGACTCTGGGAGCGGACGGGCCAATGCTTTTCTCCTAGAAAACAGAACCAAGTTGTTATTGATTAAACTGTGCTATTTCTGTGGGCATGTAACAGGAAAATACAGTCACATTGACAATAATAATGATAAAACAACTGTTTTGTCCTGTCCATTCCCAACACCAAGGACAGAAGGATGTTCACCATTGAATTTTTGTAGCAAGTTACCCATTAATGTCGTCCATCGCTTATAATGAACAAGACTATAAATATACACACATATGTCAAAACTCATCTGATTTGAATGGAAATTGGTGTGTGGATGCAGAATCAGACACTCTACCATCAGATTAAGGATTACAATTTTAATTTAACATGGAAACCCCGTTGAACAAGTTCAGAAGTGCACATCGCAGAAACACCTCAGCAGATGAGAATTTATTTTGTCATGTTTATGTAAGATGGCAATAATTATACGTAGGCAAAGTCGTATACAGATCCAGTTGATCAAAATTTTAAAAAAATTGCGATTGTTCTTGCCATCGAGGGGTTTTGTACTAAAATTGTGATTTTTTTCATGAATACAAACACCAGATTTATCCCAAGATCACAAAATAAAAGCAGTACAATGGCATCCTGTACTGAATTACACCTCATTTACACGTGAACGTTTCCCACATGTAATGATATAACAGACATGCGTGGACACACGTAGCTCAGGCGACTTCACCGCTGCGATATTTTTTGACTTTGCCACAGTTTGTCGTCCATCTTTTCTCGGCTGATGCCACCCGACGCCGAGACACACGGCGTCGAGTGACCTCATGCCCCCGCTGTCCGCCACGCACATGTACGCGCACGCGCGTAAAATGCCACCAAGTGCAGGTGAAGACAGGAGAAGGAGTTTGAGGATGATGAGAGGAGAGGGGGATAATGAGGAGAAGGGACGAGGAGGTTTGCTCCGACACCACAGGACTCTAGCCATGCGGCACTTTGATCCATCATTATTGATTTGCCATCAGCTTCACCGCCATCGCCACCGCCTCCCACACAGCAACACAAGCTATATCTGCGCCAGCTCTGACCTTAAACACACTGACCAAACAGACCTTTTATAGTTCACAGCACATTAATACACCAGAGTTGTTGCTGTAGATACACCGGCAGAACATGAACGCTGCCCTTTTTTTTTCCCACTTCAACAGTGTCAGCGGGAGGTTTGCATGAAAATCCCCCACGAGAGAGAAAATATAGACAGAAAATCAACAAATTAAGATGTGCACGTAACATAAAACATAAAATACTTGGTCTTTTCATTAAAAACACACAAACCAATTACCTGGTTGACATAATAGTTGTAATATTAGAGGATGTTGTTAATCTATGAGGGAAAAAAACAGACTGTTCTTCCTGCCCTAACCTATTTTTAACCAAAAAACTTAACTATATTAATATCCAGGAAATTGTTTTAATTAACTTCATTTCAGCCAAAAAACACCATTAGCAGTTAAATCACTATCACACTGACAGACAGGTCTTTTTACATGAAAGTAAGTCATTTTCATGTTCAATGGCAACAAATAATCCTGGCAACCTGATTAGGCCTCAAAACATGACTTTTTTTTTCAAATTGTATTCATTCTTACCAAATATGATTCCAATGTTTTCCACATCAGAACATGAACTGTATGTAAAATAGTGCCTTTATTTTCTTATTTGTTCTTTTAACTAGCTATTTATTGCGTCTGTATAAAACATCGAGGCGCTCGTAAACAAAATAAATGCATCATAAAATGGAATACTGTGATGAAACTCAACGGTTTTTGCCAAAAAATAGACGAGCTCGTGCCAGTTTTGGGGTTTTTATATGATTCTTTTCTTTTTTTTTTTTATCGTTCAGCTCACAAATCTCACTTTGACCAAATGAGATTCACTGATCAGCGACGATCCGATAACAACGTCGCGTGGATTTATTGAGGTCGTTTTCGACGCGTTCGCCTCCTCCTGCTCCGTGTTGACAACTGCAGTCTCCTGCTCCATGACCTTCACTGTTTTTCCACTTATTATCCAATCGATGCTTTGATAAATCCATCAGACGTGTAATGTGAGGCTGCCATATTGACGAGTGCGGAGGGTTTTAGCCTTCATCTGACACAGACCATCAAATCTGATGCCGTTTGCCTCCAGTGGCGGGTGAATGGACCCGGTGACCCTCGGTGACCCTCGGTGACCCTCGGTGAACTCAAGAAAAAAAACACATAGATGCTTTAAACCGTCTGTATTTGTTCTGGTTTGGTTGAGGTGGAGCTTAAAGGGCAGGGGTCGTCAAGAGGATTTGACCGAGGGACAATTTTTTAGAATATCGGGCAAAAAACATGTATTCTTTTAATCTAAACAATCCAAAAAACACAAATTAAGTAAATGTGTCATTTGTCATAAAGGAGATTGATTTGGTGATGCAGTACATCGTCGTCCTTCCTCGTGCAATACAGTAATCGATACACCAGGGCAAGTATTGATTTTTTAATTATAATAAATGAAGGCGCTTCTGGCCAGTTTCACTCTCCGGGTGTCATTACTTCTTGTCTCCTCACGGTGGTGCTGCTCAAATGAATGAGGGGAAACTTGGGTGGAAGTTACCTGACTGAAGAAGAGGGAGTTTACAGCAGGATAACGTTGGAGGAAGCTACGTTAAGAGACGCTCCATCCACGTTCAATGCAGAGACTTTATGTACTTTGTGTGAAAATCCTGCACGTTTAACTGTTAAAGGACGTTTCAAACGCTTTGTTTTCTTCAGTCAAACAGATACCGTGATGTATCTATCTGTGTGATAGCTTTGCAATATATTGATTATCACAGAATTGTTGTATCGTGATATTATTGGTATCGCAAACTATGTATTGCGTATCGTATCGTGGGCCACCCTGTGATTCCCGCCCCTAGTTGCTGGTGATCAGGGCCCCAAACGGTCACTTGGGCCTGTTTATTTTACTACATGCTTTTAAAAAATTCACATCCAATACTGTACAGCTTGATTGTTTGTATCTTTGGTTTTACAAGCATGAATGTTCCTCTTAGAACTGTACGGACTCTCCCACATTTAAAACAGTTATAACAACCCATTCAGTGCACACTGTAATCTACTAAAGCCATGGTTGTCAAACTGTGGTACAGCTCCCTCTGGTGGTACAGAAATACTGTTCTACTGTATAAACCGGGAACTGTGATCGGAGTGGAGCTGAGGAATTTTGACCAGAGTCACCTTATGTCTCACTCCATCTTAATCTAATCTCACTCTACTAGTGTCAGAAGTATATGTGAGGAAGAGGAGGATGATGCGAGAGCAGATTATCTTATAGGGAATAAATCTTCCTCCTGTGAAAAGTCTATAGCTGACTTTGCTCGGCCTATTTACCCCACTGTATTTTAATGTTGGTAATAATGGTGTTACTTTGAGAGTGCAATATTTTCTCAGGTGGTACTTAGTACAGAAAGGTTGAGAACCACTGCTTATTTGTGATTTATATTGCAGAAATCATGCTAGAAGGATCAGGGTAAAGGGGAGTGAATCATCTGCATAGAATCGAACAATAATTAATAAAGAAAATGCTGGAAAATCAGTGTAAACCATACATATATTTTTAAGTTAGAGCATTAAACTAAATACCCTTCACTATCTCAACGTGACATTAACACAATGTCAGTTAAAAAAATGTGTGAAAACACTTTTTTCACACTGTAATTCAAGAGCTGTCACTGAGCTAACGTTGGTGTTATTGGTGTTACTTCCAGAGATCGATAGATTCTCAGGTGGTACTTTGTATAAAAAGTTTAAGAACAGTCGTATGAAACCATTCTGACACACATTATATCAAATAATTGAGGAAATCATTGATTGCTGCAGCCTAAAAAAGTACGTCATACTTTCTGTCACACTTCACTTTATTGAACGTTCCTGTTCCGTGTATTTGGAAACTTGACGCTGTAGCTCCTCATCAAAGCGTGAGTGAAAAGAAAACCTGTGAGCGACAACACAGTTTGCAAACAATCGTCTGGTTCCACGGCATCGACATGTAAAGCAGTCACTTATTCTGACAGCCAATTTTCCTGTGATGCAGTCAGAGCAAATAAATCACAAACTGTCAGTGGAGGTTTAAATGAAACACAGGGGGGGGGGGGCAAGACTTTAAGAGCCCGGGATACAAATGACACACGTGTCGTCGGCAGCTTCTGGTGCTTAATTTCAACAAAACTGTGTTTTTACAGTGTTGAAGCCCTGACTTTCACACACACACACACCATCACCACCATCACCACCACCAAGGGGAGAGAAAGCTGCAGAGGAAACAGTGTGTGTGGAGGAAAAACCTCCCTCCCTCCACATCCACCATCGTCTCTTAACAACGTCTGCTCACATTTTCAGCCCAAGAAGCTCGGCCGCGTTTGCAGCTGCTCTCCCTGCTGCAACTGGCCTTGACGTTCCTGCAGCATCTCCTGACTTCAATGATCGTGACACGCATTCAGAACATGAGCCCGTATCCAGCCACTGCAACATTTCACCCTTTAAAGGGGTAATTCAGGTTTTTTTTTTTTTTTTTTTTACCGAGTACATAAGGAAAAACTGATTTTAGCCACTTAAAAAAAAATGTCTGTTATGTTCATTATCAAATGAGAACACAAAATGAGCTGCAAAGTGCACAGAGGAAGTGATGAAGATGAATAATGTAACATTGATTCTGTTCATGACGACCAAACAGGGGCAGAATAATATCAACAACAATAATGACCAAAACGTACATACTGCACCTTTAAGAAAAAGCTCGCCGAGTGAAATCGACACTTGACAACATCTTTAAAAAATATATGTTTGCTGCTTTTTTTCTGACTAAAACTAAAGTTTGTATACCTCTCGCTCTCCCACACCAAAGTCCATAGAAAAAAATAGCGTTTTTAGCTCAAGTGGACACAGGAGCTTCTTGTCATCTGCTGCCTTGTTTGGTAAGTTTTGTGTCAGAGAAATTATCCCAAATTAGGAATTTCAAACATAAAAGTCACAAAATGGCACAGTGGAAGTTACTGATGGATGCAGCAGATTAAAAACTCCTCTTTGCTGTGATATAAAATCGACGATTTTCTCTATGAGATTTGGTGTGGGTGGTTGAGCAGTTTACAAAGCGGCTCAAGCTTTTGTTTCAGTGAGAATAAAGTGTTGAAACTTCTAAAGGGCTCGTTGTCTTATGAGGTCGAGTGGGTAACATCTGTATTGTCATGGCTAAACGTTAAACTGTCCCTTTAAGAGACTCTGCAACTTAAACCTATTTGTTCTCATTCTCATTTTTGGTTTCACACACACAGGATAATCCAGCTGTGCCGAGGCCTCATGTGTCGGTTACAGCTGTGAGTGCCATTAACTGTAATGTTCGTCTCAGTGCAGTTGAGGCTAAAGTGACTCCAGCGTCTGCTGCCACACTGAGATGTATGTCGCGTTAGCGCTAAATGGTTTTTTATGACTGCGCCGCTTTGCACACTCCTGTGTTCCATATCACCACACAGTGCAGCACGTGCAATATCTCATAAACCATGTTTGCAAATGGTGCCGAGGAAACGGTACGAGCCGGGAAAATGAACGCACGCGGAAAAATGAGCTGATCGTCAATATGTCTGCAAAATAAACAAATAAAGGTGCAGTGCGTAAAAGTTTATTGGTGAAGTTTCATGTTCATTTTGTTGGACCTGTGTAGCCTTCAGGTAGCATCAATACTCAAAAGATGTTTAGTTTGTCCATTGTGGGCTACTGTGAAAAGAAATACTTTATCGTTTATCTATTTGTGCCAAAAGAAAAAAATAATTTCACGCTTTTATTATACAGTAACTAGAATCATATTATTTGTACTTTATTTTACCACTAGTGTGATTATGCTCAGCTTTCTGTCTTAGTGTCTTAATTACTTACATTAATGATAATGAAAAAATTGGCAGAAAGAAAAATCATTATCATTTTTAAATATCATCATTTTTATGGAATATTATCAGTTTTTTTGTTGGGTTTGGCTTGTAATTTGAGTTCTGGGTGGTGAGGAATACAAGAAGATGGATAATCAAACCATTTATCTTTGTATCCATCTATTCTTCTAATCCTCTGTGAAGCTGGAGCCGATCCCAGCTCACGTTCGGCTAGAGGCAGAAAAAATGGACAAAATTCATCTTTCTGTTGTCTCTTGTGTGACTTGGCTCTTTTCTGTTGGACGACAGCGTCCGTGTGTCCAGATTAGGTGGTTAAGTGTCGGCTTAAAGACTGTTACACTGAATTACACAAACCATTATCCCTGTTCTCAGCCGTTTGACATCTTTGATAAATGTTGAAATTTGCAGAACTTTAAACGTTGCACTGTTCGTAATTCTCCTGCACCAAACCCCTTAGGGAAAACCTGTGTTTTTAGCTCATGGGCAAACAGGAGGTGCTGGTCTGCTGCTGCCTCCTTGGGAAAGTTTTGTGTCAAAGAGGTGATTCCGAACATGGACTTTTAAACACAGAAGTCACAAAAATTAGACAGTGGAAGTTTTGAATGGAGGCAGCAGTTGAACAACAGCTTCTGTGTGCTGTGATGTAAAAATCATTGATTTTCTCTATGGACTTTGGTGTGGGGGAGTGAATGGTTTACAAAGCGACACAAACTTGTCTTGGGAAAAGATTTTTCTCATCATTTCAGATTATGTTTTTTTTTTTTTTTTGTGAAAGGGTTTGCTTGTCTCCATGGTAACCACACACTATCCTCCCGCTGGCTCCTGTCTTCTTTATATTGTACCATTCTGGTCGATATATTCCTCTGTCAGCTTGTTTATTACAGTTTCCCCACCAAGGAGGTCATGTTTTGGCCACGTTTGTCTGGTTATAACTCAAAAAGTAAAGGTTGGATTTGGATGAAACTGTCTGAGGATGTAGGTTATGACCCTCAGAGAGGATTATTAGATTTCTGTGGTGATCCAGATATAGATAAGGATTCTGGAATGTATTGACCCTTTTTGGTTGTATCTATGATGTCTTTTCTGCATTTTGATAAACAAAAGAGGATCTTGGAGAACATGTTTTGGCCTTAATATAATTGTTTATTGACATCGTGAATAAAATCAGAAGATAAGGAAGCTAATTTTCCCACTGAGTTCAATTCATACGCCCCCTGGTGGCTATTCAATATAAAGTTTTACTTCTAAGTCTTTGTCCAGAAGACTACGTCCACTTTTTATATACAATCTATGATTTTGTCCAATATTTTTCAATGTATTCACCATAGCAGTGGTTCCCAAACACGGGGCCGGGGCCCACAGATGGGTCGTGGGAGAATTTTTTTGGGGTCTGCAAAAAGAATTTTTCCAGTAATTTACTCAATATTTATGTATATATGTATGAATTTAATATTTTTTTTCCCCTAGGGATCACTACAGCAGATGGTCTGCATGTTTGACTTGGCAGAGATTTATTTTTATTTTTTAACAGCACGGATGCCGCCTTTTCATCCAATCCTAACCTTTATCCAGGGTAGGTCCATTTAGGGTGATTTGGGTCACGATAAGTTTGTAAAAACGCAGCGCTATCGCCTGGTATAACTTTTGACTCTGAGTTTTGTTTGCGTAAACTGTAACAACATTTAATTCAAAGTTTTGCCTTTCATTAATTAAAAAAAAAACAAAAAAAACAATTGTGCATTTCTTCCTCATCTCCCACCCTGTGCGTTGATTTCCCTCAATCAGCGAAGACGCTCGCCGCCCATGCTCCGCTAATCACGCCGCATTAGCATATTAGCATATCAATTGGCACAAAAGAATGAATCCTCCTGTACCTGTGGCAGAAACACCGGGTGCTATATTATATCATGTACTGAATGTGTGATTTGTTTAACAAGCCTCACCCACCGACACACACACACACACACACACACACACACACGCACACCATCACCACTCCCCTGCTGGGTGTGTTGGATTGCTATCAGTCCCTGAGAAAGCCGCTTACATAACCGCGCTGCCAGCAGCGGCCCACGTCAGCCTCCTTATGAGATGATAGCATCTTAAATGGCTTTTTTTTTTGACAATGTTGCATCTCACTTGTAGTTCATGAAGACAAGGCCTTGTGTGTGTGTGTGTGTGTGCGTGTGTGTGGTTGTTGTTTAGCCTGTAAATCATGTAAAATGAAACGTAGATGATATCGGTTGGATTCCTTCCACGCTGGAAGCCGCACGTCCGTTTTTTTTCTTTCTTTTTTTTACAAGCGAAAACAAAAAAGGTTTTCCTGATCCATTCGTTTAGTAGCAGCTCAGGCAACTGTTTAGGAGAATCTCACGGGCTGGAAAATAAAGACATTAAATATTTATGCTCAACTTGTTCAGGGATTGAGACAGTAGAGCACGAAAAGCCCACGGTGACGCGATTAACCAAAGCAGAATACAAAGTTGTCAGAGTTTACACGAGTCTTCTTGGGAGAAGAAGAAGAAGAAGAAGAAGTGGGGGGGGGGGGGGGGGGGGGGGGGGGGGGGGGGGGGAATACAGCTTTCTTCATTAACTCTCCATCTCATACAGCAATCCCCCAAGCTCCGATAGAGCAGGGCGAGCGAGCAAGGGTAAGATTAAGAGAGGGAGAGCGAGAGCAAAGATTCGATAAAGACGGGGGGTTGAGTCTTATTTCAGTGCCACACACACACACACGCATGCACGCACACACACACGCACGCACACACGCACACATGCACGCACACACACGCACGCGCGCACACACACACACGCACACACACGCACACACACACGCATGCACGCACACACACACACACACACACACACACACACACACACGCACACACACACTGGTGCATGATCAAAGCAGAAAATGCTGTTTTAATTCTAAGAATCATATCTCATCTCCTGTCCACAAGCTCATTATAGAGAATTATGCTGCAGGACAGAGGACAAGAAGAAGAAGAAGGAGAAGAAGAAGGAAAAGGAGGAGGAGGAGGAGGTGGAAAAAAAGAGAAGTCCAAAATTTCACCTTTCTCCTACAACCTTCTGTATGCACCCTCTCTACCTGGATGTTGCAAATGAACAAAAAATGACCTTTCACCTTTGCCTGACATAGGCACAGTGGGGTGAGGTGTGAGCTTGGGGGTTGTATTTGAGTTTTTGTCAAATATTTGAATAGCATTTTGGCTTGAAATGCTAAAAAAGAAATCTGTCCTTGTATTTTTCATTTTGTCCACAACTCAATAATAATTTTAAGGAGGTAGAAATTGACACAGACATACATTCTCCAAAAAGACAAAAAGTTTCTTCAATGATGTGAAGACCAGACAAAATGTCCTCACTTTCACCAAATGTCCTCACTCCCTATTGATATACGTCTTTTTGGTCCTCACAAAGAGACACATACAAGAATACACACACTAAACACAATGTGTAGGCGACAACACACAACAGAATGCCAAAACATTGACATTAAAAGAGACAAAACAAAAGAAATTACACAAAATAGGATGAATCAAAACCATTAAAAACAGGGTAAAAATGCAGGGGGCGCTAAAAGACAGTCTAGAGTGAGACAAGCAACATAGAATAAAAACAGAGAAACTTGATAGATAAATAAATTCAATTAAATATGAAATAAAACACATTCTTGAGAGCTCTTTTAAAAAGTATGGACAGTCAGTGCTTCTTCTACACAGCTCAAAACCATTAAGAGCTTTAAAAACCAACAAAGAAGGAATTATTATTACTTTTTGTCCTTTAAAAATACTGGAAATCATATTAAAATTCATAGATTCTTTAAAAACCCAGGAAAAACCTCAATGTCATGACTGTGTTTTGCTACATTTTGGTATCAATGTCCTGCACCACAGGACACATGAGGACATTTTTAAAAAAAAGTTGTTAAATGTTTGAGGAAAACATCTGTATTAAAAGTGAACACCACAACCCTGATGCAAACACAGGTAAGGTTCCAAATCATGTTGTGATTTGGTGTTACCCACATACTGTATACAGTTAATCAAAAACAAAATTAATAACAGTAAATAATATAGAAAATAAATAACTACGAGAAGTCTGATCTCAAGGGAACTACAAAATTAACCCTGTTTTTCCAAAAATATTTACATTTATGTGATTCCATTTCCATCACATACATATTGTGAATTACATCAACCCAGTCTTTATCCAAATATATATATATATATATATATATATATATATATATATATATATATATATATCTCTGAAAAAAGTAAGATAAATTGCCACCAAAGCTTAGACTTTAACCTGATGGTGAATCTAACAACTGCAAAACCTAAACCTTTTTAATGAAGTTGGATGAAACACAAACATTCCAAACCACCAGAACATTCTCTTTTAGTTGTAAACAAAAATACCAAAATATTAGCGAGAAGGAACGTTGTGTGGAGACAACGGGTGCAACTACAGGAGAACGGTTCAGTTTTTGGTTCCGTCAACGTTTAAAGAACGTTCTCTAAATGTTAGTTTTGGCTTGTGTCGACCCAGCGGGAGAACTAATGTTCTTTATACGTTTGGTGTTAGTAGGTATCTCTTATAATGGGTAAAAATATTATTT